>OV884024.1:30892500-31635625 GCA_930367265.1 Catocala fraxini | reverse complement strand
AAATTGGCCTATTTAGAAAATTACCTGTTTTCTTCTTGTGGTGACACAGAGGAAAATATAAAAAAACTAAAGAGAAATATTGCTTACTTCAAGACTGCCATAAAGAAAAAATGGTCTAAAGCACAAAGAAAAGAAGAGGATTTCTTAAAATCTAACCAGTCATGGTTAAATGGGACGTTTGAAATCCCAATTCAAGCCCAAAATCGCCCAGGCCGCCCTTCAAAATCATTTGAAGAATCAAGTGAGAGAAGCAAGCGTCGCAAAACTGAAGTGGTTCGCTCTGCTGTAGGCGATTCTGTTATCATTCATGCTGCTCAGTCAACTTTGAGAGCTAAGGGACTTCGAAATGCATCGGAAATCCTTAAAGAAATCACAAAATCGCCAACAAGGGCAAACAAATTAAGAAATGCTTACAAGTCATCGAGTGAACCCAACAAACACAATATATTAACACCTCAAGAAGCATTGGCGATGTTTATAGAGGCCGACCTTACACGACAGCAATATGAAATCATACGTAAGACAAATAAGTCGCTTTATCCTTGCTACGACAGATTATTAGAGGCCAAGAAAGAATGCTATCCACCTGAACAACACATAAAAGTGACAAGTCTGTATGCAGAAAGTACTTTGCAAAGTCTTATTGACATAACGCTTATGCGCCTTTCAATGTACTTAGAGGAAGTACTTTTATCTATTAGTGAAGAAGATAGACAGACTTTAACTATTATAAATAAATGGGGATGTGATGGCTCCCAGCAAGCCAGATATAAACAAAAGTTTGAAAATCCTGCTGATTCGGACGCCAATATATTTTTGAGCTCATTTGTCCCTTTACAAATACTTTGTGGCAAGAATAACAAAAAAGTTATTTGGGAGAATCCTTCTCCATCATCCCCCCGGTTTTGCCGGCCTATAAGATTCAGATTTCTGAAAGAATGCAATGATGTGACCAAAGAAGAAATCAGTTACGTTGAAGAATCGGTAAAGAATTTGGTTCCTACCGAAATCGAAATAAATGGAAATAAATTTACCTACAAGCACATTTTCAAGATGACTATGATTGATGGCAAGGTTTGCAATGCTGCAACCGACACTAAGTCTACCAGTCGATGCTTTATTTGTAAAGCCACTTCAAAAGATTTTAACAATCTAAGCAAAAAATATGATGTAAGTCCTGAAACTTTAGAATTTGGAATATCTGTGCTGCATGCCAGAATCAGAATTTTTGAGAGTATTTTGCACTTGAGCTATAAACTAAAAGTTCAAAAATACAGACAGAAAAAAACAACGGAAGAAAAAGACTTGGAATTGGCCGCTAAACAAAAAATTCAAGACAGATTTAAAATTGAAACCGGATTACTCATTGACATGCCTAAGTCCAACTATGGAAATACAAATGATGGAAACACCAGCCGTAGATTTTTCGAGAATCCCCAATTGGCATCCGACATAACTGGAGTGAATTTCGATTTAATTTACAGACTGAAAGTCATTTTAGAAACTATTTCAAGTGGATACATTATTGACGTCAAGAAATATGATGAGTATGCACTAGATACTGCCAAATTATACGTGCAGCATTATTGGTGGCACCCGATGACCCCTACTTTGCACAAAGTGCTCATACATGGTGCTGCCATAATAGAGAATTCACTTCTCCCAATAGGCCAATTGTCGGAGGAGGCTCAAGAGGCCCGAAATAAGCACTTTCGCATGTATAGAGAAAATTACGCAAGAAAATTTTCCCGCGAACAGTGTAACCGCGACATCTATAATCGGTTATTATTGAGCTCTGATCCGCTCATTAGCAGTATAAGTATAAAACAAAGAAGGAGAAAAAAATGTCTAAATCCTTTGCTCCGGAGACTTTAGATATGCTTTTACCCACCAAACCAGACTCAGCATCACCAGAATCCTCGGACGATGAGGATCAGGAGTAACGAGTTGGCATGGAGTATGTGTCGACTGTCGAGGGGATACGTCAATTCATTACTCACACACACGTTTAAAATGTACATTTATGAAATATTTTTTTTTGTCTGTGTCGTTAGGTTTTTGACTTTTTTTTCATAAATATGATATTTTCTTGAATAAATATTTAAAAGTTCAACAGAAAGTTGTTTTTTATTATCATTTATGTAATTTAGAATAGTTAAAGTAATTAAAATAATTTTTGCCGCATAAAACCAAAAAACCTATCTATGTGCGCCTGTTTTGGCACATTTCGCTCGGCGCAGTCTTAAGTGAAAGCACGCCATAAAAATGTAGATGCAGCAGTTCAGCTTCCTATATACAGTTCAACCAACGTTGCTATGACCTTTTGTGTTTACAGTACAAAAAAAGTGTAAACAGTGATCTCACATAAAATTTCACTCCCGACATGCGTTGGACTCTAACGCTAGTAGTCAAGATCCCTAATGATCAGTCATTACAATTTAAATTTCAATTTATTCAATAATAAATTGAAATTTAAATTTAAATATAATACCTAGGTTAAAACTGACAGGAATAGCCTAGTCTTTCAAGTAAAATATATATGTATATATATATATATGGATGTTTATCTTAGTCTGGGTGTTTCTATGTATAAATACGTAAGTATTTACAAAAAAAAAGTATATAATGTTTATCTATTTTCTAGTTCCCATAGTACAGGCTCTGCTTAGTTTAGGCTAGATGATGTTGTATGTATGTGGTAGAATATTATATTATTATTATTATATTATATATAGATTGTCACGTTGAGATTAAGTATAAGTACCAGAGATTATTATAAAAATAATGAAAGCTGGCAAATAATCAGATAAATCTTTAAAGTAATTAACTAACAAGAAAAACGAGGCCTCCGTCCAATTTCAAAAGTGTGTCACTGTTACAAAACTGTCGGACTATTCGCTTCCCATCATAAATATAAACTAGTGAAAGGGACAAACGCACCACAAGCCGAGTTAAATCCAAATAAAACCGAAAGTTATCATCTCGATATCGTTTCAAAAGCCCTACTCTTGTAATGACGTAATTTTAAACCGAAATAAATCTGTGTAATCGCCATCAGTTGCGGTATACGTCTTACGTAGCGATGGGTTATTCGAATATTGACAACATCATACGTAACGTACGCGGCGTCCTTGACCATACAAAGAATGTAACGTGTTGTGCACGCATGTATTCGAATAACGAACCAATGCAATTATACGCATTACAAGTTTAACGATTCGTGACAGACATGATTAATTACCAATAATAATATTTTATAATAGTACGTACATTTGCGTACTAGGTCCAGTAATAGAAGATATAATTAAAGTAAGTAATAAAATTTTGTTTATTGTCAAATATCTAACACAATATTGAACATTACACATAGAGAACAGAAGAGGGAAAATGTTGGGCCACTTGATACGACATGACACTTTTATAAGAAATATCTTGGAAAGAAAAATAGAAGGCAGAAGGGGAAGAGGAAGGCCAAGGAGAACGTTCATAGATCAAGTGAAAGAAAAGGTAAAAGTTACGTCGTATCAAGAAGTCAAAGCGATGGCTGAAGATAAGACATTATGGAAGAGACTCCACCGACAAGAGCTTGGCTCTTAAATTGAAAAGACACATTAGGATAGTACTGAGCAAGCCTGTCCTGTGGGGGGACCCACAGTTACTATTACAACGTTGACTATACATTATTTGTTCAAAAATTATCAGAGAACTCATATTAAAAATTAAAAATAGACTAATTGTAGATATGATAGAGTAATTGTAGAGTAAATATTATAAATAAACAAACGTGTGTCTATAATGGCCATAAGATCTTCATATTACGCAATAGTATGTAGTTTATAAAAATGAAAATATTAATAACAAAATGGCTTTAATTTTTTCCTTAAGCGTAAGGAATACAGAATACAGAATACTTATCAATACAGCGGTATTGATAAGTATCAAAGATGATCTTTGTATCTACTAAAAGTTTAGCAACCATATTTCCTTTAAGACAATGTCAGCAAATGAAGCAAGAGGTGAAACAAACTATATGAGGTTGAACTTAGAATTGGGCTGCAAAACATACGTAATATAAATGTATATATTTTATTTTTATCCATATCTTCATTAGTGCGATAGTATTTTTATATTATGCACAGCAGTGGTCAGAAACAATAGATTTTTATTTATGTGTAGTGTTCTAAGGCTTGACAGACAGTTCGGCTGTTAGTAAACTCAACAACGGAACGACGTAATTATTTTTTGTACAGAGATAGTTCATGGATCAGGAAGAAAAAGCTTGAGGATAACTTTTTACTTTAACCTTAGAACCAACGGCAACGAAGTCGCAGGTAAACGTTAGTTTAAGTATAATTTACAAAACTAGTGGAATATTTGCTTTAACCTTTATCTTAGGTATAATATTTTGCAATAAATTATTCTTAAACTTTCAAAACTTTTTGAATCAGAAAGATTCGCTTTCAGAAATCGGTAGAAATATGCATAAATACTATACTTTAATATATACCTAGTACAAATATCTTATAAACTGTAAGGCATTGTCAATTGTTAAATAATTTATATAACACTAAAGCCAATAAAATCACTGTTTCAAATATTATATAATATTGTTTATTGCTAGTTGTTGAAATATGAACATTAACTGTTGATTTGATTTCTCTTAGCGGTACAGTTCAATTTACTTTTATAGCTATTCATTTGAAATGCTCAACTAACAGCAAATAAATGTACTGTGCATTCATTTTCACTGCATTGTTACACGAATAATGATGCTATTGCGAAATAACACAATACTGATTTTGGAACTGATTAAATCGAGATCTTTTCACTTTTACATTACCATTCATGTTTATAGACAGTAATGTATTACATACATATTTCGTCAAACATGTTTTAAAGCACAGATAACAGACGCGAGCCTTAATTGCTATCTGATGAGTTAACTCTAACAGGCCAAACTGTTTAGTTAGGCAATAGCTAATAACATAACTTATAATCGACCTTGAATCTTCCGATCGCATGCAAACGTAACCACAAACTAACAAGGCAGTACTAACACGAATAATCAGTCATTTTTTACGTCTTTTTCATTCAAAATATGAAGTTAGTACCTACACTAAAACTTAAACATACATACGTAAATAAATTCATCCTTCAAGCATCCGGCGTTTCTCAATGCACTTTCAAAACTTCGCATCCTTCTAGCTTTAGACGGAGTGTAGTCATAGGTATATGTCTATCCATCGCTTTGTCTCCCAAGTGTTCGGTGAAGCAACATCTTCGGCTTGAGACACAACGTCATTTTCGGTGACTTATGTAATCGATTCGATGATAAAACGGACTTTAAGAAACCGAGTTCAAATGTAGGCGTCTTGTTTAATTTGTTCGACAGAGATTGGAGTGGAAGTAATTTATGTTCTGTGTAACTGTTTGTTGCTGTCCGCTGGTTATTGGTTTTGTAATTAAAGCATGTTGTAATATTTATATTGTTTGATTGGAAGTCTGATGCATACATACACGTATTATTGATATAGCTTTAGATAGTCGTATGCATATGAAATATTATTATGCATGTTATACAATTTATAATAGACACTCATATGTATTGCTAAACCGATTTAAAGTAAGCAAATTGCTTAACTTTATATGAAGTTTATTTTAGTACATCGCTACATTGAAATATTGCCATCTACCGGGGATAGGTTTAGAAGCACTGTTGTTACTAAGAATGTATAGGAAGGCAAATCTATTAACGCTTTATCTGATCAGGAAATCGGATCATTATAGGAGTTGTCAACCACATACAACTTATTACCACGAATAAAAACATACCACCGTTTATCGGCTATTGGCTATTGAACGCATTATTATCAGAGCATCTGTATACTTCTTCCTTTAAACAATTTGAGTATTGTTTATAAAGTATCTTTCAAAACTACTACAGTTCTTTCGCAATATCAATGCTTGGAATAGTGGCTTTTATCATTACACTTTACTAACACCATAAGTGAATTGAAATAGTAAAAAGATATAATTATATACGTGTCAATAAAATCTTCTTTGCTTTTTTTGTTCTCGTCCGTTGAACGCGTTGATGTCTTTTATTTGCTCTTACTCTAGATAGATAGTCTTTCGCCAATATCCTCAGAAAAAGAAGCAAGTGAGAATCGGCAATGAATTGCCGTAAATCTTAGAGTTCAAAAAATGGTTCAAGTAATATGCAAAGGTCACGTGATACCACGCGGTCAGTGGTCAAAGGTCATAATTTCGGAGGTATATCGACTATGCTGAGTCGAATGGCGTTGACCACAAGTCTCTAGCTCTTACGGTTCTTGAGTTGAAAGTTGGATAACAGACAGACGGACGGACGGACAAAGCTGTTGTATAAGAGTTTTTTCGAACTCTAAAAAGGTAAAGGTAAGCTGAGATGTATTATGCACGTTTCATCAGCTCTGTTTCTTGTAAAATAAATCTTCCCTCCCCCACCCCCCACCCCCACATAGTAGGGGACAGCTTATTGTTGGCTACTGAGCACCTCACCTCTGGATTCTGAAATACTACTGAGAATTACTAAACAGGAAAACTCAATAACTTGACCTCCTTTAAAATTGAGCCCGATACCTCATGTATAATAATGAGTATTGCTTCGCCACTACTTAGTCATGAGCTAATCCATACACTCTGTGAACAAACAGATAGTTGACAGAAAGTATCTGCTAATCAAGCTTTTAGCCGATATTTAAGTGCGATTGATTGATCAGCAAATTGTATGATTCAACTTTAGATGTACTTTATACCGCGCCTTCAGCCTCATACTTCGTACCCTTACGCTGTCAGAATACTTTACTGAATAAAATGCTTTAGTGTTTGGCCACGCGACTACTTATAATTAAATAACTTTTAATTAAATAAAAATATCATTGTTTGATTAATTTGCACTTCGCCTTCATATAAGCTTTAACTTTTTTTATACCAAATCTCGCACTCATCCATGCGTGCATTATATATTATAAATTTATTTCAATTCTTTTAAATAGATTGTCGATTGCAAGTCAGTAATAACAAGTACCATCTTAAAAGTAAGTAAGATGATAGTTATAACATAGAGTTAAATGGATGTCGCATTTATACACTGCACTTGAAGACTTATAGAAAGTCAGTGACATTTTACGCGTTGGTGCAAAATTATTACGTATGTACTTAATTTTTAATCTTTAATTTAGCATCTACTGACTCGACTGATTCGTTATAATTCAGTTATACTAATTATTTTAGTTTAGTTTACTCCTTACTGATAGAGAAGTCGAGGGCTCTGCAAAGAATAAGTAACTTATGAATAAAGTACTATAGCAATCTTCCCAACATATATAACTTTAAAATTGTTACTATGATTAAATCGTATAATAAAACCTACTATCTATCTATATATATACAACTTCCGTTACTGAGTGACTGATAGACAACGCACAGCCGAAACTACTGAACGCAAGAAGCGGAAATTTGGCATGTATGTTCCTTGGAGAGTGTAGGGGAGCACTAAGAGAGGATTTTTGGAAATTCCACCCCGACGGGGGTGAAAGGGGTGTAGTACTATTCCACGCGGACGAAGTCCGGGCAAAAGCTAGTCTCTTATATAATTACTAGCTATTGCCCGCGGTTTCGCCCGCGTAAATGTAGATTAGGTTGACACCCTAATTACCTAGCGGTACGAAATTTACTTTACGACCTATTGTCATACCTACCAAATATACATACAAAATTTCATCAAAATCGGTCGAGCTGTTTCGGAGGAGTACACACACACCGTGACACGAGATTTATATATACTAGTATATAGATATAGAAGATGACGCTCAAGGTAGAACTACTTCTATACCATACAACGAATTCAAAATTGTAAATGTACGCACAATACACTTCTCTCTGATCTTTTAGGCATACAGTAATAATAATAGGCAAAATTACAACGTTACATCACAAATCTAAATTCAATTTAAAGTAAGTGACGATTGCATAAGTAAGATCATTTTACAACACTAATTAGTAAATTACCTTTAAACTATATCATCTACAGTTTTAGAGAGGAATTATTTTTTACTCGATCTAATAGAATTATTTTAATATATATTTTTACTCAATGTTAAATTTCATATACTATAATTGCATAGTCATTTAAAAAATATAATTACTTGATCCGGATTCCTTATTGTTTCAATTCCGTTCCGTCGCAAGATCCCAAGTTAATTAAGTAATATTTTTGGTCAGAAACGATATGCTGGAATTTGGATATGTGCGCGTGAAACGCAATGTAAATTCTCAGCGGCCGTATCTGCACCGAGCGCGTTAAGCTCTAATACACTAAACTTGGTAAACGGTAATATTATATATTAGGCACGTGTAATGCGAGACCAAAAAGTGATCACGTGTGGATATGCTACACCTTCGCTAAACTCTTTAGGGATAATACAACCGTAATAGTATTTTATACGTTACATAACGTTCGACATTTGAGGCCCAGTAATATCAAAGCTTAATAGATAGAGATCAGATAGCTTTGATGCAATGCCAACTTCATAATAGCGGTCATACACTGTAACATAATTTTATTAATCTAAGTAATTGTACGGTGGTTATGTAAGAGCTTCAAGATAATTAGGGTGAAGTGTGTCAGTGTGGGGCCATTGTGAAACGAGTACCGCCCGCGGCGTCACCTGACGAGTGATATATTGTCATGACGAAACTTAAATAGTGCGGTTTGCAGTGGAACAAATATACTTTAAAGTTAGTGCGATCAGTGGTAAATGGCCATGTTGCACCGTTAACGCAGAGTGTTAATAAGACTACCGGTCTCTTTACTGATAGATCAGGATCTACTTACAAAGTTCTAGAAAATGCTTCTAGAAAAGCTTGGCGTGGCTTAACACTTCTTTAAAACAACCTAAATAATATAGGCTAGAAAAGTCTTTGGGTTTTGAGCCCAGTGCTTCCTTCATAAACATAGAAACAACACCGGCGGATCACAATACTAGGGTTTTATCTAGGATTTTCTGTAGGGTGGAGGTATAGATATTTACCAGTCGGGCTGATATAGATTGACCCATGTTGAGTGATAATCCTTCTACACCTCGCTAAAAACGTGCAGGGTATCAAACAACATCCAAAATGTTGTGGGTTCGATCACCACACCTGCCAAATTATTATGTGAACCACAAATAGTTGTTAATGTACAGTGTTCTTTGAGTCCGTGCTTCTATAATTCGTAAAGATCTTCGCGACACAGGAATTATTTCTAATGCAGGAGTTGTTATAATTAATCTAAGTATACAGTAGAACGTGAAACACAAATTACAAAGTTTATTTACAGCCAAATTTAAAATACCAGTGTAGCTTATTTAGCTATAAAGAAGTCTGCTGTGTGTATTTAATTGAATCATATTACCTACTTTGTGGCTGTCGTTGACACGACATGAATAGAACAGCTCATTATTTCCTGCAGATGTCATAAGAGGAGGCTACACCAGGTAAACATACTACTGCAAGCATTTACTCCATTGTCACAGTACAAAGTAGTTCAGTTATAACTTTAAGGATGTAAATTAGATAGGATCACGTAAAATAACGAAAGTCGGTTACAGTAAGTTTGTTTGGATATACTTTGCCTAAAGCCACTCATAACAGAATCTGCAATTACGCTGAGTATCACAACGAAATAACTTCGCTTTGTATTTTTTCGGCAAGGGAGAATATATAGCTACTTATAAAGATGCAGTATTCTCTGCAAGAGCAATATCAGATTATGTTATCTAAGTTGGCAGTACAGCGTCTCTTTAATTACTGTTTGGCAAAACGTACAGTCTGTTTGGCGTGGATCATGCCTTGTTATGAAGTTCAGATGAAAAGCTTCACAAAACAAGAATAATGCTTTTAAGTCAAATTATATACTTATAAAAATGTTTAATATCGATAGTTTACCATCGGATACTAAAAAAATTATAAGTATATAATACACTATCACATCAAGGTTATTACTATAGGGCTAATGAATAGACATCCTATTTAATTTCAACGTATATTCTGTGGCAATGTTGTGTTCTTGTATATGAAAGGCAACGACTCAATTTACATAACACAGACAAACGCCACCCACATTTCGGCAGCTTTATTTCAGATCCCACTTTAGCTAAAGCTGTCGTACATTTCCAGACTTGTTGCTGTTACCAAGAAATTGCTAACTGGAAAACTCAATTACGGTGTGCCCAACCTTAAATACGGGATAGCACGCACGCAATTATAATAGGCAGTCTATATTATTATAACTACTGATAAACATAGGTCATTAACCTATTATGTGTACCTCCTACTAACCAGCCGGCAAGCAATTCACGAAAGGCGGGCGCTTCGACACGTCGCGTCGTCGAACTTCGTTCTTACACAGACTTTGTACACGATAGTCTGATCAAGTTGTTGGTAGATTATGTATACGAGAATGCTTTGGTTGGATACTTAGCTAAACATCACGTAATAAAAGTTCCATTATGAATTATTCGGTTTAGCTTTATAAACTGAAGTTATCACAAGACATGGGTATTATACAATTCATTTATTCTTTATAGAACGTTCTCGAGTTCAAAGGCTCAGTCAATTATTGATGTAAGTTACAACTAAAAGTCAACTCTCGTAATAAAATGTTCAATATGTAGTCAAATGTCAATTGAAATGCAATTTCGGTATGATTATGACGTTTATTTTAATACCGTCTGTCATATTAGGGAGTTTATTTTGATATTTTCTTACGAGAATTGGCTTTTAGACAATAACTTACATCAATAATTGATTACGCCTTTAAACTCGAGAACGATCTATAAAGAATAAGTGAATTGTATAATACGTATTGTGATTTCTTCAGTTTATAATGAACTAGAAATAGATCTCAAAAAAGTCTTTGCACTAGACTACAACTTTAAATTCAAAATTGCAGTCCATTACATTATTTTGTTATTGGTTGAAAATTGGTTTGTGGCAATTAGCGTGTACAAGTGCATTGACATACAGACGAGACGAGAGTATTAAACGATTTTTAATACTATATATATACATAAGTACATAGATGTGGTTAATAAATAATCTAGAGTCAGAAAATTTCTAGACAGCCTCCGGCGTCTTACGACATCAGCTGATGTAGTTTGACATAAAGAAAGGAGGAACGTGTTTCCTTGAAGGTAAATATCGTGACTCAATAACGGCGTACGCGTGCAGTTATGGTTGCAACACTGCTCTCACGGTTTTGATGCAGCATCCTGCTTGTTTATACACAGTGAGACAGTAATATGTGGTCATAGAGCCGTCAACTATTGGTGATAAACAATAGATGAAAAGAAAATGTTGCACTATTTAAACATTTGGATAAAATACGTGAAGAAATCAGGATTTAGTCATTCTAAACCCCTCAATACCCTTTGTCGGTTAAAACTCTTACACCCGGCTATGCTTAGGTAAGCATATAAAAAATTGCATGCAATTTTGGAAAATCCCCTGTCAACCTTTTCGCTTTCAAACATAGGCAGGCATACATCCCGTATGTCATCAAAATTAAACAAAGCAGAGTCTCCCCTCCATTCCTCATTAGTGCTTACATTATACTTGGACGACCTCTTTGTGACTCTGGATTCTGGGATTAGGTTTCGTTAAAGTTTATATGGAGAAAGAAAGTTTATTAGATTTACTTGATTATGTTTGAAATTCGGCGGCTGGTTGGACTAGTGGGGTATTGTGAGCTTATTTGAAGATATATATAGTTATAATTTTAACACCTTAATTTTTTATTCAGCAATTATAAGACTATTCGCGCGCATTACAAATACCCTAAGTAAGGCCTTAAAAAATTTAGATAGCTTGGCTCAAGCTATCTCCAAATCAAATTACGATAGATTTAGAAATTCGATTCAGACGTTTTAGATGATATAGGTGACAAACAGTTAGAGTTTAGATAAGACTAAACTATATCTATTATTATTATTATATAGATATCACGCATATTTTGATTACTTGCTATTTAATTTGTAATAATGGTATGTCGTAGGTATTTACAATTATTGACACTGCTTACTGCAGTGCTATGTTTCAACTTGTCTAACGAGCTCCAGTTATGTATAAATTTTTAAAGAAACTTGCTATTTCGTGCACTATATACTACTATACTTATTAACTTCTCCAACTTAGCTCAATGCTAGTAGGAGATGGCTCACATATGTATGTAGTGCTATGGGTGGGATCAAACCCCGAAGTCTTGATGACATATCCGAAGCACAATGTTGGTCATTGTGCTTTGAATATGAAACACTACAAAATAATGCAAATTTTTGAACGGTATTTATGTTACAGTACCTACGTGATTTTTATTTAAAAGCCTAAGGGCTATATACTTTAAAATTACCAACTTATGCCATGAGATATATATAAAATTAACTTTAAATTTGGCTTAAATCAAGATTGTTTTATAAGAACTAAAATAATTTAGAATAAATAATAGTAATTTATATCAATTATACTTTACAATGAACACAAGTGAAAATTGATGTTTCTAAACAGTCAGCTAATAAAAATGACACTAAATATTTAAAGATTTTAGTTTTTCTATTATACATATTTAAACAGTTACTTGCTCGAATTGTAGATAAAATTTTAGCTGTCTTGTAAAATATTAAAAGTACGCTTCGAACCCACAAACTATAAATCGTTGTATGATTTAATAAAATGCAGTCGCATTGCTTTAAAATGAGGATATTAAAATTCGCATAGGCTTTTTTGTCACAACACTAATAAAGAAAATATAACAATAAAGTCGTTGTCCAATTTTTGACCAAAGACAATTTAAAATAAACTCACTTGTCAAAATTTCCCGCCAAAATAAGTGTATCACTAAGGGCACGTTCACGTTGCACAGAGCGCGAGCTAACACTGAGGCCGAATCGTCGCACGCCTGATATTTTGCTTGATACCAATGGTCATTGCGCTCCACAGCAGTAGATATTTAGATATTTTGCGGTTTCCACTAAATGGTGCTTAGATTAACAACATTTTTACGTTTTAGTTATTCGGATTTTAAATATACGCTTATGTTACTCGTAATATATGATTACGAATAACATAAGCGTACCTTTTAATCCGTATGTATTTAGTATTAAGTATATTTAGTTCTCTGAAGAGAGACTAGGCTACTATTCAACTCGAGAAATGCCCTCAACTGCTCCTGTGGAATAGATAGATTTAGCCAAGGGAGCAAAACCATGATTAAAGCTAGTGGCAGGGACATACGTGTGTATATGTATATACAAATATTACATGATATGGTTTTGATATATTGTTAATGCATAGGTACACACATAATCTCGATCCGTGTTTCGGATAAACTTACAATACACGCTACCTCCCCAGTACTTAGCTTTACAATTCATCTATACTGAATTTTATTTGTAAGCTAACCATATTACAGCAACGTAAAATTGGCGCACTTTAGGAAGCTAACCATAGACAAAAAAGGTTTGCGTCCCCTGACAGTTTCTTGATACTCGTATTTATTGCAATTGTTATATAACTTACGAAAAGTAGTGTAATCGATTTAGGTCAGCCCAGTGTGCTCATATTATGGGGTAAATTACACTCCATTTAATTTTCAGCAATCATTTTCGACAAATCGCTAGTCTAGTGTAAGACCGACCATTAATTTCAGATTTGTAGGTTTTCAGCCAGGCGAGGCTTTCTACATACATACATAGACTCACGCCTGTATTTTTGCGAAGAGAGCAGGCAGAGGCTTATCATGCACACATTTCGACAATTTTTATACTGTATATATTTTATACTCCACTTACTAGAAGGTAAGTATCGTGTAGGAATGTGCCTGACGTCCCAGATCGCGTAGCGCTCTTGAGAATATTTGAACTGAAAATCTCAATGTCAGTATTCGTCGTGGGAATCGAACCTTGACTATAACATGCAAACTTAAGCACAAGCTTAAGTGACGGTATTCGGTAGGCGATTATGGATATCGATTACCTTGTACGTACCGTGACAATTACGCTGACGCTTATGTTATTTGTCTTTTTATCTGTGCACTGTAATCTCCACAATTACGGCATTAATATTAATTTCATTTAAATCGGTTGGTGAACTAAATATTCTCAGGCATAGGTAAATTTTACCTAATGAAAATGCTTGGATTCAAAGAGGCTTGTATATTTTTTAAAGAATCTCAAGAAAATGTATACAAGCTTAAAGAAGCTCAGGCGAAGATGAAGTTACAATTGTTAATTCAATAAGTAATGCCGTATTGATTACATTTATTTTGATGATAACGGATGTATCATATTACCTACGCATTCGGATATGTTGTGCTTTGTTATCTCTGAAAACAAATGAACCCCAAGGTTTCCATATATTATTTACTAGCTTTTGTCTTTGGTCTTACTCGGGTAAATGTAGGTTGGGAGCAGTAAATACTTTTTTCTGGATGAAAGATATCCTATTTCCGTTTCTGTTACCCTGACAACGTCTATTCGAAATTTCATGATGATCGGCCGAGTAGTTAGGCGTGAAAGCGTAACAAACAAACTCATATTCTCCTTAATCCTTAGTTAGGATATCACATGTTTGACATTCGATCAACAATTTTTTTAACGCATAGATAATATTCATGTGAATATATTATGTGTGTTTATTTACAAAGACCTTTCATGTATCGCCCGGAAGTGAGAACCTGGATGCGAGGCGTTTCTTTACCCTGTCAATTGTTGGGATGGCAAACATATTATTGAAGACCTATTGTGATGAAGTGCTGTTGCGAGTCAATAGGTTAAATAGCTAGGTCCTAGACGTTTCAGCAGCGATATTGAAGCACCAATAGCTTAGTGGGTCTCGAGATCGAGCTCAAGTTAAGTGCGTATTTAATAGTTAATTATGGCCCGCTTCACCAGTGTAGGAAAACATCATGAGGTAACCTGCACGTCTAATAGTTCAACACAATGTTCCCGAAGATGAGTAAACTGCCAACCCATACTGGACTGGTGTGGTGGGCTATGGCAAACTGAATCGAGCTATTTAAGCGTAATCAACAGATATGAATGCATTTATAATATTAGTTTCGTAGGATCATTATGGATTAGTTATTATCTATGACTTATTCGGTTTGTCTGTAAATAAGACTCATTTTCTAACGGTCAAACTGCATCAAGCTACTTAAATTAAACCAACAGACAGAGGTACTTTCGCATTTATCATATCAGTACATACAGATTAGTGTGGAGCACACTCTTACCTGTGACTTAGTTCGTGTTGTCTTTTAGTTTAGTTTTAATAGTTACTAAAGTAGAGTAAAGTTAAACTAAACGTTATCAACATACAGAGTTACTTTTCTACTTTGATATAGGTAAACTGGTTGCATGTTTTACCGGTTTTCCACTGTTGCCAGTTTCTCAATTGTATTATAAACAGATTTGCGAGAGTTGCATCTGCGTAACATTTGTCATGAGGTCATCGAATAACAACCGTACGTCTTGCAAAGTAGAAATAAGTGGCTTTATGTAAAACTAGCTGACACTCACTACATTGTCCTGGTTTCATCAAGTATTGCCTTAATAGGAAGGAATGAAGCAATGTCCTAACTATACTTTGTCAAATTCGGTTCCATGATTTATGCACGGCACTAACAAACCATCTGACGTAGTACTTACTTGATATGAATTGCTATTTTAGAATTTATTTGTTATCATATCTAGTCGTAGCTTTTATCAGCGGTTTCGATTACATAAAAGTAGGTTTGCTTAGGTTATGTTACATTTTTGTAAATGAAATATAGTCTATGTTACTCAGTGATAATATAGCTTGGTAATGGTGAAAGAATTTTAATATCAGTTGAGTAGTTTTTGATTTAAATCCTTACAAACAAACAAAAAATCAAATCTGTCTGCTTCATAATATTAATATACTTATAGATTTATTAAGAGAAAAGCCCAGTACCAGTTTGCCCGAATCGGTAATAGAAATGTTGTTGTTATGCACAGCACTCGCATTCACGACCACAAATAATATATGCACGTATTTAGATCTATTCTGAAAGTTCGAAAGTTCATATTCATCCTAGCGGATTGCCATTTTGCTGTCTCTCTCTATACTATTAGGTATATATTGTGATATTTTCATAGACTATCTTCATAATAGGGGAGTCACTTAACTTGCAATTCTAGACCTATTATGTGAGCTAGCCGTGCGTCAATGAATTAGATACTGTTCTGAGTAGTTTCTCAGTCTGTCGAAATACTTTTAAAAGATACCTGAGTGCACGGGTGAACAAGTATTTCTCCTGCTTGGCAGATGGTGGTAGGATAATAAAACGGATTAGGGGTACATGGGACTTTGGTGCAAAAAAGTGTCACTGCGTTCCGATTTTTGCCTTGTCAATGACTCGATTGTTGTTATGTAATATAACACTATAAGCACTTTTGTTTAGTAGTTTTAACCAGGGATGTTGCGGATGCAGATTTTTCGTCATTCGCAGATGCGGATGCGGTTACGGATGCGGATCTTCAAATCGATGCGGAAGCTCCGCAATTGCGGATGCGGATGTTGATAAAATTGTTCATCTTATTTAATAAAAACTATCTAATATCACCGCCTTCGCAGGTTCAAGCCTGTTTTGCAAAGGTTCATAAATTAATTCGTACTACTGAACAACTGATTTCTTTCTTATCGTAACCTATGCTATATCTGGATCCGCATAACATTAGCGTTGAGTACTGCGGATGCGGATGCGGATGCAGATGTCTAAATCGACGATCGAAGTACAGGTCCAATCTGACATTGGAACACACTGATACAATGGTGCGCCTTGAGGCCTTCAAAATATTTCTTTGTCTTTAAATTTGGTCTCGCAGAAGATGGCGACCAGGAGCGGCACATAACATGCTAGGTGAAAGAGGGAGCGTCTGTCGCTACTGAGAAGATTGCAGCCAAAAATCATTGTGTTGTGTTCCTGTGCTGCTAACCACAACAAGAACAAAACACAGAACGGGGAGAAGTCATGCTGTTGACTGTAGCTGTTACTTCAGTCGGTCGGAATCTCAGAATAGCTCTGTTTCTTACTACTACTGCGCCCTCGAGTTAGTTGTTCAGTAAATGTTAAAACCATTAACAGACTTCATTCATAAAATTATATCAAATATACACGTATCTTACAAACATCAATTAGTTACGTAAGTTTTTTTCATTTTTTAGCAATTATTTAAGTCTTATAGAAATTAAACTGCTATATACGGATTTTATCGCGTTGTTTATTTGACACTTTAATACAAAATTTTGAAAATTGTTACACTTCTTCTACTATTAAACTTTACTAATTTTTAAGCTAATTAAATTATTATTAAACTATTTAGATTTAATTTATTTTTACACTTTCCCCGACGTTTCGGTTGCTTTTCAGCAGCCATGGTCACGGGGAGACTAAGACGGCAGTTGTCTCAATGTTCCAGTGTAGTTATTTCAAAGAACATAATTTAATCATTGGTGTTTCTATTTACGCAGAATGAGCTCAAAGTATCATGAAGTCTAGCTGTGGTTTGCTTCTTCTTGGGTTTGACTATTTTTATTACTGGATCCCAAGCTGGTGGTACATTCCAACCATCTTCTCTATTAAAATTAGGATGTTTTTTGATTTCAATAGCCTCGCGAAGCATCCTTGGTAGGAATCGGTGTTCTTTAGCGAGAATCTGTGGTTTGTCAAATCTCAGGTAGTGGTTGGTCCCCTGTTGCACATGTTCACACACAGCAGACTTCAACGAGCGTTGGTGTTTTACATCAGCTATGTGTTCTTTTATGCGGGTGCCTATGTTTCTCTTGGTTTGACCAATGTATGAGAGTCCGCAGTCACAATCTATTTTATAGACCCCTGCATCTTGTAAAGGTAGTTGGCACTTGACGGATGGTAAAAATTGACTTATCTTCGTTGGCGGCTTGAAGTATGTGTTGATTGAAGCTCGCTTCAAGATGTAGCCAATCTTGTCAGTGACACCCCTTACATAAGGCAGTATAGCAGGCTGGCGCTCGACTGTGGCTGGCTTTTCTCGGGATCTGTGACAGCGGCGCGGTTGTTGGAGCTTGTTGTCTTGCAGTACTTGCTTGACATGTTGAAGCTCGGCGTCCTCGTTGAAGTCTGCTGTGTGTGAACATGTGCAACAGGGGACCAACCACTACCTGAGATTTGACAAACCACAGATTCTCGCTAAAGAACACCGATTCCTACCAAGGATGCTTCGCGAGGCTATTGAAATCAAAAAACATCCTAATTTTAATAGAGAAGATGGTTGGAATGTACCACCAGCTTGGGATCCAGTAATAAAAATAGTCAAACCCAAGAAGAAGCAAACCACAGCTAGACTTCATGATACTTTGAGCTCATTCTGCGTAAATAGAAACACCAATGATTAAATTATGTTCTTTGAAATAACTACACTGGAACATTGAGACAACTGCCGTCTTAGTCTCCCCGTGACCATGGCTGCTGAAAAGCAACCGAAACGTCGGGGAAAGTGTAAAAATAAATTAAATCTAAATAGTTTAATAATAATTTAATTAGCTTAAAAATTAGTAAAGTTTAATAGTAGAAGAAGTGTAACAATTTTCAAAATTTTGTATTAAAGTGTCAAATAAACAACGCGATAAAATCCGTATATAGCAGTTTAATTTCTATGAATAATATTCGCGTAAATAGAAGACAATTTAAGTCTTAGATTTTTTTATTTGTTCAACGTGAGCTACTTTTGAGCTAACTGGAAATGGCCTTGGTAATATGATGTAAGTTTACAATTATATTTATAACAAGCTGATAGCCGCGACTTCGTCCGCATGGAATTTAATAAAAAAGTGCTTGCTCAGATCCAAGATATTTTTCTAAATTAAAAGTACCCTAAGTTAGTCCTTATCAGCTACCTTCCAGTGAAAGTCCCGTAAAAATCGGTCCAGCCGTTACAGAGATTAGCCGGAACAAACACACATACAGACAAAAGATGTAATATTGTATTTTTAATCTTTTGTCTGTCCTATATACTTTATTTTATTTAATGTTACTGTACCTATATACTTTCATATGCATTTAGTAAAAAGATTTCATTTTGAAATTACAAACAGACACTTTGACATTACAGACACAAAGAACAGAAATATATCTCGGGCAAGTTGTTGGAATTATCGGATTTAGATATGTAGGACATGTTCTTATAAAATAATAATAAGTAATAATATTCTACCACATACACACAACACCATCTAGCCCAAATTAAGCAGAGCTTGTACTATGGGTACTAGACAATGGATAAACATACATATATACTCTATTTTTTTTGTAATTACATATATATTATACATAGAAACACCCAGACCAAGACAAACATCCATGTTCATGCACACAAATGTTTGAATTGTGCGGGAATTGAACCCGCGACCTCAGGCGTGGCAGTCGGTTACACTAACCACTACGCCATCGAGGCTGACGACTGATAATGAAGGAGTAACTGGTAGATATGACCAATCACGGTAGTGTATAATGGATAGTTTATCTTCTTTGTAAGAAAGGTCCGAATTTCAACAAATCAAACATATATTTATTTATATTGGCATCGACAGGACAGACTTGCCTAGTGTGGGGCCAATGGATACTATGTGTAATATAACTGTATCTACTCTTTTGGTAATAAATATATGTATTATTTTTTTTATTTTTACAAGTTTACTGCATGGATGTCTTCAAAAAGTGTCTAAAACGTTTTTGCCGAGCCGGCAATGATGCTCTTGATTTTACACATATTCATAGGCTTCAATAACCATTACCTAGGTGGGATTTTATAACAGAACCAGCATTATAGAGTATTATTTGACTATATGACTATTGCATGTGCATATTACGACCTTATAGATGACCACACCGCTGTACTTATAAATTAACAATGCAATTAGGTAATACGTCGCAATGTATGAAATGGCTCAAGTACACAAGCTCGCTTTGCGTTAATGACCTTTTGTAATCAACATTTAAAGTGTTCTTTATCCGTTGCAAAATGAGTTACGACAACTACTATAAGGTACTTTTTGCAAAATATATTTGAACCTATTGAAATACTTATTTATAAAAAGATGAATTTGTATTTTAGGTCGGTATTTGATTAACAAATAGTCGTTGGAACAACTATTTGTTAAACACACAAGTAGTTATTAAATATTTATTTAGACCATACTCCGACTTATTCGCTTTAGTTTAGAGCATATGGACAATCATCCTATACACTTCAGGCTTATAGCAGTTCTCCCGTGGAAATACCGCTGCCCATTCATACACGCGCTTCTGCTAGAGTCGAAAGTAATTACTTTGTTCCTAGTGAAGGAAAACGCCGAGTGCAGACATCACCATCAGTTCGCATTTTATGTGACCATATAGCGTAAGAGTAGATGGCACCATCACCATCAGATTGCTAATATATGTACGTGTTTCCAATTCTCTCTGCGTAGTAGTCCTTGACACGCTTTGTATTATATAATAAGCGTTCTAATTGTACATAATATAATAAGCGTCCAGCTTTAATACAATGCTAGCTTATCACGTGGTCTATTATATAATTATAATCAACTAGCTTTTGCTTGCTTCGCTCGTTCGGGAACAGTTCTTTTTTCTGGATGCCCTTTTCTGTACCAATACAACGTGTAAGCGAAATTTTATGTTGATCAGTCAAGCAGTTAAGGCGTGAAGCATAACAAACAAGCAAACAAACTCACATTAGCACTTATAATATTAGTTAGATTATAGCCTTGTCGGGCACGCCACGATCGTGTCGATAAGTCCCGTATTAGACGAGTGGCTGGAGGCAGCATAGCGCCCTCACCTTCCGGCTGACACAGAAAATGATTGGCCACGGTTATTTTGGCCAGTTCCTGTGTCGCATAGGCCAGCAGGAGACGCCCGGATGTCATCACTGCGGCGACTGCCGCGATGTTTTTTAGACACAGCGCTGCACACTTTGGTGAATTGCCTAGCCTGGGTATCGCAGCGCCGTGAGTTGCTCGCGGCAGTCAGATTGGTTGCCCTCCCACTCCCGGCCGTGGTTCAGGCTATGGTCCGGTGTGAGCTGTCGTGGAACGCCGTCGCGCCTCGCCTCCTTCTGTGAGGAAGTAATTTCCATCTAAGAGGCGGCGGAGCGGGAGCGTGAGCGCTTGATCTCTCTCCCCAACCGCAGAACCGGACGCCGTAGGGAGCAAGATGACGGCCAGCTACCGTGAGGTTTTACCTGGGGTTGGCGGGCTTCGTGGGCCTAACCGCCACCCGATCAGCACCAGGTCCGAGAGTCGGCGTGCGTGTTCCCATGCGCGCCTGTGTCGTTTTGTTTTTATCCCCCTACAAGGGGACAGTAGGATTAAAAATATTGTTTTTTTAAATAGGGAAGTTATATTCGTGTAGTTGCTTGCCGTTTTATACGGCGGGCCGAGACCGTGAGGGCGCGGCGGCGGGTAGCAACTGCATGTGAAAGTGATTCGCGCGGCCCCGCCGCCTTTGGTTATGTAGAGGAACACCGTGATAGGTTTAGTCGGTATTACCGGGATGTCGCTAGTCACCATCTTTTCCCCGGTGAGTACGACATAACCTCTCCGTCGCCCCGCGGAGAGGTACAGGTCAATGCATTCCCCCAAGAAAAAAAAGGAAAGCCTTATGTGCTCCATAACTCTTAAATAGGTGCTGTAGTGTTGATTGACGGCTTGTGTCTATGTGCCACTGGCAGTAAGTAAATCCTTTTTTCCAGCGTCAGCAAAGAGGTTTTGATATTCCTTGTGCTTTTACTTTAAAATAGGCTACTGTACTGTGTATGGATTATATAATTTCTACATCTTCTGCAAATGGAATAGTGCTTCAAAACAAAAAGTGACCATGAGTTTCTTGAGCCCTACACCCTTGCTTTGCTGAACGTGGCAGTAATGTAAATTTGCAGAAAAAAATAGTGTAACTTTGACATTCATAAGTGTTACCTTGTAACCTAATCTGAATAAATTTATTTTGAAATTGAATTTGGATTTGCAATTTAAAGCTAACCTTGGCAATAACAACCTTGGCAATGTCGATTAGTTTTATTTTGACTCAACTGTTGCAAATAATATGGAAATTGCATGCTCTCGTTAGATAACTTAGGTCAATAGCTTCAGCAAAATGACCGGATCTGTATCATTATTGAACTAATTTTAATAATAAAGTTATCGAAACGATTAACAGTTTTCTTTGTATTTACAGACACATCATAACATTGCAATTGTTTCTATAGGATATTTTGAGATTTATTCCCTATAGTTTGTCGATATCTATCTATCTGGAAAGTTGTTTTTTTTAAAGTTGGTTTTAAAGAATACTACTCCCGCACTAGGCGTAGTTCCTGTGTCACGGGAGACTACAAACATTCCAACAATGGACACCAGAGACATCATTTGCGCTTTGCCGATCCTTTAGGAAAGGAAGTAGGAAGGAGAAGGAGCGGGAATGGGGAAAGGGGGTGATTGGGCCTCTGGCACTCTCACTCACTGAACGAAACACAACAGTAGGAATACTGCCATTTCACGTCGATATTCTGTGAGAGGGTAGTCCTTCCCCGGTTGAGCCGGCACATTCATGCTGAAATTAGCGAGGCTCTACTACTCTAACCTAAGTAAGGCTATAGAATCAATGGGAAAAGTTGCAAAAGTGGGACAAATTCTCTTATGTGAGGCAGACGATACTGCGGGGGTCAGCTAGTAGTTAATATAGAGGAGAACACAGAAACTACATTCAGTGACAAATTTAGATATAAACCATCGATCGCAGGGATGATGATTTTAGTGGTTTCCGGTGTGCTGAGTGTCATAGGTTTGATCCTAGGGCTAATAATTGTAAAGGGCCTGGATGTTCTTTGTGTCCGTTGTTTCAATATTAGTAAAGTTCTCTTGAACATAGGAGCTATCAGTAACGTAGATATTTTTAAAAGAAAAGGTATAAACTGCGGTGAAATCCATAATAGATATTTTAATTCAACGGGTTGCCGTGCATGAACTTATCAAAATACTACTTATACACACATTGGGATCAAAGTGCCTTGAGCTTGGTTTCAATACACAAAAATTTGTATTATTAAAATTTGTATGCGTAAAAATTAACTGTAGGTAAAACGATTCGTTTTTGGATATTGAAACGAACCATTAACTAGCTATAAAAATATAGGTCACTCAGAAAGAAGAATATGTTTTCTCAATTGACGAGATGTAGGCAGGTACACGTCAGTAGTGGATCAACAAGAGATAACCAAAGGCAGTACGGTTGAGTGGTCGGGTTACCACACTATTATGTCATGCCAAAGGTGCTGAGAACCACTGACCTACTATTGTATTAAAAGAACCATTAATGGGATCTTTTAAATCATATTTTGATTGACTGTTGCGAACTGTAAGTTATTTTTCTTAGTATGTCATTACTTCATCGTATTTTTAAATGGCAAGGTTGAACTTGCTTTATTACAAATAAAGCAAATTCTATATTTATATTTTAAAACATGTCTTTATTAGACTGTTTTAAATGAAATTCCTGTTGAGCATGTTCATATTAATAATGAAAATAACGAATTGCTTAAATATTGTGTATTGTAATAAAACAATCAAATTATCATGCTCATGTTCTAATGTTAATTTAGTTATTCTACTTTAAACACTATGATAGCATAATAACAACATAACTCTATAAACTAAAACGGCCACACGAAGCAAGCCGGTCTACATTGTAATTACCGTGTCGCAGAGATGTTCTATTGAATGCGTAGGCGCAAGACTACCGCATGTTTACACGCCTTGCCCGCTGCGATGACGACATACTGCGCAGTCAACGACACCCAACGAAAGCCATTCTCTACCGGGCCAAGGTTATACGTAAAGGGTACAGATATTCACTTAATTTAACGTTATTTTCTTGCCTGATCATAACTAAGCTTTTGACACCTTCATAAATACATTTATCGAGTCGATATGATTGATTATAATTGCCATATTACTTAATGAATATTGTTCATTGAATTAATTTGATGATAATGTGTAATTGTTACTAGAGTAGTATTAAGTTTATATTATAGACAATTTTTAACGATATTGTCAAGTATCCTTCAGGGTCACGTTCTAGGTCCATATGCAATTAAAGAGAAACCTAATTATGCAATAATAAATTATTATGATGACAAAGATTGCACTTAGTTGCATCATAAATCACAAGTTTTGCGATTTCATAGCGCTGACAGTTTATATGAGCAGTTGCTTTCAACTATTACGGCTACTGTGATTATTTAGTAACAGACTTAAAAACCCATATTAGTTCTAGGCGTACAATATTACTTAATCAAATAAAATAAAAAAACGCTTTATTATTTTAACGAAATTACGTAAATGCGTAATCTAGATAGTTTATTATAAAATCATTAATTAACAGTTATAGTGCAATGCTGCTGTTTCTCTAAATTGCGTGGGATGCGTTAAGCCATTCCATATTCATTTGTTAGTGTTATGCCATCGTGTTGCCCGCTATACCTACTACACTGTTTGCGTGAGTCTGAGTGACCTATCATAGTCAATAAAACTTCACAGTCAAGAAAACATGTACGATCAGGATACACGTGACCTTATAAATATAATAAATAAAACAGACAGTAAAGAATAAGTTATGAATTTAATATCAGTTCAGATTATAAATACAATGGTTTTATACATTTTAAGAAACGACTAGATGCCCCTTGGTTGTTACTAATAGCACTGCAATTCCTACTAAAATTATAAGGTAATGTTCCCTTGACGTCATAAGGATTGGTGCTGTTTTCTTTCTGGTGCGGTGCCTTTTCTCTGTATTTCTGAAAATGAATAGCATCTGGTCAGTATTATACTCATTGATCAAACTACCAAAACATTTATAATGTGCTTTTCCCTATCATGCAATGACCATGACACATAGGAATTAGGTTCAAATATACCATACTCCGTTAAAAAATAAATTAATATTTCGAAAATCTAATTAACTTGTCTAGTGAGCACATGTGTATATAAAAGCGGGCTCCTATCCCGGTCATGGATTTTACCAACACTCAGCTGGATAAACGCCTGCACTATAAATATCCCCTTCGATCCTCTTAGTATTTTAGAGTGTCACACGAAAACATAATTCAAGTATAAAATTAAACGCATGTATATGTATATATGTATATAATGGTAAAATAATATATTGAAGATTTCCAAGTACTTAAGTCTAGTGAAAGTCCTGATTACCTTGACACGTTTTCAGTTTTAAATGTCGGTTGGTAGACATTTTCGGAGTGTATTAACATTTCTATTAACGACAGGTACTGTAGTGTGGTATTGTAGTATTAAAAAGTGAAAATGGAAGTCAAACTCGGACGCCCTTCGTCATTGCTCGTTATATAATTAGTGTTAGAATTTAACTAAGTACCAAAAATGTTGATCTGTAAATATATGTAAGTGTGTATGCGTAATAAGGGAGTGGGGAACGTTTTGTTGGAACTTTAGCAACCGTTGCAAGCAACTCAGTTATAATAATCTCTATAATACTACGTTTCAACATTTTGTATTTATGTCAAGTACAGGGGCACATTGTCTTAAAACTATTAGCTACTTATTATATTTGGTAATATTATCTATATATTTTATGCCAAGTAAGTCTATAAACCGTCGAATTCTCCGAGGTTATTATGGGCAACGGAAGCCTCTATGTGGCACCAGGGCCAATGACTGTAAGGCGCCTTGCTAAGAGCACAGTGTTTAGTTATGGAATCTGGAAACACTGTTCAGCACAATACATATGTCATATTTCAACAAACTTCTGTGTTTTCGTATAAATATGTTGTTGAATTTCCAATCAACAAACGATAATTTCGATTGCAACAGATTTTATATTTATGTGTTATGAGAAATTTCATTGTATTGTTTAGTAACTTCGAACGTATAGTTTCGAACAATATTCAAAGCAGTACCTTCACCCATTATGCAGCAAGTTCGGCAGATTGCGTTACCCATGAGTGTTTAGTCTAAAGCACACAACCTACTCTCGCAATGGCGATTGTGTAGCGGGTCCCATTTACAAGGTCAGCTACGTTTTAACGTTCATTATTATTTTAAATTGTAGCATTAACCCATTATATTAAAATTTAAGCTTGCAATTTTTTGTTTGCAGTTTTTTTTCTTTTTTTTTCTTTTAAAAGTTTGCCGAAAAATATACCACCTATGTTTGATTTTTTTGTCTGCAATCTTCTGGTAGTTGTTTGTCATATTAGGTATTATTATTTATCATAAGAACACTCAGCAACCGAGGCGTCTAGTGAATTATCGTGAACATTACTATAAAATAAACCTAGGTTATATTTTCACAAATGTCTTTATTAATGAAATATTAAGCTCTGGTCAAACAAAAAATTACCTTTTGTTATTGGAAGGAGCAAAAATTTGTATTTTGGCAAATATACTTATCCATTCATATATAGGTACATAACTGTTTTATAGCACGTGAGCTCTTTCACGCACATTTAAGTATTTTAATATTGAGTGAAATTACATTTAATTGTTCTTGTGGTTGCCACACACAGTTGCGGCCTAACAATTAAATATACAACGATGTTCCACGGTCACTTGTCAATTGCAAACTCCTGTTACACATGAATAACAATTTTCTTTGAGATGTTAATCAATAATTTATTGTACTCTGGCTAGTGTGTAGCTTGACGAGCTTAATCATTTATAATGTTGAGATAATCTATACTAATATTATAAAGAGTAAAGATTAGATTTTTTTATTTGTTTGTTTGTAACTCAAAAACTAATCAAACGATTTTAAAAGTTCTTTCACCTTTAGAAAGCTAATAATCACCGTGAAACATAGTCAATGGATAAATGAATGCATGACCTCTTTATTAGACACACACATAATACAGACAATAATATTTTATACAAAAGAGTGTGCCTAAAAGGTTCCAGCTCAGCCTACGCCACGCACTTAAATTCATTTCGAATAACGGAGTTAAATATAAATAAACAATCCTTATTCTTACCTATTACCATTATTTCTATGGTAAAATATGGTTTCTAGTTTATCCTTCTTTTCAAAACAAATTAGTTTCCACAGGGATAATTGTTAAGCCGGAGTGATGAGTTACTACTTCTAGTACTCACATACTTTTATCTTAAAAACTTAAGCAAACCTGCTAATAGTTAATATTAACGAAGCAGGAGAAATATGCCAGAATAAGAACGCATTAGCAATTTGCACACCATGCAACCTCTTCGGGAAATAGGTGCTATTCTGTCTCCTAATCTTCCTCTTTACTAGACTATAATTTACGTAATATATGTGCAGTACTTACGGAGTTGTCATGGTGAGATTATTCAAGTCACATACTCTCTGACTGTATTAATAAGCATCATACATCCGCGACAAAAAATGAAAACCAGGATCGTTGTTAATGCGACGATACACACAATATCCAAAAAGTCTACTTGCCGTCCTAGTTTCTCAATGCAACAGTGCTGGAATGACTTGTGACAATCTGCGCTAAAGAAAGAAATAAACTTTAATGAGAGATTACAATTATCTAATTTAAGGGACGTTGTGGCTTAGCAAGACCTGAATGTGACTTTTGTATATTACTAGCAGTTTGTATCACAAACTAATATATAAAAATAAATAGTAATCAGTTTGCATAGGCTCATTGATAGATTTAATTTTTAAATGATCATACCCATGTCAATCATATAATATTAATTATAAAAAAAGCGTTTTTGTAATATTGTTCCATAACAATATTACAAAAACGCTTATTCAGTCCAAATACTATACCACCTACAACGTCCCGGTATACCTCCAAACGCTGTAATGATTTCGATACGATACGATAATACTACATAATATAAGATACTTCAAAATAGTTGAAAAGAATGTTACCTCTGTCGACCAATATGGAATGGGACAGTATGATTATCATCTTCACGTTAATTTCTACTTTAAAGTCATTTCAAGACACCTAAGTTTTAAGTATTTTGCTTGTCCCACTGTTATGTTTTAAATAGTCTTGTCATACTGTTCGATAGATTTCAGAATTACTAATACAGTGTAATCAATGTTGTCAAGTAATGCGTTTGATTAATTATAATTATACCAAAAATGTGAAAATCATACGTAATATTGTTTGTATTCGAAGATGATGAAATCACTGACATCGAAAAATTTACAAGCCAAAATGGTAATAGCATTTTGTTAAAGGCAACTACAAACTAAAATAAAGGTACTTTGTATAAGCAATCCTAGAGCTACGAGACAACTTTAGGGCGAAGCTTAATGTATTTAAGTTTTGACTTTTACTACGTTTAAGTATACTATGTATAAGAATTAAAGCACTGACCAACACTGTAGAACTTCTATGAGCCTTCGGAGGCGCGACTTTTTGTTGAGACAGCGTGACAGTAACCGAACAGCAATATATTCTCGATTCAGCCATTTAACATCCGCACCGAAGGCCTAAAGAAGGTAGCCGGGATAGACTGGATTGTGTCGCAACTTGGCCTATATCAAGCAGTACACTAAGATATGCTAGATAGGTCCGTAGTAATGGGTGTTCCAAATATCATGCAATAATAAATTTTGATGAAGAGCAAAAGTCGTTAATTATAGTCCGTTTCAAATACGAAGTCCCATTTGACAGATGATCGTTAAACAGCAATAGTGAAGAGACCGTTTTTATCGACACATTACGAAATCGATTACTAATTAACTTTCCAAACAAACTAATCGTGGGTTTAGAATCGAAACAGAAATTATAGAACAAGAAAAACAAAAAAGGAGTCCATCCAAGTATGACATATTCAAAGAATAGTTACATCAAATGTAACTTGTTTACTTGTAAAAGAAATCTGGGCTTATCCTTGATTAACGCCTAGTACATCATACTTACTCCATACTTATAGTCCATTCGTGTTAAGAAAGTATTGACTCATCATTGTCACTCAGCTTAGCCACGACCTGACCAGTTGAAGTAAGCCCTTCAGACAGTATGTAAGTGTGTTTTGTTAATTTTAAAAATGATTAACTAACCTATTCGTAAAAGTAAAAGTGGATCAATAATTCATAGCGGAGAAAGACGAGTGATTTATAATGTTTTTAAGTACTTTAAACAATGTGGTGATTAAAACGTGACTATGGAATATTATATGGAGACTATGGAGTCACGTTTTAATCACCACACTGTTTGTGAAGTAACGGCTAGTGCATGTGGTGTATCTGAAAATACCGTTAATAAAATTATTAAAGAACAGAAGGCAACAAATGCTCTAAAATCGCCTGTAAAAAAAGAGCTCGTCTATCTACGTTTGACAAATTTGATGACTCGGACAAATGTGCTATAAGGGAAAAAAGTGCATTCATTATATTTTAATAACAAGTATTCGAAATTAGACAAAGTTATGTCACTATGTAATGTGTAATGTGTGTGGTATAACAGTTTTTGATTAACAAGGCGGCCACTCTGTATAAACTATAGGATATGTAAACCATACATACATCCAATATCGCATCTTCAAAGTCATTTTTTGATAAAGAAAATATATTAAGGGTTTGCAGAATGGGTTTTAAGATACTTTGCAACGTAATAATAATTAATACCAAATATAAATTTAGCCGCTTATACAGCCGCTCCGTGTAAAAACTGATATCCAGTCAAATCCGGTTAGACCAGAAAGCCGACCCCAAGTGACTTGGGAATAATAAAGGCTAAGAGAAAAGAAGAGAGAAGACCAAATATAAATTTACAAAAGTATTTCTTGGACAATTGATTTTACCTCAAATGAGTTCGATTTTATCCGATTCATATTGTCGCGTCACTATGACTGAAAGTAAAAATATTACCCTAGTGCATAATCATGATATTGCAGTAAAATGTTAATTTATTTTGATGTTTAAATTATTTAAGACTAATATCAATAGAAATTATTAGTTGATTATGTTTGTGAAACAATTATTTCATGTTTTGTATAGATTCTAATTATTTTTAAATAGTCTTTATAGTTTGACCAAAATCACTGTACCGTGCCTTAGGTATGTGCGCGGCGAGACAGGGGAGATTGCTGTAAGCGTTGACGGATGACAGCGGCCTGTTAGCCTGCGTTCTCCCCCCATCTCGCCGTGCACATACCTAAGCCGCGGCACAGCGGTTTCGGTCAAACTATAGTACCATAGGGAATCATTGTTAATTTTAGCAATTTATATGAAGTATGCAGAGTTACGTGCTGTGAAGTGTCAAAGGGACTTCATATTTGAAACAGACTATAAGGCTTGTGTATGACTGACTGAATGACTATTTTGATTGAAGTTCCCAGTTTATGGCGATTTATGGAAAAGCATATCGTGTCCTCAATGGATTTATATATCTGTCTTTATTTGAAATTTACTGAGACTGTTCTGCTAAGTGTGGCTGAGCTTCTTTGACACAGAGCGTAGGTATTCCCTCAAGGCATTAGCTTGTTCGCTTAGCCTTTTAAAACCCTAAATCAAAAGTTTAACGTTTGCGAAAATGTTAAGTTGAAGTTAAGAGGCAGCTGTTTCTATTCACTACAATAGAAAATGATACGACCAAGAAATGAATAGAAGTTGACAATTAATAAAGCCATCAAGATAAAAGATTTGTTAGAAACAACAACCACATTGGTATTAGTTTGTTATTGTTTCTGAATCCATTTAGTCAACGCAGTATTCTTTAAATAACCATACAATGTAGTTTACGAATCAATAAAGTATCAATGTTTTATTCAAAAATCTGTTTTCTATCACAATTACTTCTTAAGTGTATTTTCGGACACTCTTAGCATTCACAGTTTAACCACAAAGGGAGTATTTGTTTTTTGTCGTCCTCTATTTAAATGACGTCTTCCGTGACCTCTAATTAATTAGTAGTTTAGAGCCTTTTCTGAGGGGGAAGGTATTGCCTCTAAGGTTTTTCTTTTCGAATACACTGTAGATAGTCAATCGGCTAGCGTCAAGAGCTATGAAAACTCAACGTAGTAATTCTGTTTGTTAAACTATGACTGATCTGACTGAACGGTCCTTAAACGAAAATATTAAATCGAATAAGAATAGAGGTGGTGATTGTTTATAAAGGAGTGGGGTTTGTATTCGGATTAGTAAGATGAGATCCATCCGAAAGCATCAGTGTGCAACATCTTACATACGGAAACCAGTACCGCCACAATACACATTGAAAATAAACATATCCTTAACTAATCATATCATAACATTTGAATAAAATTAAATAATGCTGCTATCTGAAATAGTATTAAATTTGTGTTATGAATTAGAATAATTTCGCCATTCTGTCTTTAAGTTTATGTAGCCATTGAAGCAAGTGTACGGCGATGTATATCACTTTCTTCGAACTCACTTTAGTCTGGTTTCAATCTAAAATTTTTTTTAAATTAAGAATTTTATATGTGATTGTCTAACTAGACCTTCATAAACTTCTTACGCAGGCTGGTTGGAGGCCGTGTGCTTCGCGAGGACACTTGCAATTTCTGAAACAATAAACAAGGAATTACCCGGACATTCAATAGAAATCATCAATATCAAAAGGTGACAGTTGTGTTGTCTGTATGTTATGCTTTTGAAGCTAAACTGATCTACCGATTTTAATTATATTTAACATTTAGTAGCAGCCAAAATAACCGTGTATTGTGTGCCTGCGGTGAGTAGGGGTGCCAGTGCTCCATGACGAGGCACTGCACTGTCAGTGAGAGGACCAGTGATTATATGAGCGCCGTTGCCTTGTACAGGCGTGAAGTGCCGAGGCAGCGGTCAGGTAGACCCGATGAAACGGCTGACCGCTGGCCGCCCGCCATCTGAACTGGTTCTCAAACCTAGGGATTTCTTAATCTCCGCCCTGGGATGCTAAACCGCCAGCCAGTCTAAAGTTCCCGATGCAGTGGTTGTTGCCGGAGGATAAAACCGGAGTGGACTCGAATACCGTATCGGTTTAAATATGGCCATAAAGAATAGGAGAAGTATTTATTCAGCGGCATCGTCATCCACATTACAATTCGATTTCTGCAACATAAGAGAACTTCACTTGAACATCGACGTTGTCCATCAACACATGGAGACAGTGAAGCCGACCTTGTTTTCGTTAGCAAAAATCATGCCCGACCGACACATCATACTTCCTATACCCTGGCTAGAAGCTAGAGCACAATTTTGTGCATCGTGCTGGGGTCTGTGTACACGTCCGGAATGATACTCGCTGTCGCAGTCTTAATGGCCTTGAAGACAGAGACCTGTCGACTTTGTTGGTACGCGTAGATTACAGAGGCCACACCTGTATCTATGCGTGTCTTTACAGGTCTCATAACGGTGACGCAAACATGACTCGTCTTTTTGAATACCTGCAATCGTCGACTGATAAAGCTCTTCAGCAGTACCCTTCTGCAGAACTAATGATCTTAGGAGACGTTAACGCCCACCTGTGAAGTGGCTTGGTTCTCGGTCCACTGACGTTGCGGGAAGGTCTGCTCATGACTTTGCTCTGGCCTATAGGTTTTTTCAATTGGTACATAGTCCTAAGAGAATACCATATAATATGTAGAGACCCATACTAGCTCCTTATTGGGACTTCTGCTGACTACGCGCTTGTATGGATACTCCATCCAGGTAGATGCACCATTTGGTACTTCCGACCAGTGCTTTGCTCGAGCGCGAGTGCCACTTGCGCAAGGAGGTCCACTCCGGCCCACCACGTGGCGTCGAGTGTGGCACTATAAGTCAGCAGACTGGGATGGGCTGCGAGAATTTTAGGCAACGAACCCGTGGAAGCAGCTTTGTTTCATTTGAGGCAATCCCGAAACCTGAATTAGCGCCGCTGCGGAAGAGATGCTCGCTGGAATCGAATGCTACATGCCAAACCCAGGGACCACCGCAGGAAAAAAAAGCGACCGTGGTTTAATCAGTCCTGCAGAGATGCTAGAGCCTTAAAACAATCTGCCGATGAGGCTTGGACCACGGCCATTACTAACAAGGAATCTAACATCCCGAAGTGAAACGCAAGCTCAAGGCTCAATAAGAGAGTGGTTGCCAATTGACGGCATTCATGGTTATGCGGATGACAGTACTAGGGATACTTATTACACGGGCCGCAATAATATCCCTCGGTCCACAGTGGAGGATACCTTTTTGTCTTTCTTACGACCAGGTTACACCGGTCGCTTGCGACCTCGGCTGGCACGGCATACATCAATCAACGCGAAAATTTTAAAGTTATGATGCAGAGTACCTTGAAAATTGTCGATGAGTAAACTCACAGGTTAAATTGAACTACTAAGTAAGTACTCAGAAGGGACTTTGCCTCCCTTTGCGTGTTCTACCGCTTATATAATGGTTTGTGTTCTAAGGAGTTGTTTGAGATGATGCTTTCAGCTAATTTTTATCATCGGACCGCTCGCCAATTGGTACGTATTTCATTCTCACACCTTACAACCCAATTGTTACCGCACCAAGCGGTTCTAAAGGAATTTTCTCCCGTGGACGCTCTGGTTGTGGAATGAACTGCCTGCCGAGGCTTTCCCACGAGACTACAGTATGGGGTTCTTCAAAAAGGGTGTTAAAAGTTTCACAGAATCGATGATGCACACATTCATAGGCTACGGTGACCACTTACCATCAGGTATGCTGTATGCTTGTTTGTCAATGAGTAAAAAAGTATGTCAACATTTAACTGTCCGTAGCTGAAACGACTCGTTTTTAAATATAGGAACTGGACCTTAGTTAATCAATCAGTTGTTCGTAGACAGCCATATTGAATATTAGCTATAATTAATTTTACAATGGGCATTAGTAGGGTCCGGCCCACTTTAAACTGAGAACGCTTTACTGAAGGTTTAAGTAATGTTTTGTCACTAATAAGCGTTTATAAATTGTATTTTTCCGATTTGCTCAAAACGGCCTTTAAAGCCTCTTGTAAGTTTTTATGAATAAGACCGTATGATTGGTAGTACTTTAATATCTTATCGATATCGAACAGTTGGCGATTTATAGTAAACATTACAATATTTGTGAATTTCACCTGATATATTAACATAAATAATTTTTTAAGTGAAGTTTGTTTTATCATTATTATTATATTCATGTAATGTTAAGGCCTAGTGGAATAAGAATTAAGCCTTGGCATGCCTAAATAACTTTAACTTACCTTACGGCAGACCACCACCAGATAATCTTGTCCTATTCTGACGGCATGTAGATTTTTGACATTCATTATGAAGCTGCGAAAGCCTAGTTTAAGACCGTTGGATAACCACGCAGATGTCTCGAATTCGATTCTAAGGCACGATCCTCTGACTTTTTGAAGTTATATGCGTATTCATTAGTTAAACATCAGGTCTATCTACGTATTCATAATCCTGCATGTCAAGGAGTTCTTCATAATGTTCTCCAAGATATGTCAAGCCTGCCATTACACTCGTACTGGGCCAGCGTGCTGGACAATGGCTTAACCCTTCATACACAGAGAAGATGCACATGCCCCGCAGTGGGAGTTTATAAACATGGCTGATATTATTATTGATATTTGAATAGCTAACCGCTGAGGACATAATCACGTATATAAAACAAAAATATATTCGCAGGTACGTTGTCTAAATCCTAACTAATATTATAAATGCGAAAGTGAGAGTTTGATTGTTACGCTTTTATGTTTTAACTACTCGACCGATCATCATGAAATTTCGCATTCACGTTGCCAGGGGAACAGAGAAGGACATAGGATATCTTTCTTGCAGAAAAAGGTACTGTTACTAATCTCTATTGCTTCATTCAATTTCATGCATCATGCCAGAATGTCACTGATCTGTCCAGAGAATGTTGCTCTGGTCCATACTACATAATTAAAACCAATGGGTTTATGTATGACATACCTTAGCCACACGTAGGATTATCGGTGAGTTATCAAAGAACATTCCGGACCTGGCGGTGCCTTGAACAGAATGCTACCCACTCTAGGGAGACGCGGCAGTCATGTAATGGGTGGCCGTGCGTACATTTTGTTAGTAATTCCATTGGCGTCGCACCTATGGATGAGCTATAATTATTATTACAGAAAATAGAAATAATTTTCAATTAGTATACTTACTAATATTTTAAATGCGAAAGTGAGATTGTTTATTTATCATGCTTTAAAGCCCTTACTACTCGACCAATCATCAAAAGCAATCACATACACGTTTTAAGGTGTATATAGAAAAGGGATAAATGTTCTCCAGAAAAAAGTACTGCCTCGAGGGATAGATAGTAATTTACATATAATAGTCTCACGACTTACATCCCCGAAGAATATGTATAAAACCCGCATTTTCCTAACTATGGTTTTAGGTACTACATAATAGGTGGACAATGACCCAACAAGACCAGGCAAGATTGGAAGCTTTCAAAATGTGGTGCTGGAGGCACATGGAAAACAGCTGGACAGAAAAGAAAAGCAGCATGGAAGTACTGAGCCTTGTCCATGAGGGACGCAACATATTGACGACAATTGTTAACAGAAGAGGAAAGATGTTTGGCCACCTTATAAGACTTTATGAAAGACATAATTGAAGATAAAGTGGAAGGAAAGAGAGGAAGGGGCAGACCCACAAGGGCATTCACAAATCAAATAAAAGAAAAGGCGAAGGTCATGTCTTAAAAAGAGGTCAAGGTATTGGCCAAAAATCGAAAAAGATGGCGTATACAAAAGCAAAACTCAAGTATAAAGAAGGGGAAGTAATAGGTGTCGGGCCTACTGCCGTCTACAGGGCATGGTCTGCTACTGAGACTTCCTTAACATAGCCCCTGTGCCCGATCCGAGAATCGCACCCGACACCTCAAGCATATCAGTCACATTCATTACATTATTTACGCAGTAATAATGTAGAATGTGACTGATATCCTTATCAAAAGGCTCAAGGTCACGCAAAGGGCGATGGAGAGAGCTATGCTCGGGGTTTCCCTACGGGATCGAATCAGAAATGAGGAGATGCGCAGGAAAACTAAAGTTGCCGACATAGCTTTTCGGATAGCCAAGATGAAGTGGCAGTGGGCAGGGCACATAGCACACAGAACCGATGGCCGTTGGGGCGGAAAGGTTCTACAGTGGCGGCCACGCACCGGAACACGCAGCAGGGGTAGGCCCCCCACAAGGTGGACCGACGACCAGGTAAGGGTCGCGGGAAGTGGTTGAATGCGGGTGGCCCAAGACCAGTCTGTGTGGAAAACCTTGGGGGAGGCCTATGTCCAGCAGTGGACGTCTTTCGGCTGAGATGATGAATGTAGAATGGGTTTGCTGCGCTCTATTCTGGAGCCGGTCGACTGTAGAAGTACCCATCTATTGCCCTAAAGCGCAGGGCAAACAAATAACTCAGAATTGTGATTCTGCAATAAACAGGATTCTGCAAAGAGCAGCCATAGACAACTGGGAGACTGTTGGACTGCCACGCAAGGCAGAAAAGTTACGTGCGAATTATAAGTTACTTATTGCTTGCTTCACCGGGGAAGGAAAAGATCGTGTAGAAACTAGTAGGTATGTCTGAGAGTTCTCCAAAATGTTTTCGAAGATATGTGAAGATAGCCATCCCACCCCGAGCCAGCGTGGTGGACTTTTGCCTAACCCTGAGAAGAGGTCCGTGCGTAACAGTAGTAATATTTATATACAAGGCTGGTATTATTATTTTAATTTTATAAAGAATCAGCTTTACATCTTAACAACAATTTCTGTTATCAACACAATTGTGTTATTTTTAAACGTTACTATGGCCGTTACGTTGTTCCTATGATCGTTTGTCATATTAGGGTCTAACTGACCCCAATAGCAAGTTATTAAAATGGGATGAAAGGCAAGAAATTTGATGAAAGGGAGATATGTAGGTATATATGCTTTAGTAAAAACTCATCGGGCATAAGAGTAACAATTTTTTTGATATAAGTTGAATCCTGGTTTAAAGAACTCAGGTGCCATACCTATTTTTGGTTCAGAAGTTATTAGTGAAACCCAAGTAACAATAATGAGTAAATTAATAGCTTAACTCCTAAAAGTTTAACTACTCTTATGTCAGTTTCGTGTATGAGAGTAGTACTTCCTAAAGCGAATCGGCTTGATAGGTACTAATGACCTAGTTTGCCCTAGGAATTCGCACCAAATAATTGGTAACAGCGCTCTCTTCGACTCTTTAATATGTAACTGTAATGGAGTTGTTTTTATTACCTTTTAATTATAAGAAGATCTGCTGCTAATTACCTGAAACTAAAACAGATGTTATTAGCACACAGCTATTACAATTATTTCATTATCCTACTGGGCGCTGAAAATCTCAATGATTCCGCCTTTTAAATTGGGGTTAGGTAAGCATTACATAAATGTGAAACATTTGAACACCATTAGAGATATTAAGTCGTGTTGTTGTTTAGTTCATAAAACCGGAGCAATGGAAAAAGATCATAAGGCTCATGTTTTTAATTAGGCTATATATGTACTACATGAAGATTATGAAACAGAGCCTCAAACGGTTCCATAGCATTACGACCAAACTTCAAATATGGAAACGAATATCTGGGCAAACTATTTCATTGTTTTCAATAAGAGGAAAGGAAACAACACCAAATATTCCTGAGTAATCCACTAGAAAATCACAGTCAAGCAAACCTACATATGTTGTGCTTTACTCACAAGTTATAAACACATATTCAAGACCGCACTGTGTGTGCAGTGTAAGTAGGCCATATAACCATCTCTGGAGAAACAACGACTGGTTTTTTTGAGGATTGGCAACACGCTACTGGTATTACTTAAGCAAGCACAGGGTACGTTAAACGTACCTACTATATATTCATGTTAAACATCTAGGATTCAATCTTATCGTCATATATGTATCTTATCTTATGTGGGGGCCAGTCAGTGCAGACCGGCGAAACTTCGACCCAGTGGGATCTTTTGTGTCGACACTCTCCCAATAACGACTGCCATAGATGTTCATGGCAGCCGGGACCAACGGCTTAACGTGCTCGCCGAGGCACGGAGCAGGCGATTATTTTCAATCAATACGCACATAATTTCGAAAAGTCATATAACTTCCGAAAGTCAGAGGTGCGCGACGTGGGTTCGTACCCGAGACCCTCTACATTGTAGTCTGTTGGTCTCCCCACTGAGCTATGGCTGCAAAAGCTGTCATATATGTTACCGATGCATTTATGCAAAGTTGTCATTAGTCCCGAGAAGCAGGTGTGTTACCCGAAGGCATTGACTTACACATAAATAAGTGAGAATCGGCAATGAATTGCCGTAAATCTTAAGAGTTCGAAAAAAATGTTTAACTAATATGCAAAGGTCACGTGATACCACGTCTCTAAATATGGTTCTCTATATATTCTTGAGGTATGTGAAATGTATAAACCACTAAACTGACTTTGATGAAATCTGGCATGAAAATGCAGAGAACCTCGATGAATGACACAGCTACTTTCAAAAAGCGGTGATGTATTATTTATTAATAAACTTCTTGTACAAAACTGTACATAGGCCGTCTAAACCTAATAAGCATTTTTTTACTTATTCATTCTAGCTGGCGTCGTGGTAAACTAAATAAGTATAATATAATAAATATAAATATTTTATATACATAATAACATATATATAAAAGGAAAAGGCACTGGCAAATAACTCCGCTGTACACAAGATTACAATTGAACAGCCTTGTGTTGTATTCTGCGCGACGAAGGATCGAGAACTCCGTAAGAAGGCTGCTGTCAGCAATGTTGTGTATCACAATTCGTTGTATTTTGAGTTGTAAACAATGTCCATTTGACAAATATGATGAGGTTGTTGATGATGAGGTTTATTAGTCCTACTCGCTACAGAATCACATGCTACCGAATGACTTTTCTCGTGGATTGATTTAAGAGATATTTGTTTTTTTCAGTAATTTGTTTTTGTGGTTGATACATATAGATTTACCTCGCCATCAGTACTACAATCGATAAAATCGATATCGATTTGAACTCTAGATCACAATATATTATCTATCGGGCTATCGCATCGGGTTCAGAAATGGGTTGAGTTAGGTTGTCCTAAAATGTCTGCCTTCCCAATAGTATGCAAATTAATATCATATTTTTTAACCAAGAATTAGTCAACATTGTATGTATTATATACATTATAATTATGTACCTAGTTACTTATTGCATAGACAAATATTGAATTACAAATTGCATTGCAGAAATAAGTACCTACTGATGATTGCCGTATTTCATAAATTTAATTTACTCACGATATATGTTACATTATTATATATGACTGCCGCGGTGGCTCATCTAAAAGAAAAGCACCTGTTGTATATGAGGTTTTGTGTTCAATGCTCGAGGTCGGACAAAGTGTTATTGGATTTTTATTTCAACATATTTTTAGTAGCATGGCGGTGTCTATTTCTGTGCCCGGTAGGCGACAATAGGCTTGTCAATCTTGAACTACACATATCAAAAGAGTCTAGGGATCAAATACGTTTAAGAGGCTCACCGCAATTGAGGATTATTATTTTAACTATTTATGATTGTAATTGGTCCTGTTTAGTGATTTTCACTATTTGAAAAATAATTTTCATTAAATTTCTGTAAAAAATAGTAAATCAACTGTCAATCAGGCTTTCTATAAAAGTGTGTGATAGCGTTTTTATAAAAACATTACAATTTCTGCATCGGAACTGAAAAAAAACTGCATCAATATGGAGCGAAGACATCATTTAACACGTGAAGAGATCATGAGAGCCGTCGGAATGCTGCAAGCCTGAAATCACCAGGCAACGTACTGTAGCTGTCGCTCTTGGCATTACACAGAGCGTTATAAGTCGTCTCTGGACACGCTATCGTATCACAAGCAGCGTGGCCGAGGGACATGGAGGACGATCTCGCATCACCACTCGCAGACAGGACCGGTACATCCACAATATTGCTCGACGAAATTGTAACATGACCGCTATGTTAGCCACGAGGCTCCACAGCTCTTCAGGCTTGCTGATAAGCTACCAAACCATCCGAAATCGTTTACATGAAGTGGGTCTGCGTTGCCGAAGGCCGCTGAGGGTTCCACCTATAGCACCCTGCAATCGTAGGTCCCGTTTGCAATGGGTTCGCGAACACAGAAATTGGGAGGAAGAAGACTGGCGTTGTGTTTGCTTTTCTGATGAATCTCGTTTCGGTGTGAGTCTAGATACAAGACGTACTCGGATTTGGAGGACTTCTGAGCGTCAAGAACGTTTGAAATTTTGTCAGGCAGTTCATTCATATGGAGGTGGAACAATAATGATTTGGGCCGGTATTTCGATCGGTGGCAGAACCAATCTCACTTGGATCAGGGGCAACCTCAATGCTCAGATTTATGCGGAGAGGATTGTTTCAGGCGTGATCATCCCTTTGCGAAACTCGTTTCGACTAATGCATGACAATGCTCATCCACACACGGCTAGAGTCGTAACACGTACATACTCTTGCCGATGCTCGTATCAACGTCCAGCCGTGGCCTGCTCAATCTCCAGACTTCAACCCAAATGAACACGCATGGGATATACTCCAAAGCAGAGCTCTGCCGAATATGTACATACCCCACAACAACTTTTTGACTTGTTAGAAATAACGTGGGCGGCCATTCCTCAAAGTGATTTTGATGAACTGATTTTAAGCATGCCAAATCGCTGTGACTGTTTTATTCGTGTCAAAGGTGGAAACACAGACTATTAATGTCTTAATCTCTAAAAAATGTATATAGGATATCCTTATTTCTGCCTATTTTTCCCATTTACTTGAAAACATTAAATTGGAATAATTTTTAAAATTTGAAAATTTACAGATTTTCTAACTTAGAATTTAATAACTTAAACATAGGAATTAAAGTAAAAAGCTAGTCTGGAAGACTAGATTTGGCAAATATTAATTAGATAGTATTTTATACTAAAAAATGTACTTGATCCCTAGACACTTTTGATGTGTGTATATGGATGTATGGATGATGTGGATGTGTGTCTTGCGAAATGTGGGTATAATATAACTCTCCTTACTACATTCGGGATATGTGCGTGAGCCTATGTAGGTATACAGGTTATATGAAATGACATTACAAATGAATTCAAAACGTAATAATTACCGACAATATGTATATTTTACATTTTTATTTCAATTAACGAATGTGCTCTTATGTAATTACATAATTATACAGCGATTTCATTCACACATTGTGCATGCGGATTAAATTGCAGCTTGCGATATAAACTCGAGCAATCAACAAGTATATTACGCCTAATAAAACATAATTATAATAAAATATAACACACTAGAGTAGTAGATAGTTGACAGATTTATTCTGATATGCTGTGAGTGACGAGGATAGCTTTATTCATTATAAGTTGCAGAAATTAATATTTAGTTCTATGTTGAAATGTATACTAAATTATTTAATTCAACTACACTATTGCATTAGAGAGAAAAAGAAACCTGTAATAATGCATTGCGTGAATAAATAAATAAATCTATATGTATAAAAACACGTGTTACGGTTTTTGTGGTCGCACTCCTCCGAAACCGATTTTTAAGTAAATAAAGTAAATATACCGCTAAGAAATCATTTATATGGCAGAACATTATTTGCCAGGTGAGATAGTAATATACAAGGTTGATTAAACAGTGAGGTTTTATTTCTATCTACATATATAGTATGTACCACATACAAGCTCTACGCCAAATTTCAGTTCAATAGAAGCAGTAGGTTAGCCACAGGATAGCTTTTTAGTTTTTGCTAAACTGCAACGGGTTATATTTATTTTTGATTAAACTATCTCGATTTACACTGTCTCTGTCATTTTGGTAGATTTTCAGCAGCCATGGTCATATAGAGACTAGTAAATATTCATTGTTGTAACACGTTAGACTCGTTTTTATTAAATACTAGCAATTATTCGCGACTTCGCTCGCTTAAAATATAGCCTATGCTACTCGGTGATAATATAGCTTTCTAAGGGTGAGAGAATTTTTAAAATCGGTTAATTAGTTTTTGGTTTTAACCCTTACAAACAAACAAATCAAATCTTTTCTCTTTATTTTATCTTTTCTTTTTATTAGTACACATTTACACTATAAAAGCCATGAACACGTTAGCATTTGATTGCGGTATGTATCTGAATAGTTTTATCTATAGTATGGATGGCGTAGTAGTCTAAGTAGCGGTAGCTGCTGGTCGGATTCCAACCCAAACATTTGTGTGATCCAAAAATGGTTGTTTCGAGTCCGAGTGTTCCTTGTGTACGTAGTGTAACTGTTCGTTAGGTACCCCGCGATACAGGTATTATTTATAGTGCGTGTGGTGTCCTTAGATGTATTACACGCACACATTTTGTTACAGCTATGTTTTTAGACCACTTAATAAAGGGCGCAATTTCAGTCTCCGTGCTGCTACTAAGTTCTTGACAGAAAAATCTAATAACACCATGCCCGACTCAGAAATCACACCCTAGACACACGCTGCGCCACTAAAGCAATAAACATAAATATTGAACTAAAATCACACAATTTCTTGATTCGTGCGGGATATATGTATATGTCGGTGTATTAGTACTCGCCAGGAGCCATTTCAACCATGACATTATCCAGACACCTTTAATTCTTGAAACATGTTATTCTTGGTATTATATCACATGGGGCACCTTGCACCCTACACCTCTTTAAGCAAAGCATATCTTGTCCAACTTAATTTTATTGTTTTATTAGGTCACGCCTCACGTCGGCGCGGGCGCAGCGATCGTCACGACAACACGACGCCCCGCCGTGGCGGTGACATCACACTAACCAGCGGTCTCGTTACATAACATTCATAACACAGATCTCACTGTACGGTTAAAAAATAATTCGGTTCGCTTACGTTAGACGTTGCCAAACGCTTATTGAGATCGTAATATGTTTCTCAATGTTGCCACTTGTTACGCGAGGGCAGTGGACTATGAAAGGGCCAGTATCGGACCGTCTAATCGTAAATAGCTATATAATACAAATTAGGTTATCAGAATGCAAGCACATACTTAGTTTTTAGTGACACACAATAGTACATTTCGCGTGGTCAGCGGTTACCAGTAGACGTTTGTATCACCAGGAAAATAGCGTGTTACTGACCACAATGGACAAAGATCTCTGATGCTATAGATAACATTAGTGCAGCTCTAAAAGGCACTTAGGAAGCCTTGCTGAACAAGGCAACATAAGATCTTTTGGCTACGATGGAGGTACTTACGTACAGAACTCAAGCAATTCTGCTATGGTTTCCTTCTACTTACTAGTAGAATATACTTGTATGTATCAGAATTATGGTAAATTTGACTTTTACCATAACATGCGAAATGTGTGTATGGTGCACCGATTTGAAGCTTTTCGTGTACCTACTGGACGTAGTGATAATTATAATTGGAACTGCAATCCATGCATAAAAATAAGTAATCAAATCTATGTCCTAACTTATGCTAACTAATATTATAAATGCGAATGTGAGTTTGTTTGTTACGCTTTCACGCTTTACCTACTCAACTAATCATCATGGTACCTTTTATCGAAAAAAGTACTGTTACTAACTTAACCTAACCAACATTTACGCGAGTGAAGCCGCGAGCAAAATCTAGTCATTAATATTTTGTTTTTAGATATTATTATTTTAAACCGCGCGTCAAGTGGACCATTGACCTGGAAACATAGGTGCAATGAATGGACGCGTGAGGCGAAAGGCCAGCTGTTGTAGAGGAATATGACTTAATAGGTGTTATTCTAACGAGATGGGTGTAAAAACCCAGGATTCAACCTCTTCGTCTTCTTTTTGTAATGTCGCACTGGTGGGCAAAAGCCTCTCCCTTGGACTTCCAAATCACTCTGTTGGTGGATATCCCCTGACCTTATGACCTTGTGATCGCTACATCTCGGAGATCTTTTGACCCACAGGGCCCATATTCAAACTCGACCGAGGTACGACCCCAAGGTGTCTGCACACCAAGTTACAAGTCAATATCTTTCCATTTAAAATATGTGACCCCTATATCTCGGTGGTCTTTTGACCCACAGAGCCTACATACAAACTCAACCGAGGGATGATCTCAAGGTGTCTGCACACTAAGCTACAAGTCAATCGGTTCAGTGGTTCCGGAGCTATGCCTGTCACTAATAGTCAGACACACAGACCCACATAGTGTTTTCATTAACTTCTTTGAAGAAGAAACATCAATCGTATGTCGTTATAACCGCAAACTTAGTAGTAATACATCGCAACTATGCCACGAAGACGAATATAATGTCAATTATTCGACGAGTATTATACGTAAATGTAGGTATTTGTTATTAGACAAAACAACTATAACGAAAGCTATACAAAGTTATTTAGGCATTCCCTTGTCTGCACTGAATCCTCTTTAATACTTTCGGATACATCAAACTTGAAGTATTACTTTCTGTTGAATCGACCTTTACAAAACAATGGATAAATATTACACTGGTCCCCTGTTGGCAAAACAGCGACTCCTTAATGCGTCTGAGAGCTCTAGGAACACAACACGAGGTTGTTTGATTAAGATCTTTTGTTGGAGTACTGCCTTATTCGCTAATTCACGAAAAGTTATCACGTGCTAGAAGCGCACGTGATAGAGCGAAATATTTCCTTCGTCAAGGATTTCATTGAAACTGGAGCAATTCGACTTCTTCGAAAAGAATGTCTATATTATATTCGACAAAAATGAATATTCGTCAAATAGCTGTGGTCGCATCACTATTAAATACTTATATCCTAAAGGACTGCACAAAATTAAGTTAGAAGCTAACAGAAGTTTTCAAATAGCTCACGCTTAAATCACTATTATGACGTGGTGTGCTTCTACCATCTTAAATCATTGTTATGTGACAGAACCATGAAACCAGTGGAAAGGACTAAGGATATGCATAACGCGTGAACTATATTCCACCAGAGAAAACCTACGCTCTAGGTATAAAAATAGGCCACTCCTCACTGCACAAACACTTCTACAATATCACAATGGTATTACCGACAGTCTCTAATGTAGGGACTATTATGTAGACTGCGGAAACATCGACTCATGTGATCTGATACCTCAGAAGTGTGAGTAATTAATGGGTTTGACTTCTGAACAATTCCGATACTGTAAAGGTACTGCTGAACAAACTCCTACTATCTTGCTGGAACGAGCTGAGGTGATATAAGACGGGAGGGTTCTCCCGTCTTACACTTACGGTTTTTGGTCCAATTGCAAATAACGGAATAGATAAGCCGAAATGACTAACTAAATTGCAGGATCTATGCAGTCTATTAAGCGATCTCAGCGATATTAAGCCAACTCAAGTTTTAGATGGGTAATCATACAATTTCAGCAGCTTTATTTTCACCATGGCATGAACCACGTAATAGTAGCAGGTGATGAGTGTCAATGGCAGTTGTTTCAAACCGACTCTATAAAGCCGATTACTATGATGTAACTTTAAATAACAAAACCAATATTATTATAAAGATCCATCTTACTTTATAGAAGATTTATCCATATATTTAGATTATATTATATTTATATTGATCATATCCATATATTTAGATTATATTGGAGCTGTCAATTCGGTCATTAATATATTGTATTGAATTCGTCCGAGATAGTGGTATTGCGCGATACCGGAACTTATGCTGTAACTGGGACTTATTAAGACACCGTTGCATCTTTAGTTCTGCTGCGCATCAGTGACGTTTGTCACGACGACAAAAAATTACCTTATCATCATTTTATGTAAATGCAGAAGTTGTGCACGTTGGATGACGTGACACAATTTGCGATACAGCGGTGATATGAACGCTATCGTTTCACTTTATAGCGCAGCAAGGAGATATAACAAACTTTCGGTGACAAAATGTCTACAATTTCATTTAACTGCTACGTGAATGTCATAATTTAACAGACTTGGGGGTTCGTAAAGCAAGGACCAAGTCAAAATTGCCTGCCCACTGAACTTTGGCCACTTGGCTGTTTAGAATTAAATGTGACATAATAGTTTTTTAAGATCAAAAAGGGAGCGGCTGTGCCGGAGCTGGGCGACAGGGAGATCGAGAAACTGACTCCAGCGATATAAGCTCCACATCCTGCGCGAACCTTGCAGATGGAGTTGATTTGCCTAAGAGACCAGGATGATGTCGATGCGAACAGTAGCTGTGCAGTCAAGATCTTCACCGACGGCAGCAAGATAGACGGGAAGGTTGGCGCCGCGCTCTCCATGTGGGAGGGCGATGCGGAAACAAAGACCGTCAAACTCTGCTTGCCGTCGTACTGCACAGTATACCAAGCAGAACTACTCGCCATCTGTGTGGCCACGAGGAAAATTAAGAAACACACTGCAAATACATTTGCCATTTACAGTGACTCGATGGCGGCTCTACAAACAGTCACCAATCTCGGCGCCCTTCATCCCTTAGCCACAGAAACGCGTGAGAACATCTCCAGCATTTCTCAGCAGAACAAAGCTTTGTCTTTGTTCTGGATTAAAGCTCATGTCGGATTGGAGGGCAACGAGAGAGCCGACCATCTGGCCAAAGAAGCCGCCATCGCCTCAACCAAAAGAAAGCCCGACTACGACCTATGCCCCGTCTCCTTCGCGAAGCGGATCCTCAGGATGGAATCGCTTCGGGAATGGGGCGAAAGGTATGGATCAGGCGAGGTGGCAAAAGTAACTAGGATGTTCCTGCCAAACGTGGCCACCGCCTATAAAATAATTAGGAAATTCGAGCCAAGCTGTCAAAGCACCCAATTACTTACTGGCCACGGGGGAATATCTGAATATTTGCATCGATTTAAATGTAAGTCCAGTCCTGAGTGCATATGCGATCCTAACGTCAGTGAGACCGTCCCCCATATAATATTAGAATGCCCAGTGTATTGTAGGGAAAGATTCGATATAGAACAAAAAATTGATAAAAGATTAACAGCAGAAAACATCCCAGACATTATGTCAGGAAATAGCATGCAAGAATTTTTAGAGTACAGTTTAAAATTAATGTGTATAGTTATAGATAGAAAGAAGACTTAGATAAAAGTATGATGATATGATATTGTGGAATATTGTATACATGATACAAACCAACTGTTCTAGTTTTTATAAAATTGTAAGAAGATGTAATCGTAATGTAAATATAAGGTAGAATAAGGACAAGATTATGTGAACTACAAAACACAAGGCCAAAAAATTTTAAGATTCGCTGTGTTATGTATACCCTACCATCCCAAAAATGATAAAACGTTAAAATGTAAAGTAATAGTGGTAGACCGGAATCCCACCGGTAATAGAGTACAAGAGAATGAATGAAAGAAAGATAAAGTATGAAGCATGGAAGTGCGAGAAGCATAAGTGATGGAACTGGAATGAAAGGGTAACTTAGAATATAACAAAGGCTTTGACCTTCAGTCAGAGGAATATAGAAGAAAAAAAAAAAAAAAAAACTATTTGCACATGATATGCCAGTCAGTATATGTCAACAAAATGTCAACAATTGTAATAGAAATTGAGTTAGCAAGTATAGTTAAAGTATCAAGTCAAATAAACAACGCGATAAAATCCGTATATAGTAGTTTAATTTCAATGAATAATATTCGCGTAAACAGAAGACAATATTATTAGAGTACTCTGTTAAATTCAACATTTAAAACTATGTTAACACAGTTACTTACAGCTAAAACTTTTTAACTACCTATGTTTAATTTAATTTCATTAGTTATATCACCTCTGCATCACTCTCACATAACAATGTTATAAATGTGTACACTAAACTATTGAATTTCATAGAAAAGCTTTCACCTTTTTATTATAATATTATTATTATATTATTATTATTATTATTATTACCTACCTTTTCTTCATGTTTGATGCAGTATGAGGCTGACTTAAGGAATGCCACCGATCTAACAGCACCCCACAAAACAAATGCAAACCTGTCCCATATGTTCATGGAATTCAAAGGCCTGATTTGCATAACAATGAGCACGCTCAAGACACTAATAGTGTTTACTGTTGGAAAGTCATAGGCAGCATGAAAGAGCATCTCACATTATAGTCTTAGTCCTGCATATCTTTATCATACTGAAATAGATCTGCTGTCTAATGTCATGGATAACTTGAGAATAAATTTGGGCAGAGCAACGTCACTTTAGGGAGTGACACAAGTAAACGTCGTCCTGTGTTTATCAGCCTCCAATGCCGCATCTTATGGAGCGAAGTATGGCAAAATATTACCATACAAAGTGTTTGAGTCTCAAGTTCTGAAAGTTCCACACGAATTTTTGGCACGAACCTTTTTCGTTGGCTCGGTACTACTACGGCGTAAGTCAGTGTTGGACTTCAAATAGTGAAATTGTTATAGCTTTCCCAGATAAGTAGCGACGAAAACTTTAGGTAAACTGCAATTGAATTTTTTATTAACTTTTTCGTGGCCGAATCGACGTTTGTGCAAGTGCCGCTGCTTTCTCAAAAGCGCCAGTAACAGAAAAAGGTTTTATTTATTTTATTTTATTTTATTCGTTCACCAACAATTATTATTGTATACACAATTACTTACACTTTATAATAAACTTATAGAAAATAACATTGTGTGACAATTACTTATAGGTAAACACCACAAAAGCATGAGAGTTTTTAAGACCAGTCGAATGATTGTATAATTTATTATTATCTTTATTTCACCTTGCAATTACTTTTGTTTACAGATTTTTGTTTAAATAGTTTGTTGTTTTGATGTATGTCACGAATGACATTTTTAAATTATGTTGGCTAAACTGCACCAGTTCGATAACACAAACATCTTATTTCTGAATTGAGAAAGGTAGCAAAATATCTACTAATAATAATAATTTTCAAATTTATAAAACACTTAAGTATTTATTTGAGATTTTACATTTAGCAACTCAGCATCGAATTTAATTAAACCGCTATCGTATAGTTATTTCTTTTAGTATAATACCTGTACAAAGGAGTTACATTCCGAAGTACTTAAAAAACTGGTATTTACCGAAACTTTGTAAAATTGATACATTTTATTATTATAAATGTGATTTATGTGCTATACGTTAGTTATATTATGTAGTACAAAGTTATGGGACTAAAATTCATATTGAATATTGAATATTTTGCAAACTTTATAAATATTATTGACGTATTTGCGAGATAAGGATCGTGTGTGTCAAATAATGAAAATAACCTCAGTATATTTCTTATCTATGAAAATAACTGTAATCTATGTATGTATGTGTATGTAGGTACGTCAAGACTCCGTTTATTTACAATAATAATTCCATAATTATATTGTAAATTTAAATTAAATTATAGTGTAATACGTAAAGTTTATAACTTTTAAGTAAAATTATTTATGGAATTTGAAAATAAAACGCTTGATTCCGAACAAGTTCAACATTGTCTTACACAACAATGTTTACTTATTTTAATAATATAACTAAATATTTATTATGATGATGGAAGGTTTGCTACACCTTTCTTCTTGCGTGTGAAATGAAAGTTTTGCCTGTGTGTTTTGTAATGACGAATTTATACTGTGCCGCCGCGCCGCCGCGACCAGGCAGATTCCTGTTTTCCGAAAGTTTCCAGTGCTCTACATATTGATGCTCAAAGCATTTAGCTCACTATTAAGACGATTTTAGTTTTTGATGATGATGTTCATCCACGATGTTTTTATATTATTAGTAACTTTTACTTCGCTCTGTTTTCTATATTATGTTCACCTATAAATCGTGCGTAATGACAGAACAGATAAAGGATATGGAGGTGTAGCTATTTATCTTCGTGTAGGTATAATAGTTAGATATAAAGTTATTGTACGATATATTGACACGTTTCCGAGTGAAAGAAAGTTTTCTTAACAACTACAAATTGAAACAATATGGAAATTATGCGTAGCTATTGCAATCGTGTAGGTATGTACTATGTAGGTATGTAGGGACGCTACAAGCCACATTCACAATTTCTAAAGAAAATATAAACAGCACAGTTGTATGGCATTTATTAAAATCCTTAGTTTATGGTAAGACTGTTAGACTACACACAACAGAGTCACTAATGCCGATAGGCAGAATTCTCATTTCTCAAAATCTCCTTACGAGTGAAATTAAATCTTTTACTTCGAATTATCTCTCTTCGCTTCCCTGGCCAACATCTTCATTCCACCCACCTACCGAGTATAACCAGGATACACCTCCTGTTATAAGCAGTAGTATTAGGATAGAGCGCTGTTGAGCAATCGTACTGGACCCGAGTGCTAGCTATAAATCAGCCGACCCATAATTTAGGAAATAGATTTATTAAATGCAACACTTTTTTCCGTTCGGTTGAACTACCTACAGGTTTCTTTTATTCACACATCGCTAGACCAGAGACAAAAGCGCATCACGAAATATTTTTCCCTAGAGCTCACTAGTGTTAAGAGTACCAATGCCAGTAAAAGTGCTGATGATCATGCTTGAGAGAAATGACACTAAACTGATAAATTAAAGCGTGAGAGTCAATTGCCTTTCGCCAACGAAGTAAGAGCTCCGAAGGTCCCTTAACGTACTAATACTTTTCCTTTCCGTTCAAATCATCTTTAATTTCTTTTCCTTAGTGTCGGTGACACGGGAATGATATCCTGGTCGGCAACGGTAACCGTTTACTATAAGCTAAGCTGTATGTTTCTTGGCCACCTTATATAAAAAAGAAAATACTTACAAACTACTTCAGCACAGATATCTATCGATGGGCCCTGAGGACAGTATGCGGCAGGCCTGCGAGACCATAATTAGTATAACTGTGAATGCCATGCAGACAAACAAGACTTCGATCAGGTCAATCTTGTTCTTAGAATATGTTGGCAAGTCCAGTTCATCCATTACATTCAATATCAATGATCTGAAATCAAAGGGCTGATTATTCATTAGTCGGGTAACATACCTATATAATGTTTCATACTTTGAACACAAAAGCTGTTAACTCGCCCAACTTCATCACTTAATAAATCTAAATTAACAAAGTTTAAAAATCGACCCGTGATGATATAAAACACTAGTTAAATGCGAGTGCGACTGGCTCACCAAGTATTCTGAGCCTAAGCAGATAACGCAGATAAGTTATACGTAGATATACGTAGTGTTATACCTGTATCTACAAATAGGTAGGCAGACATATATCCACCCCTTTGGCTAACAAAAAGAGGTTTAATATACCTACACCTTTATAAACACTCTCCGAGCGGAAAGGGTTCGGTATGAGTATGTCGGGCTCATCCGAGGTACGATCAAAGATTATTGGTACTATCGATTAAACATATCAAGGTGTACCAACTTGCTGCCTTGAATTGAGGGTGGATAGGTGGAACTGGAAATACTTAAGCAACCCATCCAATAGTGCCTGGTGCAGGCTTATCAGCTACGGGCGACGACCCCTGGGAGACACCCCAGCACGACAAAAGGCGCCGCTCCGACGCAATGGCCTGCATATGGCGAACCCCGTTCTCCCACCCGCGGTCTTCACTACGGCGATATCAGATATAAGCGCACCTGCACCGCTCAGTCCGCAGGTCCGCAGGTTCCACGCTGTGGAAGCTCGGTGCCGCGCAAAACTGATCCCTTCCGGGAGGGGATAAAAACCTGTCTCTACCCACATGTCACGCTCACACTAGACGGTTACTAGCCTATATCTGTCTACCAGACAGAGATCTAGACTCACAGTAACACTTCGCCCTACCTGGGGATCGAACCAAAGACCTAAAAGCAATCGCTTTCTCTGCACGATAGTAATAGCAGTGCGATATCTATCATATTGGTAAAGCACCATGGTTATGACTACACGGATGACGAAGTGGTTAAAATATTCGCTTCGCCCCTGCCACTGCGCCGAGCGGGTTCGATCCCCACACAAGACGATAATTTGAATAATCCACAAATGATTGTAACAATTTTACGTCTATGGTTTGAATGTTTGTAAATTCCTCCACGACACAGGCATTATTTCTAGTGCGGGAGTTGTGTTATTTTAAAGCGACCGACCGACCGACCGACCGCCCGACCATCTTTCCTTTCTACGATAAGAAACCTATACTTATCTATACTAATATTATAAAGCTGAAGCGTTTGTTTGTTTGTTTGCTTGAACGCGCTAATCCCAGAAACTACTGGTCCGAATTGAAAAAAATTTTTAGTTTTGGATAGCCCATTTATCGAGGAAGGCTATAGGCTATGTAACATCACACTACGACCAATAGGAGCGGAGCAGCAACGAAAAATTTTGTAAATACGGAGAAAATTGTCTTATGTGAAGCAGACAAAATTGCGCGGGTCAGCTAATAATAATATTATAAAACTGAAGAGTTTGTTTGTTTGAACGCGCTAATCTGAGAAACTACTGGTTCGATTTGAAAAAATATTCTTGTGTTGGATAGCCTGTTTATCGAGGAAGGCTATAGGCTATATAACATCACGCTAAGACCCACGGGAGCAGCGCAGTAACGATAAACGCAGGTGAAACCGCGGGAAAATCTAGTTACAACATAATCATTCCAATAAAGGCAGTAATACACACATCCTTACTAATATTAAAGCGACTGATCATCAAGAAATTCCGCATACACGTTGTCAGGGGAACAGAAAAGAACATAGAGTTCCTTTCATCCAGAAAAACAAGTATTGTTCCCGAGGGATAGAAATTTTTGGCATAACCTACATTAACACGAGCGATGTCGCGAGCAAAACCTAGTTAACAATAATCAGAGCAGCGATAGCTCAGTGGGGAGACCAACAGACTGCAATGCAGAGGGTCTCGGGTTCGAACCCACGTCGCGCACCTCTGACTTTCGGAAGTTATAATTATGACTTTTAGAAATTATGTGCGTATTGATTGACAATTATTATCGCCTGCTCCGTGCCTCGGAGAGCACGTTAAGCCGTCGCGTCGGTCCCGGCTGCCATGAATATCTATGGCAGTCGTTATTGGGAGAGTGTCGACACAAAAGATCCCACTGGGTCGAAGTGTCGCCGGTCTGCATTGACTGGCCCTCAAAGATACATAACAATAATCAGCAAAGTTTTAGGAGATACAGAATTTGTTAGCGGGTCACTGAGCCATCATTTTCCTGAGAGTTTCGGGGCGGGTTTTAGTATACTGATCCAGAGGCAGAGCCGAGGAAACACTAAAGAACAACTTAACTCCTCGGCCTCGATGGCGTAGTGGTTAGTGTAACCGACTGCCACGCCTGAGGTCGCGGGTTCGATTCCCGCACAAGTCAGACATTTGTGTGCGTGAATATGGATGTTTGTTTTGGTCTGGGTGTTTCTATGTATAATATGTATGTATTTACAAAATGTAAAACCCATAATACAAGCTCTGCTTAGTTTGGGCTAGATGGTGATGTGTGTATGTGATAGAATATTATTATTATTATTATTATTAACTAATATTATAAATGCGAAGGTAAATTTGTTTTATTTTTTGTTACGCTTTCACGCCTAACTCCATCTATCCAAAACGTAAGTGCTTTGCCCTTGTCGGTGTAGCAATCTCCATATTTCTCTTTCCAATGCCGTCTCTTTCAGTTCCTTATAAGTTTCAACTATCACAACTTATTTCAGTTGATATACCTTCTTCTTGGTCTTCCCCTCTTAACTACTCAGCCGATTATCGAGAAATTTCGCATTCACGTTTTCAGGAGTACAGAAAAGGACATGGGGTATCTTTCATCCAGAAAGAGTACTGTTACTAACCTAATTTAATCCAGATTTACGCAAGCAAAGCCATGGGCAAAATAGTAGTAGTATTAATATTAGGTATAGTCCAGTGGTCGGCAACTCGCGAGCCGCATGCGGCTCTTTGACTCCTCGGCCGCGGCTCTTCCACGAAATGTTCAGTGCAGGCACGGAATATTACTTCTTATCTTGCCTTATAAGTATGATAGCAAATTTTATTTAATTTACTGTTTTAAACTAAGACTTATTTGACAAAGGCTAGCTCGAGAGTATACTTTAATCCTAATTTTTACTTTAATAATGAGCCCTGCTAAAGCAAAGCTTAAGTTAAAAAAATGGCTCTTTGAACAAATGTCACTTGTTTGTTGTCTATATTTGGCTCATTTTGACGACAAGGTTGCCGACCACTGGTATAATCCTTACTAATCTAGTATAGTATTATATTATCTGTGCTAATATTATAAACGCGAAAGTTTGTATGGATGTATGGATGTTTGTTACTCTTTCACGCAAAAACCACCGTGCCGATTGCGATGAAACTTGGTATGTAGATAGCTGGATTCATACATAAGCTACTTTTATCCCGATATTCCCACGGGAACGGGACTTACGCCGGTGAAACTGCGGGGGAAAACTAGTAATATTATAAAGAGGACATATTTGTATTTTTACACCGACTGATTGTAATAAATATTTCACCATTAGAAAGCTATTTTACTCAGAAGTAATATAGGCTATTTATCATCACGCCATGTGCCACAGGAGCGGCGCAGTAATCACAAATGTAAGTGACTTGTGCAGTACTATGTAACTTGTCCCACCGCTACTGGTGTCTTCTCAGTATGAAGAACTCTCAGACATGCAGGTTCCCTCACGGTAATTGACTATATCGTTAAAACCTTAATTTACTATTAATACTAACAAAACTTCGAAAAATCTGAGTTGCATGCCTTCGTATCAAACTCAATAACTGTGTGTAGCAGGCATTACGTACATATTATATAAAACTTAAAGAGTCTAGAATAACTTTTAACTTTGATCATATGACTATCCATCTTATAACTCTTACCTGTGTCTTGGTATAATATCACGATAATCACCATGAGATTGAAACATTTTAACGGAAATCTTATTATTTAATCATTATGGGGTGATTGCTCAATATTTTACTTCTAATATTATTAGGTATCTAGGTATTTCTATTTATACATTAATTCCAAAAATCATTTCACGGTATTTATTTATAACATTTGTGTTGGTCGACTAGGTAATAAGGTATATATGTTTGAAATGTATTTCCATCTTGCACTAGTTATTGTTTATATGTTTAAATAAATAAATGTAAATTAAAAGGACTTTTATTTCACATGTTCTAATTTATTATTTGGCAAACATAATTATGTCAGTTATTGATTAACGCGTTTATGTCATTGGCTTACTCTTAGGTCGGTTGACATGTTGTCTAAAAAGTTTATAAGGCATAAGGTTTAATAATTAATAATCTGACATTTAATATGTTGGGATAAAGTAATAAATACATGTTAGGTTATAGTGTTAGTATAGATAAATATTATAATAAATATTATTGAGAACACTACACAACACTGTATTATATACTCATACACATAGAACCGAAGTAATGTATATTACGCCCGTATTTCGTTAATTATGTTTTGATCTCACGTAAGGGCAGCGTAGAGGACAGCTTATAGCTGCCTACCAGAGACATTTCAAACCCAGAAACGCCAATAATACCTACTGTCCATCCTGAAAATCAATCCTGTTCTCACGCAAACTTATGCTACGCGACGAACTAGACAATCGTAGTTTAGTAGATAGTTATTTAATATTTATTAAAAAATGAAATATATTATAGCGCTATAATGTTGTTTAGCGCCATCTATTATTTTATGCAAATATTACTAAGGTTGTGCTTTCGGTTGTAACGACATCTAGGTAAAATTGAGTAAATTATTACATTCAGTAGCGACAACACTGGTCATATAAATACATTTCATAACGGCAGATGTCGCTTTGAAATAATAAACGAAGACTTAAAACACGGCAAAACACGTATGTGTTTTATGTGGATTATATTATACTTTTAAAAAATACCACATAATTCATGATATATTTAATATTGCATAAATGTAAGACTTTTGTTATTATCGAGGTAAGAGTCAGTGTAGGGTGTCTGTGTAGTGTACGTACGTATTATACGCGGTACGCACAAGACAGGTGGGTTACCGAGTCAGTTCAACACACAACGCAATCGGTAACGGTTGCACCGTTCTATGCGCGCGCGCGCTCTCCATAGTTTATTCGAACGTATTACGATCTTTCTTCAATGATCTTCATCTGTGTATAATGACTTTGACTGTGTATTGCAAAGAACGATGCATCATCCTGACGCTGTTCCCGGCCAGCTGGACGAAGAGTTCAGTAGACCAGTGGAGTCTATCATGAGATGCGAAGACTTCAAAAGTAACTTTGCAAGGAGACTGTCAAATCGCTACATCTCTAGATCGCCGGTGACGACGAAAATACAAAATTCATTGAAATTGCGCACCGCGGACACCGAAATAGTTGACAATGTAAGTTTATTTCATCAACTATTTTTATTGTGATTATTTCCTTGTAAAAAGTAGTGCTATAACGGTTACACTGACGGACAAACAGATACTTTTTATGATAGTCAGCTTTAATTTATTGCGAGTGATGTTAAAGGTGAAAGTGTTAACGGTTGACGAGTAGACGAAATATTTTATTTATTGACAAATTTGATCATAACTAACATGAATTACATGTTTGTTTACTATCAACAACTGGTTAAATGAGTTTATTTTAGCGTGACACACAGTATGAGAAATTTTGTTTTATTTCATGTGACATGTTTGGATTTTCCTAAGCTAATTAGCGGCACGACATCCATTTTTAGGGTTCCTTACATGAATGAAAATCCGAACATTTACGGGGAGACTTCGTATTACAGCTTAAAGCAGCTGCTAGTCAAGCTATCATATAAAAGATGATTTTCAAATAAGTCTTATCCAACATATTGGTAAACTATGCACGTGAAAAAGAAATGTGTACCTAAACGAGTCCGAAAGAGTTATAAATTATAATACATTCAATGTGAGATTACTAGGTCATGTGAAGTTTATAATTCAGACTTTTTGATAAATATACCTAACCTATTTTTATACCTTACTAGATGACCCGCTGTACTTTGTATCACCTATCCTAACGAATTTTTCTATATTTTCTCAACGTTTAAGCCTTCCCTGGACTACGACAAACATTTCAAAACCAAAATCAGCTAAATCGGCCCAGCCGTTCTCGAGTTTTAGCGAGACAAACGAACAGCAATTGATTTTTATATATATAAAAGATTATTAATGTCACACCTACTTACAATGAAAATGTATAAAAACTACTAGGCACCAATACCTAATATTTTTTAGTATTTAGCAGATATTGATCACATCCAAATTTGGGTATGTGGTGCCATGGTAGCAATGCTAAACGATTTGTGTACAAACATTTAGTTGTTGTGTATGTTACATAACATCATGATGTGCGTGTGGTGTGAGGGCCAATTTGAAAAAACTCTTTGAAAATATGCTTAGGAGTTAGTGAAAAATCCCAAAGAGTTGTGAAAGTTGGAATCAGATTTTGTGAAAGTCAAAAACGCGAGTTATGGTCTGTAAAGTTGGGCCCTAAGTTCTCACATAGAGGATTTAGGGCCCACCTGTACCGGATAAACTATGGAAAACGTCTTAATGCCAAAATCTAAGCTAATGCCTAAAAAAATTTGTTAAAACAAGATATTATCGCGAAACACTGTCCTACTTCGTATATCTTCGTTCAAATTGGGGCCTCAATTCTCATACACGTAAAAGTTATTTCCAGAAATAAAATGAAACTAATAACTTACAGCTGCTGTTTGAAATCGTATATGCTACTAAATAAATTGTGAAAATTTGTGAAAGCAGAACAGGTCTCCACTCGTAGTTGTTATGACCATGGTAAACTTCGGGCCCTCAGTCGTCCATTTTCTTTTGTTTTCGTTTAATTACGCATAACGTATGAAAGATAAGATAAACACAAAATTGACTTATTTTGTGGAAAAAATTGTGCAACAAATTCGATAGGTACCAGAAAGAAATTAAAATACCCTTTATTGTGTAGGAAATCCAGTTTAGTTTTTATTCACTGAATTAGAGGATAGGGTGACCACAATTTCTTTTAGATTGCAGCAAAGATTTGTAAATATACGTAGTGTAATATCATTTGAAATAAATATATGATTTATAGTATTTGTAATGACCAATACTATCTGCGAAAGGTGGAGAAACAAATTAGGTATATTGCTCTTTTTTTCCTGTAATGTCCATAGTTTATGCGGTACAGGTGGGCCCTCAATCCTCTATGTGAGAACTGAGGGCCCAACTTTACGGTCCATAGCTCGCTTATTTGACTTTCACAAAATCTGATTCCAACGTTCACAATATTTTGGGAATGTTCACTAAATCCTAAGCACATTTTCAAAGAGTTTTAACAAAGTGGCCCTCGCACCACACGCACATGTATCATGCATCATCATCAAAATATGGATATATTATACGGACATCTGTATTATATACCCATATTTTCCTAACTGTGTTACCTATTTAATTCTTCATAATAGTGGACGAACCTATTGTTGTTACACAGATCCTGCTCTCGAGAATGTCTCGACAGAAAGATCTAGTAATACTACCCGAGCCGAGAATCTATCCCAAGATCTCATACACAGTGGCCACATTTTACAACTTGTACTGAACAACTGAGTTGGCCACGGCTCTGTTATGTGTATCTATTAAAACTTTAATTATTCGTACGCTTCCACGGAACCCTCATGCGCAAGTCCTATTCACACTTGACCGATTTTTTTTACGAGTGAAGCCAAATAATAGTTTGCTTTTGAAGGTCGTATTTCTTTTTAAATCTCTACACTCCTACATAGGCCAGTAATTGAAGGCCGATTTTATATACATAGTAATAAGATTAAAGAATAATATAGTGGGCTTCTAATTCGGTGTATCAGTATAATAAAAGTGTCAACGGTACATGTATTAGAGCAGGGATGGCGAACTTTTATTGGAGAACTTGTTATTTCTTAGGAAATAAAAAGAAGTTGCCTTTAAAGTGCCATCAAAGGAACAAATCACATGTTTCGTTTTTCAATCAAGTTTGTACATAGATTTGTCAATTACTTGCGTGCCCGAATTATTTTGCTGTGTACCTGCATTGGCATGCGTGCCATTGGTTCTCCATGGTGCAGCGGGAGTGAATGCGACTGCTGTGGATGAGGTCTAGGGTTCGTATCCCGGGTCGGGCCAAAACAGGTACTTACTGGATTTTTCTGTTAATAAATCTTAATAATCTTCTTTCTAATCTTGGAGTTAGGAAGTTGGCGGTGTTGGTCACCGCCGTGCCTCAGAAAGCACGTAAAGCCGTTTATAATAATGATTCTTGCTGCCTTGGTGGCGCAGCGGTATTATATCCAACTGATGTGAATAAGGTCTTGAGCTGGGCAAAGTATTAATGGTTTAAGTTGTCGTCTCGCCACTTCCACTGCGCCGAGTGTCCGTGCATGGGGAGTAATTTGTGATCTTCAAATAGTTCTGCCGAGTGTCGTGTTCTTAGCGTCTGTTTTTTGATTGTTTGTAAAGTCCCCCGCGATACAGGTCATACAGGAATTAATCCTAGTCCCATAAGCATATATGTATAACGAAGCTTTCACCACCACTTTCACCAGTTCAAATTGGGCGGCTGCACCTGACTGTTGTGACGTACAACTTATTATGGAATTTCGAGTACCTAGAGTGGGGCTTTTAGCAATGAATACATAGGATAAAAAGGGCACGTAGATGACCTCAATGTGTAACTTCGATGAACCGTCACGCTTTAATGAAGGGGTGATCGTTATAGCAGAAATAAATCAGCCATAAATATCCGTCTAACTTATGTTTTATGTGATATCAATCGAGGGTTTAATCATGAAGATTGTTAAAATTATGTCATTCTAATTTTTAAACTAGATTTTCCCCGCCGTGTCGTATGCTTGGAAGGAAGCAAGTAAAGGCACTTACTTATTTTTCTTTCTTAGTACTTGACTCCTAGACGATACGTCAAGATGAAACCTACACCAGATTTTAAGTTAGAACTTCCGGCAATATAACTTTGAAAACCGCGCTTCATTTTGTGCAGTTGTTTACGTACTTACGTGTTGCTGTACAAAGATACTGATAGACAAACATTCTAAATATTCATTTATAGCTCTTATTGCATTACTCTTATCACATTAATATTTCTTAAATATCTTCTAAGTAAGTATTGACTAGTTAGAATCCGTCTCCGTCGTACTCCGTCTCTTAGTTACTACTTACTTCTAAAGAGTAGGTCCTGCCTTACCAATTATTTGACAGTTCGTATAAGCCGGCTTATTTGGCAAAGTGCCACCTTCTTGGATCCAACCCTAACCAGTGTTACTGTAGTAACTCTGTAGTATACTGCGTTTCACCCGATGTGTGCTGGAGGTTCTCAGGCCTGTTTTACTGCTCGCAAACAACTTACAATCCCGCTTAATACTAAGTGAAGGAAGGATTTAGGTAAATTGGGGATTAGAGGGAAGGACACATACTTTTCTCTTATCCCAAATTTAATTCATTTTCATAGTTTTGGCATAGCCCGAGTTACATCCTTGGACTGAAGCGATTAAGGTTACGTTAACCAGCTAACTATAAGCGAGTGGAAAGTTTCTTTACAATTTGGTACTCAAAAAAAAAGACAATACGTTTTTGACATGTAGACAGTTTAAACTTGTATCTGTTGTTGAAATTATTATTGATATTGCGGACTAATACTCGTTAATAGCAATTATCGTTTAAACTACACAAAAGAATTTTAACGATCTAGTTTTTAACATTGAAGTACGCGCTAAGCTCTATTTACCTTCATAATTATTATTGATATTATACATATATAATGAGTATTGCTCATGTACTGTATGTGTTGTAAATTTCTATCTCTCGTGTTCAGTACTATTTCTGGATGAAAGGTACTCTATGTCCTATAGGTAAGTACATAAAAGTTATAAGCAGTACTCATATTATTGTAACAGCACCTTATGTACACATAGTTGACAATAAATGATATGAATATGAACATGTAAAACTATAATTCATACATATCTACATAATCCAAAACATGTATTCCTGAACACTGTACTACGCCCACTAACGGCTACTTTAGATTACTACTGTAATTTTTCTGGATGAAAGGTTATTTTCTGTTCCCCTTTCAACGTTTATGCGATATTTCATGATGATCGGTCGAGTAGTTAAGGCGTGCAAGCATAACAAACAAACTCACATTCGCATTTATAATATTAGTTAGAATTAAATATAATCGGTTTTGACATTGTTTTGGATTAATTTGATTACTCTTTGTTTACAAACAAAGAGCCTAAGGTCCCGTTCCTATCGTATAATATGTATCAAAAGTTAACTGACCATAGCTAAAACAACTCGTTTTTATAAGAACCGGGCCTTAATAATCACCTGAGATGCACACTTGTTAGTAGAGGCGATGTTATTTGATTTGCCTGTCAAAATATTATTGACATCCTTCTCTCTAAGCCTTTATTATTCCCAAGTCACTTGGGGTCGGCTTTTCTGGTCTAACCGGATTTGACTGGCTATCAGTTTTTACACGGAGCGGCTGCCACCTGACCTCCGCAACCCGAAGGCTAACGATACCCTAAGGCTAGACCAGTGTCAGGATATTTGAGGGTACTGACTTTCCCAATAACGACTGCCATAGATGTTCATGGCAGCCGGGACCAACGGCTTAACGTGCTCTCCGAGGCACGGAGCAGGCGATAATTGTCAATCAATACGCACATAATTTCGAAAAGTCATATAACTTCCGAAAGTCAGAGGTGCGCGACGTGCGTTCGAACCCGAGATCCTCTGCATTGCAGTCTGTTGGTTTCCCAACTGAACTATCGCTGCTCAAAATATTATTGACATAGAACTAAAAATGTATAATTAAAAGTATGCAACATAACATCACGTAAATGATATCGTCATACCACAGTCGTGTCCTTGTTTTTCTATGACTTATGTAAGCTGTCATTAACCCAGGCAACTAGTTGTTCCTCCAAATAGCCAAATTATAAAACCAGTTCTGCATTAAAATGCCGGTTAGAATACATAAAAACAGAATTCGCATAATTAAAATATAGAAATAATAGCATTGCCTACTTTTACTGGTGGTCCAGTGACCTTTTGACTGAGTGTAATAATACCTTTGTCCGTATAAAAATAACGGTGTAAACATGTAGGTGGAAATAATGATATGTCCAAAATTGTTCTGTATGTTTGTATGTTAGTCATTGACATCGAAGTTGCTGAATTCGAATGAGAGACTAATTGGCTTCTGAGAAACACTGTTTCTAATGATACTTGACGTGGGCATTTGATGAGTATATGCATGCAATTTTAGTATGTTTTAACCTATTGTGTGGCAGCGGCACACCGGCGGCCAGACATTTTTAAAATAGGTTTTTCTTTGTGATTGGCATTCCAAAAATTGACAGGCTAATAATAATGAAAAAAATATTTATTTCAAAAAAGTTACAATTAGCATGAACACAGTACATAATATATCATGAGACAAGTTATACAGAATTTGTTGAACTCTGGTACCCAATGTAAGATTTAACTTGTGTTTTGGGTACCAGGCCTCCCGCAGTATTACATTTAGTTAATAGTTACAATAGTTAGAGCAGCGATAGCTCAGTGGGGAGACCAACAGACTGCAATGCAGAGGGTCTCGGGTTCGAACCCACGTCGCGCACGACAATTATCGCCTGCTCCGTGCCTCGGAGAGCACGTTAAGCCGTCGGTCCCAGCTGCCATGAACATCTATGGCAGTCGTTATTGGGAGAGTGTCGACACAAAAGATCCCACTGGGTCGAAGTGTCGCCGGTCTGCACTGACTGGCCCCACATAAGATACATACATAAATAATAGTTACAAAATATATTAGGTGTTAATGATTAGAATAAGTGAATGAGGCCGCTGTTTTAATAAGTATCGGAAGTACTCACCACTTACTTATTGTCGGCCTCGATGGCGTAGTGGTTAGTGTAACCGACTGCTGGTTCGATTCCCGCACAAGTCAAACATTTGTGTGCATGAACATGGATGTTTGTCTTGGTCTGGGTGTTTCTATGTATAATATGTATGTATTTACAAAAAAAAAGTATGTATATTATATGTTTATCCATTGCCTAAAACCCATAGTACAAGCTCTGCTTAGTTTGGGCTAGATGGTGTTGTGTGTATGTGGTAGAATATTATTATTATTATTATTATTATTACTTACGGAAAATTGGCGTAGGATTAATAGAAGTAATAACACTGTTAATGTTTGTCCTCTAATCAATTTTAAATTTCCTTTATTACTTATTCCTTTTTCCTAACGTTGGTAATATCAGTGATAGGTACTCCTCGCATTGCAAGGCATTTTGGTTAAATAAAAAGTAAACTTTATTTCCAAGCTTTATAACGACACATATAATAAACATCCTTCTTATTCCTTCTTAAATTTAAGACCAAGGTATCTTGAGATCTCTATCTTCTACTTACCTTTAATCAGAGCAGCGATAGCTCAGTGGGGAGACCAATAGACTGCAATGCAGAGGGTCTCGAGTTCGAACCCACGTCGCGCACCTCTGACTTTCGGAAGCTATATGACTTTTCGAAATTATGTGCGTATTGATTGACTATTATCGCCTGCTCCGTGCCTCGAAGAGCACGTTAAGCCGTCGGTCCCGGCTGCCATGAACATCTATGGCAGTCGTTATTGGGAGAGTGTCGACACAAAAGATCCCACTGGGTCGAAGTGTCGCCGGTCTGCACTGACTGGCCCCACATAAGATACATACATACATACATACCTTTAAACATCTTGATACGACTCGAACACGCGCAATGCGTGGTAAACACACACAACGCAGAGGGCGTAAAGGCAGGATGGGCAATACTTTAATAGTGCAGTTAAAACCATGAATTTCAATCGACAGGCTACTATTTGCCTATATATTTTTCTTTTTATAGTGTCATGGTACCAAACATATATATACTCCGTCTTGTACGAAGCAGCTACCGTAAACTATCAGCGTTTGCAACATCAGATGCAACACTCGCGGGTTGTTAACACTAAAAAAAGAAAACGTTGTGTTGCCAACGTATGGGCAACGCAAGAATAAAACCAAAATTGCTTTTATTATATCTACTGTATATATAACTCTGTCCGTGTGTATTTCATTGAACTCCTCCAAAATGGCTGAACCAATTTTGAGGTGTTTTTGTGTGGGTTTTAGTGGATCTCTGGATGGTTTAGATTTACTATTGGGCCCAATAGGTGGCACTGCGATCGCATTGTTTGAACAGGATAATGTCAGTCATACATATAAGATTAAAGACACTATCTCTTCTGCAGTTGATATGCCATTACTGCTGTGTTCTGTCCTCAAGTCTATTCAATTTGATTGTATTATATGATTCGATATAATTTCGTAACATTTTAATTCAACAGTAGATGAAGCTACAGGCAAAGTTAAGTAAAGAATGTCCACACTACAACGTGACATCGTTCTTTTGTTATTTTGAAAGTAAGTCCGTAACAATGTCCAATAAACAGTTTTATGTGGGAATCGGCATTTTTGCCTACAATAAAAGTGAAGGTGGTTATTTTCCGTGTATGTTTTAGTGAGAAATAGCAGTATCTTATGTATCATATGTGGGGCTAGTCAGTGCAGACCGGCGACACTTCGACCCAGTGGGATCTTTTGTGTCGACACTCTCCCAATAACGACTGCCATAGATGTTCATGGCAGCCAGAACCGACGGCTTAACGTGCTCTCCGAGGCACGGAGCAGGCGATAATTGTCAATAAAAAAATATAATAAGAAATAGCTGTAACTCGACTAGAGTTAGATGTTTGTTAAAATGACTGCCATATCTATACAATTATAGATATACTGACTAGATTTTGCCCACAGATTTGCTCGCGTAAATGTAGGTTAGGTTAGATAAGTAACAGTCCGTTTTTCTAGATAAAGGGTACCCAATGTCCTTTTTTGTATTCCCGACAAAGTGTGCAAAATTTCATGGTGATCGGTCGAGTAATAAAGACGTGAAAGCGTAACAAACAAACAAATTCACATTCGCATTTATAATTTAGTTAGGATTTTTCCTCTTCATAATATTATGCCTAGTGGGTGGCCGTTGGAGTGCCATGCAGAGATCTCGAGTTCTATTCCAAGGCTTCATAATCCCTGACTTTTAAAAATAATATGCGAATTAAACTGTTATTTATCGCTCGCTTTAACGCTGACGGACAACATCATAAGGCAGCCTGCATCTCTTAGAGTTGTATATAATATTCTGTCAACCAGCACTAGGCCAGAGTTGTAGACTATGGCCCAACCTATCACAAAAAAAATATTACCAAGTTTTATGTGATATTGTTTTTGTTGGCTGTACTGTCGCATTAGGTTTTTTCTTGTAAAGATAGTGTAAGTTCGATTCAATAAATATATATTTATATATTCAATTATTTGAGAAGATATCCGTTTCCAGCAGTGAGACAGTTTATGAATGTGTTAATACATATATAATGTGTTAATACCTAGATTTGGATGGAATTTTAGTTTTCTATGAAACGCCACTACTATTAGTCAATTACAATAAATTATTTTGACATTAAACATATATATGTACTTAAACTCAAGGTTATTCATACCTTATGTAATAACCACGTCCTTAGGTTACTCCAGCATAACCTCTCCACCCGCAACGCTATAGGCAGTAATTATGCATAAATATCATCCAACAAAAAAAGGCCGGTAGGTTTAAGTCGATCTGCGGTGGCACCGTTGTGAAAGAAGTTTCTAATAGATAAATGAATTCGCAACTAATGCAAAATATATACTAAGAACACATACTTCCGAAGCATTACATCGTTCTCACATTCAATCTAAACCTGTCATATTTCCAGGTCATTAGTTCACCTGGCCGGGAATATCTTATCTAACGTTTATCAACTCGATGTCTCCACTCAGACATGATTGCACCCACAGCTATCGGTCTTTTAGCAGATATGGCCAGCCCAATGCTTGCTGCTTACTTATCCATTTCCTAATTCTGCCAGCCACGTCGAAAGCTTAAGTAATTTGACATATAACCTCGTCCTTGAGCTAGACCCTCAAAGAAACATCAACAATAATCAATTCTTTACATCAACGTGTGACTTTCAAAGGATGGACTAGAAGTCCTCTATTGAAAAAGGACTCTTAATATCTCTCTGAAATGTCGGCCTCGATGGCGTAGTGGTTAGTGTAACCAACTGCCACGCCTGAGGTCGCGGGTTCAATTCCCGCACAAGTCAAACATTTGTGTGCATGAACATGGATGTTTGTCTTGGTCTGGGTGTTTCTATGTATAATATGTATGTATTTACAAAAAGAAAAGTACTTATATAAGTATGTTTATCCATTGTCTAGTACCCATAGTATAAGCTCTGCTCAGTTTGGGCTAGATGGTGTTGTATGTATTTGGTAGAAAAATAAATGTCTCAGATTTGATGACAGAAGGTACATATCTGAATGGTCTTATTCTATTCCTATCGACTGTCCATCATTGAGTTAATATGTACCTACCACGTACTAGACAAGTGCCAAATATTTTGTTTTGTAACATAGTTAAGTGCATGCTCTCAAACTAATTTAATATAAGTCAGGCTGTAACTCGAATGACACGTTTGAGTGCAATATTAATAAGCAGTTGCGTAATAGAGTATTACTACGTACAAGTAGTACTTAATAACTCGATGAAAAATCGTGTTTTAGGACCTTCAGATTTTACTAGAACTAAATCGTTTATTTATACACTTATTATAGTCATACATGTTTTAATCGAAGCAATCATTCACAATCCACTTTTTACAATCGACTATGCTTATTCCTGAAAGCATAACTGGCGGCCCTTAACATTAACCTTAAGACTAACCCCACACATTGTTCAGCAATGATGACCATGAATACATTGAGTTTTGACACTCGTTAAGTCTGGAGTAAATTGCTAGAAGTTAGAACCCACAAGAATATAATCAGATCTCTACTGGAGGACTCAGATAATACAAGTCGCACAGCCTTGTTAGTAGGTCGATATTATGATATTGTTGATATGAATAATTTCGCAATTATGCATGACATGATGTTATTATTTAATTAAATTATATTATATGAATAATGTATAAATATTTATTTATTATGATAAATAGCGGCACTATTGTTGAAATTGTCATGATATTATTGTTATATTGACCTATTATAATCGTATCTATACTAATATTATAAAGCTGAAGAGTTGGTTTGTTTGTTTGGTTGAACGCGCTAACTACTGGTTTGATTCTTATTTTAGTGTTGGATGGCCTATTTATCGATGAAGGCTATAGGCTATATAACATCACGCTACGAACCACAGGGGCGTCGCAGTAACCATAAACGCGAGTGAAACCGCGAGTACATCTAGTAAATGATAAAGATCCAACCTTATCGTCATATTAAGTTGTTCTGTGATTTACGTGTGATGTAAAATAGAGATCTAGGTATCAAAAAGTTTATTATTGTTGCTTTTATTATATTATCTTCTTCCTTTTACTTTCTTTGTAGGATGTAGAGTACAGAATTATCATTGATAAGTAGTCGGTGATAATTCTGTGTCCTTAGATTGTTTTATTTTTTGGCTAACACTGGTTATGTATACACAGGGTGTGGCGTAAATAAAGGATAACCCTGAAACTGTCGACTGGCCAGATTATCATCTATCATTTACCCCACTTATATCACCATATGCCCATGGAAATTTTTTTTCGATACACGATTTTTAGATACACATGATACGATACATTTTTCGAATAAGTATTTATTGCGAAGTTGTCTTAGATTGTAACAAAAAAACTTGATACTGGTCTGATGATACAAGTATTCAGGAGTGACATAAAAACACAGGACGAGGAAATGTCGCCAATTGTAGAAATAGCAGCTGATTTTGTCAAAAAATATCAATAATTTGGTCATCCATGGGCATATGGTGATATAAGTGGGGTAAATGATAGATGATAATCTGGCCAGTCGACAGTTTCAGGGTTATCCATTATTTACGCCACACTCTGTATGTAGTATTATAGTTTTGAGCTACGTTAAAAGTTTCAAGGCATCTAGGATTGCTTTTATAATCGACTACACGCGGTTTCGCTCCTGTAAATATATATTGGGTAAGGTTAGTAAAAGCTCCTTTATCTGAATGCCAGGTACCATATATCCTTTTCTGTACCCCTGACAACGTGTTTACGAAATTTCCTAATGATCGTTCGAGTAGTTAAGGCGTGAAAGCGTAACAGACAAACAAACTCACATTCGCATTTATAATATTAGTTAGGATTATATGTGATACTTTTTAGTTAAGCGATGTTTTTTAATGTGAGTTAGTCATGTGCGTGTCAGCTTCTAACAGTAGACGATTAACCCCAACAGCCCTAGTAATAAATGACTGCACATTTATATCTATAGGTAGATAAACCTATAGATATGAGTACATAATTCAGTTACAAGATGTGATCCAAACTATGTTTGACTTGTGTGGGAATCGAACCCACGACATCATGCGTGGCAGTCGGTTACACTAACCACTACGCCAACAAGGACGTCAAGACAAATAAAAGGTTGTAAAAGCAACTAGAACGTAATCAATTGTTACTTATGTTTTTACGGGCAGCAATAGCTTCTACAAAACGTTCCGTAACACAAGACGTGTGAGATCACTCTCTGACTAACGCACAAGCATAGGTTGCAAAATGTATTTAAAATGCAAAAACTGTGTAATTCACATTGTATGTATGTGCTGTTGCAAACAACACACATGTGAGCTATTGTTAAAAACGCACCAGCTAAAGATGATGTTACATTGGTCTTGACGACTTACGGTTACACAAATAGATACACGCGTACTTATCCCCGAGAGAGAAGGCAGAGCTTACAATCATAGCTTTTCTTAAACTTATGTTATAGAGCGCATCTATCCTAACTAATATTATTTTTGCTTGTTTGTTACCCTTTCACGCCTTATAGACTCAACAGATCATCCTGAAATGTTGCGTACTCTTTGTCAGGATAACAGAACTAACTGATCTGTCAATAACCTTTTTTACGCGAGGGAATACAGTAGCGCATACCCCTCCGCGGCGCGGGCGGCGGGTTATGTCGGGCACACCCGGAGAAAGATAGAAAATCCGGTATCCTACCGACTACGGTGTTCCTTCACACGATCTATGGCCGAGGCACAGGGATCGCTCGCGCATTTATCCTGCAGCCCCGACAGAATGCAACTAACCTAACCTTACCTACATTTATGTGAGCAAAGCCGCGGCAAAAATAAAGGCAATGCAAGTTTTTGTGCTGCTATTGAGATTCTCCAACAGAAAATCCAATATCGCTCTACTCAACCAAGTTATATGGCAGGATCCGAGCAGTGGCATGCCTAGGGGCAATAGTGAAGTAAGCCCAAGTTTACCAAACATCTTCAGTACGATTTAAAACGCGTATTCTTATTATACGCCTTTAGTTATGCCACATCCTTGTGTAATCTGTTACAAACAAACGTTTGTATAAAACTGGGTATCCACTATGTTCGCGAACCTTTTGCGCTCCGCGCTCCTGCAACTGCTCCACACAGTGGATACGTTCGCGCTCCGCGCTCAGCGCTCCAATCGGTGGCGGTTTTTGGCTGTTCGTGGAGCAAAATACCATATTTAGTGCGTACGTGCCGTGTATCACGCTTAACGTCCGGATAAATGAAGTGGGCGGATGAAAAATGTTTAACTCTAATCGAGTTGTACCGAAACTATACTGTGCTGTGGGATCCTCAGTCTTTTCTTGTAAATGTCAGATTCCCAAAAGCGAGGTGGGCTTCTATAGTCTTCGAGAAGAAAATGAAATAAAATATATGCTGCACTAGCCACTAATGGTGACGACATGTTCACTCAATGTTCGCAAGGGGACTGTGGAGCATGCGTGTTTCTTATGGAGATGCGCGTACCGTCTCCATCAAAGCGGTTGCAAATGCGCGGAGCACAGGTAGTTCGCGAACATAGTGGATACCCGACTTTACGAAATCAAGTTCCATGCTCAAAGATTTTAATCACAGCTTCTTTTCGTACTTAGATCGAACAAAAAGTGTCCGCAGTAAGATGAGTGCCCTCACACATTATATAGAGAACGATACAATTTTCAATATGAGTGACCGTGACAATACTATATTTATAATTCAGATGTCATGTTGGCATTGTGTGTGGGTCGGTTTGACTGCCTCCGTGGCGCAGCAGTAGTGAACGCGACTGCTGTGCATGAGGTCTCAGGTTCGAATCCCGGGTCGGGCCAACAATAAGTTATTGGGTTTTTCTGTTAAGAAATCTCAATACGAGCCCGGAGTTAGGAAGTTGGCGGTGTTAGACACAAGCACGTAAAGCCGTTGGTCCTGCACCTGATCTCTCTCCGGTCGTGTCGGATTATCCGTCCCATCGGATCATGAGAGTTAGGGAACAGAGAGTGCACTTATGTTTGCACACACACTTGTGCACTATAATATCTCCTGCACAGATGGCTAGTCTCCGTTAAGATTGGCCGCCATGACCAAAATTCGGTCAGGAGGACATTATTTACTATTATTGTGTGTCAGATGGCAACTTAACGTCTATAAAGGTAACCATATAGCCGTAAAAGGGCGTCTCTATGATTTACCTAAATGTTTGTTCAAGCTAATAGGGCAAGCTCGGCTATTGGATTCATATGAAGGAACTGGTACTAGGTCCGTGCATCTAATTCTAGAATATAATTAATATCTACTATTTTATATTAAACTAGGTTAGGTTAGGTGTAACACTACTATTTTTTTAATAAAATATAGCTTATGTTACTCGGTGATAATATAGCTTTCTAATGGTGAATGAATTTTTGAAATCGGTTGTGTAGTTTTTGAGTTAAATCAATACAAACAAGAAATCTAATCTTTCCTCTTTATAATATTAGTATAGATTGACTTTGAATGTGTAAAGAATGGCATGTGTGTGTAAACTTTAACAATAGGGACGCAAACGGTTTTTGTTAGACAATTTCAAAGAAAACATTATTATTGATTGATTGGCTTCTGACATTCATTTTCTTTGTGTAGTTAGCAAAACAATTACTTAGGCGCGATAGTGCTTGACAGTAATCTACTAAATGTGCTTAAGTTAGAATTGCAATAGAACCAAAAAGTTCGACTTTGTAATATTGACACAATATTCTAACAAAAAGTGACTGCATATATACTATATATATGTATGTGTAAGTGTGGGCGCGCGCGCGCGCGCGTGTGTGTGTGTGTGTGTGTGTGCGTGCGTGCGTGCGTGCGTGCGTGCTTGCGTGCGTGCGTGCGTGCGTGCGTGCGTGCGGGCGAGCGTGCGGGCGAGCGTGCGTGCGTGCGTGCGTGCGTGCGTGCGTGCGTGCGTGCCTGCGTGAGTGCGTGCGTGCGTGCGTGCGTGCGTGCGTGCGTGCGTGCGTGTATGTGTGTGCATTGATGTGGGGCTGTGTGTAGATAGGTAAAAAAGATAATAGCTATTTGGGTTGCCAACTACAAGTATGCTTGCTAAGATAAATACCTAAGTTACGAGTGGACGCCTGTCAAGGGATGGGAATCGAATTCGCGACTTTTCAATCGCTAGTGTAAAGCCTTGTCCTTTGAGCTGCATACTGCCGCTTAAATTGCATTTTGATTGATTATCACCATGGGAGAGCCACGCTTCGGTACGAATGGGCCGGCTCGACCGGAGTGATACCACGGCCTCACAGAAAACCGGCGTGAAATAGCGCTTGCGTTGTGTTTCGTCGAGTGAGTGAGGGTAGCGGAGGCCCAAAGGGGGTTGGGTTGGGGGCAAATTTAAATGGCCGGCAACACACTTGTGACTCCTCTGGTATTGCGGGTGTTCATGGACGGCGGTAATCGCTTACCATCAGGTGATCCGTAAGCTCGTTTGCCTCCTATACCATAAAAACAAGAAGAATGCTTGTGTAGATTCGCCCACATATGGCCAGCTATGTGCTAAGTTTCTGAGTAATAGAACACGAGTCTTTTGACGTATTCTTGGCGTATTTTCAGACTCTATACTTCTTCTCTCTTAGCCTTTATTATTCCCATGTCACTTGGAGTCGGCTTTTCTGGTCTAACCGGATTTGACTGTATATCAGTTTTTACACGGAGCGGCTGCCAGCTGACCTCCGCAACCCGAAGGCTAACAATACCCTAAGGCTAGACCAGTGTCAGGATATTAGAGGGTACTGACTTTCCCAATAACGACCGCCATAGATGTTCATGGTAGCCGGGACCAACGGCTTAACGTGCTCTCCGAGGCACGGAGCAGGCGATAATTGTCAATCAATACGCACATCATTTCGAAAAGTCATATAACTCCCGATAGTCAGAGGTGCGCGACGTGGGTTCGAACCCGAGACCCTCTGCATTGTAGTCTGTTGGTCTCCCCACTGAGCTATCGCTGCTTTTTTTCAGACTCTATACTGATGAGAATTATTTAACAGACAGCCTGACCGGAAACCTTGTGATTGTACTCAAACATGAACGATAACTTATTTTCTACTTCTTTCCGTATTCAATTTTTTTATGTAATAGTAAGTACTGATTAGGTTAATCAAATTCTTAACCATTTTGACCTCATTAGCCGTACGTTTGTAATTTAAAAGTTAATTAAATTATTGTGCAATAACTCTAATAAAAGATGTATTTAATTGATCTGTAATTACTACAACCGGTTCTCTCAGTTATTAGTTACGGAAGAGACATTTGTACAAATGTCAAACTAATTTTTACCCATATTTACGGGAAAGTAAATATGGTACTAAGTGTGCGTAATCAATTTTAAGATGTTCGTTATTCCTTTTTAAATAAGTTAGTTCCGCGTTATTGTTAATTTCAGGACTTCCAGAGGTTTAGTCTATTGAAACATACTTGTACATACATATATACATACATACATAATAAGAACATTATATGTTTGCCCGCACGGTGGACGGAGCCCGCAACACTCAGATAAATCGAGAATACAACACTAGGTATACTGGTGGCCATTTAAACCATTGGGCCATCCGTGCAGTCTTGAACTTTACACGGATCATTAGCCTGAGATGTCGAGTGGTACCTTTAATTTTATCTGAGTTCTGCACACAGTCACGGCTTTAGTCAATATTATCCTGCCTTGGTTACTATCTGAAGGGTTGCGAATCCCGGGACAGTAAAATTTTATAGGGATTTTGTGTGAAGTATCTAACTCACATTAGCACTTCGGCTATCATGTAAAGTTGTTGATACTGCACATGATCTCCTTTTGGTTCCGTTAGATTGCCATGCCATCGGAGTTTATACTCCGATGGCATCACCAATCACATTATTGTGATTGGACTATATGAGTTAGTAACAAGAGATACTTGTGTTTGCATACGCTTGTGCACTTTAATATATTTTGGGATAACGGCCAGTCGCCTTTAAGAAAGGCCCCTATGACCGAACTTCGTTCTGCAGGATCTGGTAATTCACCTTTTATTTCATTTAACCAAATATTCCACTTGGCGAAATGTTATGAAACGAGGACTTAAAAGTGACTAAGTAGTGGCCAAGGAATGACTGCACGAATGACGCGGTATAAGTGGTCACCTCGCCACTGCTCCTGCGCCGAATGAACTCGATCCCATATAATCCCAAATATTTGTGTGGTTCATAAATTTGTTGCGCCGAGTCTGTTCGTTGTTTCTGTTATTTGCATGTCTGTGAAGTCTCCCGCGGCACAGGAACTGCAAAGGATTGTTAAGACAGGAGTAGTATTTCTAAATAAAACATAAAAATGGACCATCGTAACTGAAATTCTTCCAAAAATATTACCCAGCCCTTCAAAAGTAGTTGTTATTCTTTCAGTAGCGGTTATTTTTCCTTTAATAAGCTGTCGCCGTGTTACTAGTGCCGTTAAGAGGCCCAGATTACACTATCTCTTTGGCTAACAGTCTACCACTCCTCAAAAAAACCAAATCCATCACAGTAATAATACTGTAGAAGATTGTTTAAACTATGAGCTTCTTTAGGATCGTACTTCCTCTTGTGGATTGTTTAGTTTGATCCAAATTTCAGGGTTAGGCTTAAGGTACCGTTAAGCCCTATTAAGTCCCCTAACTACCTACTTAAGCATGCAAGAAACTGACAATGGGTAAAATTACATCTATGTAGGTAATACCTATTGGCATGATAATATTAGTTTATCCATACCATAATCTTTATTGATACGCATCGCTTGGTAAGAACCGCCTAGTGATTAATTATAGTTTAGTCATTATTTTTACAGTAATTCAAGATTAAATACATCTTGTCATTTAAGATATTTAGTTACACTTATTGATATTATGTTATGCCGGAATTTAACTTTACGTAATTACTCTCGTGTAATATTTCATAGTCTCATTCATAGTAATTAAACTATTAGTAAATAGACTTTATATAATACTCGAGCCTCTTGCTTAATATAATTATATATAATGGACGAAAATAGTGATTAAACCACTGCCACTGTAGAATGTATAACTTGTCGAAAATAATTGGTTGTTTTATTTTTATAAAAATGGATTCTGGTGACAATATTTCTTTAGGCTTGAGATGATCTTTAGAGGTTTACAATGAGTTATCTTATCTTATGTGGGGGCCAGTCAGTACAGACCGGCGACACTTCGACCCAGTGGGATCTTTTGTGTCACTCTTGTGACACTCTCCCAATAACGACTGCCATAGATGTTCATGGCAGCCGGGACCGACGGCCTAACGTGCTCTCCGAGGCACGGAGCAAGCGATAATTGTCAATCAAAACGCACATAATTTCGAAAAGTCATATAACTAACTTCCGAAAGTCAGAGGTGCGCGACGTGGGTTCGAACCTGAGACCCTCTGCATTGCAGTCTGTTGGTCTCCCCACTGAGCTATCGCTGCTCTTTTACAATGAGTTAACATAGCTTTAGCTGCCCATCAACGCATTCGAAAGTCTTGCCATATATTTTTTTAAGCCTTTATTTGTTAAAGCGCCTCTAGAAGCAAGGTCGACGATATAATCAAAGTATAAAGTAAGGTAATATGCCGAAGATTAAACGTGTTGACTATTATAGAAACTTATGGATGATTCTCGACGACTTTATCTTTAATAATACAGTGAATGGTTTAAATTAAGCTCTGTACTGATTCCTCTTGGACCGTAGTACACAGTGTGCAATTGCCCCTCCTCACTGCTGTTCTCAAGGAATTTAGATTTGCTGTTCTTAAACTTAGGCGCATAGAAACCTGATCCCTCTATTTCAACTGATTCTTACTATTTACGGTTCGCCACGAAATTGCACACTGGTAACGAAAATATATAGAATTAATAACTAGTAAAGAGAATATATATAGGGTAGACTAGACTTCGTTTAACTGACTAAAAAGATCACCCTGCAGTAGCTTGGTACATACATACATAGATTCACGCCTGTTTGCCAGAGGGGTAGGCAGAGACTATGGATTTCCATTTGCTACGATCCTGACACATTTCTCTGGCTTAATTCACTTTCATAACATTCCTAATACACGCTAAGGTGCTCTTAACCTGGCTTTTATCCAGTAGCTTAGTAGTAGTTAGTGCTATTATAATTCTGCATGTTATTGGTATTGTTAGTTGCAGAATAGATAGGAGTGCATAATCTAAATCAGAGGTACCCAGACTTTTTTTCTCATAGACCACTTTCAACATTTAGCTGATTCCGGTGGACCCCTTGTAGCTACATTTCTAACGGGATGACAGTATTATTTTTTTAAATTCTCGGGACTGAACCTGCCATGGAAAGCGATCTGAGCATTTTGTTTTTAAAAATTCTCTATCTAAAGATCGGTAGGTTCTAGACCACTGGTATTGAATATGGAATATGCAAGTTTTTATAAGTAATAATCGCTGTGCTTCTTAAACTATTATCTGCCTACATTGATAGGTGAAGTGAAGTCAAGCCAAAATTTTAGTTCTTCACTATCGAAAGCAAATAAATTCATATTCATGGACCCCCGCTTACGAATTGTGGGCCTCCTATTTTTTGTCACGCCATCATAGCCCACCGTCGAGTCTCCCGTGGACCTCTGGGGTCCACCTGGACACTTTGGGAACTAATGATCTAAATCCTTGAAATAGTAGTTCTGGGACAAAATACGTAAATATGCTTGAAAATAAAGTCTTTGTTCCAGTTCTTGAATAAATTTCAGCCTTGTTTGTAAATTGTCCTACTGCTGTGTACGGATCTCTTTTCTGTAAAAGAAGGATAAAGCCATAGTTGATCACGCGCGCCCGGTGCGGGATATAACTGCTAATATTATAATATCAGACATGTTTATTAACTGTACAATGGCTTGGCAGGGGTCTGTTTTCCGTATGAGAAGAGCGATGCCACGCTAGTCCAGTGCTCTAGAACTCTAAATAATGTTCTCGAAGATGTCTGAAGTCTGGCAACTCGCACTGGGCGAGCAGAACATTCCGAGGATGCATGTCCGAAAACTCTCAGACATGCAAGTTTACTTATGCTGTAGTCCTGCACAGTTAAAGAGAGCAGTGACTAACTATTTAAAACGCATATGACTTCTAAACATAAGAGTTCGGTTTTTGGATCGCACTCGACATCGTTGCGTGGCACCTAAACATTTACCTACAAGGCTGTCGCTGCTTCTATTATTCTAACTGAATTAATCTGTGTGAAAGTCGTTACGAGAAGTGCTGCGATCCGTAGTGCTCATAAACGAGTCTCACCTATAATGTTCTATTCGATGTTAAACAGCAGAAAACGCGCTTGTACCAGGGACGAGACAGACGAGACGTGAAAATAGGAATCTACTCACACACGTTAGTAGATTGCTATTTCCACGTCTCGTCGGAAGTGGTACAGTGTATTGTAAGCCGAGTTCTCGCGATATGAAAGGATGATAACGAACCATTGTTCAATGGTACCATCCTCCTTGAGTGGGATGTGGGAAATAAAAGATGTATTACCGATTATTATGGTGTTGTGAACTGGGTATTGCTAATAGTATCTATGGATCGCGTTTTGAATCGAACGGCTAGAGGTTAATGCTTCTTTGTTTTTAAACACACTACATGAATGATACAGCAGCGATAGCTTGGTATACCGCCACGTAAAGGTCTCCAGTACTATCCTTAGTTCTAACCTTTGTCTTTTTGAAGTTGCGTCACTATATATTACAAAACAAAGTCCTCCGCCGCGTCAATCTGTCTTTTTGTGATAAATTCAAAAACTACTTAACGAATTTTCATGCGAATTTCACGCAGTGATTCATGAGGAAGGTTTATTTTGATAAGGTTTTGTACTACCCGTGCGAAGCCGGGGTGGGTCGCTGATATTAAATAGTTTATATCGCTCACTTTAACGGTTCTCGAAAATAGATTTAAAATATATAAATATAATAATAAACTGAAATAAAATAGTCTTATAATAATAAAATCAAAATATCATCTAGAAAAATCGATTCATGCATCCATGTTCCGCTTGGCTAGCATCGAGTGTTATACTGTCTGTTATTAATTTACCCTCATTATTGCTATTATTTTTCTCCTTCTTATTAATTTTGTTTACTTGCTAAACTTTGTTTTAAACATTGTTTCTCAGTGAGTGAATTTTGTATGCAATTCTTTATGAGAAATAAAGTTGTTCTTAAACCTAAAATATGTGAAGCCTATGAGTCTAGCCCAGTGCGGGTTGGTAGACTCGCACTGGGCTAGACTTTCTCATAGTAACGTGTCAGTATACCTGTTTACAAATACATTTTCGCGCCATATAAACACAAATTCGATTGTGTATCTCGTTAGTGTTATTAAAGGTTGTGCAGGTGCAGCCCAACACGAGTTGTTTAAAATGTTAATGATGCTATTATCCGTACGACTTTTCGACGGCGAAGACAAAGGAAGGGTATTGGTACCGACGAAGCGGATGTACCATTTCCGTTAGGGTAGCAGGTTCCCCTTTTGTTTGGCTGTCCGTGACCATTTCCCTGAAATAATTATCTAGTTATAAGAACATTGTATCATAATTTCACCAATATAATTGTTTTGATGACTGCTGATAGAATTGTGGTTTAAATGGTCTCCTCGAAACTGTCACTGTACCAAGTGTTGTGGACTCCAACCTACACGGAACAGTAATTTGTGTGCCCCACAAATAGTATTTCCGAGTCTGAATATATGATTTGTGTCTGTCTGTTTTGTCCCCAGCGAGACAAGCATAACAGGTAGAACCTATAAAAAAGAATGTGCACTAAGACATCGTCATTTATAGCAGCGATAGCCTAGTGGGAAGTCGTTGGACTGCCACGCAGAGGTCTCGAGTTCGATCCCAAGGCGCGCATCTCTGACATTTCGAAGTTATATGCGTATTAAATAGTTAATTATCGCTTTCTTTAACGGTGAAGGAAAACATCGTTAGGAAACCTGCATGTCTGAGAGTTATGTCTGAAGTCTGCCAACCCGCACTAGGCCAGCATGGTGGCAGCCATTCAAGACGCGTAGCGTGCATGGTTTGTGCGCGTACGCAGGTATGGACCCGCCTTAACGTTATAGTAAATTAGAACTAATTTGTGCAATATTGAGATAGCTTGGAGTATTAAATTACCTTTAAAAAATCTATTAATGCTAATGTTATCTGCTTAGGATGATTGTATATAAATGATATCAAAACCTTTTTAACTCAATATTTTCAATAATCAATAGTACTCATGTTAATTACACCAGGATTGGCTTGAAGTCTTAAATTACCTTTAAAAATTGTATTTAAAATGTTATCTAGGTACTTATTTTTGTTTTATCTACATTGATTATATTGTATAGGTACTGTTGTAAATAAATGATATCAAAATCTTTACAACCCAATAGTTTAAATAATCAATAGTATTTATGTTAAAGAATTCATATCAGGATTCCATACAAACAAAATTGTTAAAGATCTTCGATTGCAGTTGTTTCCATTTGAATTTGGAACAAAGTAGAATTTTGTAATCCATCGAATTACATGAATCACTGTGTTGTAATAAAAACTACCGTTATTGGAACACCATTGTTATACGTTTTGAACACCATGAAAACGTTAACTGTATATTTACACACAGTCTGGCTTCTTGGTTCAGTGACGTTAATGTTAATGCATGTGCAACTGCCGATTGTAAGGTCTCCGGTTCGATAATAAGACCGGTAAAATTGAAGATGTGTTATAAGTTATTAACTGCACATGGTACATGACTAGCGCTCATGGCGTGGCAACTCTGAAATGTGGATCCTATCGTAAGGTTCGACTCTAAGAACCTTGCAAGGGTATGTGTGCATTTAGTACATTATATATATGACTTGCTCCTATGTCATGGCTGCTCTGAAAATGTTGCTATCGTGTCTCAAAGTTGTGGTTCTCCACTGGTTATTAATGTTATGTGTCTAGCTTCTAAATTTTGATTGGTTATTATGGTACGCTTATAGCCGAGTATGATGTCCAATGTCAAATCTCGAATCGGATTTGAAATCTCACGGGCGGCTATACTTATGCGTTAGCGCAATCTGTGTATCACTCACTCGTTCTCACTCAGGATTACTACTTTAACTTCGGTTGTCAGTCATACGTAGGGGTACGTACGGACAAGCCAGTTCTTACGTATATAACACTCTTATTGAGATGAGTTGCTGTGCTCTTCAAGCTTACCAGAATTACGTGACCCTATTATAGATGAAAGCCTTAGATCAACACACACTTCTTATATCTCTTCCCGCTACTTTTTATTCGTATCGGTAGCGTAGCTTTCTATTATATAATAGAAAGCGACTCTATCCCATCTCGACATATGTATATCGAGGCAGAAGATGGTCAGTCCTTGCATCATGCTCGTGAACGTTGTTGTTCGACAATATCATGAGCATATTACTTTCACGGACAGTTTTCTCATAGTCTTTATGATAATCGTGCGTTGCATTATCTTTTTATGTAAATTAAGTGGAAAGTGCTTCAATTACTTGTTAAAATACAATTTTAGTTTGTTTTATAGATACCTACTATTAGGTATTATTAGTATGTTCGACTTGTTTGCTTGTTTGTATGACAAGTTTGCGCTTGCACTTATGGCTGATCGTTAGGACTTGACCCCGGTTTCTCAATTGAGAAAGTACTGAATCTCAACTGAGTATTCTCAAATATTTTTACAGAATCGAATTTAATCAAACCGCTGTCAACTGAGCATTTACTTAGTATATGATGTTCATTTGAACGTCATAATTTGAGTAGGTATTTACCTATTTAAATTTGATTACAGTTTAAGGAAACTTGAAATTACAAGAAAATAAATATTTAAGTAATACTTAAGTAGAGTTTGAGTTGTTCTTAACATGTAAGTAATTCTCAATTCAAAAACTGGTGGCTAGAGTCGGTTACCTGCTTTTTATTTATTTTTTTAGCTTGTGGGTATGCTTTCACTCATACCCCTCCGCGAGGGCGGGCGGAGGGGTTATGTCGGGACTCACCCGGGAAAAGATGGAGATATTCCGGTAATACTGACTAAACCTACCACGGTGTTCCTTCTCACAATCTATGGCCGGGGCGCAGGGATCACTCGCACATTCATCTGACCTAGTAGAACAGTGATATTGGCTTTTATGTAAGAAAATTTTAAGCAGTATGGAGTCCTGCAATGGAATTGGTGGACGTGTAGCAAAATGTGACGGTACATCTCTGCCTACTTCTTTGAGAATGAGCAGATGTAAATGTATATATAACTACAATATTAGGTTGTGATAAGTACAAGTATAATGGTGCTCCCACACTACTGTTACAAAGTATTTAAAAACATAAGTTAACATTTTTAGCAAACATTTGATCACAATGATAAAAATAGATTTAAAATGTTTTCATGTTAGGTAATGTTTACTTAACATTTCTAAACAAAATTGTTTGTTAACAAATTGTAACAAATTAAAACATCCATTATCATTTGTTCGTTAACATTTATTCAGACGACATGATACCTATAGGTACTATACTTTTCTCTAGTTCTTACCGTTTGGCGCAACCAGTTAGAGCGCTTTTTCTTTTTTTAAACAAAATATTAAAACTATTCCAATGAGCAAATTTCTTCCATTTTCGTGTAGACGCTTCGGGACGTAAATCCAAACTGCGAACCGATATCATGTTTTAAAATGATAATAAATGTTTGTAAACATTTTCCATCAGTCTGTTAAGAATTGTTAGATGTTTTGAGTGCTCCTAGCACTCAAAACATCTAACAATTCTTAACAGAATGTAACAACTCCTAACATATGTTAATAATTGTTTAGTGTTAAAAAACATTTGTTAACATTTTGTAACAGCCACTTTGGCAGCTTATGGTGCTGCCATACTGGCTGTTACAAAATGACAACTGTGTTGTATTGCACCTACCTACCATTACTCTTTATACCCATCATAATTTAAAGAAATAAATAAATATAGCTTTAGTTTTTGTCATATCAAAGAAATGATATATTTTATAATTAATAATTTTTTATACCCATAACTATCATTTTGTGATGAATAAATAAATATGGCTCGATTTTGGATATAGAGAGCTACATATTCCCACTACACCTTCACCTTTTTGGTACCTATTCCCCTATTTTAAAACGTTATTTTTTGGACTGAAACATGGACAAATAATTGATTAGAACGCAGTCAGGTGTAAAATGCCCAGACACTAATACTATTATTAGTAGGGCTCGCATTGAGCTCGACGCAACGGCTCACAGCAGCAATTAAACACCCTTTTACTTTAAAACTGGTTTCATATAGTATAACTAGAAATTTCTAATAACTTTTTATACATATACAACGTACTGTTGAAAACACAGTAATTATTGCGGTAAATTTCTGTTTAGTTATTAGCAAAATTGAGTAAAATATATGACGTTCCAAATGGTTTTTAAGTTTAAAGTTATTTTTGTAGCTAATAAGCTGATGTTATCTTGAAAATAATGTGAGTTTAATAAATGGCAACGCAGTTATGACCTGTTATTTGATTTATGGAGTGATTGTTAAAGTAGGAATGGCTACGTTCAACATACATGCTTACATTCACGTATATATCTAAATTGGTAAACGAAGATGTAGGTACTCCACCGACATTTCACTATGTTTTGAGTTCTATGTAATAGGGACTGAGCTACCGTTTATCGGGCACATTGCCAGATTTTAGTCCTAAGAATTTGTTAAGATAATCTAAGTTGAAGGCCATTGTCGCTTAACTAGCCTTAAGGAGATCGAATCCGGGACACAATCGGAGTGATGGAGAACGGGGCTAACAATGCAGAGATACATACATAAGGACAAGTATTTCTTGATAAGTACATAGTCTCAATCTTTTCGGGGATACTAGCGACTATAACAGTCGCTAGTATCCCCGAAAAGGTTGCCTTAGCTGGATTACAACCTTGGCGGGGTCGCGATTGCATGTGAAAGTGATTCGCGCGACTCCGCCGTCTTTGGTTATGTCGAGGAACATCGTGGTAGGTTTAGTCGGTATTACCGGGATATCTTTTCCCTGGTGAGTCCGACATAACCTCTCCGTCGCCCCGCGGAGCGGTATGCGTCATTGCATTGCCACACGTAAAAAAACCCTCATTTCACTATGGCGTTAATGTCCGCATAATAGAAAGCGAGACTATTAGCATTGATCAGACTCAGATCCACTCTCCATGCTGCTATAAAGACACAAAAACCTAAAAACGATGCCCGATACAAGTATCAAATCCGACCCCTCATACAAAACAGTTGCTTTTGCTACCGTTGCACCAGCAAGGCGGTCCGAAAAGTAATTCTTAATAAACTTATATACTAGTATTTTCTAGATCTATTTGGTAAACAGTTTTTACCTACCATAGTACAAGTATTAAGTACAATTAAATTAGGTGTACCACTCATACGCGAACTGAGCGCCGGTCGTTCTTGACACACATGCTTGTCTCGGGTCAAGAATTCTTAAGACCCAAATAGGTAACTTGATAATCTTATTAAGAGACGCTCAACGGCATACGATCCATATATCTTACCTCCTTATTCTTAACTGTGTAATATTATTTCAAGTCTACAGCCGTTTTGTGGGTCACGGTAATTTAACGGTTTTCTACTCTAATAGGAAAGAGATTATTACTTTTCATGTAAACTAGATCAGTGTGTTTGATAGAAGCGATAGTCTAGTGGGAGATCGATAGACTGCTATGCTTATGTCTCGGGTTCGTTGCCAGAGCACGCACATATGACTTTTACAAGTTAGCACATTGTGAGGTAATCTGCATATCTGCGAGTTTTTTGGAAAATACTTAAGGGCATTGATAGAGAACTCTCCCGCATTGAGAAGCGGCCCATGCTCATTTTTATCGTGGAAGAATGCCATTTTCGTATTCCTCTTTGCCAAAAAAGGGAAGCAGGGAGGGTATGGGGCTCACTTGAGGAAAGATGGAAAGTTCCGGGTCTCGCTGACTAAAACTACCATGGTGTGCCTTCTCGAGCCGCTAGGTTGTGGGACGCTGGAGCTGGAACTACATCAATGACCTCTAGCGGTTGGACAGTTTTTATATAGTGCTGATATTATATATAAAACCACTTAGGCCTATAAACTTATGCAAAAACACTACATTCTTACGGAGAGTCACGTAACCAACGTAATTCACAATCTTGATAACACATATTACTTACATATATGTTCTTAACTTTGGTTGGAGATACGTTTAAGGCGACGTTGCACGTGGAAGAGTTATGTAATGAATTAATGTATTCAATGGTAATGGCTAATAGGGCAACGGAATTAGTGACGCGTTCATAAAATGTTAAGTACAAAATACGGATTTAGCATTTAGCATGCATTCATACATATATGTCCTTTCTCCTGTTGTGTATCCACTCGAGAAAGATCATATATGGATGCATGCTTGGAGCGATTTCGGATCTAATCGGATGGAGGTGACGAGCCAACATAAGGTACCTAGTCTTGCTCGTCTCGAGCAATAAGCACGAGAACAGCATCGCAAGCATAAGATAATGATAAGTGCTAGAATATAGAAATGCCACTGGCATACAATGAAAGACTTGCCATTTTATAACTAGTCAGGGTAGAAAGTGACGGAGTATTTTGAACGGGTTTAGGTAATATAAAATTCACAACATGCGCATTCATTTTCGTTAGATTGTAATCGGCCTATGTTTAGTCGTAAAATTAAGAATCAATACACACCATAGACTAACTATGTATACTTCTGTACTGCCATTTATCGCGTTCCGCGGTAGGTGGGTACAAATAACTAGGTATGTTAATCTATACTAATATTATAAAGCTGAAGAGTTGTTTGCTTGTTTGGTTGAACGCGCTAATCTCAGGAACTACTGGTTCGAATTGAAAATTCTAGGTGTTGGATAGCCTATTTATGGAGGAAGGCTATATGCTATATAACATTAGGCTACGATAAATGCGGGTGAAACTGCGGGCACAGCTAGTCGAATATATAAGCCTGGTTTTAATCTGTATGTCCAATAAATGCTTAGATTTATTCAGTCATTCGTACTATATCGGCCAGTAATTTGTGAACTTGTTTCTGATTGGTCTGTGTTGATGTTCATTCGTCAATGTGTTACGACAAATTAGAGTGTTCTAAAACTCTAACGACAATAAATGCGTTTTATAATCTATATTATATACTAATATTATATAGAGGAAAGATATGATATTCGTTTGTTTGTAAGGGTTTGACTCAAAAACTACATAACCTATTTTTATCATTCTTACACCGTTAGAAAGCTATATTATCAGCGAGTAAAGTAGGCAATATTTTTTTTATTTTACTATTTCTTACATAACCTAACCTACTTTTACGCGAGCGAAGCCGCGAGCAAAAGTTGGTTTATATTACTTATAAGGCATTATATTAAAAATTCGCGTTCTTAAAATGTACCGGTGGTAGCGGTGATTGTTTGGCTTCTTTCATCAGCATCGGAGATCAGACAGTGGTGTAGCGTAGTGGGGCGGCAGGGGCGGCCCGCCCCATGCGGCACTTTTAGGAAGACGGCAAAATTTTACATTAAATAGTAATATGATAATAATATATCTTCTAAATATTTCAACTGAACGATTCACAATAACGATGACTGTGCGTGCCGAAAAGTTCTTGAGAATTACTGTTTATAACAGTATTTTAAATTAAAATACTTAAATATTATGATAGGGCGGCAAAATTTTCTTCCGCCCCGGGCGGCTGACACTCACGCTACGCCATTGGGATCAGATAAGTGCTTAATGCTTCGGCAAGCTATATCTATCACCCAAAGACTAGGCTAGAAAGTTGTGCCCACAAAGCCCCAACTCAAATCCAGAATGAGATAAACGTATCGCAAACAAGAATGCGAGGCCATTCATCTGATTACAATTTGTAGGCGTCAAAGGAGTGGCCACTTCACATCTCTCAGATGCCAGATACACTATCTGTTGATATCTTTAAAGTTAAATATTATGTTTATTTGTAAGCGTTTATCATCTTTCCACGGTGACTGGGACAGTTCAATCACCTACTGATGACTGATGATACTGAAAATGACAGCATTTTGCCATGTCATGATGATAATATATAACTGCATGTATGATCGTCTTCTTATTTGTCTCTGTCTGTTAGTTACAAATATATCACTCCAGAATAGTTGTTTTGGGTTTTAACCTTTTGAACGCCAACGTCGTTTATACTCGACATGCGCAAGCGTGCCTTGCGCGCCAACGTCGTCTATACTCGACAAAACTGTTTTTTGTCGGTTCACAGTAAAATACAAAATAAACATATTAAATCATTAGTTTTCTGTGTTTTAGTGATAAAACTTAAAAATTGAATCCCCAATTATTAATTAATTGTATACAGCAAACAAAATTGTTATTAGTTATTGAAATATTTGATCATAAAAAACAATATATAATATATCGATTTTCGGGCTTGGCGTACAGGACATGGAGGTGCCGTTATGGCGTGGCGTTCAAAAGGTTAATTTTGCTTTATGTAATAGGATACGAACCTTTTAATCGAGTATATCTAGACCCCGTGTATTCTACTGAGAATATAGTGATAAAAATACACAATTACATTTTATCTGAACAGGAAATCGATCTCGGAGCGTTATGTAAACGTTGTTATTAAACTTGAATGGTTAAAGTAGTGTATTGATTGATTTATACAATCGCCACTGCGCCATAGGCCACATGTACCCAAAAAAGAATGGCCATAAAATATGTTGGTCGTAAAATTTAAGGCACATTATTACGTAACCTATCAATTAAGTAGTTAAATACCGTAATTACGACCAATCTATGATAGGTATTTGTAATAACTATAAATAATTAAAAATATTCTTGATTGAAAATACCAACTCATAACTTTGTTTTATGTAACAAAACGTAAATGCTGACAATATCCCTTTGTAAAAATTAGCTTGTAGGTATTTGGCTTTATAACAGTAAGAATTTAAGTCAAGGTAAAACTGGCCCGCCATTTTCAGAAAGCCTTTACCAGTGGGCTTTGGACTAAACAGTATCTATTCAATGGACAAGCAAATAAAAAAATAATGAACACTTGCATGTCACGGTTTTAATCCCATTTACCATTCCCTTGCAACATCAATGACAAATAGTTGGCCCATCGGCAGTCAACTTAAGCAATAAATTACGACTACAGAAACTTAATTAATGAAGTAAGTAAGAACCAAACAAATGACTATACGTTTATCTCAATTTATTTCCCTTGGCGTGTGAGTAAGTATTTCTCAAAACTCCACAGCAGTTTTTGCAATAGCAAAACGATTATTATTGTACCCCTACATCAAGAAATACCGGTTTAAATAACTTTGTGTGTGAACCTTCTCAAGAACTCTTCCAGTAAATTTGTATGTACTTAATTAAATTTTAAGTAGGCCTGTGTCTATAATTAGTTGTAAGTACACATCCATTGATGTTTGTAAGAAGTATTCACACACAATGTTATTGTAAAAGTAAATTAGTTAACAGTATTGCTTTGTTGTTTTGTGTGTATATTTTACTCAATAATTGCTCAACGCTTTTTGGATGTGACTGATAGGGAGACCGTTGGACTGCCACGCAGTAGTCTCGAGTTCAATCCCAAGGCACGTACCTCTGACTTTGACAGACCAAAGTTATAGGTGAAGGATAACATCTTGCAGATGTGTGAAGTCTGCCGATCGGCATTGGGTCAGCGTGATAGACTATGAGCTAACCGTTCTTATACAGAGAAGATGCCTGTACCCGACAGCGGTATAGTTTATAAATAGGGTCGACATAATATTATATATAATAGAAGTAACGCCCGGAGTAAAGTCAGTGGACTTTACTGACAATAAATAACAGATACAGAAAATCAAGCGCCTTATCACCATTTCAAGAAAGTGGATTACAGTGTTTAGCTTAATCACGTTCTTACACATGCAATGATCAATGCTCTAAGATAAGAGCAAATGCAGGCAGAATTAACTCCATACAAATGTATGTCTGCTTACTTGAATGATGAAAATAGATCAAACAAATATTTTAAATTTAATTTATATCTATCACTGCCATCCATGTCCAAAAGCTTGCCTTGCTTTCTTAATTTAATTATTATAAGGATCAGGCACCTTCAAAAGCAATCAAATTTCTTACGAAGCGAACATTTTTGTCATATTGTGTATAAAAGAAGAGCTTCATGGATAGCCCAATGGTGTAAGTGGTCACATCACCAATGTGCTGCGTTTAGTGTTAAGGGACCGACCACAGGATAATCTTTTGTGTGATTTACAAATAGTTGTTCTTAGTTTGCATTATCTTTGTGTCCGTTATTTGAATGTGTTTGTTAATTAGTAAATATTGATTTTATAATCAATACAATTAGTTTAGGTTCGGATTAGAATGATTTCAGAAATAATAACAGCCCGAACTGTAGTTATCTCTTTCACACATTGATGTTTCATTCAGGCTTAACGTGACAGCAATAGATCTAACAAAAACCTTTTCTTTAAATGCCCAGATTTACTGTTAAGGGACTGTGATAAGGTCTCTCATCTAATATTTGTTGACTAAATAAATGTTCGTCTCAAGTGGAGAACAAACTCACAACACTTGATCGAGATTACTGCAGTAAAGGAACAGAGTAGGACATCATCAGTGCGGTTTGAGCGGCATGTGCGAAATTCGTGGCTTTGTTACATACTGGAGTCGCTAGACTTTTAACCGACTGAAGATTACAATCAGAATAAACGTTAGAATGGAAAATAAAATCTGGCTTTGTAAAAAGTACTATCAAGACGTACTTCCGCCTAATACATCGATGATATACAAGCCTATCTAGTTTGTAAACAAATGCATAGCTACTTGCCCACGCATTTTGTTGTCAGCGACCTTCGGACGGTTGCAGACTCTGACGTCATGATCGATGATAACTGAATGAGGGAAGCCCTTTGTGTGCACTTCCTAAATACACATTCAAGGTGATGTGACTTCATGTTTATATAGAGACTACCTTTTATATGAAATGATAAAGCTATCACAATCATATCGAATGTAGTGTCAACATTTATAAGATGAAGGAAAAAGAGCAGCATTGAACCTGGGTTTGCGCTTTATAGACTGCATCCTTGCTTGTAAAACCTTAGAGCTCGAGCAGAGCAATACCAGAAGGATCACGCACTCGAATTTAAGAGCACAGTCATTCCCAGCCTTAGACAGCATGCTTAGGTCATCTATGACGCCTGATGATGATCATCTATTACAGTTGATATTCAGGCCACAAGACTTTTTGGCTTAAGGATAATGACTAACGGTCGTATTCACAAAAGCCTAAAATTTTCTTTATTTATGTTATAAGGATAACATATAAAGAAAATTTCTCAAATGTAGTATTCATAAACGCATATTAGTGATAAAAAGTTTCGTGAACCTTCAGTAAAGCCTCTACAATTTAAAGTGGGCCCGAACTGCTTTAGTTCCATTGTAAACCCATTTAAGGTTGTACCACGGTTTTACTGACACATAATGTGTAAGATGACTTTTAGCGTAGAAGTCGTCTAAGTGTCATCATGCGTAAGAGAACTGCATCTCTGAAGCGCCGAGTATGGGTTAGCGCCAATGGTCTGCTCGCTGTTATAGCCGATGACTTTTATGGCAGTGTATGGAGATCCTGGCTAAGCGCCCAAAAGCCAGTCGCAGGGATAATAGCCACGTAATTTAATATGTAGCTTCTAGTTCCTGTTACTATCTAATACGTCCTATAAGGTTCGAAATAACCATTTATTATTATAATGTCAGCCTGGCGACAGTTTTGTTAAAACAGGATATATATAGTAACTATTGCAAGAATCTGAACTATTAAATCGTATTGATATTGAATATGGCCATTATTCATATTTAAGAAATCATTTGATTCATTAAAATGTCTAGAGCAACTTAGGAGATTACAGAAAGCTATAGATCTGGGTGACCTATTTGAATGGCATATGATAATATTATTATATCACACAGGATTACTACTACCATGTTTTATGTAGTATGCCAGGGTGAACATATTATAATAATAATAATAAAAATAATATGACAACATTTATGAGCCAAAGCGGTGTTCTCGTATTACAGCTCTCACTAATTTCAAATTTCAGGCAGCTATTGGCATTGCAAAATATCAGAAAGAGCAAGGTCTGCCTCTACAAAATATTAGATTATTTATCTCATTTGCTTATCCCTTTCTTCCTCTCCCTTTCTTTCTTTCTCTCTATGGGTAAGATTTACCTAGATGATGTGTTTAGTTTAGAACAGGAAAATAATGCTCAAATTCAATAAAATCTTTATTGTTTAAGTACATTTGAAGCTATGCCATAATATTCTTTAATATAAATAACTCATAAAAGTTATCAGTGCTTAATGAAATGCTAGAACTAGCAATTAAAATAAATACATGTTAGAAGATTATATAATAATAAAAAGACTATATGAACTATAAAAATATTTTAGTATCCTTCAAAATATCTTCTCTAAAACTATAATATACAGAAAATTTAAAAAGGTACTTGTTATCTTAAAATATATACCTTATATGTACCTTATATGCTTTGTTTTAGTTGATCTGATATTTGTTTCATTGTGCAATTTATCTTTTACAACTGTATGACAAGCAGACAACTGAGATTTAACTTACTTATAAGAAACTTGAAACTAAACACTCTAAAAGGCTTACTCACATCTGTTTATATTATACCTAAACAAAGTAAGTCAATTGTAGAGAACCATCATGATGAGATTCTTTAAAACAATTTGTGGCTATCCTTCTCTCAAAATGGTACCTGTATTGTGGGACTCATATAATAGCATACTTTTGAAAATATTGCAGTCTCTTTGTATTGTTTATGTATTTTAACCTAAAATTAATGATAAAACAATATAGTTTCGAAGTTGAAAAGCCAGTAAAAGTTTCAATTACATGTCATTTTAAGTAATTGCTTACCTGTATAATTGCTTTATCTGTGATAACTACTATTTTTCTTTGCAATATATAGCATGCAATCGTGTTATACTATTTGCGCTGAAGGTTTTGAACCGTAGCGCTAGTTCCCACTGTATTCTACATTGATTTTCCTTAGAATACGAATGTAGTCCCCTATATTTACGAACTAAATTGTAGCATTCTTACTCAAAGTACGAATAATTAAAAGGAAAGCAAAAGTTATTTATTTATAAATACGATTTCAAATTGACAGCTGTTGTGTCAAAGTTATAATTTTATATAAATAGTAAAAACCGATAACTACCGGTAAGATTTTGTCTATGTTTTCGTCAGAGCGACAACATAAAAATGCTAATCTATCTATTGGCGTAGCTGTAGTTATTGATGGTTTACAGGACGTTTAGTAATAATATTTATACTAAAATGTTACTGTTAGGCTTATTGAGCTATATAGCTTGAGGATTTTTTAAGAATAATGCCACATTTACACCAATTAACCAAGTTAATAAATTGTAAAGATCACGCGCAATAATTGAAAGTAGGTAAATTAAAAACATGTAACATAGTAAAAGCATGAGATTGATGATATATAATTTACTTAAATGCTATTATTTAAGTTTTGATAAATATTACAAATTAATTACAAATTCTTTTTGATTACATTACAAACGTTTTTGAACGGAGAGAATTACTTTCAGGTTTTGATAGATAAACAGTATGTAAACAGTTCCTTGTAATTTGTATCAATTTTAAGGTTGTTTGATGTTTCATGTATTTGCAGTTGTAAAGTTTTATTGAAAGTTTAGAAGCGGCGGTACCCCAATGAAGGCATTGGACTTGTGAGCCAGAGTTCATGGGTTAGTAACTCTCTAATGGAATGGCACTACCGAGGTGAACCTACTCCAAGCATATTACCTTAGCTGGAACGGTTATCAAGAATACTAGTAACTTGTGACTCAAATGGCTACAAATCTTAATAGAAAATGTTCTTCATAAGTGGTTCTTTACGTGTTAATTCAGTATAAGTAATAAAGTGATTTGGAGACTAGTTTTAAAATGTTTTAAAGTTTGGTTTTATCGACACGGTAAAGTTTTATAAATTGTTTTCTAACTTACTTAGGTACCTATACGGCAATTTTTTATGTCAATAAGTGCTGGCAATAACGTGCTGTTTACACTAGTGACAGTCTTGCATTGAACTTGCCCTTTCAAAGCAAGAATGTAACGTATTGTTTAGACGATACGTCATGCTAATTATTGCTTCAACTGTATTGCATCAATTGCATACCACACGCAAGAAATTTGCACGGTGTGAACAGGCCTTAAGACAGAATAGCATTTCAATTTAACGACTGAGATACGAAAATAAGCTCGAGAAGTTTTTTATACAAACCTCAAACTAGTACCAAACAAGTTTGTTGACGAATTCCAGATCGCTTTGTGTAGATTAAAGAAGTGCCCAAACATAACATGTTTGTATGTCTCACGAAATGAGTGTATTAAATCTACTGTCATAACTCATAATAAAATGACTATGCATGTATGTATGTATCTTATGTGGGGGCCAGTCAGTGCAGACCGGCGACACTTCGACCCAGTGGGATCTTTTGTGTCACTCTTGTGACAATCTCCCAATAACGACTGCCATAGATGTTCATGGCAGCCGGGACCCACGGCTTAACGTGCTCTCCGAGGCACGGAGCAGGCGATAATTGTCAATCAATACGCACATAATTTCGAAAAGTCATATAATTTCCGAAAGTCAGAGGTGCGCGACGTGGGTTCGAACCCGAGACCTTCTGCATTGCAGTCTGTTGGTCTCCCCACTGAGCTATCGCTGCTCAGTATACTATGACTATGCATAGTAGCATTACTCTACGTTTAAGTTTGTTGTAGACCCTAGGGTACCTACCTTGATACTCCTACTTGATAGTCAATATGTAGTTATGTACTGATTGAGACATGACTGTGTCGTATTAGATATGACATAAACCCATTTGTATCAAAACTACTAATCTAAAGAGATCCAGTCAGTGTAAGTCAATAGAGTATAGATCAGAAAAATGATTCAGCCTAGAGAAAATCAACTCGATACGCACATTGCCCGCCAATCAATATATCATTGGAATGTATTTGTAGCTAATGAATTAAGCTCTGAGTCTTGCTCTTGAATATACAATTGTTTGTCGAATGAAACGTAACAACAACGAATAAAACAACATTCATGAAAACAATCATAAATTGCGCAATTATTAATCGGTATATGTTCAAGTGCTAGTAGCGTATAGCTATTGAGGAATTTACGAAAAAGCAGGCATAATAGATAGCTAAATGAGTCTTTAATGCAACTCAGCATAATTCCTTACAATTATAAGAGCGAAATGTTATGCTTTGCTAATAACAAAACGTAGCGCTTACGCCGAAACGTCTTCTACAATTTGAGTCATTTCACCGTGGTGTATGCGTGTGAGTTCTTGTATAATTTCATAGTTGAATGTCCAAGGTCGTCGACCAGTGTGCAGAACGGTTTGCAGCACGTGATTTATATCTTGTAGATCTATATATCTCGTCAGTATTAAAATTAGTTAATGCATATTAACTTTGCAAGTAGAATCGATTCATGCCGGATCGATTAGGTTGATAAGAACGTATTGGCAATTATATACAACAAAAGATAATGATGACGTCTTGTGAGATCTGTGGCGACGAGACTAACGCGTACATTGATTAATCCGTGAGTTTAACCAATGTTGATGCTGTCTAGCTTATTGATGAATTACCTTTTGGGTTCCTATAATACTATTGAGCACTGCAGGTCTGTTTTAACGCAAGTTGACATAGATGTAATATCTAACCATCCTTGTCTATAGGAGCTTTACTAACATAACAGTAAAAGTTTAATAGGTATAGATCACCTTACGTTAATTCCGTCAGTAGGTACTTTAGTGAAAGAATAGCCGTAATATGAACATCTAAATAATTGCGTCATATAAACAGTTCTAAAAATAATACTTCGTGATATTATACAGCAGACAAAAAAAAAAAAGTTCTACAACATAATATTTGAGTTACGTTGATTACACACAAACTGCAAAACCACAATACCATATCCGTACGTTCGTTTAAACACCGCAGTATTCATTCGAGTTTGTATAACAAAAACATTTGTGGTACAAACACATATAACCTATCCAATTGCAGTTCGTTGACCTCAAGGTGATTAAGACGAGCGTGCAAAAACTTAGACGACAGTAACTGAGACTTACATTAGATGAATCAAAACGATAGTACATAGCGACCTTGCTAAATTATAGCTTTGTCCAGTTTTCGGTTTCTTTTACCATTTACCGTAGCTCGTTATTCGGATTCAAGTAAACGCATGTGTTTGGAGGACATCGCCAAATGTCGCTGAAACGATGCAATAGCACGTATAAACTAACGTTATTTTCGATGAAACTGAGTAGGTTAGAACATTATTGCATTCAGAAGGATGAGACAGCACTATAAAGTGTGTGTAGAGTTGTCTCGTTTTCAATCATATAAAGAAATGCTTAAAAAATAGTGATACGGCATGTGATGGCTTTTTTAAACGCATGTCCAGCGCTTAGTTTAAATCGTATATCGCGGGCGCCTTTACAAACATTCAAACAAATGGCAAACAAAGAACAGCCAGACTCGGAACAACTATTTGTGGATCTCACAAATTTCCGCGTGGTGATCGAACCCATAGCACTCGGGCTGTGGTAGTGGCAATGGCGAGGCGACCACTGTTTACGGGGTACTACGCCATCCGTGCCAGCAACAACAAGTTTACATTGTGGGTGAATTTTCACGTTTTAAGACAATAGCAACTAGTTTTAAAAGATATTAGGATCGTGACTACATGCCTGAAGCAACCCAACTGAGAACCTACTTCAGAGGAGCTTGCAGCTAAATAACCATTTATTGTATTGTGTGGCGAACAGGTCTTTCAAAGCTCAATAAAAGCCACTGTGCCATAAGCAAGGCATTAATGTGTTTTTGATTCATATATTCCATATTATAATCGTGACAATATTTAAGCAAGTACCTACATTGTCAAACTTATTCTTTGAATCTCATCACGCCAGCTAAATTAAATGAAAAGATAGTCTCGGCATTTTCATAACGATTTTGTTTTTGAAGCGTAGTTTTTTTTGTTTAACAATTAGCAAGGACTTCTACTCTCTTCTCCTACCTCTTTCTTCTTGCCTCTTCTTCTGCTACTTGTTATAGAAGATATTATGTCAACCAGTAGACTACAATATGTTGATTTATCAATTTATTGATAGGTAGTATACAGGCATACGGGCCGGCTAATGAATGGAATGGAAATACGTTAACTGATATCAATAGTGTTTCAAGGCTACATTAAATGTTAAGTTAACGTAACCTTGAAACACTAATAATAATATATCCTCGCGTTGACACTGCAAAAAAGGAATTAGCAACATCCCACAACGAACAACAACTTGACTCTTTCTTATTACCAGTACTGTTGAAGGAGTTTGTTGCCAACATTTCTTAAGGTATTGTTATAATAATCTTAGTTTATGAAAGACTAAAACATGCTTTACTCTTTCATAAAGTAAGATTATTATAAATACAAATATTTTTTGAAAAGTAGGATTACAATACCAGTTAACTAGTTCTGGCCACATGTAATTTCTGTCGTGATTAGGGCAGTCAAGTGTATCACAAAATTGCCGAAAGATTCGATTAGTTTCTCTGCGGATGCTTAAGGTGGATGACCGATTTATCGCTTCTGTGCCGATGCACACATACGCCCTATAAGCCGCAATGACATTATAAGGATATATGACTTTTGAAACTCCTTTAGCGGAAAATGGATATAAAAGATCACTCATCAAGATTCCCAATTAAGTAACGCTTTGATGCAACTGCATGAAATTGAATATCACACTTAATACTCTACAAAAGAAGTAATCACCGTACTTATATTCCGCACATCAGTCATTGAACTTATACAATACGTAATCCAAGTAAAATCTTGAATTAATATTTTCAAGATACATTGCTTAGTGTTGTGTGTCTGTGGGAAGAAATAGATATTGTAATGTTAGTTTAGTGATAGGATGATAGGATACCCTTAGACTGCCACGGCCAAGGCCGTGTGACATTTTTAAGTTCACCTGCGTCCGTAGGAGAATACCCCGACATTCGTATCTATCCTACACGTGGCCCAGGTGGTGCTAATCAGGTAACAACGCCGGTAGTAGGCTGAAACCGAGGCTGGTAACCACCCATTAGCGTAATTCGTAGCGCCAAGTAGCATAGCCGTGTTCCGACACGTGAGGCTGGTTAGCCATTTTAGAGGAAGGGTCGCAATAGTTGCCCTCCGCCAGCTAACCAGTCTGACATGTATTGTCTTTGCCGCATTGCAACATTAGTCTCAGAGTAAAGCTGGAGCTGTGGCACGGTATACCGCTTTGGCCGTCCGCAGGTAGTAGGGGGCCCTAGTAACAAGCAAGCTACTTGTGAAAGGCTGCCCCGCCAACTGTCAAAAAATCTCGGGCTTATGTCATTGTACCTATTGGCGACCGGATGAGAGGGCCCTGTGGATAAGTTTGGGGGGACACGGTTGACCCAGCGATTGCCGGGCTAATGTATCAGAGTTGTGGTATAGATGACACATGGCTAAGGTAAAGCTGCGGAGGGCCAAGAAATAATAAGAGATGCGTTAAACAGCGGTTGCACCCTCTCACACAAACTGCATCTCACCAATATTCGAGGTCTGCACTCCAATCTTGTAGCAGTCCACCACCATCTGGAGACATAAAGACCATCTCTCTTATTCCTCTCGGAGATGCAGATAGCATGTCCGTCGGACGTTGCGTACCTGTCATTCCCAGGTTTCTCTCTGGAGCACAAATTTAAGCCCCACGCGGGCGTATGCGTGTACGTACGTGATGGCGTATGTTATCGGCGTCTCCGATGCCTTGAATACCCCACCTTTCCCGTCTTATGGGTTCTTGTGGACACAGGACTAGAGAAGATTCCCGACGCCTGTGTCTACAGGTCGCACAGTGGAAATCGGGAGACAACCAGGCTCACAGAGTACCTAAGTGAGGCGGCGGATGTCGTTCAACAAAGGTACCCGACTGCCCAACTAGTGCTACTGGGGAATTTCAATGCCCACCACCAGGAGTGGCTTTTCCCGTACCAGTGCACTTACCATGCTGGGGAAGAAACGCGAAAGCTCGCTTTAGCATTAAGCTTCACATGTTCCAAGAGGCAACGATGATTCCAGATGTTGACGGTCAAAGAACCAACTGCTTAGACGTTCTGCTGACAACTGACACAGACCATTACTCCATCTCGGTGACTGCACTTTTAGGTAGTTCCGACCACTGTCTGATGAAAACTGTATCAGTCTACTCCTTGCCCGTCACGGCTCCAATAGCTCCCGGCGGGTCTGGCGATACAGGTCGGCAGACTGGGATGAGATGCGGTCGTATTTTGCATCTTATCCTTAGCAGCCTACTTGCTTCTCTTTGGGTGATCCAACAACCAGCGCCGATGCTATCACCGATCTGTTGCGTCAGGTAATAGAATATGCTAGTGCTACTGGGGAGATTTCAATGCCCACCACCAAGAGTGGCCATTCCCGTACCAGCGCACTGACCATGCTAGGAGAGAAGCACGAAAGCTTAAGCGTTAAATAATTAAATAGTCTACTCATTTACCGGCAATGCGGGTTTCGCTGAATCCGGTCCACTGGAGACCTTCAAGTATATGCAACGCATATATGGAGCGAGGCCATCGAGAAGCACGGCGAAGCATTGGCTGTCTCCTTTGATATCACAAAGGCCTTCGTCAGGGTCTGGCATGATAGTCTTATCAGCAAGCTTCCGTACTTTGGCCTACCCACTGGCCTCTGCGTTTGGGTAGCAGATTTCCTGATTCGAGTATTCATCGTATGGCTACTCTAATCCGAACAAAAGGCAATTAATGCTGGGGTTCCACAAGTATTAGTACTCTCTGCAACTCTCTTTTTGCTGCATATTAACGATCTGAAAAAAACCCAGTACGTATGGGTATGCAGACGACAGCACGCTTGTAGAGAGCCAATGGAGCTTAGATACAGTTACTCTGTAACAAAATGTACATTAACGCGAGCAAAACCGCGGGCATAATCTAGTAAAAGATAAACTGACACCAGGGAACTACATTTATGTTTATACATTTACTTGGTGCATGAATTTACACATATTGCCTGGAGGGTAATCAAAGTCAGATTACCAATAGCTACGATCCGCACATCTCAATTACTTCATTCATTTCATGACTCTCTTCGTATATGGTCGTTGGCTAACTGTACCGCTATCATAATCTGACCTGTATTTAAAAGATCTCTATTCCCAACTGTCCCATTCATATCCGTGGTTGGTGTAAGTGTACTCTATTTCATTACCAGTGCACTTATGGTGGGGTGTACAAATGTTATATTTTTTTATAAGACTACCGCACTTGGAATAATTACTGTGTCGCGTTTGTTTTTGGATCACACAATTTGTCTCGTGTATTGAACCAACAACACTCAGCGCGGTGCCTTTGGCGAACACTTAAAACCACTACTCACTATGCCATCCGTGCAGTCATCTTGCCTTATATGCTTTCATGGTTCGTAATTATGTCACTGGCATACACACGATTCTTCTCCGAACTATAAATATATTAAAGCCATCCACCACACCAATTTTAGGCACGCGTCTTATGTTGGTAAATTTCACACGCCGACGACAACATTATTCAGGTATCGTTACGACAATTCTTAACCGTTAATAATTAATTTTAATACGAATACATCTACACTTGGTTTGTAGTCTTATTTCAATACTTTTATTTTTATACCATGCAGCGTATGGACCTGCTGATAAGAGGTTGTTCACCATAAATGAAGGTTGCAATAACAGGGCTCATAGCGGACAGAATGCCCTGTTAATGTAGGGATCAGACAGCATTGGCCACAACCTTAAGAGCATGTTATTGCAAGAATACAATTGAAGGTCATGACCCGCATTCAGAATAGTTTCTGTGTCGTGGGTGACTTATCAAACATTCAAAAAACAAATACAACCAACACTCAGACCCGTTGGGTACAACTATTTGTGGTTCGCACAAAAGTTTGTCCCGTGTGGCGTTCAAACCCTTTACACACTGCAAAGTAAGTGTGGCGATCGAACCCATTACACACTGCAGCCATCCGTGCAATCAACATAATAGGCTGCAATATTCTGTATTGCGAAGGTAATCTTCTATTTGGGCTGGTCCACAGTTGAATTATGATTCTGTTATGCTCTACCTCTTCAAATACCAGTGATTATACGCAAGGCTGACTGCTCAAACTAAATTTATCTTAGATACCTATATATTAGTTGTCTAATACATATATTTATTTCTTTTTTACTACAACTGATTTGCTCAATTTGTGCGCAATAAAAAACCGTGCACAATGTTACTGGCTGCTCAAATAACTACCTATTACTTTTATTTGATAATCGTGATATAATTTTATACACTCACGCTTCGTTGGATTTCGTATTTGTTACAGTAATAACTTCGATTTTATTCATCAATGAGAAGTAAACAACAACTCTTGAAATAATGTAATAAGGTCGCAAGCGCACCACTTTCAAGTATGCTCCTGGAACTTAAAGACTACGACTAACTACCGTGTGTCTGTATCTGGCGATTGACCATAACCTGCGGCTTAAAGAATGCACGTGATACCACGACTATGCTGAGTCGAATGGCGTTGACCGCGAGTCTCTAGCTCTTACGGTTCTTGAGTTGAAAGTTGTATAGCAGGCAGACGGACGAACGGACAAAGCTGTAGTATAAAAGTTTTTTCGAACTGTAAAAACGTACATAGATAACAAAAAGAATTAACACACTATAAGTTAATAATACAACATAAAACACGTCATAACACTAATAATCTTGTAAAGAGGCTATTTACTGTAAAACCGTAATTATATATAGGTATTATCAGTACCTACATACATACATACATATACTTTATTGTAACTATACAATCTACAAAATATATCGTACTTATTTCTATGATTGCAATCACTGAATGATATAACAGGAGTTTAAAGACAGACTGGCGTTCCATCAACTAATTCTTTTGGTTCTTACCAAAGGTTACCATATTCACCTTAATCCGGCCTATTCCCTCACTACCAGCAACGATTAAAACACTATAATGTGTATTCTTGTCAGTCAACAAAGCAATGTTGTAGCCTTGTTTTACATAAGAGCTAACAGCAACAAAAAACTTGCACTAATAACAACGAAATCAAAATAAATTGATTCTTTGTTAAAATCATACGAACAAAGAGTAATTACTTTTTTTGGCAGCATGTGATAATTAATGACTTATACAAAGTATCAATATCAATCACGCCAGATATTCATGCCAATGAGGTTTTAGTTAAAATAATTCGATTAAAACATTGTAATGTTTGGAACGAATCCATTTGTATCATAGATAAAGGAAGAATAACACTATGTTTTATGCCCCAAAACACAGAAGTAACATATTGTTATTCTTCTTCTCGCTAGCCTTTATTATTCCCAAGTCACTTGGGGTCGGCTTTTCTAGTCTAACCGGATTTGACTGGATATCAGTTTTTACACGGAGCGGCTGCCACCTGACCTCCGCAACCCGAAGGCTAACGATATCCTATGGTTAGTCCAGTGTCAGGATATTATACGGAGCAGGCGATAATTGTCAATCAATACGCACATAATTTCGAAAAGTCATATAACTTCCGAAAGTCAGAGGTGCGCGACGTGGGTTCGAACCCGAGACCCTCTGCATTGCAGTCTGTTGGTCTTCCCACTGAGTTATCGCTGCTCTCTGAGCTATATATGTATATATATATATATATATATATATATATATATATATATAGGTATATAACATATAATAATAATATCATTATATATTATGCCTAAAAATTTGTTAGAAATTACAAATTTGACTACAAAAAGAAATGCCTTAAAGTTACGTTGTAAAAGAGTACTTAATAATGCTTACTTAACATTAAAAACGAAGGAAAGTTTCAAATATTTGCATAAATTAAGATTTTTGATAATCTAATTTATTATTTTAATATTACAGTGTAATTGTATCATTTATACATTTCTGAAGTAAACAATAAAAAACATAGGAGAGATATGCCTAAAGCGGGCACAGTGCCTTAAGCGGGCATTCTAGTTAATATTACCAATACCATTTTTAAAAAGCGTGCGCTCTCAACCCCTCAACCCAACAGTAATCCCCGCGGCCCGCATGCCTTGCGTTTCGTCGAGTTCACCTGCGAGCACGCCATTACGAGTTGCGACAAAAAAATGTTTCAAGTGGGTTTTTGAAAAATATTGCAAGGTATGTATCATGGTGTTCTCACTTTTTTGGTGTTTACAATGCTATAATCAATACGTTTTAGTTATTAAGTGGTTATCTGGCTGTAAACCGGTTGAACTGAATGCCACATGTTTAAACATTTTAAGGTTAAATTTTGATTGGATACCTATTTCAAGTGTTGAAAAAGACAAAGCATGCAAGCTAAAGCGGACACGTGCCCGCTTTACCCGCCCATTACTTTGATACCACGTGGCTCCTCCACCACCTTTGGCTCAGAAAGTTATGCGGATATATATATTGGATCATCCAAACAAACAAATTAATCGACACTATTTTGGGACAGTTATTAAGTCTACAATAGTCATTCAGAATTCCAAAGAGAATGATCCGGCATTATTACTATTAGAAGAAAAGGAGTTTGAAAAATTGTCAGAACAGACATAATCAGGCTGAGGTTGTGTCATTTAACCTTGCTGGTTTCAATCTAATGGCAACAGCTGAGTCAATAATCTCAGTTACTTCCTGCTTCGAAAATATTAATCCGTCCACAGATAACCTTGCTGTTCCTAGCTGCAGTACACACGTAAGGAAATATAAATTGGAAATTGGAAATAAGACCAGTTCCCAAGGTTGCTTCAAATATAACCACCCGACGCAGAAGAGAACAAATGCCTAAGATATTAACTAGTACATCGATCAAAGACGAGCAAAACAAAAAGAGAAAAAGAAACCAAAAAGAAAATGGACAACAAGTGTAAGAACAGTTAAAAAAAATATAGATGCAGAACTGTTTATTGAAAAAGCAAAAATCCAACAAATTAAGCAGAAACCAAAGAGAAAATCGTCGAATGCTAGGGCTGCTGTCCAATATCTTTGTTTTGAATGCCATGAGCTATATGGGGACCTGCCTGTCGAAGACTGGATAAAATGCGATGATTGCGACGCGTGGGCTCATGAATCTTGCACTGCATATCCTGCATATACTGGAATTGGGTCATTTTATTGTGACATGTATTGTGTCAGGAAATTCAATAATAGGATTGTAGGTAGATAACAGATAGATCTCTATAATTTGTTTTATATTCATGAGAAGTTAACTTTTATTTCTATTTGTGATATGATTATTTCAGGAGACCAAGATTATTTTAAATTTTATTGTTTGTTAAATAGGTAGTTTGGATATACACCAAAAGTACTCATTATGTAAATGGAAAGTCTGATTAGATTAAATACAGTTAATGATTAAGTAGTTAAAATGAATGAATGAATATTGTCGTTACTACAGTCTATTCTGTGCTAAACCTGTAAGAAGATATAAAGATTTTATTGCAGATATAAATCTCAGTTAAAAAGACTAGATTCTGGATATTTTGTTCTTAAAAAGTGAAAAGTTCTACTGAAGTTTATGTTTCATTATTAAAATTGTGATATTATTGCTGCTAATTTTGTTGAAATACAAAACTTGATCAAGATTCTTTGTTTCCTTTATTCGACTTAAACTGGAGGCAGAGTATGGCTGTCCCTTTTCTAATGATTTTGTAATATATGGATAAAATGTATCCATGCCCGCTTTTTTCTAGCTTTCTTTTTTTTTCATCAACTTTCCTTTAAGGTGCCCGCTTAGGGCCCATCTCCCTACGCTTAAAGCGTGCCCAGCACGGTTCACAATGTTAAAGCATAGTACCTACCATATAAGCTTCATATTGTGGCATGAAATAAATATAGATGAGTATATTATATTCAATATTTTAATTTCTTGCCATAAGTTTACTAATTATTCTATCAATTACAAATATATAAGCTATAAAATGGTAGCAACCAAAGTCGTGGTATACATGTGTTATTATACGTAATTTGACGTATTTATCTTTACATTAAATACTTATAAATACGAATCACGACTAAAAATAATACATACTGAACGAAAACACGTAATTTAATAAGCATTTTCTGTGTAAAATGCAAAATTGTACGTCGCAAATATTACCCACGTTCTCCCTAGATGGCGTTGTCCCGTGATTCTGCATCGCGCTATGGTTTCGTTCACTATCGTGTATATAAGCTTGGAGCGAATATGCTCATGTTACACGAGTTAGCCTTAAGTACTGTAGTCTTAGTTATAAGTTATAGCCTTAAAGGTGCCTTGTAATTAAATTACAGCCAACTATGCTACCATAATATCTAATTGTTTGGTAATTTTTGAAAGGGACCTAACCGGTCCTTGATAATGCCGTAAAATAGGTAGGTTTTTAGATCAAATACATCAGTATGGTGAAGACAGCCAAGTGCTAAACTGTTGAAGACAGTAATAGGAGGTTTTAAAGATTACCACATGTGGAATTCAATGTATATATATACTTAATTAGTATGAATGGCCTGCGGCCGTTCTAATTAAGAAAATAAATAATTAATAAATAAATTTCCATAATTTTTTTTTTATTTATTGTTCTACGGGCCGATTTCGCGACTGTATTTCGGTAAGGCTGTTATTGCTATTGCCTGCAACACAGGTTCGTCTTGAGCAGGTAAAGGTATTAGATATACATCAAAAAGAATATATGTTATTTGATTATGTTTGATATGAGGATATAAAAAGTACTAATAACTCAGTGCAACTGATATAGATTATTTTAAATATGGCAATGAATGAGATAACGAGGCTAAAAAATTGATATGAACTACAAAACGTTTACATATCATGCCAAAATCTTATACAACAAAATAGTGAGCAAATACAATAAAGTATTGATATGAAACATATACATTGCAATATCATCAGAGTCATTAACAATATCTTTAGCATTGTTCAGACTAGTACAACGGCATGCAAATCAGGACTGCGAACGATCTAAAATTTACTGATATCGTTTAAGTAAACTTATAGAACTATCTCATCATACACTTATCTAGTTTATCTCTATTATTTACTTAATATAAAGTCAACGTTTTCTTCATCAGTTACGTTACGGTTCGATGACTTCTATGTTTTGTATTGATATATCATGTTTATAATAAGCATTAACCGACAAGAAAATGATTAAAAAGTGTGAGTAAAACATGTAACAGACCCTTTGTATTTCGTAACTGACGTAGCGTAAAACTCTTTCTATGCCAAGGCGCTTGATATACATACATATTAAGTTGTTCCACGCGGCTGGCCACCGCTAAACTCTTACATAGTGCGTTGAATCGTCTGGATCCGGTCTGGATGAGTCACCATCAGCCACCTGTGTCGCTGATAAAAAATATAGTACCTCAACTGGTAAATGGTTTACGATGCCGGCAGACCGTGTATCTATGAATTATTTAGAGCACATTGTAAAAATGTTTGAGGTTTGAACTTATAATTAGAATCTTACGATGCTGTCTTAACCAGCCATTTACTATAATATATTTTCTGTAATTTCTTTGGATTTTGGTGTCCATGTTATGACTATTATTTTCTTGAAATGTGTAACTGTGTGTATGTAACTGTAAATGTTATGTCTCGATTAAGTTATTAGTCAAAATTAGACTGCATAGATATAATTGAACGTTCGCATGCAATGGATACTATCAGCAACATTCTTCTCAGCCTCTTTTCAATTGGTTTCGTTTCCTTGATAATTGACGATAAGCTTCTTGTGAATGTAACATTTATTTTATAGCAGACAGCCAGAGAATACGAGTTCGTTGCAATAATGCCCTTAATTGGCATGATCTGCAGCCGCGATAGTTTGTTAATGTTTACCAACATTGCATAATCGATTACACGGTTCTAGTCGATATACATTGTCGTGATCGAATATAAGAGCCATCTTCAATGATCGAAGGTGATTTATTTACAATGTAATTTATTAAAACATGTACGATATTTAAAAATAAAACAATATTCGTAGCTCATTAAGTAATCGCTAATGGACGTATTCTTTATAGAATTTTCATTTGTTTATTGAAAGTTTGATTTTGTGTAAGGTTCAGGTAGATCATTGCGTTTTCCCTGAGGTAGGAATATGGTAACCTTTAGTCTTGTCGTATCGTACCCCAGTCATACGGTACTTCTACTTGCTTAAACCATAACGCTGCTGATTACAATTAACCGTAGTGAAAAATTTGTCATGCAATGCTCCATCTTGTTTAGAAAAAGGGGTAAACAAAATCTTAGAGTAAAGCTATTTATACCTTGAAGTATGATCTTGTCATAAGAAAAAGAATATGTTGTGTTCGCAATCATAAATCAAAAACAATTTATCTCTTCTAATGGAAAAACTAATTATACTCTTTATAAATAATATTACTTCTACGCACATGGAAAATTTACAATTTTACCAGACGAAATAAATTAGCGAGTTTAAGCTCAATACTAAAGTCGCTCTGACAAGACTTTATCAAAAGACTAAAAAAATTACTTAATTTTATGCATCAGGTCTTTAACTTGCTAGATCACTCCTTTCCATTTTGCCTTCGTACAGTGCAAAGAGTACAATAATAGGAAAATGGGAAAGTACGTTGAGTGCTATCATAATTATAAAGCTGTTGTGCAAATATCGATAGATAAAAAATCGTAAATATCTAGCTCTCTTTTGAGAAATACCTACCTTCGCATGTCCTAGTAAAAGTAAACAAAGCTAGAAATTAATAAGTGTTATATTAATGTCAGTTCATCATGCTTTGCAAAGATTTCCCGTGTGAACGTCAAATCGAACCGCAATAAGAGGAGACAATTCTTTTTTACTTATAATGATGGTGGTACTTATGAGGCCATGAGAATGGAGGTTAGGAACATAACAAGAAGCGGAACAGTGCTATCTCTAGACTCGCTTTGAATCCCAGCAGTAGTGTCGGGGTGTAAAACAAAATATGTTTTGTATGATCGAGAATAATATTTATTTCTTTTGGTAGATGTCGTACATTTCGAAATCGGCACTGAGATTTTTCTTTGCTAGCGATATTTGGGTAATCAGAAATGCTCAGACATTAACGGTGTTTCCTAATACAATATACATTTATTCTGCCCTAGCTGTTGATTGAAATATGAACAAATTCATAGATTTAGTAAAGAAAACCACAGATGGCGCGGTTGTTGATTACTCTCCATATTAGCCAGCTATGTTCTTAGAACTGATATAGAAGGGGTGATAGTCTATGGCTAGGTGCCAGTCTGACTGCGGTTAAATAAATTTAGTATAATTTATTTAAAATACTGAGTAACAGGAATTGATAACAAAATATTTTATTATAACAGAAATACCACCACGGTTGCTAGGTTGGAAGAAATGTTATTGATATTTCTAGAGCTATTCATTACTTACAATTATTGTGAAAAGGTAAAAAAAGGGTGCTAATATTTGCAATTAATCATACCTGAAAGAAAACTATATATACAAACTACGAATATCTGACTCCGTAACAAAACCTGCTTTAACGAAGTATATATACAGATCTACATATAGAGTATATTACGAGTTAACTTGGTCCGAGTCTGCTTCCTTGTGGTACTCTTTGTGTGTTGTAATTCTTTACTTTAATTAGAGCATTTGCATAGTCTTCTGATGCAGAACAATTCAAATATTATAGTAAGTAACACCGTTATTGGCTTATAATGTTTGTATATTAGTTCAATGTTTAATAATATTCTATTCTTACTGTTAATCTAGTACTGTAAGCTGAACCCAAAATGTAGATTTGGATATATGGGTAAACTACGACGTGATAAAATAAGTGAATAGACAAAACATCCATTCGTACTTCCATTACTTGTTTTGCCTGCCCGTCAAGCCGAATAAATCCCGACGAATGTCTCACCCAGTCTGTACGGCACACTGTTTGAATGCCAAAGTGGTCGTGACTGGTAGACTGAACTCGTGACATCAATCATGGGATATTCATTATCCACGATACCTGTGTATTAAAAATTATATAAACGGTGTCAGACATTCAAACATATCATGCTATGCGAAAGTATAAAAGTATTATTCAGTCATTAATATTGAGTACCTTGAATACATATTTTGTTTTTTAGGGTTTGTCAAAGAGCTTAAAAGTATACTTTGTATGTCAATATTTGATTGGACTAACTAGTTCTAGAAGAATATAAAAGGAATTCTAGTACCCCGGAGGAGTACGGTATTTGATACAATATTATGTTCTTTAGATTATGTTAAGAAAATTGCAGTAACGTCATTGCGCAATCTAGTATCAAATAAATATAATTACTTAAACTAAAACCAATCGACTTACGTGAATTCTATTAAAATTATGTACGACGTTCATAAGTGTTACTTTGTGACCTAAATAATTAAAGATTTTTGACTTTGACTGACGTAATATTAACGCAAAAAATTTTAGCCAACTTTACTTTACTTATCCTCTAGACTTCAATTAGTTAGATGATTAAATTCTATGTGCAGATTATCGTCCCATTTATCTTTTGGATTGGTTACTATTAATTCGAGGATGTTGCAAAATGTACGAATTTATTATCCGCTCGTACACGTGCTTTAAGCGCTTCCAGTGCTCATAGCCCTATACGAAGAAACCGCATGATTATCTATTAGTTACGCTTGCCGGTAGCCATACTTGTTAAATAAATTATAGCCACCAGTCATATCATGTTGGTTTACTACTTCAAGAGTTATGGCCAAAGTGCAAAACAGTACTGGCAGACATGATTAATTTGGTGTTCGGATGTTTGTCTATTAAGAAGTTTTCATCTTTCCAAGTAAAGCAGGTCAGAAACATATAAAAATAAATTTTATGGAGAATAGGGATTGAAATCACGATGTTTAATGTTCAAGTTTTCAAGTACCTGGTATAAATATAATTGACTGCCTCAGTGGCGCAGCGTAGTGAATGCGACTGCGGTGCATGAGATACCGGTTTCGAATTCTCGGTCGGGCCAGTAAAAGGTAACTGGGTCTTTTTGATAAGTAATACTCAGTAGGACCCCGAATTTAGGATGTAGGCGGTGTTACATACTGCCATGACTCGACAAGCACGTAAAGCTGTTGGTCCTGCACCTAATCTCTCGCCTATCGTGTCGGATTGCCGTCATATCGGTCTATGAGAATTGCAGAATAGAGATTGTATTTGTAATTGCGTACACACTTGTGCACATAATATCTCCTGCGCAGATGTCCAGTTCTCGTTAAGGTTAGCTGCAGTGACCGAAATCCGGGCAGGAGAACATTGTAAAGTAATTTCAAACACGTATTTTAGCGTTATTAAGATTAGTAATATTGAAGGTTTAGTATAATAAAATAAATAATCTGCCGTTGAAGAGGTTTCTCTCATCCACAGATATTATTACATCAAAATTGCGCGCAGTAAAATTAAAGTAACTATATTATTATAGGAACGGTACAGAACCCACAAACCGCGAACTCAACCCGCACTGAGTTGAGGATTTTTTATGTTGGGATTTTACACGGCGTGTTTATCAATCAATAAATCTTTAAATTGATTAAATAATAATTTGCATGCGGATGAAATGTCGGCATGTAAATGTGCGTGTCTAGCTACAAGTTTCACGTACCAAAAAAACTTAATGACAGTAATAATGAACGTATCGTACGATAATCACATTCCGAATAAATTATAGGTTGTTGTTTGTTAAAGAAATGATTTTGTGATTGGTTGTTCACATTAGAACAACAATTACAATATCCTTCTTCTTCTTTTCGTGTGGTTAGTGGCCAACCTGTTGTCAAGAGTTGTTCAAGGCCTCTGATATGGCTTAACGACTGCTGTCAATTTGAAAGCAACCGGGACCGACGTTTTACGTGCCCTCCGAAGCACGGAGACGCTCGATGAAATACCACTAAGCGGTCACCCATCTACAGACCGACCGCACGCAACGTTGCTTAACCTCGCTAATACACACACACATACAGTACTCAATACATACATACAATATGCTATCCCGATGGCTAAGTAGTGCTCGATGGTTAGTCGTTGCCCGAACATGTTTATGTGTCCTGCATTGGGCCCTGCTGGGTAGATCGCTGATAGTTTTAGATTAGTTATAGTTCCAACGATTCATTTACCAGCAAAGCAGCGTGTAGTTAACATCGTCCTGGTTTTAACCGGTAGATCCGAGTTCCGATAACATCCGAGTAGGATGTTATGTCGGGCTCAGGAGAGCCCGACATAACATCCTAAAAATAAGACTCAATCATATAACCATTAGTTACTGCTATAAAGTTCACTTAGCGGAAATACTTAACTTCTTGAAAGTAATTGAAACCATTATAATATATAGTACTAGTAGTTTTCCCGCGGTTTCACCAGCGTAAGTCCCGTTACCGTGTGAATATCGGGTTTCACCCCTTTCACCCCCTTCGGAGTGGAATTTCCAAAAATCCTCTCTTAGTGCTCCCCTACACTCTCCAAGGAACATACATGCCAAATTTCAGCTTCTTGCGTTCAGTAGTTTCGGCTGTGCGTTGTCTGTCAGTCACTCAGTAACGGAAGAGTTTTATATACCTATTATATAGATTAGTAATATCGCTACTGGCTTTTCAAACCTGTTGTCTGTTACCTGATATCCTCTCTCTTCGTAATTCTTATGAATTTAGCTATCCTATATAAGCTTTAATTGGTTACACAAAGTTAACCTTGAATATGAAACCGATAGTTCCATTTTAACAACTTTGACAAAATGGTCGTCCGTATTTGAGAAGAATAATGACGATTCCTTAATAGGTTCAATAACAGTTTAGCAGTTATAAAATTTAACATGATTAGCTTAATAAGCGTGTCACTACGCAAATAAAGACTGGTTTCTAATTTAAATTAAACGGATCAGCATTGGGTCGGCTTCATTAGAGCCAGAATGTCGATTCATGCGCATTTGTGACCGAATAGACAAAAATGTTCTCAAGTGCAACACCAGTACCTACTACTTGGATTACTCTCACTAACACTATTGAGTAACACCAGTTTGAAGTAACCGAAGCTCCGCAGCGCGCATAATGGCATACGTATTTAAAATACAGAGCCCAGTGTACCGGATCTAATATAAGTAGATAAAGTACTGACACGAACGTTGTGCGTGACGTGAATAGAAGTATCGACGATCGCACACGAATCAACATTAGGCTCTCCCCACGTTTCCGACTCATCGAAGGGTTCAGTAAACGCAGTAACAAGTGGTAACAGGTACATACGCGGAAACTTACCTTCTTTCAACTTCCTTTAAATAAAATGCTGTTGAACTTTGCACTGTATGTAGCTCTCGCATAATTTGCTGTGACAGACTGTAATGGTATTGTTTAAAGATTTTCCCTTATGATTATGTATGTACATTAGAAAGAGTATACAGTATTATCAATGGGACTATGTTTTCTGTGTGATATTATTTGTTGTGCGAATAATATCAGCGGGATAATTCAATTAACGAGCCATTAATGTTAACTACTACCAGTAAATTATTTTTACCATTAGTACTCTTCCTTGTTCCAGAATTTAAGTAGAAGAAAAAGAGACGGATGACTATTTAAATAATATCAAAGATTTTATTAGGCTGGAATAAGTATACAAATAAATACTTTATTGTGTTATGCTTTTTTATAACAGCACGTTTTGTTAACGGTCATATTCTCGTCGATGACGGTTTAATAATTTATTTGAAGAGAATTACTTTTAATATCCAAATAGTTGATATTTTTGTATATTTTAACTAGTATCTTATCTTATTTCGGGAGCCAATTTGGCCTGATTGGCCCCCGAAATAAGATAAGATTTGTGACATTAAGACTGCACCGAGTGTAAGACGCGATTGGACTGAATGACAGAGCTCGACATTCAAATCAGCGCGCGGCCGCCATAGTAAAATTGTATGAAGGATTTGAAGTGCTTTTTTGATAAATATGTATCTTTATTGTCAAACAATAACTTAAATATTTGGGAGGGACAAATTGTAATATAACTATTTATGTTTCGTTTAAGCTGTAAAATAGGATAGATTTCTACTGTTATAATCTAAAAACACGACGTAACACGAGCTTACGTTTTTGCAAATTTACGTAATTTTGTAGGCGAAAATATCAATTCATTGTTATGGTAAATGTATATTTTATATTTGTATTAAACAAAAAGTGTTGATTTTATCAACTTAACTGTGACCGCCTGTTTTGGCACATTTCGCTCGGCGCAGTCTTAAGTCACTTCTCCTGTCAGTAATAAGTATAGCCTATCCCAATAGAATTTGAGAAAAAGGTAAACAACTTTTAGTTTCTTTTATCAAAAATATTTTTCTGTATAATTAATTTATAGAAGGACTTTTTACAGCTTATTGTATTCATTAACTAATTTTTTCAGAGAGTTTGAATTTTCTAAATCACTTTATATTTAACTAGCTATCCCGACAGACGCTGTACTGTACACACGAAATTTTTTTATTAAAATCTGTCCAGCCGTTTAGGAGGAGTTCAGTGACATACACACGTACAGTAGAATTATATATATATAAAGATTAGGCATGAAACAATTCTTTACATTAAATATTAATTCTATTGGGACAGAGTATAATTACATTACAAAAACTGTCAAGACTAAATAAAGTATAAGGGCTTATTTGTCACGATGTTTAGTTCGGGCAACACGTCGAGTGTATCGTTTCCGGCTATTATGTCTTCACCCATTACAATATTCGTACAAAGGAATATATTATACAACCTTCGACACACAAAAAGTCATAATTGTATTATATATTACTAGTGTCATCACTTTATGAGACATTGGTTATTTAAATATTAGGTAGTATCTGTGTGCTCGTATGCAGCAAACTTTATACCTTACGTAAGCCTCATCGCATACTCAAGGAACAATCGACAAACGGACACCATACGAATAAAATATACAGACTACACAAATTGCGCACGCGGCTTTCTTCCAGTGATTTGAACTTTAACTTGATTTTGGAATAATATTATTTAATATTCTGCTGTTCTATGTTTCATTTGTTTGAATTTCGGTATATTCGGTGTATTTTCACTTCAAATCATTTATAATAATGCTAGTAGTTATCTAGTATATCCTAATAGGTCGAGTCTGTCTAGTCGGATTGATCAGTACCGTAGTGGCCAAACCATAACAAAGATTAAAGGTACTAGGGCCGAAATAGGTTTAATAAGTAAAGTTACACGACATTTTTCATTTTTTTATAAAGCGTCTTCGATAAGGAATATACACAATTGCACAAATATATAAATATGTATGTATCTATCTTATGTGGGGGCCAGTCAGTGCAGACCGGCGACACTTCGACCCAGTGGGATCTTTTGTGTCGACACTCTCCCAATAACGACTGCCATAGATGTTCATGGCAGCCGGGACCGACGGCTTAACGTGCTCTCCGAGGCACGGAGCAGGCGATAATTGTCAATCAATACGCACATAATTTCGAAATGTCATATAACTGCCTAAAGTCAGAGGTGCGCGACGTGAGTTCGAACCCAAGACCCTCTGCATTGTAGTCTGTTGATCTCCCCACTGAGCTATTGATGCTTAACATATAAACATAGTTTTGTACTCCTTCAGTTATAGAAGACCACAGCATGCACATACATATATTTAACAACAATGCTTAAACTAAAAACTTAAAAAAATAATTCAAGCACCTAATTAAAATGAGCTACACATTAGGAATGTTTTTAAGAAGAGAAATAAACAATTGTAATCTAAATGGAAAACTTAAATAAATGAAGTATCAAGAAAGTTAATTTCAATATACATGGACATGTTCACACATATATTATAAAATGCAGCTATATTGTATATTTTCTATTGCCCAGCACATTTTTGTACTTCCTTACTACACGTTTATCGCGCCGTTTATACAGTAGAGTTTAAAATAGTATATTAATGAGTGTATGGGTTTCTTCTCTTATATCAAAGTCGGTATGTCACTTGAACTTGTAAACCTGATGAGACATCTCCACTTTTGTTATTGTGTTGTTACAATTGACACACAGATTGGATGCGCAAACACAATATAAATATTTATATTCATGGGCAAGTCCAACTAGGAAATACATATGTATGTATGCATCTAAACACTGGCTGCTGGCTTCCTTGATGCGTATCAAGAGAAAATCGTATACAAACAAGTTTTCTCGGATTATACTGAGGGACTAGGGTTCAAGTCATAGCGATTAAGAAATGGAAAGTAAATTCTACCTGACGTGATTATATATCGATGTATTATATTGGCGAGTAGGTAATCTCTTTGGTCGTTAATTTATTGTATAGCCTGCGTATTTCAACAACGTTAGTATGCCAAAAACAATAGCCATTATGATGTTTTTAAATGTTGGTATAAAAGCATATACCAACATTTCTATCAATGCATCGATATTATCCTAACTAATATCATATATCTTATCTTATGTGGGGGCCAGTCAGTGCAGACCGGCGACACTTCGACCCAGTGGGATCTTTTGTGTCGACACTCTCCCAATAACGACTGCTACAGATGTTCATGCCAGCCGGGACCGACGGCTTAACGTGCTCTCCGAGGCACGGATAAAGCGATAATTGTCAATCAATACGCACATAATTTCGAAAAGTCATATAACTTCCGAAAGTTAGGGGTACGCGACGTGGGTTCGAACCCGAGACCCTCTGCATTGCAGTCTGTTGGTCTCCCCACTGAGCTATCGCTGTTCAACTAATATCATAAATGCGAATATGAGTTTGTTTGTGACGATTTCATGCCTGAACTACTAGACCGATCATTACGAAATTTCGCATGCACTTTGTCCGGAATACAGAAAAGGACATAAGGTACATTTTATCTCGATAAATAAAAAGTTCTGTTGCTGAATGAAGCCGCAGAAAAAAGCTATTATCGGCGCATTGACTAGTGACGTACTTTACATCGAAAGTAGCAATTTTAGAATTTTATGTATAAAACAGGTAATATGTTAGCCCCGCCCTAACTAGTTACATACCATTAACTAGAGAAGGTACTCGTAAGTTATGCGGGGTGATAAGTGAAAACAATATGGGAACACAGAAAAAGCTTTTCCACCTCGGTTAGTTAAAGATAAAAAGCGACATGATAAAGACAAAGACCCGTTTAAAAATTACTAATTACTAAGTACTATCTTGAGTTCTATTTTGGACCCTGAAAGACTAAATAAAATAAAGACTACAATCATGGTTGATGCGATTGAAGTCAGTGCTTTGCCCGAAGGGAAGCTAGAATTCAAGATGAAAGCATAACTTAGGTTAATTTAATGAAAAGATATATAACTAGCCAAGGCTTCATTCGCCTTTATATTTTATTTTGTCATTTAATTTCTATCCCTCGGAAACAGTACCACCTTTCTGGATGTATTCCATGTCCTTTTCTGTACCCCTGACATCATGTATACGAAATTTCATGATGATCGGTCAAATAGTTAAGACGTGAAAGCTTAACAAACAAACAAACTCACATTCACATGTAGTAAAAATGATCGCTCTGATCCCTTAATTTTTACACCTAAATCTTCCTCATGAATCACTCTGTCTATTGATGAAAACCGTATGAAAATTCGTTCAGTAGTTTTTGACTTTATCGTTAACAGACAGACAGATAAAATAAAAGGTAAATAAATACTATCTCAATTAATTAATTTCTTCCAGGCTATTTATAATTATGCTTTTATTTATGATTTTCTGTTTACTGTACACTATCATACATTCAGTTTAGTTTTTGTTGTGTCTTATCTTTGTTAATGTTCGCTCTGCGTTTACGATCCAATAATTCAATTAATTGAACACTTCTGTGTCTTTCTACGTCACAACTATTGTAATGCGTTTATCTTTTTAATCAGCCCGCATCATTTCTCAATGAAATGTTATAGTGGCACTATTTAACGTAGACTTTATGTCCCTTCAGTTCTCACCGGGTTTAATTCCAATCGATCTAAAAGCAAAAGGACTTTTAACTTTTTTAAGGTATATTATATCATATAACAGTCGAAAAAATACAAACACAATTGTCTACTGTTATGTGTTACAATTTTCAGTTAAAGGCAATTTTGGGTCAGATTTATGTTTGTCATCGCCAGAGACTATATTTTCGATACCGACATCGATTTTTCCATACATAACATCTTTGTCATCCTATTATTACTAATAATGTTTCATTTATTGCTCGAGAGATTTTTAACCTATGTCGTATCTACTAGATTTTAACCTTCTAAATTCTCTTTCGTCTTAACTCGTTTATTTGCAGAAACCGTGTAACCTTATCTAACTATTAGAATATATCACCTTGCGATTACTTGAATTGTCTTATTTGCATCTATTAAGGTGTATGTGCTTCTGTTTCTGAGCTCGTCAAGATCGCTAGCTTGATTTGTACATGTTTATAATAAATTAAACATTTTGTTATGTATGTTTTGTTCGTAACATACCATACATAATACATGTTTGTTTACAGCTCATGTAAATGTTTTCGTAGGTAACAATGTGCAGATTCAAATCTTTAGACAGTTTGACTACATGGATGGCGTAGTAGTTCAACCCTTAATTAGGCGCATGGGGTCACGAAATTTCAAGGCGAAAAAATATGTTTTAAAGTTGTAGAAATGCGACAGCGTTCATGCCAGCTTCCTGCCTCCCCGTTGGGTACCCAAATCAGTAGCGGCCGGATAGCCAACGCAAGCGCGCGCGTCGCTTCTCTTTTGAGCGCTGACTTCATGCGCCCACTTAGTGATCTTTTGTGTGTCACAAATGTGGCAAATTTATTTGTCAGCAACATTTCAAGACATACTGCCTTGGATGTTGGGAAGATGAATCTGGCGATGAGTCTGAATAATATATATTTTTTTAATTTGATCACAAATTTTGAAGATTTAAGACAGAACAGAAGTTGCTTTTTTTAGTTATTTAAAGGCAAAGTTATGTTTTTGTTTTGTAAGTTTAATTATAATAAAGTATTTTAATATTTTTGATAATAGGTACATACTGCGTTTTATTTATTTCTTCTACTCCATTTTTAATTTTTTGTTTGGTGTCTGTAGAGAACTTATGCGCTTAGTTACGGGATTTTCTTAATGCGCCTAATTAAGGGTTAAGTAGTCGCCTTGCCACTGCCGCCGTGCTGTGAGTGTCGTGGGTTCGACATACAGGACAAAAAATTGTGACCCACAAATAGTTGTTCCGAATTTGGGTGCTCCTTGTGTCCGTTGTTTAAATGTTTGTAAAGTTCCCCGCGATGCAGGAATAATTCCTATAGAGGGAGGTTTCATTAAGAAAAAACATGTTTATTTGTCGTATAATATTAATAATGGAGAAAATATGAGTTTATTAGAACTTGGAAAGTAAGCTAGTGTGTAATCGCATTGATTATGGTAACGTGAGATGACGAGCTGGCCATGTTATTTATTCACTTGCGATGCCTATTATCTGTACCATGTTTCTACACAAGTGATGTTTAAGATTTATTTAGTTCATCGTTTTGTCCACTGTATAAGTTAGTCGCACTGTTTAACAATATCGAAAGTAAACTGTTTTTATCGTTGTTCGTTTCATTTTACAATTTTATCGATACTTATCTTGTTGTCACGGTATTCAGTATCGATAGTTACAGTCAAATTGAGTTGTAAGCATCAATGCCTTGAAACTTTTTATAATACATCATTCATTGTACATCACAACATATTATAAAACAAGATCCCTCGCCGTGCCTGACCATCTGTTCGCGATTAAACTTAAAAACGAATGAACGGATTTTCATGCGGTTTTCGCTAAAAGACAGAGTGATTCATGACTTTCATGAATCATGAGGGAGGTTTAGGTGTATAATTCGTTAAGGTTTTGTACTACTGGTGGTTCGCTAGTTGTTGCGTATATTATAAGTGGTGTTCCTGCCTTCGAAGCTTTGGGTAACTTAAGATCTAACGAAGTTTTGCTAGCTTGTTAATATCAAAAGTTAAACATAAGCAAAACTTCGTAAGAACATCCTCGCTGGTACAAAAACAATCTTATCCTCAAACTGACAGTGTTTTAGTGTTTTAGGAATGCCTCTATGTATCTATTTAGATACATTTAAAGGTACTGAGTATGTGATATAAGATATTCAATTACGTCATGTGACATAGGAATGTTAGTCTCGTAAAATATCGGGTAATATTGAGAAAGTACCCGAAACACACCATTCTTAATAAAATACTAGAGGGGTTTTCATTTATTGTTTCGTAGTTAGGAATATCCTTACTAATATTTTAAATTCGAAAGTAACTACTTGTCTATCTGTTACCTTTTCACGGCTAAACCACTCAACCGATATAGATGAAATTCGGCACAGAGATACTTTAAATCCTAGGGAAGGGCATAGGCTACATTTTATTAATGTAAGTACCACGAGGGAGGAAGTGCGCGCAAAAGCTAGCTAGTGCTTTATATACCTATTTTAAAAGTATTTACCCTTTTAAGTGATGCAAATTTATTAAAGATAGCAGATTGCTTTCGCAGGGTTTGTTCCGACATCACGTCCCACATCTCAAAAAGTTCCTCCTTCGCTCCTATTTTAAATTACTCTTTTTTCGTCCTTCATTTTTGTGCATATGGATAGCAAAACAAAACATGGTTTAAAATTATTTTATATCATTTCCTTGACGGGCTCGTGATGTTATCCAATCATAAGCCCAAAGATTTGCCGAGAGATCGATGAGGTATATTAAAATATTTTTCGGATAACGGTACAACAAAAATCCCGTACAAAAAAAACAGGGCCTGAAAAGGAACATAATTTGGGACGAAATAAGAATTACATTAAGAAATTTATATTTATTTAAATTTAGCGGCATACAAGGAACAATTATTGGGACTAATGCGTATTTCTACGTTTAGGACGAAACATGAGAGACGAATGCAGAACAAACCTTTCGCAGCAATCGTAACCACTGTAAAAACATTGGCATTAAAATACAGAATAATAAATACGATTCCTATTCACTTCTCTGTCGAATCTATAATTATTTAGAATTGACTGTGTCTAATTTTATTCCCATGACGTGACGGTAATGTCACAAAAATTATCGAAAGTAAATGTACGTTTGTATTTAATTTGTACGGTTAAATGAATACATGTCAAACTCAGGTTGAAGACATTAAATCATGCATTAAATACTCGTAAGTTTTTGTTTGTGTGCAATTCAGTAAAATTTAACGATCAAATACACTGCTGAAACGGCGGTAAAAAACCAGCGTTTTTGTAATAAAGATGGCACTAACCCGTCTATTGTTAAAATGTCTGACATAAGTTATATCTAATGTATCTGACCGCCGGTGTGCCGCTGCTATTCAAAAGGTTAATAGAGAGGTTTTATATGAGGTTTATATTTCACTTTCTTTACGGCTACCTACCATATGTCTTTATTTGTACAATATCCATGAGAATGCTTACTACAGGTAATTGTAAATTCGATATGCTGTGCCATCTTGCTGGCAGCTGTTCGATGCCCGCAACATCATTTATAAAGGACAGTAGGTTCTCAAGTCACAAATGCGCAACTGCGGTTTGAATTTCAGGTCTAAATTGATCATGTCTGCCGTAGTCTTGAGGAAAACCAGTTAATAGTTATTCTGAGCTTAGAAGCCGTTCAAATAAATGTAATTATTGGAAAAAGAGGAACGCGCCACGCACCCTCGAATTGCCCAACCCAACTATTGGAAAATAAAAAGGTGGACAATACCGAACTCTTCTGAATAGAAACAGCCACTACGTGGGACCCAGGTGTTCTCTAACATGCAGTAATATGCTTCGAGCATAAAATATTTATCATATTTCGTTTCGCAACGAATGGCAAAATCCGTTTGGCAACGAATAAGCGTAAACGATTCTGAAGATGCCTCGCGCTGAGGCTGAGTCTGCTCTTACTTCCGCCAAGCAAAGCCTGATTCAATTCAATATACCGTTCAATTCAATAAAGACCTAATTACGTAAACATGTATGCGACGTTAGTTACTATAATGACAGAGGACAGACGCAAATTATTTGGTCATCAATTTATATCAAAATGAAAATGTATATCAAAACCCTCTGATTAACTTTGGCTGAAAACGGTAAAATTTTATTTGTTCGTTATTCTATTCGATTTGCCGAAGTTAATAAATAAGCATTTACTATGATGACTCTTCTCTTTGTAAGTTTATTTTCTACCTTGTAACAATAATTCTATCGTACCGGGTAACGTCATAAACTTTATATATATAGACAAAGACTAGTGTTGGTAAAAATATATTGCAAAAAGCAAACAACATAATTAAATTGGTCATTATTAAGGTGCTCTTTATAATTTACGTCTAATTAATGTACGATTTGATTGCAATTAGAATTGCTTTAGTTTTGCCAATAAACTATATATTATATATTTGCACTGTAGTTATTAAGCCTTATATTTAATAAATGAACATAAATGAACAGTCGAAATGTTTCCGAAAAGGCACGTTTGGCTGTTCATAGAGGACTATTAGTGCCCACACTTATGTATGGAAGTGAAAGTTGGGTATGGCAAAAGAAGCATGAGAGCAGAATAAATGCTGTAGAAATGAGAGCGCTGAGAAATATATGTGGTGTGACTCTGAAAGATAGAATAAGGAATAGTGTGATTAGAGAGAGATGCGGCATGAAAGTTGATATAGTGACAAGAATAGAAAAGGGTATGTTAAGCTGGTTTGGGCATGTAGAAAGAATGGACGAGGAAAGACTGACTAAGAAAGTTTATAAGGCTAGTGTGAATGGAACAGTCGCAAGAGGAAGACCTAGGCGAACGTTTCTTGATCAGATCGGAGGCGTTCTGGACAAAGGCCAGGTTAAGAGCACCTTGAACCGACGGGCGTGTATGAGGAATGGGATGAAAGTGAATGAAGCCAGAGAAGTGTGTCAGGATCGTAGCAAATGGAAATCCGTAGTCTCTGCCTACCCCTCTGGGAAACAGGCGTGAATCTATGTATGTATGTATATTTAATAAATAAATAAAACTTAAAAAGTACATTGCGACGGACAGCGCTGTAGCAAGCGCATAGGTCACTCTTAGTGTTCCCTGTTTCTAGTACCTAATACTGATGTACAGTCCCCAATAATTGTAGCTATTTTAAAATCAATTGTTATCTGATAACATTTTCCAAGATATATGCCTATACACTTAAACAATAACCTTTCGCTATCTTAATATCTGCATATTACAACAGGAAGATAGTGATTTACCTGTCAGTAGCAGCGTAATAAGTTCGTCGACGGGTTCTTACTTGTGTTTAATATTAGTATTTAATTAAGTTGGTATCCTGAAATCACTCATAATAATTTCACTTACTTTCCAAGGTATAAAAAATGCTGGTGTATTTCTAGCCTGCGTGAGTACTGTTTCCCTTTATTCGTTGTAATAGGGTAGGGCGCTTAATGCTTCCGAGGGCCCAGGCCGGACGCGGGCGTCACGCGTCGCCGGCTATGCATGACGGGCTTGCCTCACCACGGTGCCAACCCGACTCATTCAAACATAAACCCCACCACTTACAACCAAACAACTGCCAATCTAATCGGACCGCGCTGTAGTTTTTGGGCCATGAGTAACATTTACGTAACCTCGGTGAAAATGATACCTACCTTATAACTTAGCGAGGTAAGCAGTGTTTTAAATGTGCCATCACGAATTGTTTCTAAGCAAACCATTTGTTTATACGATTTTAGTAGGTTTACAATCGTCATTCATCACTTAATACGATATATTTAAACTTGTTTAGGACTCTTTCCGGGCTATTAAAGGTTCAATGATTACAAGTAAGGGAAAGTTTTATTATAAACATTAATGTATAAACAGACCTCGTACGTAGCAAACAGAAATCGTTACACGTCCGATGCAGAACCAATTTGATGAACATTAAATTAGGAAAATACAAAAGAAAATTAACTCAACTGATCAATACATGACCATGTAATCGGATAGCGAGATGCAGTTATTGAAAAATAACTCTTACGATCAACATCAAAATAAAACGGTTTGGTATACGGTAGCACTAGCGGCGCGGGCGCACGATGATGGAACGTAAAATAAAATAGTTAAATTAAAATCCGACTGTCTCTTTGTCAGTTGACCTAGATATCATCTCAGTTAGGACCCCCGGAGTATTTTAATTTAATTTTTGTACCGTATTAACGATGGAAATTTTATTGTAAATTGAGAATAGTAACCCAGTGGCCTTGATCACGCGTGTTCGGTTCCAAGCCAGCGATCCGGACACATGAGAAACCCAGAGCAACCGGGCACCACCCTGCGCAACCTGACACTCGACAACCTGACCGGAACATCCAGCTAAATGGGTTAAATAGGTACTAAATAAACTCGAGTCATGAGAGTGAAATGCAACACGGTAATCTTCTAAGAGACTGGCTGAAATAGAACTAACTATACATCAACAATGATTTAGAGGAGCGGCTAAAGTTAAAGTGGCCTTAGTGGAGTCCATAATTTACATCAAAACGTTGTAATTATATTACTATGATGTATTCAAGTTATTACAGATAAAGATGAGAAATGCAACCGCGCTGGAGTATGTTATGAAATACAGTTTTGTTACAGTATCGTTATCCAAAAACAAGGTGACCTAGATTTTCAAAACAGTGCTCATTAATATCAGCCATTAAATTATACGAGAATTTCAAAACTAGGATGAAAGCTTCACCAGTGAAATACATGGCAGGTATCCAAGAATACTGGAATTCAGAATTTGCTGGAATTATTTAAACCGATCTGTTTTGCAATAATAATACTTATGATCGGTATCATGCAGGGTCATTGAAGAAAATGTGTTTGAAGTGGATCTAAATGGTTATGAGTTCGATAATATTTTCTACTAGAATTCTGTGCATAATTAGTGATTGTCCACAAACAAAATGAACGCTCGTTTATAGCTACAATCATATAAAAATACAACCGTTGACGACAATGAAGTATGGACATTAATGGCTAGTGGGGTCATACACATTCTAATGTGACTCTCTCTCTGTCTCTCTCTTTCTCTCAATTGTATCCCAGTTTGCAAACCTAAGATAATGTTGGTAAAAACGCAGAAAGATTTGACGAACTCCTCAAGACTTGAAACCAGAGCCGTAGATTGCCTTTTTTCTTTTTCTAATTTAATGTTGTTATATAGATAAATGTAATTAATAAAATGCTGTTACCTAACGTATTACTTGTTGCTTGTTAGGCCAATAATAGTGACAAGATTTTACTAGACTAATGTTTTAAACTGTCATTGTCTTAGTACTGATTGCCTCGGTAGCAGCTAAAGTGAATACGACTGCTGTGCATGATTTCTCAGATTCAATCCCGGGTCGGGATTTTTCTGTTAAGAGATTTTCGGTAACGGTTACGGTAGATAATAATGAAAAACACAGTTGGCGTAATGTGCGTGTAATATATAACGGGAGTAAGGGGTAGGTATGCAAAAATCGTCAGACTTTGTATGTTCACAAACTAATTACCAAACGCGCGTTGGGGTCGCATTCATAACACTCCGTACGGGTAATAATTAAACCGCTCCGCACTCTGTTTGTTTATCTTGTGTTTGCAGCTATTTGACACAGAACTCGATTATACGGATTCAACTCGTAATTGATCAACGGCATACTTAACTTCGCAAATAATACATGTTTTTATCATCAGCGTATTGACATTATCAATTTGCATAGAACAGTAGATGTTATCTCGTTCATGACGTGAGCGCAACAACTTTTTGTTCACAACCAGGTCAATATGAATCGAGATAGAAGCGTGGGATGGCTGTGACACTGCCAATCACTATACGAAGCCACAACTGCTCTCAACTTTTTTTGTAGAATTTACACGAGCGGCACTAATGAGGGACCGTTAGCAGAGTCAACTGTTTTTATCAATAGTATTCTTCTAAACTCTACTGTTACATAATTCACTTGAATCATACAATACTGCTCTCACAGCAAAAGTTTGCAATTACATTTGGTTGGCGATAATTGCAGACGCAGCATTGTTTGCTTTAGTACAATGAAGACATCATTCAAGTTTTCAACATCATACATTTCGCCAATATATATAAAAGTACTTTAGTAACCGACTGGAATGATTTCATTATGTTTATTTTCTTCCGGTAACTACGTATTTGAGTACACACCTAATTGCATGACGATAATATTTTGGTCCTAAGATGGCTAAGTGAAATTATTACTAGGTGCGTGAGTCATAGCCTTCCGACTTGAATTAGATTGAAATGTTAGCCAATACAATGGCACGTTTTCTTTTGTTGTATGTTTTTATACGTTATAATATTTTGTTGCAGGCTCCAGAAAGAATTGAGCACTGTTCTCAACTTTCAAAAATCAGAAATTTGGAGCAAAATGGCGATGCTATCAAACCACCAGATAAACATTTGAAGAATCACAATATACGGGACACCGAGGTGAGCGCGTTAAACATGAAAATTGAAACCTTAAGATGGCAGTTGGGACAGGTAATTATATGTTATATCTTGTTGAAGCTAGCGTCCTTATTGGTGCACCAATATTTTATGATAATGATTTAATCAAATAGTGTATGCTAAAATGCGAATCCATTGCAAGTTTGCGATTTTGGTATATCTGTATGCTTTGCGTTAATTAAAATATGTTATTTATTTATAATTTGCCAAAGTTCGTGTAACTTATTTTCAGACAGAATCAAACAGGCAAATGCACATAGCTTTACTTAAGCAGGTAGTGACTTTTCTGAGCAGAGTTAAGGAACATATCGAACACCAAAGCCCTGACGTGGGACCGAATAAGGAAATATTATCCTCGCGGGATGTTCTGCCCAGAGCCGTAAATGTCGCCGACCTGCCACGTTCCCGATCAGTAGTACACGTCAATAAGCACGAGTATTCTCTAATTTCCAGCAAAAAACTTAGTACGAACAAAATAAGCAAATCCATCAGTAACGTTAACGGTTACAAAGATTGCAACGGTGTTTGGTAAATTAAGTTTCTATAATACTATTCTATAACATATTTATTTCAATATATCACTTCATAATATGTGTTAATTTTCAGGAATCAATCCAAATTAAATTTGACGTCAGACACGGATAGTGCTCTGAAGATCACCGAAGAAATATCCAGACTGATCACTCTTGCCAATACTGTACTCAGTACTAAATTACCTGATCTCGCCTGCAAGTGTAATGATTCCAGTGACGGTATCAAAGATGATAATATTTGTGACAGTGAAACAATTGCAACAAACGACTCAAACTCTTCTTTGAATTTTGTTGATGAAGATATAACAAATGCATTTATACTTAACACAATTTATGATAGCGAGGACGCTTTTAACGGTCTCACTAATAAATTGGTGAATGTTAAAGATAACACTTTGGCCGATTTCATAGTGTCATCCTCACCACTCACTTGCGGTTTGGAAAACGACTTTGCCAGTGTTAATATGAACGACAAAGATGAAAGTATTAAGACTCAAATGGAGTCTAAATCGAGAAATATGGACAAAAGAACAGATTACAACCACGTGGCACATTATATTGAAGATGAAAGTGGTTTTTCTTCAATGAGTTCTTTTCAAGAGATTGGGATACCTATTATAAGTATTATTCCACCGTCACCGTGCAAAGAAGTAGGTTATATTGAAGAATTCACTGACATGTTAGATGAAGCTGAAAAGTGGAAGAGCGAAACAATGGACCTAGATAAACAAACTGTGAAAGTATTTTGGGTTTGATATTGTTAGCCAATGTACAAATTCGTGCCTGATTGCGTAGTAACGACTGTTAAATTATTGTATGTCAGTATTTCAATTGTAGTGCACAAATGATTTATCATAGATTTCACATTTCCATAGTGTGTTTAAGTTGCCTTCGGAAATGTACTAATGCCGAAATGTTTTCTTCTTATTTTGTAATTCTAAACGTTTATTTTTAATAAAAATAACGCCCTAATAACTACCTTGGTTTACAATTTATTTATTTCCAAAATGAGACTAGTCTTCTACTTACACTCTATCAAATAACACCTAATATAATTATGTGTGAGTGAATGTGTATACTCATTGACACATATATAATTTATCACCATGTTACACATATAGATTTACATATCGCATTCTTATTGAAACAGCGACTTAATTCGAAATTTGAAAGTAAGGCAATTTGAACTCTAATTGTATATGTTAAATTCTAATATTATATTTGTGTTAAATATTTGCAATAGAGTTCAAACTTGTTTAATCCAAAATACTGAGATAAGTCTCTGTTTTATTAAGGGTGCGATATATGCGAATAACATTACATTAGTGGAAAATATTGTAGCTTGCCGTGGACGTTAGTAATAATCTTTTATAACCGCATTGTCCCTGGTAAGGGCAACCTTTAAAAGGCACGGTTTCAATTTTAAATCTTTGTCACGGCCTTTAGAAAACACACCTTCATTACCATAACCGATAACTATTACGCAAGGCAAAGACTGAATTGAATGTAATGTTTGTGTTTAAATTCCTATTTATTTTACTTTCCTTGGAATATATAGAGTAGCTTGTTAAGATTTTCTTTCTTTTCATTAATATTTTGGCATGTCTTAATGTTGGGCACAAGCCTCTTCCATGGACGTCCAGATCACTCTATTGATAAATATCCCCTGCCAGTCCCTTTCAAAGGCGTCCAGGTCATCCCGCCATCTCCGTTTAGGACGAAAGGGTTCCAAATACCACCATTAGGTGCACCCTGCTAAATAACATACGAGGTAAAACTGGCCACCAACCAAGCCACACTGGACCAACGTGGTGGGTTTAAGGTCCGCACATTCCTATGGATAAATAAAATTCCGTATAGGCCCGATTGCCGGCTACTCTGAGGTAACCAATGATATCTTGTTTAGTATGACATGTAAATAGGTCAGACGTCATATTTAATTACACCTTTTTAGTAACACATCATATAATTTAGTCTTTATTTTCAAAATTATGTGGAATGTCAAATTAATGACATTTATTTTGTAATAAAAATCAAACGTATGTAATTTTTTAAGAAAATCTTTTTATATAATAAATGTAAAATTATATCCTTTTAAAAACTCATACATTTTTGGACTAAGCGAACTAAATTTTTGTGATAATGGCGGAAGATGATGTCAAGGACGTGAAGGAAAGTGGTGATGCTGAAGAGGCCAAAAGTAACTATTTGGAGGAGTTAGGTCTAAATGAACCACCAAAGATCCCAGACGTGGAGTTGATTGTTGATGGCTTTGGTTTTATGCCAAAGCATCTACAGCGCCCTCGGCTAGATAAATCCCTTTTCGCAAAAGCTAAAAAACCTAAAGTTGTTCAAGATATGGAAGAAGACGAGACAGAGAGCCCTTGCTATGGCAGCAGCACTAATATAAATATAGTGCGACGATACACGTGGAAGACCAAGAATAGGATGAAGGTTCAGGTAAATGATAAGCCGCTTATCTTTGCCATGTATATATTCTTACGTAGACTTAAGCCTGTATATATTCCTACGTAGACTTAAGCCTGTAATCCTGTATAATTTCTAAAGGGGTTGGTCGCGAGTTGTACTACATGTTCATTTCGCCAGTTACGGTTTTAGATCCTACGTACTCGTAGTAGGGGCGAAACTATTATCGGACACAATTCAAGATTCTGTACTTTGATTATTTGTTAAGAGAAAACCTTAACAACACCTTGTTCAACCCAGGAATAGAACCAGAGACTTTATGCACAGTAGTCAAAATTTTAAAAAGATGTTGTTTTTGGTTACTTGTGTATATTGGTTTTGTGTATATACCTATATGTATTTAATATCAAATTAAACGTTCCTGAAAAGGAGTGCAAGGTTGGGGTTATTGAATCTGGTGATTCTTAAATAGACTAGTGAAAATGTCTATAATTGCAAGAATTATGCCACGTTATAATCTCGACATTAATAGTTATTTTTATACCGATATGCTTATAAAAATAAATGTTCTTCCTTGTGATATTTTTGTTTATTAGACATGGATATCATTATAGCAGTAGTCATAGTAAATTTAAATGCGAAATCAATATAATTTTAGGTTTAAATAGTTCCAACGCTGGTAAAAAATCGTTTATGTTCCATAGAGAATGACACATAGTATCATTCTAACATACTAACAACATAGCTTGTTTTATGTATAAATAGATTTAGCTCGTAGCTTCGGTGGCGTAAATGTAGGTTAGGTTAGGTTAAATATTTAGGTTAGGTTAACTTTTATAAAAAGTAGTGTTAGTAACGTATTACTAACACTACTTTTTAGAGTTCGAAAAAACTCTTATACTACAGCTTTGTCCGTCCGTCCGTCCGTCCGTCCGTCCTTCCGTCTGTCTGTTATATAACTTTCAACTCAAGAACCGTAAGAGCTAGAGACTCGCAGTTAGCGCCATTCGACCCAGCATAGTCGATATACCCTCTAAATGATTATGACCTTTGACCTTTGACCTCAAGGTCAAGTGATAAAATTTTTTCGAATTCTAAGATTTACGGCAATTCATGGCCGTTTGTCACTTGTTTCTCGATGACAGGAACCCTATAATGTGTATGCGAAATTTCATGATGATCGGTCGAGCAGTAATGGTTTGGAAGCGTAACCAACAAAAAATCTCACATACGGATTTATAATATTAGTAAGCATACTCTATAGGTACTCTTCGCTATTATTGTAACTAGTTTTGAGTCCAATAAATAAATTACAGTACTGGTCGGTGACGTTACAACAGTAAAATAACTACAAAATGATAAGGTCTGCACAGGCCCTGCCCTAAATCAAGTACAAAAACAAATGCAGGCATGAATGAAAGTGCACAGTGATTCAAAATCAAGTTGGCTGAATATAATAATTGTCAATTTCATGTATTGGGTTGACGCATATCTTTTCTCGGGAAAAGGGGAGCGGAGAGGTTATGTCGGGGCACCGGGGAAAGATGGAACCGCCCGGGTTCTAGTTCTAGTACCGACTAAACCAGTGGTAGGTTTAGTCGGTAGTACCCAGTAGTAGTAGTCGGTGCTACCGAAACGGGCTGACTTGAACCTGTTCTATCCTAACTAATATTATAAATGCAAATGTGAGTTTGTTTGTTTGTTCGTTGTCACGACTTAATACTCGCCGATCATCATGCGATTTATGAACCTGACAATGTAAATCGCATGATCGGTCGAGTAGTTCCACAACAAACCTTTTCGATAAAAGGGCATATGGAACATAAGAACATAGACATACAAATCATTCAGGATAAAGTACGTGCTGTTCCAGAGCGAGCGAAGCCGCGGACAAAAGCTAGTTGTGCTATATTTTTAGTGACCTATACCGTAAATATATAATGTTGTGTTATATTAGTCACAGCAACTTTATTGACATTTTTTTCTACTCGCTGTTCGCCGCGGTTTCACCCTCTTTTGTGATTACTGCTCCGCGCCCGTGACCCGTAGCGTGTTGTTATATAGCCTATGCAACTTCTGGACAAAGGGGCTTGTAACAAGGAAATATTTTTTTAATCGGTCCTGTATTATTTGAATTTATTCATTAGAGGCAAAAATACAAATCTTTATAATATTATATTTTCTACCAGCGGACCCGTCTGATGTTGTCCTGCCTGAACGATGGCATAAAATAACAATAAAATTTCCTAGAAACCGATTGTTGTCATGTTGTTGTGTTAAAATAAATTATAGGCAGACCAGACATTCATACATTGTATCTAAAACGTTGTTAAGTTAAAGGCAATATATAAATGAGAAAAACGCATGCATTTATTGACTGACTCGGTGGCGCAGCGGTTATTTTGCATGAAGTCCTGGGTTTGGTCCCCAGGTCGGGCAATGTGCTATTGGGTTACATAATATACTAGATGTGCCCGCGGTTATCGTTACTGCGCCGCCCCCGTGGGTCATAGCGTGATGTTATATAGCCTATAGCCTTCCTCGATAAATAGGCTATCCAACAATAAAATAATTTTTCAATTCGAACCAGTAGTTCCTGAGATTAGCGCGTTCAAACAAACAAACAAACTTTTCAGCTTTATAATATTAGTAGGTATAGATAATAATATCAGCCCTATATTAAACCGTCCCACTGCAGGGCACTGGCCTCTTTTTAGTGTAAGAAGGGCTAGGGTAGCGCACTCTGGTCCAGTGCGGGTTGGCAGACTTCACATATCTTCGTGAACATTGTGGAACACTCTTAGACATGCAAGTTGCATCACGATGTTTTCCTTCACCGTTAAAGCAAGCGATAATTAACTATTTAGTATGCACATAGTAACTTCTAAATAGAACCACGGAGGTAATAGGCTTGCTTTTATTATGTAGGGCTTTAAAACAAGGCTGGTGAAATGTACGTTGAAAGGATCTCTGCTTATCTCTTCGGGGCTATTGAGGTGCAAAACTTATCACACTAAATGATATACTGCCTTAAGCTGGTTGATATAAGACGGTTAACATAAACAAAAAGCCTATTTTCGCAGAAATTAAGAAATTATTCTTTTTACAAAATAAATACATATAATAAAATTAGACACAAATTGGAACACCATTGTAATAAGCGCACACTAACCTATTTCGTTTCGTCACAAGATCATGGACCTTATTTCATTTGTTGTTTATTGTTTTATCGTTTGTTTATATTGTTTTAATATCGCTGCAAAGACCTCAAGACTTTGACATTTATCTCTGCATTACACATGATGTTCTAAATTATGAAAACAAAAAGAATGACCTGTGGCTAAACCACTGAATACATTTGGTTCATAATTTGTAAATCGTCAAAAAATACCATGTAGTATATGTGGTATCAATTAATGTGATAACATTTGCGTCACTTTGTATAAGACTATGTATGTATGTAGATTTAATACTTAAGAGTATTTAATGCATAGCTATATAATAAACTAGCTTTTGCCCGCGGCTTAAAAGTAGGTAGGTTAGGTAATGTTTTTTTATATATTTTTTTATATTGACACGGCAAAGTGATTCTATTGGACCTGATGGAAAGCCCAATTACAGTCCAGAGACAGTGACGACGAGGAGAAGATAGATGTCTTCTAGCCGTCGTCAGTGTCAAGCAGGTCCGACCGGATGCTTCTTTACACTACGTTTGAAGGACCCAATATCATAGAACACATGTGCCGGAAGACCATTCCAAAGTTGTATGGTACAGCATAAGTAGGAATTGCTGAACCTTATGGTTTATGTTAGTAACAGTCTTTTTATTAAATAAATTTTAACCTGTATTACTTGGTGATAATACATATAGCTTACTAAGGGTGAAATATTTTTTTAAAATCGGTTTTTTAATTTTTGATTCGATACAAACAAACAAAAATCAAATCTTTGTAATATTAATGTAGAGCAGAGTTTCCCAGGCATTTTTCTCATAGACCACTTTCAAATTTTAGCAGGTTCCGGTAGACCCCCTGCAGCTACATTTATACCATATTCCTTGGCATTTGTATTTATATTAGTGCAGAATGACCTTCTTTTTTAATTCTCGGGTCTGAACCTATTACCTATTAACGACAGTAGGCGGGCTGACATTTTTTTTTTCAGTTTTTCTCTGCCGAAGAGTCTGTAGGATCGAGACCACTGGTACTAAATATGGAATATGCAAGTTTGTACAAGTAACAATCGCTGAGCTTCTTAAAATACATATATGCCTACAGTGATAGATGAAGTCAAGCCAACATTTTAGTTCTTCATTATCGAAAGCATATAAATTTTCGTGGACGTTGACTTACGAATTGTGGATATGCATTTTTTTGTTACGCCATCGTAGACCCCGTCAAGTCTCCCGTGGATCCCTGGGGGTCCACCTGGACCACTTTGGGAACAAATGGTATAGAGGATACGTTGTTGGTAAAGAATTACTCAGTTGTTCCATGGACAGTTGTCACTTGCCATTGGTTATCCTACACAGCTAGGCTTCATTCCCGAGTTTACAATTTATAAAATGCTATAAAAGATAATCTTTTCATTTCTTCTAAAAGGCAGTCATTTTTCGTCTTAGGAATAATGCCTATGTCGTGGGGAACCTAATAATCATACGTACAACGTATCCAAAACAGAATTATTAATTGTGAATTACACAATATTTTGTCCCGTGCGGCGATCGAAACCACAACACTTGGCGTAGTGACAGCGACGAGGGTATCCAATAAAGAAATCATATACTTATTTCTTAAAAATCCATTCAGATTTGAAAACTAGCTTGGCAGAGAGATTTTCTCATCTATAATAATATTATAAAGAGAGAGGATTTTTTTTTGTTTGTTTGTAAGGATGTAATTCAAAAACTACTCAACCAATCTTGAAAAGTCTTTCACAATTAGAAAGCCATATTATCCCCGAGTAACATAGGCTATATTTTATTGGAAGAAAGTATTGTTACTAAAATAACCTGACGTAATCTACTTTTACGCGAGCAAAGATGTGGGCAAAATCTAATATTAAATAACTTATGTTGATAATGCGGGTATATTTTCATCTCCAGGTCATATCATATGGAGCAACTATCACAACTCTCTCAGTTCCCGATAAAAAAGGCGTATCCGACGATGTGATAGCAGGATTCGATACTTTAGAAGGTATGGTAATTTTTGACGAACTAAGCTTTTAACTATAGTTTGACCAAAACCGCTGTACCGCGCCTTAGGTATGTGCGCGGCGAGACGGGGTGGATTGCCGTGAGCGTTGACGAATGACAGCGGCCTGTTAGCCTGCGTTCAACCCCCGAGTACCTAAGGCGCGGTACAGCGGTTTCGGTCAAACTATAGGGACCCGACAGACCTTGTTCTGTCTGAACGTTCGCTTGCAACTCGATCACAGTGCCAAGTACTAGGTCCAATTGTGAATCTAAACCAACCTGGGATCTACTCAATCACTGAAAAAAATATCGTTAATATCGGTCCAGCCGTTTAGGAGTTAAGTGACAGATACACGTTTAGAAGTATTATATATTTATTTATTTATTTTATGGCACCCTAACAACCTATACACTAAAACATTGATAATTATTAATAACTTAAAAAATTAACTACTCTGTACAGCATTGATAAGAAAAGACGTATACATTACAGAAATAATAAGAAAAAAGAACATATTATAGCATTGATAAAATTAAAATAAAGGATAGCTTCAAATTAAACTTCATTAAATAAAACAATAAAAATTAAATATATATAATAATAGCCATTTATCTTAGTGTATCTCTTATTGGGCTTATAATTTTCTTTATGATATTTCATTTTGCTTTTAACAGATAGACAAATATATAGTAGAAGTATTTTTATTTATTACTTTTTTAAATATACAAATTCAGTTGTCTGCACATGTACGCTAGATAAGAATCATGTATGTATTGCAGCCCAATAAATAAATAAAAGTGACTTATTAATAAATCAATCACAGCGTAAGTCGCTGCGATTGATTGCGAAACACTAGTGCATCCTTGAACTTGCTGAAAGGAAGTTGTTGTACTGCCAGTTTACTTTGCTACTTACTATTATCAGCGAAAAGAATAGTATCGTCTTTGGTAGGAACACAGCACAAAGTTCTTCGGCTACGGACTTTTATAGGTATTTTACTTAGGTAGAATCATTTCTTTCTTAATCGATGTCTCCCGCACTACGAATAATACCTATGTCGCGAGGACTTTACAAACATTCAAACAACGGACACAAAGATATTCAGACTCAAAACAACCATCTGTGGATCACACAAAGTTTTGTCCCGTGTGGGATTCGTACCCACAACACTCGGCGCAGTGACAGTGGCGACGCGACCACTTTCTTAAACCACGACGCCATCCGTGCAGTCATACTAGTACCATTAGAAATGCAATGAATAAATATTTACTTATCTCTGCCATGCCATGTTTTATAGATATCCTCATGGCGTAAAAAATGTCAGACTGCATTCGAAGAAACTTTTGCATCGTCTCATATAATTATCACGGCGAACTACTCGGGATTTTCCATTCAATCCTAAATACTAACATTTGTCTATTAAAGTCCAGTATATAAAATAAAATTGCTCAGCTCTAAAAACTTTCTTACTAAACAGATATTTTTTAGTTCTGTTAAACACAACCGCGCGCCAGTAGAAGTTCACAACGCTTCTGTCGACATATTTTCTTCGCTTGCGATATCGAATAATATCGCCAAATTGTACCTCGTATCATGAATGCGGATAGACATGCCTACCAATTCCATTTAATACAAATTATTATATATGTATATATATAGTATGGCAATTCTAACACGAAAAAGCCACGCTATTGAAATAGTTTGCGATGTATCTGCTCGCAAATATTGAAATAACGCATAACGTTTCGATATAAATAACGCTTATCCATCCTCGGTATCGCGAAATCGTTCGCCAAAGTCGAAAACAAGGCGATAGAATGTACCAGGAGTACAAAGGTGACAAGGAGCTATGTTGTCAGAAAGAGATCAATGCATATCAATCAGCTACTACAACTGGTAAATTTAGGTTACCTGGCAGACATATTTGAGGAACGGAGGAGCTGAAAGAAAAATTTTGCAGATGCGTAATAATGAATTAACCAGTTAATTTTAAATAAATTAAAAGTAAGTTAACCAGTATCAAAATATTTAATGAATATGTTTTTGTCAAATACATTGCTCAGTTTTGAACAAAATATCAGTGTGCAAAAGATGACTGATTTAATTTTATTTATTATATTATATTTGTTTGGTTAAATTGGTTTGCTGGTTGTTTAATAACGGAAATATAACCGAGCGCGTTTTATAATTTAGGTTCCTTTTATTAATAATTAATTAATTAAATGATGAAGTAAACAACAAAACGTGAATTGGTATTTTATGCTCTGATTTTATTATTCATGGAGAAAACAGGTTCAGGCTAACCTACCTGTACTTGTATTCTCCATAGTACGTACGTATACGTATAGTACGTTCGTATTAAGTAATACTCCCAATTAACTATACAATTATGATTATAAAAATGTAACGACAAAGTCGTTCGTGTGATTCTTTACTTAGTATCTGTATCTGTACCTGTCTGTTCAGATTATGTTACAAAAAGGCGATTTAACACATGTCTTACTATTTAACACTTTTCTTTAAATATAAACAACCTTAAAATATGCATATGAGGGCGCTGAGAAGCATATGTGGTGTGACTCTGAAAGATAGAATAAGGAATAGTGTGATTAGAGAGAGATTCGGCATGAAAGTGGATATAGTGACAAGAATAGAAAAGGATATGTTAAGCTGGTTTGGGCATGTAGAAAGAATGGACGAGGAAAGACTGACTAAGAAAGTTTAGAAGGCTAGTATGAATGGAACAGTCGCAAGAGGAAGACCTAGGCGAACGTTTCTCGATCAGATCGGAGGCGTTCTGGACAAAGGCCAGGTTAAGAGCACCTTAAACCAACGGGCGTGTATGAGGAATGTGATGAAAGTGAATGAAGTCAGAGAAATGTGTCAGGATCGTAGCAAATGGAAAGCCGTAGTCTCTGCGAACCCCTCTAGGAAACAGGCGTGAATCTATGTATGTATGTATGTAAAATATGCATTGTGGGATAAGTTAGTAATGCGAGAGAGAAAATCTATATCTGACGGCAACTAGCTCTTAGACTAGATGTACATCATGGCGCATTCGAGGGCGTAGTTAGGGTGGATTACGGGTAGCGTAGCACCCACTCCATCCCCCTTTAATAATTAAAAAGCGGTAATTTAGATATTTTAGCAAAAACACTAAGTTATTTGTGATTTTATAAATTTTTCAGCTATAATGTTATGGTTTAATTATGTTTATGACAATATTTCGCCTATATTGTTTGAATATGATATTTTGTATTAATTTTGAAGTAATAGCCACTGGGTGGAGAGGTGTGGTCTAGTATAATTCTAGGTTCCGCCTACCTTAGTGCCTTATTAGATGTTATAAAATTGAAAGCAATCGTCTGCTATTCAGTCTTTATCAAAACGGCAATGTGACTAGCATACATCGGGAAATTATACGACAGAGCTTAACGCGTTACGTTACTAATATTTGTCACTCAGTGTCCACCACTTGATAAATTCGAAGAGTCCAAACACCGTGACGACGACACACTTACACAATGACTGATATTGAAACCGATTTACTTATCCAATACAATCGACGGTTCAACAGGTTTTGTAAGTAGTAGTTGAAAAGGGCTTTGCTGTTAGAAAAATAGCAGTAGTAGCGTAAATTCTGGCGCACGGTGGAGCCCATAACACAGGAGTAAAAGTCTACAAAGCTTTTAATACCTTCAAAATTCTAATTCAATCAAAAATCTATTCTATCAGGGTCTATATATAACATGCAATGTCAAATGAAACATTACATAAATACATGCTTAAACCATTGATGTATAAAAGCCCTAGATAACAATTCCATACGAATGTAACAATTAAAACTGTCCCCAGTTGCTTATAAGTAGTTAATATAAGTATATAAACGTTCATTAATGCAAATTAAACCTTACCGCCTTAACTTAACGTTGAATATAGACTATTTAAAAAAGTAATAAATTTTTACGAGCTGTGATCGCCGGTAGAATAAAGAATGAATGGAGTCGAATATTGTATTTACAAATATAAGTTTATAATCTAACGTAATTATGTAGGGTTAAAATGCATGTGAATGTGTTATAAACACATAATTATTTGCTTTTACTTTACTTACCTGTAGGTATTTTACCAATGTAGTGTCCTGTGATGTGCAATAAAATGAAACTAATGTATTGCCATTATAATTTATATATGGCAGATCTTAAACAGATGGTAGGATAATCTTTTATTATCTTACCAGACATAACGGTAGTACTTATTTAACAAAATAGACAAGACAAGTAAAACATTTGTAAATAGCATGTTTTCAATATAACAGTAATATATAAAAAAAAATAGCTTTAACATTACGCGACTGATTGTACTTACAAATTAAAGTAACATAAAACAATATACTGATGACTGCTGATAACTGACTGAAAGAAAATTAAGATTTCAAACTTGAAAAGATACGATACAATATTTTTATAATTTTCTTGAAATAAATTGAATTTGTTGTATATAATCTTCTTTCTGACGGATTTAAATTTTTCCGTAATTTTCTATGTTATATAATGCAATCTTATCTTGATATATCTCTCGATAATAGATTTAATGGTATTATTTACTTGATTGTTATTTGTTAATATGGCACTTTGAAGAATATGAGCTGACTCCCAAAAATTATGATAAGTGTTGTTGTTGCTGTGCTTGCTTGTGATCGTTGCTGTGCTATGACGGATATTCATTTTGCACATCGGACGGGATATCGAGGAAAGCTTAAATCCAACATAAATATGTAGATACATTAATATATAAATATCCCACGAAAAGGATACCACAAGGACCATATTAAAAAAAATTACGAACATTATTATGGTACGTAATAAAACAAGTCTAGTAATAAATAATATGTATATACATTCGCATTATCATTTTAAACCAAATAAAATATATTTATTTTTAAAAAGTAACAGTGTCTCGATTAATATTAGAATAGAGTCAACATGTAACCCGGACTAATCAAGTGGAAATACAATAGTATGATTAATGCGTTTAGTAAGTGTTCATTTAAATGAGCCGTGTTATACGGTCACACTAGGTTATGAAATTAAAAAAAAAAATTGCGTTGATTCCTTGACGCAATAATCAGTATTATAATATAATTATAATGATAACATTATTACTTACCGAAAATATGAAACACCGTCCCTTTTTAGTGTGCTGGAAGTGCGAATTTACAATTTTTAAACGAGCACTGCAGCATGTTTACTTTCGGAGCGATCGAACGGTACTAAATTAACAGAGCACCCAACTTTTCAAGTGGGTGCTCATTTCGTGAGGACGTTTTTTGATGCTTATTGTGTAACTAGGGTTTTTATATATCAATGACTTAAACCAATAATTACTTTCTACGTTATGAAGGAACAGATGGACATACCCAGATACATACATATATGTGTATGTACATATAAATATGTATGTATCCTCTTGAGAAAACAATTCGTAGTAGTCTAATAAAATGCTCATAAAATTACAAACTTATATACCTAGTTATAACTTGCATTCTGATATATTTTTGAGACTGACTGCGTTATGCGTCGACATGGCTGACACATTCAGCCTACTGACTAGCTTTACGCGTTGCGGCATTGCGACTCATTGCGATGTGTTTACGCAATGTTATGTATGAACCCCTATTAAGTTACTCTGTGCAACCAAGTCGATTTCGATGAGAAATATGCTGATGGTTTTCAATATTCAAAACAACTAATATCATTTATTGCTGATTAAGATTTTTAAAGTTTATTTAAAATAAATAACCATCTCTGACTTTGTATTAAGAGCAAACGCAATATCAGGTATGTGAGATTTGCCTTTGAATGAAAAGTATGATTGATAACTGTGAATAGATTGTTTACAGATTTCTCGACGGTTGCTTAGTAAGCATATAGTAGATATTGTTGTTGATTGTCTATTGTTTGATAATAGTCTGTTATATTTATTATTTAATCATTAATTAAACAGTATATTATGATAGGTTTTGTTAGCAAAATCTCTTGTGCCTTTGCTATGGATGCTTGATTGTATTCTTATTAACCTGAAGTCTAGTACTGCTATGTGACAAACAGACACACATGTATACATACCGAAAGGGTCGGTATTTTCAGGCATACCTATTTTGCTACCTGTGGCTTTAGCTCCCAAATAATAGATGGTGAGCCCATTGGATTTTACTACACATTAACGAACAAAATGACAACACTATACAGGCTAGTAATATTATTATCGTGATAGAAAGTTAAGGTCGTTAAGATGGTATAATGCTTACAGATTCCAATTAATTATTCGGCCATTTATGACTAAGTCATAATATTATAAAATCTGCTGAGTTTTTTAATTTCTATTGTTAAAATACGCAATTGAAGCCTTTAAGTGGATTGTAATTGTAGCCCCGCCCAAACAGCAGAGGCGTGGTTAATAGTGACGTGACAAAGTCGATTCTTTTACCGAAATCGGATTTTAGCGGTAATAACGGTAAAGCACATCCCTATTGATAGAACTCCTACTAGATTCTTATCTCCTGGTGAGACTCGGCGAGGTTCAGTACTATTTTCGCGCCTTAGATGATATTATTATATCTATATAGATATGTATAGCTGTTACTAAGGCGCATGCGCGTTATAGTAACGTAACTGCCATCGATGTACAGAAAAACCGAACGTTTAGAGTTGAAAGTGCTTATTATTTTATTATATAAGAACGTAAGTAATAAAAAAAAACAGACATTTTTGGCACCTAATTGAAAATAATGATTATTACAAAAACCTTTTCCGAAATGGCGGGAAGCGGTAATAGACGGTTCACACACATCACTAGGAGATACCTCCACATAATATCTGAAGTCCTAGTAGAATCGTGCAAATCTCGATCGAATTTGCACGAAACGTGCCTCTTTTGGTATATTTGTACCAGGACAACAGAAGGGCTGTAGAGCTAGAAAATACCACTTTAAAGGTGCAGTTTCAATTTCAAAACGACATCTTTAACGTACCTGCCTCTTAGATGATATGATGTTTTGGTTTTAAGCTGCTGTAGTCTCACTCACACGTAAATGGGCATAAATGTTTTGCCTTAAAAGGGGGATGTGCATGTGCAATATGTACGCATCCTGCCTGACGAACACATCTTTATGTCTGCATGTGTGAGTGTGTACGCCCACTTCTAGACCTACGTTTAGTTATGACTACCTATAAGTAGGGCGCTGTGATCTCGGTCAGTAGTGCCAGTGTCAATTATGACGCGGCGGGAATCGATATGCTCGCGAACGTCTGCCGTTTCGTGCTTGGTTTGTTGAATTGTGCGGTGATTACAAAGTTAGACAACTTATCGAAGAGCTACTTAAATATAAATTAATTTAAGTAACTTTAATATAAATCCATTAAAGTAACTAAATTTAAAGGACGGTTTTTTAATAACGTCCTATTTAACTTTGAAACTCGGCAACGTTTACGGACTTTTAGATTGTCTACTATTCGAGCGAAAGAAATATGACGAAACTCGTCATGTTTAATGCTGGTAGACAGCGGCGACTTAGCAACTTATGCCTTTGGCATTGCCGAATTTTATGCATGGCATTTTCCACTTCCCATCGGGTGGCCATAAGCTTCTCAAGAACATAGCTGAAAGCAAAATATATCTACACGGTAACATATTCGAACAGTTCGGAGTAACAGCTGATTGTTCAACGCTCTACATTCAAGCAAGCAAGTCTAAAGTTCTGTCATTATTAAGCGGCAAGGAAGTATCTTCTCCTTGTGATGATAATCGGCCATCTAGCTAATGAATGACTAAGACATTTATTCATTAATTTGGCCAACCAGTAGTTGTAACATTACCATGCACATGAAATATGTATCTTATAAGGGGGGTCCAGTCAGTACAGACCGGCGACACTTCGACCCAGTGGGATCTTTTGTGTCGACATCCCAATAACGACTGCCATAGATGTTCATGGCAGCCGGGACCGACGGCTTAACGTGCTCTCCGAGGCACGGAGCAGGCGATAATTGTCAATCAATACGCACATAATTTCTAAACGTCATATAACTTTTCGAAAGTCAAAGGTGCGCGACGTGGGTTTGAACCCGAACATGAAATATACTTACATTTGAAGTGTTATAACTTGTGTAGAAAAGTAACACCTGAATCACAATAGCTTGGACAATGTATAGATAAGTTAATTAAACAAAAAATCTACATTATACATAAGACAGATTGGAATTAAACTACGATATACGGAGAGATAAACAAGGTGATCGTCTCATTGTCTTGAAGTGTTTTGTTTTAAAGTCATCATCATTATCGCAGCTGAAAGACATCAACTGCTGGACATAAGCTTCCTCCAAGGACTTCCATATAGACCGAAATAACGTTGTCCGAGTAGAGCTACTCTAAAATATAACAAGGATGCGGCTGTTTTCTTACTTCTTTATTTTTATTTCAATAAGTATAGCAGACAGGCCCTATAATTGATAAACCCATAATTGATGAAGAAGAAAGTAGCAACCAGGCCTAGTAAAATACAGCATAGGACTCCAAACTTGAATTATCTGCGAACAATGTGACACATGGTGTCTGAAACCCTTTGGATGCAACAGTACATTAAACTTTAAGTTGATTCGGGCCTATTATGCAGTAGACATTATATCTTCCAAACAATGTGATAATTGGAAACTAATCTTGTTCTCTCCAGAGTACTTTCAAACAAGGAATCCATACTTCGGTGCGACGCTTGGTCGTTACGCGAACATCATAAGGGAAGCTACGATGGTTGTAAGGCCATCAGGCCGGTTGTACATGCTGTCCAGCAACAAGGGTTATCACCACTACAACGGCGGATACCGGGGCTTTGATAAAGTAAGTAATAAATGAGATGACCGTTTATGTTCTACAACTGTCTCTTGTAGCTACTATACTTAATGAGAGGCTACGACAAAGTTATAAGTGGTATACAGGCTGTGGCGTAAATAATGGATAACCCTGAAACTGTCGACTGGCCAGATTATCATCTACCATTTACCCCACTTATATCACCATATGCCCATGGATAACCAAATTCTTGAAATGTTTGATATTTTAATTGAAAATTGTACTTACTCATACAAAATCAGCTGCCATTTCTACAATTGGTGACATTTTCTCGTTCTGTTTTGTTTTATGTCACTCCTGAATACTTGTATCATTAGACCAGTATCAAGTTTTTTTGTTACAATCTAAGACAACTTCGCAAAATATACTTATTCTCAAATTGTAACCTGTTTTCTAAGGAATTACGAATTTCTGGGACCCTGTATCGAAAAAAAAATGTCCATGGGCATATGATGATATCGGTGGAGTAAATGATAGATGATAATCCGGCCAGTCGACAGTTTCAGGGTTATCCATTATTTACGCCACAACCTGTATAATATAGCTGTCTCGTTCTGTGTTAATTCATCGCACTAGGAATCATTTCAGTATCGCAAAGGACTGTAGAAACATTCAAACATCGGACACAAAACACCCAGACCCGAAAAAACATTTGAAACGGGTTCAATTGAACCAAAAACCACGCTTCTTGTGATGGGAAACTGTTCTCGGGATTTATCATAATAATACCAACCCTATTTATAAATTGTTCCACTGCTGGGTACGGTACCTCTTCTCATTGTAAGAAGGGCTAGGTCATAGTCCTTCACGCTGGTCTTATCTAGATTGGCAGACTACACATATTATCTTCAAAAACATTATGGAGATCTCTCAGGCATGGAAGATTCCTCACGATGTTTTTCTTCATCATCAAAGCAAACGACAATTATCAAATACGTACATAAGTTCAAAAAGTCAGAATTGCACGCTATGAATCGATCGGATTAACATGGTTATGGCAGCATGAGACTTGGCGTCATTTAATGGAACGAAGATCTAATTAATTGTGGAAAACAAATGTGATTGTGAAAGGATTAGACTACATAAGAGAGTCAATGCCGCAGAACTTAATTTTTTATTTGCTCACCTACAGCTAAAACTATGTACGAATGTGGAATGTGGAAATATCAGTGGCCCTTTTACGGCTGGAGGCCCTTGGTGGTCAACAGACCCAAGGTCATTTAGTGCTAAATCTTAATCGTTCTTGGGGCTTATTTTAGAGTTCGAAAAACTCTTATACAATAGCTTTGTCCGTCCGTCCATCCGTCTGTCCATCCGTCCGTCCGTCTGTCTGTTATACAACTTTCAAATCAAGAATCGTAAGAGCTAGAGACTCGCGGTTAACACCATTCGACTAAGAATAGTTGATATACCCCCGAAATATAATAATATATATAATATAATATTCTACCACATACACACATACTAACATCACACGTAACACCATCTAGCCCAAACTAAGCAGAGCTTGTACTATGGGTACTAGACAATCGATAAACATACATATATACTTTTTTTTGTTGTAAATACATACATATTATAAATAGTAACACCCAGACCAAGACAAACATCCATGTTCATGCACACAAATGTTTGACTTGTGCGGGAATCGAACCCGCGACCTCAGGCGTGGCAGTCGGTTACACTAACCACTACGCCATCGAGTCGTCGTAAATGACTATGATCTTTGATCTCTGACCTCAAGGTCACATAATACCATCTTTCAACTCAAAAATCGTAAAGCTAGAGACTCACAGTCAACGCTATTCGACTCAACATAGTATATAGCCCCGAAATGACTGACCTTTGACCTCTGACCTCAAGGTCACATGATACCATCTTTCAACTCAAGAACCGTAAGACCTAGAGACTCGCGGTCAACGCCATTCGACTCAGCATAGTCGATATAACCCCGGAATGACTATGACCTCTGACCTCAAGGTCAGGTGATATAATTTTTTCGAACTCTAAAGATTTACAGCAATTCATGGCCGTTTCTCACTTGTTTCTTTGCAGGTTAATTGGCATTCGTACGAGTGCGGGGACAACAAGGTGATAATGAGCCATGTCTCAGAACGTTTCGACGAGGGCTACCCTGGTACCGTGATGGCACAGATCACCTTTGAAGTGACCTGTGATAACACTATTAAGATTGAAATGAGGTGCACGACAAGTGAGCCAACTATCATCAACATGAGCCACGCGCCGTTTATCAACTTGGCTGGACATGTAAGTTGGAAATATTTTTGATTGAATTACGTATTAATTTATCACTAGATTTTTTCGGGGGCTCCGCTCGCGTAAATGTAGGTTATATTAATTTTCTATCTCGCGGGCACAATCCTTTTTCTGAATGAAAGGTATCCGATTTCCTTTTCTGTGTGTGTTCCAACGTGTAAACGAAATTGCTTGATGATCGGTCAAAAAATCACTCTCGCATTTCTAATATTATATATTAGTTAGGATAATATGTGCTCGAGTCGTGGACGCGTTTCCGTGACGGGCATTTTGTGCAAGCAAGCTTATCGCAATACATTACTGGCAACCACATTCAGACGTGTCCATTGTGGAGATTATCGTGCACAAGAGTACCAAATATTAATAAAAATTGTTAACGATTTTACTATACTTGTTAAGATTAGAGTAGTGTATTTTAGATGCAATGTGCAGGCGCCACATTAACCTCATGTAGTCGTTTATATAATAGGAATATCTTATTAACTTGCAAACGGTACTATTCATATTTACTACTAATAACCGTTTTGAAGAAGGATCGCCTAATAATGACTGGTTCCTTGTTAGGTCATCTTTAGAAACTTTCACTTGTTAATCCCTGAATACCTACTAATAATTTTCGTACGATAGGAATCGAGTGAACTATTATATTATAAATGCACAGGCACCATCTCGCTTGTCCTGTTACTTGTCACACCTGTAGGATGCGTTTTTATTATTATTTGATCGTAACATTCGTTTATTTACATTTTGTTTTTATCAACATATCCTTATTAGGATTTAGTGATGTGCTTTGCAAATAATCTAAAAATATTGATAAAAAACTATTTGTAAAATAAAATTCAGTATATCGTTCAGCATCAAGGACCAACTTGGATCAATTGCTTCTATATGTATTGAGTTTTTTTTTAGTAGTTAGAAACTACTCCAGTGGTGCGGTCGATCTCGGCCTACGTTTTGCTGCCATACATAAGGACTGATCTCATGATAGCCTTATAAGACATAGTGTTTGGAGTTAAGCATTTTTCTGTCACATATAATATTAGTAACTACTCGCTATTTTAGCCGTGTATTGGATAACCGATATTGACAATACCTACTACAAATTAGGAATTGATAATTTTACAATATTATGTAGGTGTTAGGCAGCTATTAAAGTACGTTTTGAATGCATCTAGACAGTAATTTTTAATATTAAGCAAGCGTAAATAAAATTTATTCCAGCAGTCATCGTAGTCATGCTGCTACAAAAGTTATTTATTTTTTATAGTACATGGGACATTAATTTGTGGACCGAAAAATAGCCGCAAAACGATTCCATAATTGATACAATTTATTTGTGGTCCAGTGTGATCACGATTACTTTCGATAGATACCTGCGTGCCGTGACTGTCGCTTTTTCTTTGCATTCCGACATAACAAAATATTTAATTTTACCAGCATACCGGACCTGATGCAATGCTTGACCACATTTTTACCATCAACGCGGACAAATATACTGCGACGGATGAAGATGGCCTTGTCACAGGTAATTTTTTATTACTAAACGATACAACTGCCCACCTTAGTGGAGCACTGGTAGTGATTGCGAATGCTGGGTATGAGGTCTCGAGTTTCACTCCTGGGTCGAAAAAAATGTTATTGGGTATTGCCATTAAGAATTTTTCAGCAGCAGCAAGGAGTTTGCACTTTTGGCACTGATTTTTCACGGAGTTTCCAATCCACGACTATAGGCTAAAGTGGGACTTAAAACATTGTGGGTATATAATACATTAAAACATTGTGGGTATATAATACATTTCTGCTTACCGCTTCGGGAATATAGGCTTGAGATACGGTATGACAAGAATGTCAAAATTTACGTAATTTTTCATCACAGTTGGTAGTATCTTGCTGAGCTGTAAAAAAATTAATGATGTTTTTTAATCACTGGTCAAACGGTTTCACCTCTCACAGCTTGAGGTGCTTCAATAGTTATTACATTGACGTTTATTTTCTAGGTGAAAAGAAAGTGGTAGGCGGCACAGCTTACGACTTTAGAGTGCCGCGTGTATTGAGAAACATTATAGCCAAAATACCGATGGGAGGTTATGATATTAACTATTGTATCACGAGGGGCACTGAACAAGATTTAACATTCCAAGCAAGGTGAGCCTCCGTACTTTTTTTTCAACCTATTTTTTTTATCTAGTAATTAGGTATATATAACGCAGATGCCACGGTGCAAACTGCAAATACAGAGATGCAGAGCATAAATTTACCAAAACGTACATTTTATATTGCATTATATCGGCAACTACATCGACAAAAATCGAGGTAGGTCTCCAGAGTAGAACCATCACGGCTGCATACCCCATACCACAGCTGCTAGGTCGTGTACACTCCTGACACTGGACAAGCACTTCAAATATGATGCTATGTATTCGCATGGTTTCATGAAAGATCTCAGTAATAAATTACTGACTTGTAATGCACCTAAACTTTGTAGAGCTCTGTAAATTCACGCTAGGACTTTATGTCCTAACTTTTTCTACCAACAAACCATCTGGTCAACGGCATGTCTGGCATGCGTTATGACGTTTTGGCTAGAGATGCCTTCAGAAAATATGTAGATTTACTTGCTGATGATCTATCTTCTCGAGATGCGCGTTGAGCTACAAGCTAATTGTAGATCCTCTGGTTTTTGAGGATTTCAACAATCAAGTAACATATTTGTTATATTTATGAATTTGGGTACATTAAGTACGATTTTCACATGTATTATGTATATTTTTCAGAGCGTTGCATCCGTTGACCGGTCGTGTGATGGAGGTTTACAGTAATCAACCTGGCATGCAGTTCTACACTGGCAACCTATTACCAGACCCGAATAGGATAGTAGAGGTCAGTAACATGATGGTTCAGTATTGTGGTATAAAGATTAGTTCATTCTTTCACTCAAAAAGGTTTGGACCTATCTATTCATCTCTATACTACCTATCATTATTCCAAAATACCCGAAAGCGCCGAGTTTTGATGTCTTTTGATACTATGTATCTAGGCTATAATGTTAATAGTCTTTGTAATAACAGCAACTGAAAGTTATAGATACTCGAAACCAACATTATACTATCTAAACCAAGACATTTATCGTCAAAATGAATGTGCAAAGACCAGTTGTAATAATCTCTAAGTTTTATAATGTAAATAATCATACTGCAACGTGACACATATTTAGGAAAAGCACACTATTTCAGGAGCACTACCCTCTATCACCTTAACTAGGTTTTGCCAAAACATCGAACAGCTTAGCACTTTAAATAATACATTTCTTTGTTACAATTAGGTATTATGACAATGAATGTACTTCTTGCCGCTAGCACATTAATACAGCTTTAAAAAGTTCAATCAGTTCGGGCTTTTCAAGATGCTATTTAGTAGTGACTTCAATCACAACGCTAGACAATATTATAAGCGTCCTATTGCTTTCATCAGTGGGAAGTGATGCTATTGGTTGTCGAAGAACGTCTTCGTCTTGCTGCTAGACCTGGATATGTAAATGGGTACTTACTTAATCTATCTATCGCCCTCATTTTCCAATTAACATGATTTTATCCAGCGCCCTTTGTGTAAGTGATTTTCGATCATCGACATCCGTGGGTGTGTTTCTCCGTTATTCATTGCTAATAAGTATGAGACAAGCTTCAACCTACTATCGTCCCAAAGTATCTTTTGATGTGTCCCTGATACCATTCACGATAGCTTCTAAAATTGTCCATTCATTACCTTTGGCTATTACCTCAAACTGGTGCTGATATGCTGTCCAAGAGGTGGTGCTATCAAACTTAGGCACTTCGTACTTAAATGCTCCGGTAAGCACAGATAAAAAGCTTTGGCGATTTGAAGATCTTTTAGGATTTTCTCGTGGACTTCTAGGGTCTTCACATGCTTATTAGACATGTCTTCTTTAAGGGCGCTTAAGACAGCTCTAATTCTTCTAATTTGGTGTAAATTGCCTATTAATGACATTTGTGCATGCAGTAAAACCTGGCATTTGATCTCTGAGGCTTGGGTTTGATTATTTCGTCCAAGACCTAGCGTTCACACAGTAAGGATTGTGGTCGATTATACTAGACTTCTTCTATGGCTTGGCGTTGACTGTTTTTCATATTCATCACTGGTATCACTGCGAGTTATGCCGAAAGATCGAATGCCGAAGGCGTTGTCATCGTGGCGGTGGTATGAGCAGGATAAGTGTGTGGATTGGCTCTGTCGCGTCTGTAGCTTCACGCGTCTTGTCTAACTTAAATAGATAGATTACTAATTACAATTCCACTGAAGCTCTTCTACGCTAAACGAGAGAATAACATCGTTGGCGTAGAGCACATCCCAAGGCAGATACTTTTGGCCGTGTTATGTGTGTTACATTATTGAGCCATGTTGAAAAGCAAAGGAAAACGCAACAAAAACTTCTTTATTTTAAAAAGTTTAAGAACGCCTGCGCCCATTTTACTTAGTGCTTTTTTGATTAAGGCGTTTTATATAAAAATATAGAAAGTTTATTTATCTATTTTGAATTGCTTTTCAGAAAGATTGGCTAGAATATTTAGAACAAATATATCATATGTATATAAAGAATAAAGATAATTGTTTGACGTAGGACTTGACGAAAGGAACAGAAGAGCAGGAAGTTGCGCCAGAGGAGACCCTATCTGAGGGCTATGAGGAGAGCATTACTGATGAGGAAATGGTTGAAGAAGCGGAAGAAGAAGAAAGCGAGGTGATTAAGAAATTTTCCTTTTTATTTTTCATTAATATACTTACTGTGCTGAATGTTTGCAAGAGTTTATGGTCTAGCAAAATATGGTCCTTTTGTAGGGTATAAAATAAGGTGTACAATATATTAATATGTATTGAATGCTCGGATGTCGTAGTGGTTTAATGGTCACCGCGCCGCTGCAGCTGCGCTGAGTTTTGTGGGTTCGATTCACTATACAGCCTCTACATTAGAAGCTGTCAGTGATACCGAAGAGCTAATTATTGAGGCACCAGTGGCCTATTATTATGCCTTCTTTGTGGCTTAGGCATTTTACTGGTGAGCTTAAATAAGTTGCGCGATAGATGTGGATAAATTGTCTTTTTTGTCATCGCTTCTACCTTTTCATGTCGTATGGCTGAAGTGACAGTCGTCTGACAGCAGTTCGAGGTTTATTATTACCTTTATCGATTATAATATGTATGTTTGGTGATGGAAGTGGAGACCTAGGAGCTACCAGCTCATGTATTTCATTTGAGCTTCTTGCATTGTAAGTGAGCTTGCCTACACATACCTACTGTTCAGAGTCTTGCACCGCATAGCTTGTTCTTCGCCCGGTTTAAGTCTTGTTTGACTACAGCCGAGTCTCTTAAGAACTGGTCCTCACCATTTAGGAAGGAATGTCCTCCTTCCGCAGGTGGCTATGTGGAGGAAAGTTGTTGGTAGTTATTGTTAAGAGTTGTTTATAGTTATTGTGGGGTACTGTCTTCGTGATTTCTTCTTCCCGTAGTTAGGGCTGTGAGATGTGGCCTAGATGTGGCGGTACGTCACCTCAGCGTTGTTATCGGTGTACGATGATAGGTAACTGGCCATCATACGCGCCTGCTATTTCCGTCACGAATATGAGAACAAGGCATCTAGAACTATATTTCTATTATGTAGATACATTTAAGTCCTAAGTGGTGTAACAGAAAACTGATATATGACTTTTTATTGTTTCCAGGGCAAAACGAGCTTCGGATACGTGCCGTTAATGGGGAAGCAGGGCACGCTTTATCAGAAACATGGCCTCTTCTGTATAATGCCGCAGAACTATCCCGATGCGATTAATAATGTTAGTTCCAATGCATACATTAGTTTTATTAAATACCTAAATACCATATTTACCTTCCTTATGTGAAAATTGGTCTTGATATTAAGAACGTTACATCCAAATTTTTTTAAACTGACTTTCTTTGCTGTTATCTGTTACCATTACCTATTAGCACTTGCTAAACCAAGCGCGGTCTTACGTGATACCAGCCCTTTTAAATCGGAGTCACTATAATGCCAGCTGACCTCGTTGTTAGCATCTCCCTGTGTTTTTATTTTTGAACCTCTATTTCGGGAACACCACATTCTGTTAAAAGGTCGTTAAGCTACTACCTTCTGTAATATGGTTTTCATTGTTAACAATATCACCAAACGACACTCAGGGATGGTTACCAATTTAGTGTTACGTCTGCTACATTGCTCAGTGATTGTGACGCGGCAATATTAATGGTCACTGTTGACTCAGTTCCTCGAATTCTACCCACTAGCGATACAACGTCGTGAATGTAGTCGGATGTACTCGGATATCGGAGCGTGCCTGCGAATTCGTTCCACTTCCAGCTGCGGCTGGACTCTGTCTGGTGTGAATTGTCCATAAAGATCAGTAATGACAATTTATCAATATTTAGACTGTACCGTCAAGCACTAATAGATATTTGGTGCTATGTAAGGCAACTCTTAATAGCACTATCAATTATTCTGCAAATGTGCAGTAGGCTCAGTTTATATTTCGTGAGAACTGAAATCATAGCTGGCGATATAATATAATATCATTGAATATACGTCTGTAGTAAAAGCGAAACTATCCCGTGCTGCACAGTCTTATTCAGTAAAGCATTCGCAATTCCATAATCAATTATTATTTTTGTTCACAGAGGAATTTCCCCAACTCAGTGTTAAACCCAGGCGAGGTGTACGTCCACAAAATACAATATAAGTTTGGTCTCTTGCTCGGAAAATACGTCTGATAGTCTGATAGTCTGAAGCGTGTCTTGTCCTTATTAAAATAAACATTGTAAAAGTGTATACAGAGTTTTATTCTTTGGAATACAGTTTTAACAGTCTATTCATAGATTGATGTATTCATTTGTAGGTGCTGCCACAAGAAGATAATTCACATTCAATGAAAGTGTATTTGCTCGCGGTCATATATGACCGGTATGGCGGTCAGTGTGTAAAATATGTATATGTATTGATTTTTTACCTTCTTTGTGGCAGCGTGTATATAAATAAATATTGCTATAGTTGGCGTATTGCAGTTATTTTAGTTTTAAACGGAGAATAGAAATATGAAAGCAATGTCTAAGGGAAGATATATTTAGTGGCTCGGAATAAGAAAGGCGGTGGTCTGAGCTTATCGAAAGAACGTATGACGAAAGGTTGACCAAGATATAACATAAGACAAATGTGAATAGGACAGTTAGTAGACTTCCGCAAACGTTCCTCTAAACACATATAGCATATTCTGACGAAAAGTCAGTTACAAAAATCTATTGCCTAATCTATGGCCGCCGAAATACCGCTGAGTCTCAATAGGTTAAGAATGGTCTAACTTAAGTCTTTAAATAATATAATGAAAGTGAATGAAGCAAGAGAGATATGCCGGGGTCCTACTTAGTGGACAATCGTACGGTCTGCCCACTTCTTCGGGAAACATGAATATGTGTTATCTCATAACAACAATCCATTAGGATAAAAGAGGTCTTAACTTTGTATAGGAACTTTCTGTGGCAAAGCATAACTTATAGTTAAACTTGCCTTTTGAGCAATAGCTCTTTATTAAAATTAATAGTATTTATAAAATAATATCAATAATTTATCACAAAAATAGCTGCGATACGTATCAGTAAACATATATATATATATATAATATCAAATACTAACTTATATAAATAATACAAAATAACATAATTCTGTAACAATTAAAATACTTACAATTTATTTCATGACGACATATTTTGGCAAATAGTTCATATGCCTAAATCAGGTATGGCATATTTACTAGGAGTAGCAAAATTTAACAATCCGAAAATGGCGCGTCATCTTATAAACTCTACATTATATGTAGTAGGTATAATGTTAATATATAAATAGGCAAAGACAAAACAGTTCAATATATTTTTCTCCTTTGTTTGTCAACAGATTTTCTTTGTTGTTTAATAGCAAATGACGCACGAATGGAAAATAAAATATTTAAAATTAAATATGTAATTTCAATAATGTATATTTAATATATTTTATTTAAAAAAAAATGGATTTGAGGATGCGATATTGGACGTATGGTTTAAATATCGCATAGTTTTTAAAGAGTAGTCGTCTCGTAAAATCAAGATCTGTTATACCACATTTATTTTGCCTTTATAGGTACTAAGTATGGAGTAAGTATGTGATATTAATCAAGGATAAGTCCAGATCTTTTTTACAATTAAACACCTTATAAGTAACTTTGATGTAACTATTCTTTCGATATGTCAAACTTAGATGGACTCTTTTTTTGTTTTTCTGTTTCTATCATTTTTGTTTCCATCCTAAACCTACGCTTACAGTTTGTTTAAAAATTTAATCGTTAATCGATTTTGTGATGTGTCGATTGAAACGGTCTCTTCACTATCGCTGTTTACCGATCGTCTGTCAAATGGAACTTCGTATTGAACTTTAAGACTGCGTCGAGCGAAATGTGCCAAAACAGGCGGTCACAGTTAAGTGAATAAAATCAACACTTTTTGTTTAATACAAATATAAAATATACATTTACCATAACAATCAATGTGTTTACAATTACTCCGTGTAAAAACTTAAAATAATTAATATTTTCGCCTACAAAATTACGCAAATTTGCACGAAAAATGTAAAAACGTCAGCTCGTGTTAGGTGATTATTAGATTATAACAGTAGAAATCTATCTTATTTTACAGCTTAAACGAAACAAATAGTTATATTACAATTTGTCCGTCCCAAATATTTAAGTTATTGGTTGACAATAAAGATACATATTTACCAAAAAAGCATTTCATATCCTTCATAAAATTTTACTATGGCGGCCGCGCGCCGATTTGAATATGCGCCGCACGAGCTCTCATTATCTGTCTTACGTTCGGCGCAGTCTTAACGCGTATTTCGTATTTTAACGCGATACGGGGCAATATACTCGTTTGTTTTCAAACAGCGTATGGCCAAATGCGAGTAAGTGTGTGGCGAGCTACTCTTAGAGCAATATCCCGCGTACCGTTTCAATTATAGCAATCAGCTGTTGTACGTGTTCTAAAAGTGTTCTACACTATCTATATAGCAGGAGTAAAAAAAGTAAGTTCCAACATTCTGAATTTCGGTCAGGGCGGCCAATCTTAACGATGGCTGGCCATCTACGCAGTAGATTAAAGTACACAAGTGTGTATGGAAACACAAGTGCACTTTTCTTCCCTAACTCTAATATACCGATTGGACGGCATTTCGATTCGACCGGAGAGAGATCAGGCGCAAGATCAACGGCTTAACGTGTTTGCTGTGGCACGGGGGTGTGTAATATATGCCAGAAACATTAAATCCCGAACTCATGATCAGCAATTAAAATTGCAGCGTTGGCAATGACGGGTAACGACTTAAACCCGACAACATCCGTGCAATTTAATTGTTTACGTCAGCATACTGTCAAAAAATACTATAAATATAAATCAAATTAAGAATGGCAATGAAAGATTTTTCCCTGGGTATCTTTTGATCATTATGGTAATTATGTTGTAGCAACGGATTATAACATGTCATCGCTATTCACACCAGCTACTTTATTTGATGCTTGCTAATGCATTAAACTTTAAATATCACGATACTTATATATTTTTAAGTACAGGTACTAAATATTATCAATACCTCGAAGCTACGTGATTTTGTTATTGAACGTAACTACGTCTAGACTAGTTGACGCCTTATAGGCAAATAAAAATAGAATACTATTTTATTTTAAGCGTATGTGCTGTTACAACTATATTCATAACTAATTCTGCGAGCATTGATCTATAATCATCGATTCCTACCTGCACCATAGGTATGCATACGTATATATTTAGAAAAGGCTTGACTATGCTCTACTTATCTATGTTTTATAAGTTGGAAGTTATATGGCACTTAGTAAATGTACCTACTCGCGGTGCATTACATTATGAACAATTCCAGTCTGTTATGACGTAGGAACGCCCAACATTGCAACTGTACTAAAAGTTATTTAGTTTTTTTTAACAATTACTTTGGCGAGTATTCCTGTCAAAAACGCGCAAACATGAAGTGTACTGTAAAAGCTATATTATCTACATGCTGGCCACGGACGAGTCTTGTATAAGTACGTCGAAAAATGCACTTTTATCATAAACTTGAATCGCACTTGGTCTCGCAGCACAAATCGCATATTCCTCTGTCAACAAAACTCAGGCAAAGGCACATGAAGGCAAATAGTGCAACATGGCATAAAATGAGTGATTTCAGCAGCGTGCTAAAGTGCACATTTACCTTTATATACAACAACATTCATAAGGATAAAGTATCTAAAAAGATTTGGAACCATTTATGCGAGTCAAACTGTAGAGCAAGATGACTGTAGCTTTTGTTCAGGCTGCCGATTTGTTTTCTCTTACACAGGCCGGCCAAAATGTCGTACAGGTCTGCTTCTGTATCGTATACTTCTTCTACACGATCTTCAAACAGTTCCTTGTATGATAAACGCTTTGGTACGATTGGTATGCAGCCACAGTACACAGCTTCTAACCTGAAAAAAGTAAATATAACAAATGAGGCGGTGAACGATGTCCTTATATTGCCAAGACCGACGCACCCTCTATGGAAATCATAGCTCCAGAAGTTTTTATTATATTGGAGATTGGGAGAAAGTGACGAATGAGAACAGGGTAACATAGAACTTATACAAATACAGATCTAGTAACTTAAGATCGTCATGGTAGCCTACATCATACTTCATCTAATGTAATCACACATCAGATGAATGGAATAAAGAAAAGGATTAGATAAGAACGTTATTGATATGAGCAAAACGAAAAATTTGGCTCAGCTTTACTGCCCAATAACGATATGTATTTTGAAATAAGACTTAAAGAATAAAGTATAACTTTCTTATCTTATCTTATGTGAGAACCAGTCAGTGCAGACCGGCGATACTTCGAGCCAGTGGGATCTTTTGTGTCGACACTCTCGCAATAACGACTGCCATAGATGTTAATGGCAGCCGGGACCAACGGCTTACGTGCTTTCCGAGGCACAGAGCAGGCGATAATTGCCAATCAATACGCACATAATTTCGAAAAGTCATATAACTTTCGAAAGTCAGAGGTGCGCGACGTGGGTTCGGACCTGAGACCCTCTGCATTGCAGTCTGTTGGTCTCCCCACTGAGCTATCGCTGCTGATAAGTATAACTTTAGTCTCGTCTAGTTTCTCGAACCTCTAGTGCCTCGGTGATGCATTGACAACAAAACAACTGCTATGCTTTGTTCTGGTTTGGTGCCCGGGTCGGGCAGTGTTATTCTGTTTTCTTGTCAAGAAATTCTGGCAGCAATGCACTTATTAGGTATGTGGGAACCAATTCTACTCTGTCTACCCATTCGCAGATACAGGCGAGGATCTATGTAAGTATGTCTAACACCGACATCCGAACATTATATCAACTCTATTAAGATTTATATTGTCAGGGATAGCACGGGCCACGGTGTGCAGTACGAGCAAGTAGAGGCAGCACGGGATTTATATAACACATAGATAAATTACATAATATGTAGATACCATCTTTGCTGGCACATAATGACATTGACCATAGGCAGCGCGCGGCGCCTGGAAGCAGTGGCAGAGTATACGTCATATCACTCTGCCGATATCTACTAGTGCGTATTCAAGATGAAACGACATGTGATACTTTTACTCTATGATAATAAAGATAGAGTTAAGCATTAGTTGCACCGGTAACTGGTTCAACTTAATTAACTATTGGTTAGCAGCTCGTAGTCAAGTACCACGTGCACGACTTAGCTAGCGGTACCGTAGAGGACAATAATGTCCAATACACCAAAAGCCTAGAAGTGTTAATTCAATTGCTAAAATTACGCTGGCGTAAGCCTCTTTGCGCTCTCTGTTAGTGTAACCAGTAGTGAAGTATACGCGCAGAGTGAGATTCGTACAATATTATAATTTGGTTGTTTGCTTTCCCTATGGGCGCATCGGTTATGGTGTGCTGAATGCGACGATACTCCAAATACTAATCTTCGACAACATTCATAGCGATGAAGGCTAGTGCTTGAGGACAATCTCATATCACTGGCTCCTATGTTATGTTTGGCAACTATCGCCATTCTATATCTATCGGTCAACTCAGTTATCTCACCTCACTGATGAGTTCCGCGCTGTATATCGGTGTAAAGGCTGTAGTCTGCAGGGTAATCTTCACACCTACGGTGTAGAACAAACGGTGTAGAACCTTAACAATCCATGTCGGTCATATGTCGACATAATTAAACTGAGGGATTCTCGCTTAGACGTGGTGTGGGTTCTAGTAGTACTCAACCTATGCTAGGATTAACTTAATACATGCTTTGAAACCAAATTCATCACACTCATATGTTCACTTTGTGAAAGTAGACTTTACGGAAGTAAACATAGGATAAGACTTACACTGCTACTCCAAAGAACTCGTGTATTGCCGTCGATACTACCACGTCGGCATTTCGCAGTACTCTGTAATACTCCTTAGTACTTTCAACGTAGCCACAATGTAGTAGTCTTGAGCTGGTAAATCGTCGCAGCAACTCACAGAATATCTCTGGCTTTTCGTTAAATGATTCTCCGAGCAGACTAACCTGAAACAATTACATACATACATTCAATTTATGTTTTACAAAATATTTTATAAGGAAAATTGAGTTTACTTAACCTATTAAACTTTATTCCTTTGTGTGTCACCGTGTCATTTTATTTTGCCCTTTGTTGTTATTGTATATTTTTAGGATATCATCTAAAATGGCACAATCAGCACTCATTGTTGTGATATTGTGTGTTCGTCCGTCGGACAGTTACAGCTGCATATTTCTGAACTACTTACTACCTATACCAATATGAAATTTTGATATTTTTTGCTGTCTCTGTTGCTAGCTAGCATTTGCTCGTGTCTTCGTCTCCGTAAATTACGATTGGTCTGTGATTTCATGTAAGCGAGTTTCACTATTTGGGGCATGCCAGTATTAGACCCAGAGGTGCACAAGTAACTGGCTATACCAAAAAAACGTATATTCATATTTATCCTAGTTTTTCCTTGTATTTATTATTCTGTATAAGTCGGTAATATTTTCTAAAATATTAAACAAGAAAACGACAAAGCTATATAAGAATACCATTGTTTGTTTTGCAACTCCATTGTGACGGTTAGTGTTTATTTATTGCGGTTAATATCGACGACTTTGACCTATCTATACTAATATTATAAAGCTGAATAGTTTTTTTGTTTAAACGCGCTAATCTCAGGAACTACTGGTCCGAATTGAAAATATAAAATACGGCGCGGTCATCATAAACGCAGGTGAAACCGCGGGCACATCTAGTAAGCTATAAAACTGCAATGTATTCTGTTTTATTTTATTCCTAATAGATTATACTCATAATTAAATTAAAATAATGTATAAAATGATATAGCACATATTTAGTATAAATTGTATTAATGAGATATACGAATATTTGATAACTTTAAAATGCCATGTATTTTGTAAATCACTTCTTATGCTAATTAATAATTGGCATTGCTTACTACTATTATCATTAGCCTTTATAGGTGTGCACTGTGGGCTCGAATTACTATGGCGTCTTGGCATGCCCCTTTAGGTCAGTAAAAGCGTGACTTAGATTTTAATGGCCTTATTCATAAAAAATATCTTACTAACGACTTAATACAATGGGTAGTTAAAATACGTAGTACGCTTAGTATAAATGCATTGTAAAAAAACTTTAATCATATTTTTTTGTAAACCTTTTTATATACAACTTCGTTATTAGACAAGCTACCATTATTATGCTTTATTGTGAACAATACTATTTACAATTTTTACTTTAATGACGCTACGAATTTTTATTTTATACGGTCATATTCATAAAACTTAAAAGAGGGCCTTTTAAGTTTTATGAATATGACCGTAAGTTGTTCGTCGAGATACTAATTAAGTTATGTTATGTTTAAACAGATAGATACATTCACATTTATAATATTCGCATGGATAATCAATTTGCGCAAGCATACCAGGAAATAAAAACATTTAAAACTTACAAAGAGAGATTCTATTATATACGCCTATTTCACGGCCTATTTCACGCATGAGTAGACAGAGATTACGTAAAATGCTAAAGAAAACTAATATATAATCGAATACCTACCTTAAAATCAAACTCATTATCATCGAGCTTGCAAAGAACTCTGTAAAACGCGTCAGGGTTTTTGTCAAACTCCCATCTGTGTGGCCAGACAATGTGCAGTATATTACTATCTTCCTTCTTCATTGACAGCAGATGCTTGTCAATAGTATTGAGATCCAAAGGGTAGTAGATCACTGCACTTTTAGCCTTGATTGTCAAATCCAAGCCTCTCACTCTGTAGTCCGGTTGCAGTTTCAAATGATTGTTGATTTGAGATACAAAGGAGTCGTGGTTGTAACACGAGTTGAACAGCACTTGATCTGCTGCAATGCTGAAATAATATATTATTAACATAATTAGATCAAGCATACATACATAGTTTTAAGCCTTTACTCCTTAAATAATGTTGAAGAGAATGAGTCAATTTTGAATGAGATTGCATGAATTTTATTATAACCATACTGCGCCAGCTATGGTTTTAGATCCCCAGTAATAGAGAGCGAGCCTTTCGCCATTATATATCACCACAATAACGGACTCCGAGCTGCGATAAAGAAATTCTTGACAGGAAAACCCAATGTGTTATTGGGATTTCCTATTAAGAATTTCTGTCACAATTCGTGAATCGTAACCGAGACTTCATGCACATCACTCGCTAATTCTGCTGCGGTAATGATGCAGTCGAAAATCAAGCACCATTGCTTATATCTATGGTTTATGACTTCGATAAATCCAAAAAAACAAGATCATATTTATATTTTGATTGGCAAGCCAAAGTCGATTTTGGCAACTCTTTTGGTCCATGTGGAGCTGACCTTAGTTTTTATTACTGTTTATATGTGTAGGTGTATGATGGATTTTGGCAGTTATAGCTTAGCAATTAAGTAATCTCCATTTATTTATTACTTTAAGGGATGCCAGCAAATCACAGCAATCTCTGTCAGTCTGTATAATAAACTGACTTTTATAATTGTGTGGTAATGAAAGCAGATGCTGTTGGACCTTCATCTCAAAATACAACCCAATAAGATGGCTGACTGTACTTATTTTAGAGACTACCTTTAATCAAGAGCTGAATGTACAACACAGTAGCAAGTTTATGTACTAGTACATTAAGTAACAAAAAACAAGTATGCTATGGTTATTTGGATGAAATCCTATGAAGGAATAAATTAGATAAAATATAAAATAAATAAATTTTGCGATTTTGAACACCATTTATAATACAGATACCTACTGGTTAATTTCACATACTCTTGCTGAATGCTTGCACATGAAACCATTTGGTTCCAGCCAGACTTGATGGTTGGAAGTGCTGGGACCAATTGGCTCAGCCATCTTCCAGCAGATAAGGATAAGTGAATCCTATTAAGCAAGCTATTTGTGTGTTTGTTTGTTCTCAATGTTAGTAAATTATATATTGCATTGAATCATTACTTACCAAGTCATAATCTCATTAAAACCATACTGAAAATCCCTTTCCTTCACAACACGGACTGGAAACTCCAACTGGTTTTCATGGAAATACACAACTTTATGCAAGTTACCCAGGTCTGGCCTCAAACCAAGTAACTCTGCTAGTGGCAATACTGATGTACAAAATAATGTCTTATAACTATGTTGATGAGGTATTTGCGTGGATATGTATAAGGCACAAGTTCTTGCTCGCCAATGCCATTTTTTAGCTGTCATTGTAATCAGTTTGTAGGAAGTAGCAGGCAAGTCTGAAATTATGTATAAAACATTGCTTTATTAATCTTTAATATTAAATTTTAGACTAGTCTATATTAATATTATAAAGAGGAAAGATTAGATTTTTTGTTTGAGTTGTTTATAATTATGTTTGTAAGGATATAACTCAAAAACTATTAAACCGTTTTAAAATATTCTCTCACCATTTGAAATCTATATAAAAATAAAATATAACCTATCTTGCTCGGTGATAAAGCAAGATAGGCTATATTTTATTTTTCTTAATAGTGCTTCTTTTAGTGTTTTCTAATAAAACCACAAACTACAATGCTACCACTAACATACCCATGCAAAAGCTAGTGTTAAATAAATTAATTAGTAGTGACCATTGATTCCCACATTTAAAAAAAGAAGAGCTCTAGTTATTTGAGTTGAAAATTCAGACCAGAATCTACATTTAAATTATACCCAAATAGTCTAAGAACGCCCGCCACTCTACCCTACAGATCATATCTAAACCAGCTTGTGTGGTATGCAGCCAGAAAATCTTATTTGCTACAGAACTAAATACTGTGGTAAGATTGCTAGATTCCTTAAAAAGATAGTGTCCTTTTAGAAGCAGTCCAGAAGCCCTCATCCATTTCACTGGCAGAAGAGTAACTCCTACTTTAAAAGGTATCTAACTGAAATTGTTATGTCTGTCTGAGATACAACAGCATATTAGTATGAAGAGTATCATAGAAACTTTAGATTACATTCAGCAGATGCTGTAAAATGTTTATTGTTTATGCTTATCGATAAAGGCAACCACACAATGAATTCTTAATAACAGAAGCTACATCTTGGGATGATAGAGAAGATGACAAGATGAGGTTGATTCTAATTGCATGCAATAGAAAAGTTGAAGTGAATTAGCTGGTAAGCTTTTGTTCTACAATGATGCACAATTAAAATCTTAATATAAAGTAATTCTAAAAAAAAGAAGTGACATTTTGAAAAGACTTGGACATATCTGATGTTATAGGTACTGATTAGGTTTGTCTATAATGCTTTTATCAAACAGAAGCATTTAGCAGTATTGTAATGATTATCTATTTGATCTAAAAGCTTTGAAAGTATTCCATCAGTTAAGAAGTAAACTGCTAGAATGAATATCCCAAAAGCTTATTCGCTAATCAATGAGTGACCTACAATGTCAAATAAATAAAGACTCCTTACTTGAACATATAACATCTATTAGTTTCTTGTGAGAACCACCGTAAAACGGCTCTATGATCAACAGCTTTTCACTAACAAAATCCATCGTGACTAGCTGCTAGCCTGCGCAAAACGATTAGCTAATTCAAAATTACAAGGATGCCGAGAAAACTATTATTTGTAATTAAGTAGGTACATTTTCAAATATTCATTACAATTTCTATTACGAGACGCCCAAGAGAGAGTCAGTCTCTTTTAAAACTGCTATCGCAGATTGAATTCCTTTTCATTTTCATTAGCTACATTAATAGCTATAAATATCATAATACATTCTTCAGATTTTCAAACGTTTGAATAACAAGACAAAGTTTATAAAGGTCAACAAGACGTTAAATGTCAATAATGTCATGTCTAGTTGCGTTTTGATCATGGTCTGTGCAGCAACCTAAGTCAAAGTCAAAGTCAAATTCAAATTCAAAAATCATTTATTCATTTAGGTCACAAAGTAACACTTATGAACGTCAAAATATATAGGTTAGTGAGTTTACTAAGTTACTGAAGCTACATTTAGGTTAATTGCTAGGTTCAGGCAAAGGGTTGAGCCTATCAGAAGAAACCTGCAAGAAACTCACCCTAAACTCTTTTATAAATATTTAAGTATAAAGCTTTAGCGTTATTGCATATTTTAATGTATTTTGGCCGGCGGCGATTATATTCTTTTATACATAGAGTGTGTAGCCATGTAGGACTGGACATAGATTGGTGGCTACGGCGCGGTGCGGTACGGCCGCGGCAGCGTGATTTTCACAAAATTGTTTAACTTGTCATAATAACAATATTTTTAGCAGCATTACTACTAATCTGTTTTATTTTTAAGCTACTTACATAGTATAATATTGTCTTCTATTTACGCGAATATTATTCATTGAAATTAAACTGCTATATACGGATTTTATCGCGTTGTTTATTTGACACTTTATTACAAAATTTTGAAAATTGTTTCACTACTACTACTATTAAACTTTACTAATTTTTAAGCTAATTAAATTATTATTAAACTATTTAGATTTAATTTATTTTTACTTTTACACTTTCCCCGACGTTTCGGTTGCTTTTCAGCAGCCATGGTCACGGGGAGACTAAGATGGCAGTTGTCTCAATGTTCCAGTGTAGTTATTTCAAAGTACCCGAACATAATTTAATCATTGGTGTTTCTATTTACGCAGAATGAGCTCAAAGTATCATGAAGTCTAGCTGTGGTTTGCTTCTTCTTGTACTACATACTTACATAGTAGCTTAAAAATTAAACAAATTAGTAAAAGTATTTTATAAACAAAAAAGCCTGCTTTTCTTTTTGTATTTATGAACTGTCTTTAAAATAACTTACGCTTACCTATTACTGTTTAAACAACTACTAGCTATTGTATATACCAGCCCAATATATAAAGGGGAACCTGTTGTACCTAGCTCCATGATGTACCCCGAAGCCATTGATTTTTTTAAGTGTTTCCGGCCTGTTTCCAACCTTTTATCTATGACAAAGTAAAGTTAACGGTAAACCAATTATTGGTTTACTGGTAGACGTGAAGTTAGTTGTAGGTGGCTATAACGCGGCGTTTTGTTATGAGATTTTTAATGTTTTTGCAGTAAAAAATTAAAAAATTAAGATTTTTATTTGTTTTCGATTCTTAAACTATTTGATTTACATGCAACATTATCATTTAAATTCCCTTTGTTCCCGTTGGGTAACACTAGTTTGTGTCACACGTTTCCAGTGTTACCAAGCCAACATTTTTAATTTCATATGAAAATAATTAAAATCTTTGAATTTATAGTATTGTTTTTATACAATAATCATTTCATAATTTTAAAAGATTTTGGGTAAAAATTATACACAAAATATGCTATACAACATCTTTACGGGTTTTATAAGTAAAGTCAGAAATATTTGATTATTAATTTTGCCTAGCTTGTTGTAATTAAATTGTTACTTGCAGCACTGTGAGGACTTATTTTATACTCCAAGTAATACATGGCACCGCTATCTTACTGAAACGACAATTTAAGGACACTGTCACCCCTCTGGGTCATAGCCAAGGTACCACTTACTCACATGCGTTTTTATTGTAATATTTTGCTCCAGGTAAAATAGCTCGGAGTAAAAACAAAGTTAAACGAGACACTATTGATAAAGAAAAACTTTCTAGTGCTATAAAACAAATCAAAGAAAAAAGATTTCATTGAGGAGTGCTGCCAAACAATTTAATATAGCAGGATCTACTTTAAAGACGCATTATAAACATTGCCTAGGGAAGTTTTTACTGTTCCTGAAAGGGAGAAATATTGGGAATTTGTTGATTAATTAACTTAATTAATTAATTAAATTAATTAATTAAATTAGTTTATAATAAAACCGACTGAATAATACAAGCCAAAAGTTCCTAAATTATTAGTTAAAAATACAATATAAGACTGTTATGTTAAAGGTATGTTAAATAATTACGTAAATAAATAAATAACTATACCTAAAAATAATAATAATGTCAAAAATAAGTATAAGATATGATTAGTCAAAACAGATGCAAATATGACAGATTAAAAAGTTTATGCTGCGAATTTATATTTAATTGAAATTGTGTTCATTATTAGTTTAGTAAGCTGAACAGGGTATTAAAATTATTTTTAAGCACACGTAAATAAAATATCTTTGAGACCATTTTGAAGAACTCTTAAACATGCAGGTCTCATTACGATGTTTTACTTCACTTAGATATAGTGATCGATAATTAGGTATATAATACGCCCATTACTTAGAAAAATTAGAGTTCTGTGTGCCTCGAGATTGAACTCGGCGCCACTGCGTGGTTGTACATTGTTTTTGCTCTAGGCGCTAGCTATTACTGCTACGAAATACTAACACTTGTCACAATTTTGTTAGATAGAGAAAATTTATATCTGTGTGTATTGTGACTTCATATACAGACATCATGTCATTATGATATCCACGACATCACATAATTCCTAACTAATATTATAAACACGAGTCTGAGTTTGCTTTTTGTTTGTTTGTTTATAAAATAACGCTTTCATGATTTAACTTATCAACCAATTATCATGAAACTTCGCCTACACGTTGTCAAGGAAATAGAAAAGGACATGGGGTTTGACTTTTTAACTAGAAAAATTACTAACCTGAACTAACCTTTTGATTTTTACATTTGTGATTGCTTTGATGCATACCTCTCCGCGGGGCGACGGAGAGGTTATGTTGGACTCACTGGGGAAAGGCGGTGAGCGACATCTCGGTAATATTGACTAAACTTACCACGGTGTTCCTCGACATAACCGCAATCAGCGGGGCTGCGCGAATCGCTTTCACATGCAATCGCGACTCCGCCGAGGTTTCGGCCCGCCGTATGAAACGGCAGGCCACTACACAAATAGACCTGCCCTTTGGACACCACTTATTTTATCCCTACTGTCCCCCTGAGGAGGGGAAGGACACACGATACAGAGGCGCGCGTGGGAACACGCACGCCGCCTCTCGGACCTGGTGCTGATAGGGTGGAGGGCAGGCCCACGAAGCCCACCACCCCCAGGTCAAACCTCAGGGTGGCTGGAGGTCGTCCCACGTCCTCCGGCGCCCGGCTCTGCGGTTGGGGGGAGGGTTGAAGCGTTCCCTCTCCCGCACCGCCGCCTCCTTAATGAAAATCACTTCCTTACAGAAGGAGGCGACGACGTTCCACGACTTTTCACTCCAGACCATAGACTGAACTACGGCCGGGAGCGAGAGGGCAACCAATCCGTCTGCCGCAATCAACTCACGACGCTGCAATGCCCAGGTGGAGCAATCCGTCAAAGTGTGCAGCGCCGTGTCCACAACAACGTCGCGGCAGTCGCCGTAGTGGTGACAACCGGGCGTCTCTTGGTGGCCTATGCGACACAGGAACTGGCCAAAACAACCATGGCCAGTCATTACTTGTGTCAGCCGGAAGGTGAGGGCACCATGCCGCCTCTCCAGCCACTCCTCAAACACGGGACTTACCGCCACAATCGTGGCGTGCCCGAACCTGAACTAACCTACATTTACGCGAGCGAAGACACAGGCTAAATATAGTATTAGGTACATAAATACTATAAAATTACATAATATACAGAAAATATTAAGGCACGTCAATAGTCCGAACAATATGTTTACAAGCATTATAAGCACACGGCTCTCAAGTACTCCGCGCTTCGATTGCACCACTCTAGCGATGTGCAGACATCCGCATCGCCACCATCATAACTGGTACGGCACCGCACCGCTCCCGTATCCTAAGCTAGACAACTTTACAGACAACATTAGTTATGCTAGTTTGCTATCAGTGATCTTTGCCAATTGTGACGGTAGTATAGCGTCTTTCTTTTTAATAATTGGCTACATCGACCTATTGGCAAAATAAATCATCCAAACCCGCACATAACCGCTTAATGGTCAGTATTTTTTAATCTTGTTTTATACGCGTATATTTTGTTATATCTCAAGCCATCTTGCTTTTGTTTTATTTGCCTTATGCCTTTCTTTCGTTTATCTTTGATTTCCTGCGTTTTGTTTATTTTCTTTTCTTTCTTTTTGTCGGCCTGATCTTATGCACTTTCCAAACATGGTAGAAAAATAAAAGCATTACAGTTATTCTATACGAGTAGCCAGCTACTCAAGTGGAAGAGTCATTGTGAATTATTTGGTGAAGGTGCCAATGAGCAGGTGTGCTTGTATAAGTACCAACTAATTACACACAACCAGTGTCTAAGTCGAGATACTATTACTACGTTTCATCCAGGTTCCTAAATACTCTCCTGTGACTTTTTCACCCTATTTCGTGTCCCTTCTTTGTTATGGATGTGGAGACCGACTAATGGACACCCTTGGTAGGTTAACAGGCGGTTATAGGTTAAGATAAGCGCTTACGATTAGGCGAGCTGAGGGCTCGTCAATACCAGCAGAAAAATAAAAAATCATTTCGTGGTCTTTAATCCCACGTCATCCAGCCAGTTTATTACTTTTGATTAAAGTCACTTTCAAACTTAAAGTATATATGTACATATATCTTATTATTTATTACATATAAGTCACATAGCAAATCTGTCATAGTCTCACGCTTTGATCCCCAAATTGGTTTCCTACGAGGTTGCGTAAGTCTAGGTTCAACCTTATGACACTAACTATGATTTTAAGATCCCAAGTAAATAGGAAAGAATCTATTATCGTACCAAGCCCTGAAAAAGCTGATTAAAAAAAAAAAAAAAATTCATAACACATTCTCTGACAGGATATCGAACCTGGATCTCATGCACAGCAGCTACCCACAACCGCTCTGATAAGGCATTAACCGTATTAATTGACGGCAATGAATTAAGAAACGTACTTGATGATGAATATTTTATGATGGCAGTGCAGGCTTATTAGGGTGAGACTGTCTCGGTGGCGCAGCTGTAGTGTATGCGACTGCTGTGCATTAGGTCTCAAGTTTAAATCCCGGATGGGGCAATCAAAGAGTTATTAGTAGGAATAGCCCGGACCTAGTAAGTTGGCGGTGTCACACACCCCTTTGCTACGGCAAACACGTAAAGCAGTTGGTCCCGCGCCTGATCTCTTTTCCGTGGTGTCGAATTACTGTCCTATGGGATTATGAGGGTTAGGGACCAGAAAGTGCACTTGTGTTTGCGCATACACCTATGCACTGTAATATCAACTGCGCCTCGCGTCTCCGTTAAGATTGAGTGCCCAGAACCTGTTCTGGTTCTGGGCACTTAATCTATTGTTGCTACAATGACTTGTAGCTCATCTGTTTTTTTACAGTAGATATGTAATAGATAGAAAGATTTAAATCAAATATGTGTCTTCACTGTATTTCATTCGCTCGAAAACGTGTCCGTACTAAGAAGAGTAAGCTCACACATAAAATAGAGAACGATAATCTACTATTTTCAATATAACTGTACTTATTGAAAATAGTACACGTAATAAAACGTAAATAGTATTTAATTTTATTATTCTGATATCATGTTGATGTTGTCTTTAAAGACAACGTTCAGAAGGGTGATCATAATTATTTAGTAGGTATGCAGTAGCGCGTAGTATTTAAATCTTTCAATAGGAAGGAACTTAATTTACATTTATTTATTACTTTTTGGATGCAAGCTTCTCTTTTTGCCACTTCACAAACAATAACACACACAAAAAGCACCTAGATTCAGAACAACTATTTGTGGATTACTTAAATTTTTATCTCGTGAGGAGATCGCACCCACAGCACTCGGCACAGTGTCAATTGCGAGGTAACCAGTTAAATAAACCATTTGAAAATCCGAATCCAAATCCGTGCAAGGATTTCCAAACAATTATACAATGAACACAAAGAGCACGAATAGTGAACAGCTAAACTAGGAACAGCGCAGGCAGTAACGCTATCAGATATTTGTAAGCGGATAGATATACTTGAGAAGTATCAAACATAAAGAGGTCTGTGACCAGGAATGAGACAGTTTGTATACAGGGCCGATATTAAATTATAAGAAGATCTCCAAGCTGGCAACACAGCGTTTCTTTTAGAGCATAGCTTATTGTTTTAGTAGCCCTTAAGGTACCTTGAGAAGTTTCGCAGTCATCATGTTCTCCATAGTTTTGAATTCAATTTAAATGACCGTCAGGATGAATATTTTTAGTTTAACACTTGAAGTGCTTAGAATACATTTGATAGATCATGTCATGTCTTGACATGATTTTACAATTTTACAATTTTGAGTTAAAGCGGTGTCGTTGATGAACTAACAAAAAAGTCTGCGGATAGACGAATGCTAAAAAGCTAACACTTCTACAACCATAAAAAGCTGCGAGACCTTATGGTTAAAAATCATTAATGAGGCATTGGCTTTGCGATTGAGAGATCGCGGGTTCGAATCCCTCCCATGGCATTACCAACGTAAATCCGCTCTTAACACGAGCAATCTATTTAAGCTGGACGGGTTAGTAGGAATACCCACAGTGCCAGGAATCTTTAAAATATATACAATTATTATGTTACATAGTAACATATGAACGCCAAAGTTTGCAAAAGCCGTCGAAGAATCTCTGGACACCTTAATTTGAAGCGGTGATGTCATTACACCTATGTTCCAGCTCAATTCTCCACCGCTAGATTAACAAGGAAAATTACTGAAACAAAATAATACGTACTCATTCTCATATAGTTTGTAGTTATTACTATTATATATCATTGAAGTTAATCTACTCCAAAGCTGCTTATCAAAAACATTAAGAGTAGTCTCACTCAAAAAAAATTCGCTAGATGGCGTTACATGTGTTTAAAACATTGCTTTTATTGAAATCGTATATTTTGTAATATTATGTAAAATTTTATGATTATATTTTACTAACATAGTATATATATGCTATAATATCGTTTTGGGATATCCTGTTACGATATTGGAATGTATTTAAATAAATAAAGCTAAGCTGACAATTTATTGGTTAAGAAGACATTAAGGAATCAAAAGTAATTAGTTTAATGAAAATACTTATTAATACCGAGAAAGAGGGGGATACACAGGCATTGCCTGTGATTGACAGACATTTAAAAAATAAATCTCTTTTAAGAAGTTTTGTTTACACGTGCCTACTGCTGCCTTTTTGATGCTATGGTGTTGTATGTGTCTAACTATTGTGTATAACGATGTTGATTCGATTCCGGGGTCGGGTAAAATATGGGATATCTCGGTAGCAGCTGCCGAGCTACTGCTAAAAATTTCTCTACACACAGTTCTAGACTCCGGTCTAGAACGGAAAGAGAGTTTATTTGTTTACAAGGGTTTAACTCAAAAACTAGATACTCAATCAATTATAAAACTTCTTTCACCATAAAAAGATAAATACTTATCCTATATTTTATTCTTAAAAAGTAATGTTACTAACGTAAGCTAACCTACTTTTACGCAAGCGATGCCGCGAGAAAAGTAATAAAGTAACAGTAAGTAATCTTAAAAAAAACCACATCACTTAGGTACTACAAGATTACTAGTAATTTTAGCTACACTTAAATAACTTAAGTGATTGTCAAGACAAAAGCATAATAAGCAATCAAGAAATAGATTCTGATATTGTTAACAGGAAAATATATAAACCCGTCAAGAAGAAAAGGAATGACCTCTGCATGTTGACCCAGGAAAACGGTAAGTAGGTGAACAACTCGTTACATATCTCACCAGTATCGCTTATAAACAAATAATGTACGTGTCACTGACTTTAGCATTGAGTTCATTTAATCATAATAGTTAATTTATTTATTGATGTTATCCAATCTTGTTCTTAGTAACGAGATGTAGGTACTTGTGCTAGCACGTATGTATAACACACACATATACATAAAATTATATTATTAGGCTCGCACACATCACACTCACAAAGTATACAATATGTTTATATACCTAGTTGTTAGAAAAAAGTGTTTTCTTATAATACCTATCTGTAATCGGAACGCTGATGTGTTTAGAGTAAATTGTGTGTGCAAGGCACCACTTATTTTTAACGCGATACCTGAACATATAGTAAAACTAAGGTACAAAAAATTTTGCCCTGTACTAAAAAATGGCTGATTGAAGTAAGTTTGTATTCGGTTAATGAATTTCTAAAATATTTTGGATCATCTTATTATTTTAGAAATACATTGTGTTAATAAATATTAAATTGTGTAAATGAAACCTTGAATTCTATAAATTGTACTGTTTTGTGCTCTTTGTTTTTGGTCATCTTTGTATCCACCACATTTTATGCAAATAAATTTATTATTATTATTTAATCCTGGAGATGCCTCACGACACAGTGCTTAATTAGTTTGCTAGATTTTTCGCGGCTTCACTTGTGTTATAGCACATTTTGTCAATAAATTTCTTTCCCTCTGGAATACTACTTTTCTCTGAGTAAACTTCCTTTTTTTGTACCCCTAACAATTTACTTATATGCAAAATTTCTTGATGATTGTTCTTGTAGTTATAGCGTGAACACGACAAACTAAAAAATAAACTCAGATTGGCATTTAAAATATTAATGTTATTATTTTATATTTTATATAAAGCTTTATTAAAGATTAAATACTGTTATGTAGGTACTGTTATTTATTTAACTGTGATTTTTATTTTATTTTTATACTACTGAGGTGGCCAGGCCCACCTGATGGTAAGTGCTCACCGTAGCCTATGGACGCCTGCAACACCAGAGGCATCACTTGCGCGTTGCCGACCCTTTAGGAAAGGAAGTGGGAAGGAGTAGGAGCGGGAAGGGGGATAGAGGGATTGTGTATACATATTTAATTTAATTATTTATTAGAATTTTAACAGCTTGTTTTCTATACACTTGAATAAGTAGATAGCACTAACAATATTAAGCAACGCCTTAAACACTAAGATTATCGTAGAATTTATTGCTGGCACTACCTATAACAAAAAGTTATACTTAAGCCAATTACCGAGCGGTTTTGCAGCGGTATTTAGCGGTAAGAAGTGAAACACAGAGACAAACAATCAATTAGTAGTAATTACTAGACCCAAGCGATACCACAATGATATGACATGACATGACATGATGCGACATCCTGCGAGGACTTATGCTATAAGTTAACAAACAACAACAGATTGTAGGATACGCTCACGGTAGCCATTTTTAGAAAGGTAGAATAGGTCAATTTTGCAGAAACTAGTGTTGTAAGTTCGTGGCAACCTCGTCATAACCGCATTTCTTCCATAATTGGTGCGAGGAAATGGGTCATCAAATAATTTGGTGTTACGAGTGCGCTTGGGAACGTTGAAGTTAATTTTTGAAACTAAGTCGATGCAGTCTATATTACAATGCAAGATGTCATAGAGTAAATACAAATCTAACATTGTACCTACGCCTATTATTAAGTGAAAGCATGTTATAGTGCTTACAGACATCGAAATGAGATTCATGGAGCCTTTTAGATTTATAGTTAAGGAACTTTACAAAACTTTTCTGGATGCTCTCCAGTCTGTCAGTGTATGTCTTGTATTGAGGGCACCAGATAGGAAAGCAATACTCCAAAATGCTCCGAACATAAGCATAGTAAACAATTTTCATGCTGTAACAGTTTTTAAAGGGTGCGCAAGTACGCATGACAAACCCAAGGTTACGAGAAGCTCTAATAATGACATTATCTGTTTGCTGTGGAAAGAGCATTTTGGAATCTAGAGTTAATCCCAGGTCTTTAACCACTTCAGCCCTCTCAATCACTTCATTGTCAAACTTATATGAGTATTTGATGGGTTTCTTAGAATGATATATACAGGGTGTTTGGAGGGTGAGTAGCCATAGGAAAATGGTCGATAGGTGATGGTGTTGGCTACGTGTTGCGCCTACTTAAATAACATTTTGCCTTAAGTTTAATGAGTAATAATTTTTTTTCTATTTTTCTAGAAAATCTCCATATTTTTGTATAAAAACTTTAATTATTTTTTTAATAACCGCTGAAATGTTAAAATAATGATGTCATTTGTTAGTGTAGTCTTACCTTATTTAGATTTAATCATAATTTTATACAAACAATTCAATAAGAAATAACAGTGAAGTATCAAACTTTCATAAATAAAAAAAAAACATCCTTATGTCAACTTCACATGGTAAAATAAAAAAAACTTACGGTGTATGGCATTTACAAATGTTTTTAAAACCTTCTCTAGTTAATACTGTTTCGAACGGTATGTAACATGTATCATAACTAACCAGGTAACTCAACAAAAACCGGTTTGTCGTCACGAATGCATTAAAAGGGTGAAAACCTAAATTATTCAATTGAGCAGGTAAAAGGTTTTGTTTTGGATGACGCAACGAAAAAGTGCAATAGGTTTAGCTGTTGCACTTTTTTGTCTTCTATTACTATGTATGTACTTTATTTTGGGGCAATTAAAACAAAAAAGTATTTTTTCAAATCATTTATTACAAATCTTGTTCAAATTGATGTCCATTATTTCTGATACATGCGTAACATCTCTTTCTAATTTCCGTTGTGGTATGGCTTAACCTGATTTCTTGTTTCATTATCACAAATGCATTATCTATTTTTTCAATTAATTGCTCTCTTGTTTCAATGGTTTCCGTATACACTAGAGCTTTAACACGACCCCAGACATAAAAATCAAGCGGTGTTAAATCCGGCGACCTTGCAGGCCATGGGATGGGAGCATTTCTGCCAATCCAAGCGTTGGGAAATGAATTGTCAAGGTGTTCCCGGACTGCTAATGTCCAGTGCGCTGGGCAGCCATCTTGTTGAAAAACAATGGGTTCTTGATTCTGAACATTTGGAACTCCATCCATGAGTTCGGGCAAATCATTTATTAAAAAATCTAAATAATTATTGCCATTCAAATTGTCTGGTAGATAATGTGGACCAATAAGTGTATTGCCAATTAGTCCTACCCAAACGTTAACCGAAAACTTCCTTTGATGTGTCACCGCTCTTTTCTTTTTAGGGTTTTCATCCTTTGGGGCCCAATGATGCAAATTATGAAAGTTTACAATGCCTTCCCTTGAAAACTTTGATTCATCCGTCCACAGGATACTTTTTAAGAAGTCACGGTTGTCAACACCCATGTGTAACAAGAGACGGCAAAACTGGACGCGTCTTTGATAATCGTTTTCTTCTAGACCTTGCACGGGAGTGTAATGAAAAGGATACTTTCCATTAGCGCGAAGAACAGACCACACTTTCCATGGGCTTAGATTTAGTGTTGCAGCTACAGTGCGGATACTTGTTGTGGGATGTTCATCAAAAGCTTCCAAAATGCGTTCGTCATCAGCAACGTTACGTTGTCTGGCAACTCCAGGTTCACGGCGATTTAGATTGCCAGTTTCCCTTAAGCGTCTAAATGTCGTTTCAAAAGTATGACGATTAGGTTGACGTCTATTGGAAAAACGCTCTTCATAAATTCTTTTTGCTTCTCGTCCATTTCCATCAGCTTTGCCGTAAGCCATCAACATATCAGCGTATTCCTCGTTAGTAAAAGCAGCCATTAAAAATAACAGTAACAACAAAACTTAACAACAACAAACGAAAACAAAAATAATGCGCAGAGCGGAGTTGTGAAGTACAACACGTGAAGTAGCAAAGAACGACAAGTGTCGACTAAATGCACCCGACAGGGTGCGCAAGGGCCAAAGGGAGCATAATAGTCAACCGATGAAAGAGATAGCACAATACTTTTAGCTGTGTTACAATGAGACAAAACATTTTACCTGCTCAATTGAATAGTTTAGGTTTTCACCTTTTTAATCCATTCGTGACGACAAACCGGTTTTTGTTGAGTTACCTGATGATGATGATACATGTTACATACCGTTCGAAACAGTATTAACTAGAGAGTTTTTAAAAACATTTGTAAATGCCATACACCGTAAGATTTTTTTATTTTACCATGTGAAGTTGACATAAGGATGTTTCTTTTTTATTTATGAAAGTTTGATACTTCACTGTTATTTCTTATTGAATTGTTTGTATGAAATTATGATTAAATCTTAATAAGGTAAGACTACACTAACAAATGACATCATTTTTTTAACATTTCAGCGTTTATTAAAAAAATAATTAAAGTTTTTATACAAAAAAATGGAGATTTTCTAGAAAAATAGAAAAGAAATTATTACTCATTAAACTTAAGGCAAAATGTTATTTAAGTAGGCGCAACACGTAGCCAACACCATCACCTATCGACCATTTTCCTATGGCTACTCACCCTCCAAACACCCTGTATATTCACCTTTACCGTTTAAGCGAGTGATAATTAACTAATCAATACATAACTTCGCAAAATTCAGCGTTGTCTTGGTATCGAACTCGAGACCTCTGCGTGGCAATCCAACAGTCTTCCACTTGTCTATCGCTGCATCTAGCATGCATAACTACACTGAATAAAAATAAGTATTATATATCTAAATTGAGCATTTTAGTAAGGTTATCTCGTCTTTTGGGATAATTTGAAGATACCGCCACCGCGTATAGCATGCCTGGAATAAAGAACTTAAATAAGCACAGTTTAATTTAGCAGTATATTTCACCAGTATTGTCTATTATTATTGACGGAGACGATACGTTCAGCTCTGTCAAATAATAATAGACTTTATGTATATTATTATTTCACAATAGACTGGTAGTTAGTTTAGCTCGTAGTACATATTATTTAATTTCAATGTGTTCATGCTGAAGTCAAATTCTAACGCCACATCTTAAAACATTCAATCATTTAATAATTTTACATCAAATAGAACGACTTGCGCCAAATACACTATTTAATCATTATTTATTTAACATAATATAAGTTTGAAATTTAGCATTCAAGGGTTCTGCTCACAGTACCTCATACATTCTAATAATAATAATAATATAATAATAATATCTTTAATGTTTCAGATAAATACAAAAATTTTGTTTCTACTAGAACATTGTTGTATTTTATTTAAAACATATTGATACTGGTCCCCCAAACTAGGCGAGAGCCTGTATTTTGGGAGTCATCAATTTCTGGGTTTAAGCGAGAGTGAGCTGCGTTAGCGACCACGGTATTTGTGAGTTAAAGCACGCCACAGTACGACACGCTGGAATCGCCAGCAATCGGTCATGGGCTGTAGATCAATTTGGAATTTCGGTGGATATGTATTCACTAAAACGGGGGTGATGGCGACATTGTCCATGAACAGCCATTTATGGATTTACTTGTCCTAATCTAGTTTACGTTGTCCTGGTCTATGCTTGTAACAACAGAGCACCACACGGGCATTGTTAACACTTCAACATAGGTGTCGCTGTATTGCTAACAGCGTATCATATTCTCGAAAACCCTTACCACGATTTTCATTAGAGCGCAGGCATTGCACCCATCAGGCTATTCTGGTTTAAAACTATAAACTGCTCTATATTTGTTAATCGGAGCCTTGGTTATAGTTATGCTCGCATTCTATAATTGGCACTGTGGTCAAAACATAAAACGCACTTCTATGTTGTACTTGTAATAAGTAAAATGTACCTAGAACAGTGAAAGAACTGCTACTGCATAGGTTTCGAGTTCGATCCCAAGGCGCCCATATCTGACTTTGCGATGTAATGCACGTAGATTTTAAATAAATATCGCTTGCTTAAACGGTGAAGGAAAACATCGTGGGGAAATCTGCATGTCTGAGGATTCTCCAAAAATGTTCTCGAAGATATGTGAACGTAGGTAGGCACCAACCCGCACTGAGCCAGCGTGGTGGCCTAACCCTTCTAACAATGAGAAGAAGCCTGTGCCCAGCAGTGGGACAGTTTAATACACGGCGGTTTAATAACCGCCAATAAAATATGTTATATTATTAGCTGACCCGCACAATTACGTCTGCTTCACATAAAGGAAATTCGCTGTTTTTGCGACATTTCCTATTGATGCGCCGTTTCTATTCGTAGTAGCAAGATGTTATGTAGCCTATAGCCTGCCTCAAAAAATGGGCTATCCAGCACTAAAATAATTTTTCAATTCGAACGAGTACTAATGATTTTATTTGCCTAATAAGTATCGTAATTCAAAATACATGCGGCCGCGTGCCGCGCAATTATCCTGTTCAATGACTTACTTTCAGCCAATTTCGATATATAAACCAGAACTAAAATCTAGCCAAAATAATTGTTTCATCAATAAAATACTGATTCTAAATTTGATGCTTATCGGCATAAAAAAGGTCAAATGGTCGAGCAATTTCTTAATTAATTTCTTAGGCACACAATTAAAAATCCTTCAAAATATTGCCACGAGTTACTAAAAGTTTTGTGGCTTTAACCCACGTGACTTAGTTTTGTTTCAAACTTTGTAGATGTGTGATGTGGAAATGTTAAAAATTTGTACACTCTTAAGAAGTTTTGACGTCAACTTTTCTGCGTTCAACAGGTCTTGCTACCTTTAACTTAGTTCTAAACTGGCGTGACATGGCTTTCTAACTAAGCACGTCATAGCAAAAATAATTGAATTTGTATTTGCTTTGGTTCTTCGCACCAACAAAAAAAGTTTATTACCTACTCAATGAGAAAGTTCAAGTTCAGAGTTTATACTCTGCATATTTATTCTTCATAACATAAACAATTACTGAAATTAAACTGCTATATACGGATTTTATCGCGTTGTTTATTTGACACTTTATTACAAAATTCGTATCTAAATAGTTTAATAATAATTTAATTAGCTTAAAAATTAGTAAAGTTTAATAGTAGTAGTAGAGTAACAATTTTCAAAATTTTGTAATAAAGTGTCAAATAAACAACGCGATAAAATCCGTATATAGCAGTTTAATTTCAATTAATAATATTCGCGTAAATAGAAGACAATATTATATAAACATTTACTTCAAATTCTAATAAAACATCTTTGATTGAATAATTTCATGGTGTATAATTCTATTTCATAATAATGTCTAATGTTCACATAAGTTGTTGCTGATGTAGCTAATAGTAGTTCGTATGACTATCCTATGCATAAATTCCTAAGAATAAGGTATCAAGTTTAATAACGAGGTATTGTTAACATATTGTGAACTACAATATACCTATTACATATAAAATATAGGACAATTTAAAAAGCTATCAAAATAAATATAAAAAACAATGTATAAAAATTATAACAAGCTAGACAGTTTATTCGTATTAAAAATAATAGATCATTAATAAAATAACTATTTTAACGGTGCAAATTTTAATATAATTAATGTAATTATAAAGCAACGCGCAACGGTTAGTATTGTTTAAGTGTCAGATATCACGTCTTAACGACACCTTATGCAACATAACAAAAGAATGCATACAATCATAACAACAATGATTCTAACACGGACCAATTATAATGTTATGTATTAATTAAGTAATTTAAATAATAATTTGGAATGTCACAAAATGTAAAAGTAAAGTATTTAATTATTTAGTAGTAAGTAGGTATTCAACTATATCTCGAAGGGAATTAAATATTATCAATTCTTTTAGATAATAATTAATAACTATATGAACAAAGCTGTTTAAAATTATTGTCATTTTAAATATAGAATAAACACTGATCATTTACAAACCATTTAAGCAAGTCTTATAACTGCATTATTATATAATAGTTTTGTAATAAAACCATAATATTATAGAAATTAAACCTGAAATACACACAAAAACGAAAGTAGTGTTGTTTTTTTTTTTTTTATACTCTAATAGGCTAGCGTTTGACCGCGATCTCACCTGATCTTAAGTGTAGATGCAGTCGACGATGGAGCACGCTTGCCTAGAAGATACCTATTCACTCGCGACTTGAAGACACCCAGATTGTACTCATCGGGAAACACAGACTTAGGTAGCGAATTCCACACTTTAGCGGTACGCATTATAAAATTGGAAGCAAATCGCTTCGTGCGTAAATGTGGTATATCCACCATGTACCTGTGTCGCTGGCCTGATTGTCTGGTCGTCCGATGGTAGAATGGGGAAGGAGGAATCAAATTATGCAGTTCCTCTGCACACTCTCCGAAATGTATCCGATAGAAAACTGAGAGACTAGCAACCTTACGACGATGCTCCAAGCTTTGGAGTCGTGTGTTAACCAATTGGTCATCGCCGATAAGTCTCCTGGCCTTCCGCTCAATTGACTCCAAAGCCTCCAGCTGATATTTTGCAGAGCCATTCCAGAGGTGAGAACAGTACTCCATGCAGGACCGAACCTGTGCTTGGTACAAATTAAGCAAATGTTCCGGCATGAAATACTGCCTCACCTTACTGAGGATGCCCAGCTTTTTGGCAGCTAGTTGGGCTCTTGCCTCAATATAGGAGCCAAAGTTAAGGGTTGGAGTCAATGTCATACCCAGAAGCTCAAGGCGATTAGTTATCGGCACGGATACATCTCGGAAAGTTGGAGCTAGTTGGAATGGGCTCTTTTTTGCGGAAAAAAGACACGCCTGGGTCTTAGAAGCATTGAACTTAACCATGTTGGCTTCACCCCAATTGGAGACTGCCTTCAAGGCCAAGTTCATACGCTCGATCATAGCTTCCCTGAGCAACTGTATCTGTGTTCCACTGGCCCTAGCGCTGGAGACGTAACTCTCTACAAGCGTGCTGTCGTCTGCATACGAGTTGCAGAGAGTACTGATCCCTGAGGAACCCCGGCATTAATTGCCTTTTGCTCGGACGAGTAGCCGTCAATGACTACTCGAATCGAGCGGCTCCTCAGGAAATCTGCTATCCAAACGCAGAGGCCAGTGGGTAGGCCAAAGGACGGAAGCTTGCTGATAAGGCTATCATGCCAGACCCTGTCGAAGGCTTTTGAGATATCCAGCGAAACAGCCAATGCTTCGCCGTGTTTCTCGATGGCCTCGCTCCATAAATGCGTTGCATACACTAGAAGGTCTCCAGTAGACCGGTTTCGGCGGAACCCGTATTGCCGGTCACTGATCAGACTATTTGATTCTAGGTATGTCAGGAGTCGGTTGTTTAGTATACGTTCCATACTCTTACAGAGTATGGAGGTAACTGATATGGGTCTGTAGTTCGCAGGGTCGGCTCGACTGCCCTTTTTTGGCACGGGCTGCACATTAGCAAGCTTCCAAGAGTTCGGCACTTGTCCTATTGCCAGGGAGAGGCGATACAGGCGTGTCAGCACCGGTGTCAACTCAGGTGCACAGGTTTTCAGTACTATGGCTGGAATACCATCAGGACCACTGGCCTTTTTCACGTCTAGATTCTGCAGCGTTTTACGGACCTCGGTCTGACGTATGCGTATATCTGACATGAGGGTCTCGCAAGCTGGTAGACACGGCGGTGTCACGCTTGCAGATTCCAGACACGAAGATTCTGCGAAGATAGAGCAGAATAAATTCGCCTTATCCTCAGCAGTGTGAGCCAGAGATCCATCAGGTGTCAGCAGTGGTGGCAGTGAGGGGCGGCAGAAATTCGATTCGACTGACTTTGCCAGGGACCAAAACGCTTTACTACCCGCAGGGTAAGAAGCTAGTTTGTTCCCTACACGGCGTATGTGGTCAAATCGAGCTTTCCGTAGAGTTCTCTTGCAGGACTTGGCAGCTTTGTTAAAGGCTCTCTTCTTGTCTGGTAAATCCTTAGCCTTACTATTTCGAGCGTTAACCCAAGCAAGGTAAGCTTTGTGCTTCAGCGCTTTAGCGCGTCCACATTCAGCCCCAAACCAGGGTTGAGCCTTGCTTGACGTGTTCAGGTCAGAGAATGGAATAAAATACTCCATTCCCTGACGTAACACATCGGTGATAGCATCGGCGCACGCTGTAGGATCACCCGAAGAGAAGCAAGTAGGCTGCCAAGGATAAGATGCAAAAAATGACCGCATCTCATCCCAGTCTGCCGACTTGTATCGCCAGACCCGCCGGGAGCTACTGGAGCCGTGAACGGGCGGGGAGTAGACTGATACAGTTTTCACCAGACAGTGGTCGGAACTACCTAAAGGTGCAGTCACCGACACGTAGTAATGGTCTGGGTCAGTTGTCAGCAGAAGGTCCAGGCAGTTGGCTCTTTGACCGTCAACATCTGGAACCCTCGTTGCCTCTTGGACCATTTGGGTGAGGTTTAACGCTAAAGCGAGCCTGCGCGTTTCTCTCCCAGCATGGTCAGTGCACTGGTACGGGAAAAGCCACTCCTGGTGGTGGGCATTGAAATCCCCCAGTAGCACTAGTTGGGCAGTCGGGTACCTTTGTTGAGCGGTATCCGCCGCCTCACTTAAGTACTCTGTGAGCCTGGTTGTCTCCTGATCTCCACTGTGCGACCTGTAGACACAGGCGTAGAGAATCTTCTCAAGTCCTGTGTCCACAAGAACCCATATGACGGAAAAAGAGGGGTCTTCAAGGCATCGGAGACGCCGATAGCATATGTCATCACGTACGTACACGCATACGCCCGCGCGGGCCTTAAATTTGTGCTCCAGGGAGAACCCTGGGTATGATAGGTACGCAACGTCCGACGGACACACTATCTGCGTCTCCGAGAGGAATAAGAGAGCTGGTCTTTCAGTCTCCAGATGATGGTGGTCTGCTACGAGATTGGAGTGCAAACCTCGGATGTTTGCGAGGTGCACTTTGTGAGAGAGGGAGTGCAACCGCTGTTTAACGTATCTCTTATTCTTTTTGCCATTATGATATTGGAGGAGTGAATAGGTAAGAGGACGGTAGTGGAACGAGGCCTTCCGCAACTTTACCTCAGCCACGTGTCATCTCCGCCACAACTTTGGAACATTAGCCCGGAGACCGCTGGGTCAACCGTGCCCCCCCGAGCTTATCCATAGGGCCCTCTCATCCGGTCGCCAACCGGCACTATGGCGTAAGCCCGGGATTTTCGACAGTTGGCGGGGCAGCCTTTCACTAGTGGCTTGCTTGTTACTTGGGCCCCCTACTACCTGCGGTCGGCCAAAGCGGTACACCGTGCCACGGCTCCGGCTACCCTCCGAGACTAATGCTCCGATGCGGCAAAGACAATCCATGTCAAACCGGTTAGCTGACAGTAGGCAACTATTCCGACCCTTCCTCTCAAATGGCTACACCAGCCTCACGTGTCGGAACACGGCTAGGCCGCTTGGCGCCACGACTTACGCTGATGGGTGGTTACCAGCCTCGGCTTCAGCCTACCACCGGCGTTGTCACCTGATTAGCACCACCCAGGGGCCACGTGTAGGGATACGAATGTCGGGGTATTCTCCTACGGACGCGGGTGACTCAGCCCCCATACCAAACCACCGTTACCAAAGTGTACCAAAAATCTATTGTCCGCGGCAATATAGAAAACAAAAGTCACCTCACATTTCACTCGCAAGAGTCTCTGGTCCTGACTCTGTCCTTGAGCAGCATCCTTTACGGGCCAGTACCCATAGCTCCCGGTGGCATCATCATCAGCAATCAATCATCATTAAATGCCAGATACCATGGCCACGCAGATTATAATTTGCGCCAAACATTTGCAATTAAACGACCAATCCATCAATAACTCCATCCAAATAATTGGTCCTCTTTGGAACTGATTTGTGGTTCACTTTATAAGTTTAACAAAAACCGCATACGCAACACTGCCTAAAGGCAACACTAGCAGGGACGCCATGCAACCTACAGGCAGCATTGGCAGGGCCATGCAATGTTGGGCGTTGGGTGTTAAAATAAAAGATGTTACTTCGGCAGTAAACTATCGTGTAATGCATACGCTTACATAAAATCCTTATATCATATAGTAGGCAAGGCGCGTCACACACTACAACACATAACTTTGAAAAGTGAGAGTGTTGCACGTTGGAATCAAACTCGTGAATTTTACTTGGCAGTCTAACAGTCGGCAACTAGTCTATCACTGTTCTACGTACTCGTATGTGTGCCTGATATTTTAACTTAAAGATATTTTGTAATCGTTGGTTACATTATGGCTTGTTCATGTAAAGAGCGAGAGATAACGTAAGGCATATCTCAGCGCGGCTTTTAGGTCGCGCCCCGTGGCTTCATTGTGGGTAGCCAGAGGCATGACATCTGTTGCCTAGAAACTCCTTCAAGAAAAACGTATTTCGGGCGGATCGAACTGTAACAATGAGATGTTATACAAAGCTAGAATTGGTTTACCTTTATTTGTAGATAACTCCTGCAGTAGCAATAATGTCTGTATCGTAGAAACCTGGATTTTCAGGTCCATTTGCTGATACTGGTCATACGACAAGCTTTATAAGCATGAACAGTGGCATACGATTGATAGATCCGTGGCACCCCCTTTGTTCTCGCTCTCTGACACAAACACCTACAATACTAGTCAAAATTTGTGCTTACTAAAAGTGTATAATTAACCTTTTAAATAATAATTTTATTGATCTTGTTGACCATATGCCGTCATAGAGACGGAAGAGACAAATCCATGGGACCGACCATCGGTGTGTTGTCTTGTCTGTGAGGTTTTACTAAAATTGTATAATTAACCTTTTAAATAATAATTTTATTTATTTTGTTGACCATATGCCGTCATAGAGACGGAAGAGACAAATCCATAGGACCGACCATCGGTGTGTTGTCTTGACTGTGAGGTTAAGGGCGCAATATAGTATTTTCTATACCTATAAACCAACTACGCGGTCTTATACTTGATAAGGCTATAGTATGTTTCACGTTTCAATTGTTGGTTGCGCTGTCCTATTGTCGTATATACAGAAGAATGTTGTATCAATAGCGTTGCAGCTGATTTCCGTGTCGTGCAGTTATTGTAAATGAGCGTTAATTAATAATGTGCACTCACCCATCCCGTCGTTGGTCTTAACTTATTACGAGATCACATTACCCCAATTTACACATTTCCAACGTACCTCACGATAACAATATTTATTAAACGATATTTTTCTAAAATCTATTAGCCTAATTTTTTCTGGTCATAAATGACCAAGTATGGCTTCAAGTTTTCTTTTTTAAAGCCCCAAAATGTTTTTCAACTTATTTTACGCAAAAACACACTGGTTAGGTGCGAGTCGAGTGGAAATATCCGAAACGTCAGTTCAACTCATGATTTCAAAATAGTAATGTTACTTTTCCCTAATTACCCGTTGGTTAAGGAATCCTTAAAAACTACCAAGTTTATTTTGACACCCACACCAGATCCTGTTAAGTTATACACAAGAACTTTTGAATATTTGGCATTTCGTCATGTCAAAATAATCTGGACAAATAGGCGATTAAATTGTTTTGAATAGAGAAATGTCTAATTAAGTACACTTAGTGCCCCGCGCAACTTATCTTTTCATAAATAGAAAACCAAAACAGGCATTAGTCGTTCAAAACAGGCAAAATTTCATTTAAGTCAAAATAGAAAAATCATTTATTCATTTAGGTCACAAAGTAACACTTATGAACGTCAAAGGGTTTAGTGAGTTTATTACATTTACTGAATTTAAATTTATGTTAGTTGCAAGGTTCAGGCAAAAGGTTGAGCCTATGAGAAAATACCTGCAAGAAAGTCAAGGCCACACTTTTAAATCGCCATATAATTATTATGTCAGTATTTTACAACTCATTTATGTACCAGGTGTTGCAGTCATTATGCAATATAACACTGTCCATATACAAACTAAATTCTAAAAATAAAGGAACAGTTAATAATATTATGTAAAAAGCATTTCAGGTTTGAAATAATATTTATCAGTAGTCATTTGTAATAGACAGTAGTATGGCATGAGGACGCATACACTTACACTTTGTGATATATGAAAAGGTAGTTCGTGACTAAATGTAGTTAAAACAAAATTTACATTAATAATTTTTCTTACGTTTGTTTAAAAGAAAAGGAAGATACTTTAACATCACAAAATACACTCGAAGTACCTCCATATAAGTCAAATGGCTTTGACCGCGAGTCTCTAGCTCTTACAGTTCTTAAGTTGAAAGTTGTATAACAGACGGACAGACAAAACTATTGTATAAGAGATTTTCGAACTCTAAAAAGCGTATACTGAGTCCCGTAAATGAATTGTGAACTTTATGTAAACGATGATACGGACCTACTAACTTATGCTTATTTCTGGTGTTTAAGTTGTGAATATCACTATTCTTATTATATAAGTGAATATTATGTTTTATAAACATAATATTCGTAAATATATATTGCGACGCATCGGTAAGTATACCAATTTCTTTAAAACGTTTCTTCAGGGAAACTCGTGGCCCTAAATTATAAATGCTACGTACTGCACGCTTTTGAAGAATGAAAATTGTTTCAATATCAGCTGCCTTACCCCACAACAGTATGCCATAGAACATGACGTTGTGAAAATAACTAAAATATACTAGTCTCGCAGTATCTACATCAGTAAGCTGTCTTACTTTCCGAACCGCGAATGCGGCTGAACTAAGTCGCCCTGCAAGACACGATATTTGAGCGCCCCGCTGGACTTTATCATCTTAAGTAATGACTAAGAAAACTGTGGACTGTACAAATGTTTCTGTTTCATTATTTAAATTAATGTTTATGCTAGGACTCTTTATATTAGGCAACGTAAACATAATACATTTTTTTTTTTGGAATTGAGTAGTAAATTATTCGCCGTGAACCAGTGCGCGAGTGAAGAATTAACACCCTATAAATTCGGTGCCTTACGGTCTACTTTAAAAATAAGTGATGTGTCATCAACAAATAATACAGTGTCGCACAACTTCTGTACGAAGAACGGCAAATCATTTACGTACGCTGAAAACAGAAAGGGTCCTAAAACTGAGCCCTGTGGCACGCCCATTGCGACTGGTAATCCAGGAGATCTACTTCCGTTGATTTCAACGTGTTGTAGTCTATCGCTTAGGTAAGAACCAACGAGGTCGAGTGCAGCATTTCGGATGCTTGCCGAAAAGACCCTTAATATTCTGATGAATAAGTCTAATACTACGTGTCTGTCTGTCTTTTGTCTCATCTAATAGTTTAAACTAATAGAATTGTAGTAATATTACTACTATGTTCTAAAATCTATACTACCGTACTGGTACCTGTGTCTCTAAATAATAATATATTAAATGCTAATAACTTAGCAAGTTGTTTTTTATAGAAATATGAAAGATACATTGTATCTTTAGTCAATAAAAATTTACTAATAAAGTTATTAGTGTCAAAGAATGTAGTATAATTGAACATGTACTGTTTGTTATTAAATAATAAATTCAGATTTTGAATATATCTATTCTGTTCCTGTATTAATGAATAGGAATGAGGTTTCTTTTATCTTTTTTTTTACGTTTTTTAAGACTTTTTAGAAGGTTTAGAAGGAGAATTGCCCGGAAAATTTAATAATTTCACAAAACTTAACGACTATTTTAACCTCTAGGGTTTGTTCTAAGACAGGGCAACGTCAGTCGGGTCAGCTAGTATATAATAAATATTATTTGTATGAATATTTTACAGATTGATTCGAAGTTTATCGCTTCCATAAAAATACTCAATAAAAGAAATGGGCACTTATAAATTAGCAAGTCTGCATACCTATCCTAACTAACATTATAAATGCGAATGTGGCAACAATCTCACAATCTAATAATAATAATATTAGTTAGGTAGACGTTTGATCGGCTCTATATGTCTGTATATTCCTTTTAGGAATAATGGAATTTGTCAGGGTTACAGAAAAGGATATAGGGTACTTTTACCATATATCCTTTTCTGTAATCTCGAGCGAAACGCAGGCAAAAGTAAAATTAAATCAATGTTTGTATAAAATTTAGTTTTTCTGACGTCTCTAGGATCAGTATATTATGACTTGCTAACTTAACAATTAGAACTGATTATTCAAAATTATTCATCGATCCTACAACTCTTTCACAGTTAAACAAGTGATTTCAGGTTTTTAACGTCGTCTTGTATACGGCATAATATAATCGGTTAATAACCAGAATCGAATATTCTGTTCAATATTACATATAAATATTTCGCGAAGACAGCGATTAAACACAAATGTCATTTTATTGTTTGGTAAGGTATATTCTATTCGTGTATTAAAATTGGTCTACTTTATAAAGAAATTAAATTAATCTACTTTAAAATTGGATTAATTAATTAAATTAAATTTAACTACTTTATAAATTAGTTTAAATCCAATTAACAACATTGTGTAAACGTACGATAATATTCTATTCGTGTGCTTTATAAGAGTATGCCTACTTTAGAAATAATTCTTCGCGGAGGAATTACAAACATTCAATAACGAACACAAAGATCACCCTGACTACCATTTGTGGATCACACAAATTTTTATTCTAAGTTGAGATCGAACCCACAACACTTAGCGCAATGGCACTGGCGTGGCGACCACTTAAACCACTACGCCATGCACCGAAACATGCTACAGAATTGATAAGAAAAATAAAAGGTAACAATTTAGCATCCCATCAGTATCCCATAAGCGACAGGAAATTCGCAGTGTGGCCTGGGAAATTGATTGATTAAGGCTTCTATGCTAATGTAGCGCATTAACTTAGTAACCCAAAACACATTAGGCTTGCACTGCATGGCATGTGGGCGGCTCGCCTTGTGCACTTACGTTGAGGTCCGACTACCAATAGCCACTGGTGAGTTTCTGGTTTTAGAATATCCTAAAGCTTTTACTGCTAATAATGTTTGTTATTAACAAATGAAGTGAAATCCACGAGGTTTTCTCTGCACTCTGCAAGTTCAGCTGCATGTTCAGTTAAATTGAATATCATTAATTTATTTATATATCAATGTAACGTGCTTGTTGCTACATTAGTTTTTCTTAAGTTTGCATTACAAAAAGTAAAGTTAAGGCTGAATGTCCATTGAAGTGGAGCGAGGCTGCGGTGCGAAGAAACGGATAAAGATTGACCAATAGAATTGTATAAAATCGCCGCTTCGCTCCAGTATGCAATCCTATGTAACGTAGTTCTTAGTCGTCCACGTTTTTAGAACGTGGTCGACCAGAGAAGTCTAGGTAGCGGATATAAATATAAACTTTAGAATGTTGGAATGTTATATGTAACTCACAATTACACGATCTTTAATTAAATTTTTACAATAGTAAGCAGTAACTCAGGGCGTGTTACAATTAAAAGACTTCGGTGCGAGGTCCGGCTGGAGCACAGTGAAACACTTAACTTTCGCAGCGTCGGCTGGCGAAAGACCTCGATCCAGGACGTCTCCGTGTTTTATTTGCAGCCGCGGGGGGAGAGGCGCTCCCACGCAGCTGTCAGCGAGCCGCTGCCGAGGCACGCATGATCCGCGTGACACCTATTAGTTATTATTTCTACGTTTCTTCGCTTCCCAGGTTCGCTCCGCTTCATCGTACAGGCAGCCGTAACGTTGCTTAACCATAAAGTTGTGTCGTAATAACACGTTGCCCGACAGGGATAACAAAGTTACGGAGTCCTCTTACACTGCAATCGCATTTAGAACCGTTGTACATCGGTCAGTGAATTTAACTATATTATAATATTGGTGGTACATCGGTCAGTGAATTTAACTATATAATATAACTTGTTATACATTTAAGTATAACAAGTAAAGGGCTTTATTGGGCTCATTATAAAGATGACTGCCAACGGTATTTGTATTCAATAGTGCTGTATGTATAATTATCAAGCATATAATATGGAAGGATGAGGCAAATGTATGTAGGTACATGGGATATTATTTAAAATTTGGGTAATAAATTACAATGGGTGGGATTTGAACCCACGAACTCATCGATCGCAAGTTTAATGTCTTTTCTATCGAGTTAATCTGCTTATTACGATTAAAGATGGGGATTTATGCGTTTAAAGGCGGTCTATGAAGAAATTAATAGTTTACTATATAATAGTATTAGCCCTGTATTAAATTTCGCCAGTCCCACTGCTGGGCATGAACCTTTTCTCAGTGTAAGAAGGATAGTCCACCACGCTGGCCCAGTGCGGGTTGGAAGTATCTTCGAGAACTAAATAAATTCTTCATAATTGAAGAACTCTCAGACATGCAGGTTTCCTCACGATGTTTTTCTTTTACCGTTATAGTGAGCGATAATTAAATATTTATGTAATACGCACATAACTTCGTTAGAGATACGCGCCTTGGGATCGAATTCGAGAACTCTGCGTGAGAATCCAACGGTCTTCCACTAGGCTTCCAGGATTGTTTTTCTAGGATTTCAGCATGAATGGGCCGGACGAGGACTACCCACCCTCTCACAGAATATCGACTTGAAATAGCAGTATTCCTACTGTTGTGATTCGTTCGATGAGTGACAGTGCCGGAGGCCCAATCACCCTCTTTCCCACTGCCCGTTCCTTCTCCTTCCCACTTCCTTTCTTAAGGGGTCGGCAACGCGCAAGTGATGCCTCTGGTGCTGCAGACATCTATAGGCTACGGTGACCACTTACCATAAGGTGGTAAGGTATACTTGTTTGCCACGTTACTGGCATAAAAAAAAAGAAAAAGCTATTGCTGTTTCATGTTAAATATAATATTCCATACTTAATTAGAATAGATATTAATGGATTGTGTACATGGTGTGCGTAATATGCACGAGTTAGTTAGTGATTCGCACGGGCAGGCTGCCCAAGTAGCTTACACAAGTAAGCCTGCGTTGTGTACATGCATTACGGCCCATTTCCATCGTGGATGTTTCTTGCGCAGGATACACATTACAATAAAGGTAAAGCAATAATTCGCACGCATCGTCTGAGAAATGCGTAACGTTCTTGCTGTGGAAAGGCAAGTTGAATTCAAAATTGTCACTAGTATAAACAACATATTATAGCATCCTATATTTTCAACTAGAATTGTTTTTCGTTTTACACAAACACGGATATTTCTATCACATTTCATTCAGTTATATCGACCTAAAGACCTATAGGACCTAACTTTATAACTTGTTTTTATTGAAATAGAACAAAATTAAGCACTAACTATTTCATTAACGGCAAACTAAATTCAATGGTTTTACATAATATATAGTAGCTTGTCTTTAAGCCAAGTATAATTTGTTTAATATTAGTAATAAAAGATAAGCTTAAAAACTGGAAAACACAATTTTTGTCCTATTTAGATACATTAGATACACATATCGACCCTTCGAGGATGAAATGTTGTAAAAGCCATTTTAGTGAAATTTATTTCTAGATGTAACCTTATTCAGTTTTTCTAACTGCATCGACCCATGTACTTAAAATGATGACATTCGCAAAAAAATGTTTTACTGCTCAGAAAGTACCGCAGCAATAACTTTATTTTAAAATAATGATGTAAATAATATTTGAAGTCGCCACAAATGTTGTAAAAGATATAATTACCTAATTACATATATATATATATATATATATATATATATATATATATATATATATATACATATATTCACGCCTGTTTCCCAGAGGGGTAGGCAGAGACTACGGATTTCCATTTGCTATGATCCTGACACACTTCTCTGGCTTCATTCACTTTAATCACATTCCTCATACACGCCCGTCGGTTCAAGGTGCTCTTAACCTAGCCTTTGTCCAGAACGCCTCCGATCTGATCGAGAAACGTTCGCGTAGGTCTTCCTCTTGCGACTGTTCCATTCACACTAGCCTTATAAACTTTCTAAATATATAAATAAATTTATAAATGACCTAATTATAAATAATAATTAGCTAAAAAATATGTTCACCTAAGAAAAGTAACGTGAAAATAAAAAGGAGATTTTTGTTTTTCGGCTCTCTTGGAAAGTAGTATTTTGACTTTTGCTACATTTCATCCTCAAAGAGTCGATATCTATACTAATATTTTAAGCTGAAGAGTTTGTTTGTTTGGTTGAACGCGCTAATCTCAGGAACTACTGGTTCGAATTGAAAAATCTTTTAGTGTTGGATAACCTATTTATCGAAGAAGGCTATAGGCTATATAATATCACGCTACGCCCCACGGGGGCCGCGCAGTAACCATAAACGCGAGTGAAACCGCGGGCACATCTATACGCATTTCGCCAGTAACAGAAAGCAAGCCTACCCTGTACTGGCCTTCGTTCCAAATACCTTACGCCTACTGATAATTTCTTGACCAAAAGCCCAATAACACTTGACCCAAAACTCGAACACGAGACTTCGTTTACAGCACACATAGTCACAATCACCACTGCTGCGCCAGCAAGGCAGTCGTATTTGCAGTATTGACGTGACGCTTAGGTTAACATAAAAAAAAATTATACACTTGTAACACTCTTACCAGAACAAGGACGCAATACCCGGTATACTTTTTATCCAGTGCCAATTTTTAAAACATACATTTTGTTTTTTTTTCTTTTCAAGGACAACAAGTTTTTTGTAAACGTTGGCAAAACATTAGCTGAAAACGTTTAAAATCAATGCGGTAGAAACACAAGCGATACTTTCTCACGACCGTACCCATCTTAAAAGTGACGAATCCTTTGTCATGTTAGAGCCAGATGAAAGTGAGGTAGAACAGCTTATATAAAATTTAAAAAATAATTGTGCTGCTGGATGGGATAATATCTCCACTAATATTCTCAAAGCTTGTAAGCACTTCCTGGTGCGTCTAATAAGGCATATTTTTTGAAATTGCTCTTCGGATGGCATCTGTCCCAAATGCTTTAAGAAAGCAATAGTAATACCAATACATAAATCCGATAATAAAAATCTCGTGACAAACTACAGGCCTATCTCACTGTTACCATCTTTCTCCAAAATACTGGAAAAATTATTAATAAACGATTTGTATAATTTCTAGAAAAGAGATCCCTCTTCTCCGACATGCTATTCGGACTAAATTATCAACCTTTTTTGTTCCATCTGCTGTTAATAATTTAGACCTAAATTATCAACAGCAGACGCAGTACATCATTCAACCAGCTATATCTCAGAGGAACTTGGGAAGAGTAAGCAGATAATTGACATCTTCCTTGATCTGGCGAAGGCATTTGATACCGTGTCTGTTCCTATGCTTCTAAGAAAATTGGAGTCACTAGGAATTAGGGGCACACAGTTACAGCTTCTCACAGACTATCTACAAGATAGGTACCAATGTATCAAGATAGATAACGTCGTCAGTGCCGATTTGAAATTACCCCAATTCGGTATTCCTCAAGGAAGCGTTCTCGGAGGTAGAATAAGTGCCATGATAATACCTAATTATAATCTTGGCCTTCTTTTGCATATATTTATAAAATAAGTATAGTTAATTGTATATAACTTAGTTTCTAGTAGTTTTTTTTTTTTTTTTTTTTTTAACTCGGGGTAATGTGCAAATCACATTCCCCATCGCCGGTTTTGGGGCGGGCGATGGGGATATGTCGGGATCCAGCCCATATGTTTGGGCTGAACCGACTAAAACCACCGCGGTGTTCCTCACACCTTTATGGCGGGGTCGCGCGGATCGCTCTCGCATACGAATCGCGACACCGCCAAAGGTTTGACCCGCCGATGGACGTGGCGGGTCCCACAAAACTTTATACAAATAATTGGGGGACCTGGTCCCCGACAACAAAGCGGGGGGACCTAGTCCCCTTTCCGACATCGAGAGGCGTGCGCAGTTCCTAGTAGTATATTGTAAGTGCCCTTAACGCCTGTGGCACAGGTTTACCCTAGCACAGCCACCCATATTATATTACCTATATTAAGTACTTTATGGACTGTATTTATATTTTACCACTGTAATCAATAAATAAATAATTATTAGTGTTAGTAATAAATGTAATAATACTTAAAGGTACTGACGAGTAGACGGCATTAACCTCGCTCTCTATGACATTGGTTCTATACAAAGCTCGATACGTACATATGTGGGTGCTCTACACCTGTACCGATTTGTTTGGGATGTAAAACGTGATGCTAATATTAACCGTAGAACCGAATACTGGGATATAAAAACAACAACAGAAATAAATTTGCGATTCTTTTTTGTTACGCTACGGATTGCTTGTTACCAGGTACTTTGGCAGGGCACGAGGTAACCCCTTTACATTTAGTCGGGCGCGAGTCCTGTCGTCGTACGGTCGTGATATTTGCGTGTGGAGTTCTCTAATATCTCTGAATACAGTTTACGTAAGTATATACATATTTACAATATCAATGTCATTACGCTAAAACTGTTATGTTTCAGATGTCTTCACGTTAAAGCCTATCACAAAATGTAACAGAAAATCTTTTTCTGGCAATAAGTGATGGAGAACAGCCCGATGAGATCATGTGCGATTTTATAGAGTAGACTGCTGAACAGGGTAGCTCTGACTATGAAAAAGAACTTCGAACTTAAAGAAAATGAAACGCTAACATTACAAATTCACTCATAAAATTCACTACGGAACCGAAGTGTTTTTGTTGTATTAAATTGTATGTAAAGAATAATGCTGTATAGATCTGATCAAAGGTCAACGCGTACATTTATATCTTTAATATCTTATACACCAGAAAACCTAAAGCATGCACTAGATACGATAATTAGTAAGTTAAAAACTATTTTTGGTTTAAAGTATTTAGCTGGACTATTGAAAATTAATCATTTAACTGTTAAAAATTATTTTGATATGATATTATCGACATCAACTATTGTCGAATAACTATGGCAGAGAAAAGTACTGAGTTTTTAATAAATTGTGTTTGATTATTATACCAGAATTAAGAGAAGACAGCTTGATAAATTGGCGCCGAAGGTGTAGGGATAAAAGGGAGTTGTGCATGCTGTTTCAGTATTGTGTGTAGAATATATAATTGTCGGACAGTTAGTACCTCACATGTATAAAGCTGATGTGTTGAAAATAAAACGGGGCCAAAGGCTACATTTAAAATTGCTCTTTGAGCACGTTCTAGAGGGAGTAAAATTGATTTTGCAGCCCTACCCCAGGAAGTAATGCAGTAAGTTAGTATGGATTGACACAAAGCTAAATATACCTATTTTGTTAATGTACAGTGGGCTATATTACGGCGATTATATATATATATATATATATATATATATTCATTTACGTACTCTTAACTTGTACATAATAAATCGATGTGTTTACGGAAATTCAGATTAGTGTCAATAGTGATACCTAGATATTTGATATCATTTGATTTCGCTAAAGTAGGACAAGAGCATGCAATGTCGGCGTTTATTCTACAGTTATGTGCGTATATGTTTGGATTAGTGATTGACATGTGTGTGTTCCGCATTATAAATAATATGTATTTAGTTTAATCTATAATTAAGATTAGTAAAAAAAATTATTGTGAAGCCAGTTATTTACTATGTTAAAGCCAGTCTGAGCGAGTTCATAAACATCAATACGTAATTTCCTTCATCCGCGTATGACATTATGATACCATTTTGTAGTTTCAAGCTGCAGAAGTTATTTATATAGATAAGGAATAGAGTAGGCCATAAAATACTACCTTGAGGAATTCGGTAAAACTATTTTTTAGTTCAGAAGTTGTGGACTGATCAATTTTTACGCACTGATAGCGATCAAATCAAATCAAATAATTTAAGTTGGGCTCCCCTTATTCCAAGTGTTTCAAGTTTATGCAATAGTATAGAGCAAGAAATAGTTTCAAAAGCTTTAGCAAGGTCTAGAAAGATACCAATGGAGTGCATACCCTTATCCAAATTGCTAGTTACATAGTTAGTTAGTTGATTCTTAGAGTACTTCTTGGTTAGTTGATTTATTAGGTCTAAAACCAAATTGATGTTCCGATAGCAAATTGTTATCTTCAAGGTATCTTACTAATCTAGGGTTTATGATATTTTTCTAGAATTTTGGACAGGCCTGATATAATTGAGACAGGCCTATAATTATTCATACTTTGTTTGTCTCCGGATTTAAATATAGGGATGACCACAGCTTTTTTTAGCAGTTTAGGGAACACTCCTCTTTGAAGGCATAATTGAAAAATGTGTGTTAATGGAATAGCAAGTTGGTGTTTAAATCTTTTTAATACTTTATTGGATATGTTATCCCACCCAACGGCATAAACTTTTTGTATCCCCGATATAATACTTAAGAATTCATCGAAATTGGTATCTAACAAAACAAATGAATTTAATTTTGAAGAAGACCTTATCAAATTCAGAGTACAAGAGCTCTTAGAGTGTAAGGATTTTTCTGCGAGGTTTTTGAGTGAATATTGTCATTGAATTCTCAGTAGCCGGTATAAATTGCTTATATTCTTCAACTTTACAATTTTTTACTTCAGATATAGTAAAACTATCTAAGTCACAGAGTAATTGATGAGACATGACTGTTAAAAACTGACAAATATATATAAAAGATAATCTAGTGTCTAAGTGCTATTATAATATAATAGCTGGCGCTCTTAGAGGCCTTCATAATCTACAGAATTTATGTATCTGTCCTCTGCGTATCTGCGTGCCGGACAAGTTGCATCTCCAGTTTGGTGATCACATTTTCTCTTAAAACGTTTGCACGTCGCACAAATGGGTGAAGATGATTTTTTGCTACATTCCTTAAAGGAATGACCAACTTCTCCACAGTGGTTACAAGAAGGGCTGCTTTCTCGACAGTATTTGGCTGCTTAATAAGAGCTTTCCTGATGTAAACGGGCACCTCCAAGACATAGTTACATGTAGAAAGATCTCTCTTAGCCGATTTGTGGCTCAGTTTAATTGTACATAAAAAGGACTCGCGAGTAGAGTTCTTAAACTTGTCGGCCAGATTCTGCTCATATATGCATTCGTAGACCTCATTCTCACTAAGAGCTACTGGCACACCAATGACAGTGATCCTAGGACGGCTTTTGGTCGGTACTTCTACAGTAAGGCCTGATGAAACTAGTTTTTCTGACTGCCTTAGTTTTTCGATGTCCCCTTTAGATTCGGTGCTAATAATAACACCTCCATTTTTTACTTTTCTAAGTCCACGAACACGAAATTTTAGTTCTTCAGGTGAAATAATTTTTCGGACGAGGGACTTAGTATCGGCGCTAGTTTTAGTCTTGTCACAGGGGTACATAGCAAGCGAACTCAGGTTACTCGGACGGACAAAGTTATCGGCACCTTTCTTTACCATGTCGGCAAATGATTTTTTTGTGGGCTGAGATTATCGACTACATCGTCTTTGAATTGTTGGAGCGAGTTCAACATATCTGACTGTTCCTGAAGGTGCTCTATGCTGGTATGAGTAAGGACAGCCTTCTGTTTCAGAGACTGGTATAAAACAGCCATCAGAGATGTCCCAGACATGACCTGACGGCAATTATTTGTGACGCGGAGCTTCTGGTCCGAGTTCATTTTACCCTTTGCGACTATAGACCAGACCTCATTCAATAGGGTGTCTATGTTCGTTATCCATTTCGGGATCTCCGGCGTAGATACCGTTTCGAGAGGTATTTCGTTGTCTTTGGGAAAGGTGAGTTTTCCACTGCAGGATAGCATTGTTGTGTTGGCGTTGGTGGAGGACTACGCCGTAATAACTGACTACGGCTAAACGGACTAAATCCTGGATTAGTCATACTAACACAGATTCACAATATTAGTCACTCAAAGTATATATAATTAGTTGGTGCTTATAGTTTGTAAACAATAATTACGATTCACGACACACTTATCGAAAATTACTTACGTCGCGGAATAATTACATTAGTTGTATTTGTTTAAATACATTTTGTCGTAAACAAAAAACACGTCTGCTTAGTCAAGCGATAGACAGAAAATAATAGAGAGATTAAGCTGTTTAACAGGAACTACTTAACTGATTCAGATGAATTATACCTCATTTCATTTCGTTTATTTATTCAGGAACAATATTTTACATTGTATTTGAATTTGGCACTATACATAACATTTTCTTCAGTTAGAATAGCAACAATACATAAATATGCATTTTATCAAAATTCATCTCGTTATTATTAGGTTTTGTGAGAACAAACATACACACAGACATAAATTTAAAAATACAGCGTCATGGAAGCTCTCTTTTTAAAAATGTTAGTGTACTTATTAGATGATCTATTGAATGTATAGAGTGTTTGACCTCTACCGTTTTATGATAGCACATAGATCGTAAAGAGGGCGGTTAAGGGCGGTTACACATGCCGGTGAAGACCGGATTTTTCCGGTTTAGTAATTTATGTTACAGTGACAGTAAACCCTTGGCCCGAACTCCTAAGCTCCTCTCTGTTTACCATCTGCCACTTGTTACTCTTTCGCCGAGTGACGCCGTATTTAAACATTTATTTAATGTTCTGTCCGCCATTACGTTTGTGTTGACTTTAGTTTTATTTCTACTATTCAGTACTACTGATACTGGCCAGTCTTTCCTTTATCCACAACTTATATACGCTAGTAAAGCGTGAAGAAATAAAACTAACCATGTACATGTCATGTCTAGTATATAATATGTATGTTTATCTATTGTCTAGTACCCATAGTACAAGCTCTGCTTAGTTTGGGCTAGATGGTGTTGTGTGTATGTGGTAACATACATACATAGATTCACGCCTGTTTCCCAGAGGGGTAGGCAGAGACTACGGATTTCCATTTGCTACGATCCTGACACACTTCTATGGCTTCATTCACTTTCATCACATTCCTCATACACGCCCGTCGGTTCAAGGTGCTCTTAACCTGGCCTTTGTCCAGAACGCCTCCGATCTGATCAAGAAACGTTCGCCTAGGTCTTCCTCTTGCGATTGTTCCATTCACACTAGCCTTATAAACTTTCTTAGTCAGTCATTCCTCGTCCATTCTTTCTACATGCCCAAACCAGCTTAACATACCCTTTTCTATTCTTGTCACTATATCCACTTTCATGCCGCATCTCTCTCTAATCACATTATTCCTTATTCTATCTTTCAGAGTCACACCACATATATTTCTCAGCGCTCTCATTTCTACAGCATTTATTCTGCTCTCATGCTTCTTTTGCCATACCCAACTTAGTATTATTATATTTTTAATAGTACTGTTTCTAACCTACGCGGAACCGCGGGCAAAAGGTAACATATTTATAGCAGATTATTATGTTCAATATGCAATAGCATGATTTTGATAGCTTATCCACGACACAAAAGTGAAATTGAAAAATAAATAGGCAACAAAATGGATTGCACTTAATTTGTTATTAAAAATACACAATAGTTTTCAATTACGTCTGGCATGCCAGTATTTGACAGGTTAAAGTAGTTTAGTAACCTAGGAATCTATTTTGTCGCCTCTTCATTTCATTCCATTTTGTTGGTTATTCACGTAGTTGTATCTGTATCTTATGTGAAGGCCAGTCAGTGCAGACCAGCGACACTTCGACCCATTGGGACCTTTTATGTCGACACTCTCCCAATAACGACTGCCATAGATGTTCATGGCAGCCGGGACCGACGGCTTAACGTGCTCTCCGAGGCACGGAGCAAGCGATAATTGTCAATCAATACGCACATATTTTGAAAAGTCATATAACTTCCGAAAGTCAGAGGTGCGCGACGTGGGTTCGAACCCGAGACCCTCCGCATTGCAGTCTGTTGGTCTCCCCACTGAGCTATCGCTGCTCTTTATTCACGTGGTTATTCAGCTCATATAAAGGTCTACCACTGGTCTATCGCTGAACGGGTAAGCACCGACATATAAATACCACATTACGCTAGCTAGGTTTTTAGATTGGCGTATCATAGTTGCAGGTTATATTAGTTTTTATTCATGATCGACGCTCGCAGGTTACCAACACACAGTCTCATAGATTTATAATTAAAATAATGTTTAGATGTTTTGGCGGGTCCGTAATAAATATACTTGCTATTTATTTTTAAGAGTTCTAGGAGTTATTCCTGTGTCGAAGGGTACTCTACCAACATTCAAACAATGGACATAAAGAACGCGCTGCTTCGTAATAGACATTTGAGGATCGCAAAAAAATTAGTGTTGCATGGGATTCGACCCGACAATACGGTGTAGTTGCAGTGGTAGAGCGATCATTAAAACCACTAAACCATCCGTGCAGTCAGTTCATGAGTTCAAACTTTTTAGTTCATGTGCGTCTTGATAATAGATATCAGTGTTACCGGTTTTCCAAAGAAAATCTTTAAAATCGGAGGTCAGTTGCTTTCTTTCTTTGGGTCACCCAAGAAAGAAAAACCATGATATAACAAGAAGTAAGTACATAGCTGATGTAAAACACCAGCGCTCGTTGAAGTCTGCTGTGTGTGAACATGTGCAACAGCAACCAACCACTACCTGAGATTTGATAAACCACAGATTCTCGCTAAAGATCATCGATTCCTATCAAGGATGCTTCGGGAGGCTATTGAAATCAAAAAATCATCCTAATTTTAATAGAAAAGATGGTTGGAATCTACCACCGGCTTGGGATCCAGTAATTCAAATAGTCAAACCCAAGAAGAAACAAACCACAGCTAGACTTCATGATACTTTGAGCTCATTCTGCGTAAATAGAAACACCAATGATTAAATTATGTTCGGGTACTTTGAAATAACTACACTGGAACATTGAGACAACTACCATCTTAGTCTCCCCGTGACCATGGCTGCTGAAAAGCAACCGAAACTTCGGGGAAACTGTAAAATAAAATTAAATCTTAATAGGTTTAATAATAATTTAATTAGCTTAAAACTTAGTAAAGTTTAAAAGTAGTAGTAGTGTTACAGTTTGCAAAATTATGTAATAAAGTGTCAAATAAACAACGCGATAAAATCCGTATATAGTAGTTTAATTTCAAAGAAGTAAGTATTATTGTATTGTTTTTAGTTTAGTTTTAGTTTTAATTTATTTGAGTGTAATATGATTGTTCCATTAATGTAGTAGTAACATAATGTTGTAGTATTTTCAGTAATAATTAAGAAAACTAATAATAATAATAATGTTTAAAATTCGCTTAAGACTGCGCCGAGTGAAATGTGCCAAAACAGGCGGTCACAGTTAAGTGAATAAAATCTACACTTTCTGTTTAATACAAATATAAAATATACATTTACCATAACAATGAATTTGTTTACAATTATTACGTGTAAAAACTTAAAATAATTAATATTTTAACCTTTAAAATTACGTAAATTTGTACGAAAAATGCAAAAACTTAAGCTCGTGTTACGTGATTTTAGATTATAACAGTAGAAATCTATGCTATTTTACAGTTTAAACAAAACATAAATAGTTTTATTACAATTTGTCCATCCCAAATATTTAAGTTATTGGTTGACAATAAAGATACATATTTATCAAAAAAGCACTTCAAATCCTCCATACAATTTTACTATGGCGGCCGCGCGCCAATTTTAATATGCGCCGTACGAGCTCTGTCATTATCTGTCTTACGCTCGGCGCAGTCTTAATAAAAAAAACATAAAAGCGATGTCTCATGTATACTATAAATAGCCAGGACAAATCTATTGGCAAAGACAACCCCTTCGCGAACCATCGGCATAGATAATGATATTCATGATAAAATAGATATATTATGTTCGTGTAGTTTAGGTTAAAAAGGTGTGAAATGCGATTGTGCATAAGGTCTACGGATTTATATCCGGGTAGGAGAAAGTGATATTAGCTTCTGTAAAGAAATTCTTAATATCAGCACGGAGTCTGCAATGAATAGAAGGCAATACCACTCGCTCCCTATTATGTGGCGCAGCGGTAGTGCATTCGACTGTTGTGCATGAGGTCTCGGGTTCGAATACCGGGCCGGCCCAACAAAACGTTATTAGGTTTTTCTGTTAAGAAAGCTCAATAGCAGTCTGGAGTTAGGAAGTTGGTGGTGTTAGATACCCCCGTGCCTCGGAAAGCACGTAAAGCCGTTGGTCCTGCGCCTGATCTCTCTCCAGTCGTGTCGGATTACCGTCCCATCAAATAATGAGAGTTAGGGAACAGAGAGTACACTTGTGTTTGCGCAAACACTTGTGCACTATAATATCTCCTGCACAGATGGCCAGTCTCCGTTAAGACCGGCCGTCGTGACCGAAATTTGGCCTGGAGGACATTATTATATGTCATTTTAGAGTTCGAAAAAACTCTTACACAACAGCTTTGTCCGTCCGTCCGTCTGTTATACAACTTTCAACTCAAGAACCGTAAGAACTAGAGACTCGTACTTAACGCCATTCGATTCAACATAGTCGATATACCCCCGGAATTACTATGACCTTTGACCTCTGACCTCAAGGGCACGTGATACCATCTTTCAACTTAAGAATCGTAAGAGCTAGACTCTCGCGGTTAACGCCATTCGACTCAGCATAGTTGATATACTCCGAAATGACTATGACCTTTGACCTCTAATCTCAAGGTCACATGATACCAATTTTTTCGAACTCTAAGATTTACGGCAATTCATTGAATTTTCTCACTTATTTATTAGTAGCATAAAACTAGACTTGTTCCTTATTATCTGAGACCACGTTATATGAATCTTCAGCATTTGTGTCTCTCTCTTCTGATATATCTGTTGCTGTGATGATATCTAGTTGAAAACCAGCGCCAGGCTTCCTTAGCGTGGCATATGCTAAACTAGGTCCCATTTGACAAATTTTATTATAATTTTTTATTTTACTTTTTATTATTATATATTTTATTTTGTCGAATAAATAAATTTTCTTTCTTTCTTCTTTCTATATGTTGTGTTCGTTCAATAATACAATTGTCTTTACCAACAAAGAGCTACAACTAGCTAGTTGCGCGAGTGGTATAAGTTTCGCTTATACGGTTAAAGCCCTAGGGCTTTAGGGCTTTTAAAACTAAACCCGCACCAGCCTTATGTTTTGTGTCGCGTTGTGTATTTACAAACTTAAAACTAAGAGTTATTCTAGTTGACCAGTCAGGTCCTAGGACCTGGCTTGTCATCAATAGACTCAGTCCAGATTAAATAAAAGTATATTACAATTAACTTAATCTGAGCATGCCTTCAATGTGCTCTAATGAGTGTAACTACAGGATGCAAGTAAGTTTGATAAATAAAGAGAAAATAAGAAGGGTTAGTTATCCTTATCACTAATGTTTAAAATGACATAACTCCCTCGGTGACGCAGCGGTAGTAAATTGACTGTATTGTATGAGCTTTCGGGTCTGATTACTGGACAGCTAAGAAGTAAATGGATGTTTCTAAAAAATATTCTTCGTACCAGTACCAAGCAGTACGGAGTCTGAAGCTGAATCCGGGAGATGGCTCACCTATCACGTGTGACCTCATACATATGTAATAGTTGTCGAAATGTGGGAGTACTACACATATGTCCACCTCTGCGGTTACAAGCGAGAAATTTTAATTAAAATCTAAACGATTAGCAAGATTAAGCAACGTTGGGTGCGGTCAGTCTAGAGATGGGTGACCGCTTAGGGGTATTTCATCTGAGCGTCTCCGTGCTTCGGAGGGCACGTAAAAGGTCAGTCCCGGTTGTTGCCAAATTGACAGCAGTCGTTAAGCCATGTCAGAGGCCTACGGGCGGCTTGAACAACTCTTGACAACAGGTTGGTCACTAACCATACGAAAAAAAAGAATGAAGTATTATTTTATGTTAAGAATGCTACCTTAATAAATTTATATTACAGACAATTTTAGTGACAGATAGAATAACTACACAGTAATGTAAGATGGTCACTTCGCCACTTTTAACACTACGACGAGAGAAGTTATACGAAGAGGGTAAATATATAATTTGTCATTTGGATAGGACAGATATTTGTGGAATCCACAAACAGTTGTATCGAATCTGGGTGTTCTTTGTGTCCATTGTTTTAATGTTTGTAAATTACCCCGCAACACAGCACGGGACATGTTTATTTTGGGTGGATTCACCTTAGTAGCGCAATGGGTGGAATATGAATCAATGCTTTAACCCTTGGGCTATTCATGCTTCTATTATTCTACTTTTTCAGAGAACACACATAGTTCAGCAATAATGGAATGCCAGACAATCCAAGGACAAAAACATATTGCGTCTAGTCGCCGGTGTGCCTCTGCCACTCTATAGGCTACAAACAATTTTTTTTCCAGTGATATTCGAAATTTCGTCTACTATGAATATAGACGTGAAGTTGCACGTCTATATTCATAGTACACATGCTCACATCAATAGTCATGTATCTATCACGAGAGATCTTTACAAAATTCCAAAAACGATATTAAGAACACCCAGAATAGAAACTAACATCTGTCCACATCCATTTCTGCTCCGTGTGGGATGGGAACCGACTCGATGTAGTGGCGCTACGCCATAATTTTCTTCAGACCGAATTTCGGTCATGGCGGCCTTAACGAGACTGGCCACCTGCGCAGGAGATATTATTGTGTGCAAACACAAAAGCACTATCTGTGCCCTAACTCTCATGATCCGATGGGACGGCAATCCGACACGACCGGGGATAGATCAGGCGCAGGACCAACGGCTTTACGTGCTTTCTGAGGCACGGGTGTGTGCAACACCGCCAATTTCCTAATATGCCTGCTATTGAGATTTCTTAGCAGAAAAGCTCAATCACTTTTTATTGGCACGACCTGGGATTCGAAGCCAAGACCTCATGCACAGCAGTCGTATTCACTACCGCTGCGCTACGCCATGGAGACAGTCTTCGCCATAGCCATTATGTAACACACTACGTACACCAAAACTTGAACCACAACGAGTATATATAGTATACTCGAGTTATTCTCGTACTTACAATGTTAGTATAGATGTTAAGCTAGTAGCTTCTACTATGATAATCTTGAAGATAATAGATACATCAATAATTACATGTTAGAGTTTCTAATCTGAACTAAATCCTCTATACGTGAGCAGGCGACGTTCACTCTCGATGTATGTACGTACAGTCGACATGCCAAGTTTAGACTATGTAATGGGTAACTGCTTCCGACTGCCTTACGTCGCCTGTGCCTAGCACTTATGAGTATACGCGAGTTTTGTTGAATCCATACAAGGGACTACCCCTTGTTTTCTCTATCCACAATGACGGTAGAGCAACAAGAATTTAGGATATAATCCATATCTACTACTGCCATTTATCTAAGTTGTGATTTATAAAATCAGTAGTAACATTAAAAAAATTATAATATTCTCTTGGACATACCGACGTTCGGAGAATTTCAGAGAAAAATTACTAATAAGTTAAATAACAAGATACAGATATAGTTCATATTTTGTATGTAAATATATTATTTAAAATAAACGAATTGTGGTCGAATTTTGAATGCAGGGCAAACACTACAATAAGTGCCTACGAATCGCGACGGCGACGTCTCGAATAAAATACGACAGACATACATGGACAACGGAATTTCTCAGTAAATTTCCATTAAGGCCTGCGTCGGTAGCGCAGTGGTAGTGAATGTGGCTGCAGTACACGGGATCGATTCATAGGTCGAGCTAAGTGCTATTGATTTTACTGACGTAAAACTGGCAGTAACAGCACGGTGTCATGAGGTATACCTAGTGAAATCAAAATCAAAATAAAACAAGCGAGAATCGCCAATGAATTGGCGTAAGTCTTAGATTTCGAAAAAATGGTTCAAGTTATATGCAAAGGTCACGTGACACCACGTGACCTTGAGGTCAGAGGTCAAAGGTCATAGTAATTTCGGGGGTATATCGAGAATGCTGAGTCGATTTGCGTTGACCGCGAGTCTCTAGCTCTTACGGTTCTTGAATTGAAAGTTGTATAATATACAGACGGACGAACGGACGGACAAAGCTGTTGTATACGAGATTTTCGAACTCTTAAAGTCAAAAATATGTTTAGTCATATAGGACACAAAATAACAATTATGAACGTCGAAGTTTCACTTATTAATGTGAATTTACATTTACTGTTGCCATGTTATGCAAAGCAAAAGCGTAGAACCAATGAGAAGAACTGGCAAGAAAATTACGGCCACTCTTTTCAATCGCCTAGTTTACAGTACCTTTGGGGAAATAGGCGTGATCATATCATTTAAATCACATCGCCGAGTACAACAATACCTTACGGGGTTATTCAGTTAGGATATTCACAGAACGACCGTGCAAGAAGAATCCAATAAAAGTGAATGTAGTAACGGAGATATGCCGTGATCACAGATATAGTGTAAATCTATATCTGTGGCCGTGATCGTGTCAAGTAGAATATTGTAGGATTTGTCTACCGCTTCGGAAAACAGGTGTGAGTCTATGTAGGTATGTATGTATATATTATATATGTATGTGAGTCTCAGGTGTGTGTGTGTGTGTGTGTGTGAAACCACGCATTTTGTGAGATTACAATGCTGCCTGGCTGCCTGTTCATCTATACCTACTGCTACAGCTGCCGCGTATTATATATATATATATATATATATATATATATATATATATTAATACTAGTTTTGCTCGCGTCTTTGCTTGCGTCAATGTAGATATTGTCAATAAATTTCTTTCCGTCTGGGACTGTACCTTTTTTCTAGATGAAAGATACCTTATGTCCTTTTCTTTACCTCTCGTAACGTGTATACGAAATTTCATAATGTTTGGTCGAGTAGTTTAAGGCGTGAAAGCGTAACAAACAAACAGCTTGTGACCACGGCCGGTCTAACCTGGTCGAAACGTCAAGCATAAAAAAGGTAAACATTATGCATGATCGCGTTAATACCCGTTACGTATTATATAGGATTTTCCAACAAGAACTTTGTTTTTCAATATAGTCACACTGGAACTACATGATAGTTTTGACATTTAGTTTTTTACATATCTATACTAGAAGCTTGGGCAAATGTTACAATGAATTCAATTTCTCTCGAAAATCGCATTAAAATAATAAAAACTCACTATGAAAATGGTGGATCTGTAAAAGTTACATTTCGTGAAATTCGGGATAATTTCGGTCAACATAATCGTCCTTCTTAGACCGCCAGGCTCAATACATAATGTACCAACATCAACGCGTGTTTGATTGGGTCGTTCAAGTGAGAATATCGCAGCCGTAAGCCACAGTGTTGAAAAAGATCCGAATTTGTCAATTCCTCGACGTTCTCAACAATTGAGGTTATCCACAACAACCACATGGCTAATTCTGTGTAAGGATTTGGCTTTAAAGCCTTACAAGGTGCAACTGGTGCAACAATTGAAGCCGGCCGATCATTCACATCGTCGTAGATTCGCTCAATTCCTTCAAGAACAACCCGTTGGCTTTTCCGAAAAAATCTTTTTTTCCGACTAAGCCCAATTTCATTTGTTAGGCTATGTCAACAAGTAAAATTGTCGCATTTGGGCTTCTGAATATCCAAGACAGATTGTTGAGAAGCCTTAACATGCTAAACGTGTCACTGTATGGTGCGCTATGTGGTCTGGAGACATGAGAGCGCCGTTTATTTTCGAAAATTCGGTTGGAAATGCGGTTACGGTCAATGGATTACGCTACCGAGAGATATTAACAACAAAATTATGGCCTATTATTGTTGAAATGGATATCACTAATTTGTGGTTTCAACAAGACGGTGCCAAAATTCACACATCCACCGAAACAATGAATTTATTGCAAACCAAAATTTTAACCAAATTTCCCGACCGCATAATTTTACGAAATTCAGCTGTTAAGTGGCCAGCTTGATCATGTGATTTAACACCGCTGGATTATTTTTTGTGGGATTATGTTAAACACAGAGTCTATACAGAGCCAATCGAATCGATTGCAGCCTTAAACCGTGAGGTTATTGCAGCATCTTATAATCACATACTGCGAGATCCATATGGCATCCTATCGTCGTCCAGTGGTTATATTTTCAGATTCCGTGCTGGTACTGAGAATCATCTAACAGAATAACCTAATTGCGCGATTTCCCGATCCAGAATTCGAACTGGGACGTCATAAGACACAAATGTATAACAGCGCCATCTATTGGCGCAACTGCTATTTAGCTAATAATAAATAGATTTGATTTATTTTATTTAGATTTGCACGGATGGCGTAATGGTGTAAGTGGTTGCCTCGCCACTGCCGCTGCACCGAGTGTTGTGGGTTCGAACCCACACGGGACAAAACTTTGTGTGATCCATTCCGAGTCTGGGTGTTCTTCGTGTCCGGTGTTTGAATGTTTGTAGATTCCCCCACGACACAGGAATCATTCCTAGTGCGGGAGTTGTATTTTATTAAAAAGAATTAAGAAATATATATTCAACAAACTTGACGGTATTAATGCCAGGTTAAAAATGTTACACTATATTCTTATGTCTGAGAGACCAGAATGCTCTCGAAGATATGTGAAGTTTGTCAGTCTGCCAGTGGACTATGGCCTAACCCTTCTTACACTGAGAAGACTCCTGTGCATAAAAGTGGGACAGTTAACAGTTGACAGGGCTGATATTATTATACATATTCTTTTAATAAAAATGCAGTGGCACAGAAGATAAATGTACCTCCTAATTTTGTAAAAACATTATTATTAGGCTATGTGGTGCGGGCTCTTTCGTAAGGCGATTCTCGATAGCAGCACGGGATTGCCATACTATATTGATAGGTGTGTGTCGTTCATCATTGCCTTGCTGTCGCGACACAGCCGCCAACCTACAGCCTTGTTTACTTTAGCATGACAAATCTTGTAGGTACAGTTGGCCATGAAAGTGATCTACCAGTTTTGACAAAAGTTTCTGTGAGGTCTAATTGTCGCTAAGGTTGACTTTTTTAACGGAGATGAGTAGAGGAGGTGAGTTTTTGTTACCTGTGATAATTCAGAGACACATGGCATAATACATAATAAAGAGAGCAATGGTCACTGTCATAGTATTATTGCAAAGAGAAATCGATCTTGTTCTTTCATGACGTTGAAATGAACGTCCGGTGTGGTAGACCACATTTATAGCCGACTGTACCAAGAATTACTACTGTGTCACGGGGACTTTCCTTAATCTGTGAATTATTGGTATTACAGACATTATTTAAAATCAATTGCTTGTATAGTTGGAATGCACCACCAGCTTGGGATACAGTAGGTTCAGATAGTCAAACCCAAGAAGAAACAAAACACAGCTAGATTTTATAATACTTTATGGTCATTTTGCGTAAATAGAAACACCAATGATTAAATTATTTTCGGGTACTTTGAAATAACTACAATTTAGCACATTGAGACAACCACTGTCTTAGTCTTCATCGTGAACATGGCTGCTGAAAGGCAACCGAAACGTCAGAGAAAGTGTAAACAAAAATATTTTTTTTAAAATGATTATTAATAGCTTATATCACGTTTTCTTTTCTCTTCTCTAACCGACAACTCTCAAACAAGGATTAGTTCCTGCGTCGCGGGTAATCGACATTCGGGTCGCGGGAATTGAAGTTTAGTACAATAATAGTAGTGCCACAGTTCAAAATTATATAATAAATGTGTTTTAAAATAAACAGCACGACAAAATGCGTTTAATGTAGTTTAATTTAAATGTATAACAGTCGCGTAAACGTAAGTTAATATTATGTAAATCTATTGTGTCTGATCGTCGGTGTTCCGCTGTCATTTAATAGTTAAATAACGTTCACAAAAATTATCTAGATTCAGAAAACTACATACGTGTAGACTTCGAAGTCTGTATCGTCGTAGGGATAGACAAAGATAATATAATAATTATAATATTCTAATTCTAATATTAGAATATTATAATTATTATATTATCTTATATAATATAATAATTTTAATAATTATAATAATATTCTATCACATACACACAACACCATCTAGCCCAAACAAAGCGGCGCTTGTACTATGGGTACTAGACAATGGATAAACATACATATATACTTATTTTTGTTGTAAATACATACATATTATACATAGAAACACCCAGACCAAGACAAACATCCAAGTCCACGCACAAAAATTGTTGATTTGTGCGGGAATCGAACCCGCGGCCTCGGGCGTGGTAGTCGGTTACACTAACCACTACGCCATAGAGGCCGCCTGAAAACCAATAAAAAATTGGTTGCTAAAAATGGTTTATTTATTTCAGCTACAAAAAGAGATACAACCAATGTTGTAAGCAGCTATGGTGTTCTAGGTGTTTTGGAGAATGTATTGTATTGTCCTAAGGTACCATATAATTTATTATCAGTTTCAAAGATGCAGCAGGCCGGATTGAAGCTTATTTTTTTATCAGCATGGGACTCATTATAAAGGAAGGTAAAATAATTATGAAAGGTAAGCTTTTACATAATCTTATTACCTTAGATTTTAGAATACCTATTGAGAGGGGTCAGTCTGTTTCCCAAGTATGTCAGGGTAATTTAAATATTTATAAATTATGGCATCAACGCATAGGTCATATTAGTAAAAGTAAAGTTATTGAGTTAAAGAGTAATAATTGAATTGAAGACTAAACTGATTAAAACAATATTACCTACTGATGATTTATGTGAAGCTTGCATAAACGGTAAACAGACTAGACTACCCTTTAATAAGGTTAAAAACAAAGGATAACCATTTGAAATGTATTTATACACAATGTTATCCAATGTTCTCATATAAGTGACATTGTCTTTTTGAGAATAAATTCTTTAAATGTGAATACATTAAGCGACCATTATACATTATGCATTCTGATGTATGCGGACCAATCACTGCTTGAACGTTTGATAATAAGAATTATTTGGTTTTGTTTATGTCATTAAAAGTTTTTTTTGCAAAAAGCGAGTCAAAGATTAATTCAAAATTAGTTACTTTGTATAGTGATAATAATGGAGAGTATCTGTCGACTGAAATGAAAGACTACTGTAAAGTAAAGGGTATTAGTTATCACTTAACAGTACCCAGAACTCCACAGTTAAATGGTGAGACTGAACGTATGGTTTGAACTATAACTGAAAAGGCTCGTTCTATGTTAACTGGTGCAATGATAGATAAACGCTTTTGGGCTGAAGCAGTGTTAACTGCTGTTCACTTAATAAATATTACACCTACAAAAGCTCTAAATCAGACTAAAACTCCATATGAGTTATGGCATGATAGAAAACCAAGTATTAACTTTTTTAGGGTGTTTGGTTCAACTGTGTATGTTCATAATAAAACCAATGAATGTAAATTTCTTGATAAGTCATGGAAAGGGATATTGGTGGGCTATAGTCCAAATGGTTATAAGGTATGGAACACAGAATGCGATAAATATATGACTGTCAGGGATGTTGTAGTGGATGAGATTAATATTTTGGTGTCCAGGCCAACACTAAAGCCTGAAAGGAATAATATTAAAGATTCCCAAGACAAAACTCATTTGGACCAAGTGGTGAAATCAGTGTCAACCGAATCTCAAAATATAAGTATTCCTAAATCAGATACTTTAAAATAGGATGTACAAGACAGTACTAGTAAAATTCGCAAAATAGATAATGGAGTTGCATGTGAACCTGACATTGTCATGGTTTCCTTACCTGTAAACAGTAATGAAACACATTTATTTAGAAGGAGTGATAGGCTCAAAGGTCGTCCTCGTATTTGTTATAAAGAAAGTGATTATAATGATGACTGTTTGTTTAGTGTCAATTCATTTACATGTATACCTAAATTATTTCAAGAGATGGTCACTCGATAAAAGATCTTACTGGGAGAAAGTTATTGCAGATGAACTAGAATCCCATAGAATAAATAATATATGGTTTTTGGTGCCAAGACCAGATGATAGAAATATTGTAGATTGTAGATGGGTCTTTACTATTAAAACTGATGAGTGTATATACATATGTTAGACAAAGGAGATGTCACGAAAAATATTTACATTGTATTATATGTTGATGATTTGGTTAAAGTATGTACTGACGTTCAAATAATGAACGAATTCAAACGTTATTTAATAACTAAATGTGAAATGACTGATGTAAATAATATAAAGTTCTTTCTCGGCATCAAAATAACTATACAGATACAAATACATTAAATCAATGTGCTTATATTCAAACAGTGTTGAATAAGTTCAATATGATTGATTGTAAATTTAATCCTGTACACCCACTGAAGCTAAATTTAATTATAAAGCGTTAAATCCAAAAGAAAAATTTGATGCACCATGGCGTAACCTTATAGGATGTTTAATGTACATTATGCTATGTACTCGCCCTGATTTAAGTACATCTGTAAATATATTGAGTCGTTATACACAAAATAATAATAAGGAATTATGGCATTACTTAAAACGCATGTTAAGATATCTTAAAGGTACTATGCATCTAAAGTTAATCTATAAAAGAAATGATTATGATAATGTTTTATATGGATATGTAGATTCTGATTCTGAATATGTAGGTCATAACTATTCTGATCGGAAAGATACAAAAAGAAGACAACCTTTTGTTGCAGCTTCATCTACTGAAGCCGAATATAATGCACTTTACGAGGCTGTAAAAGAACCCTTAATCCAACTAGCCATAAGAGATCAAAACATACTGATATAAAATATCATTTCTCAAGAGAGCAAATTAAAAGAAATATAATTAAATTAAATTATATTTCCACGCACACCCTGGGGGAGGCTTATGTCCAGCAGTGGACTGCAATAGGCTGAAATGATGATGATGATGATGATGATATTTCCACAGGTTAACAACTGGCAGATGTTTTGATAAAGCCGTTACCAACAACTTCTTTCCAAGAATTAAAGTACAAAATGGGTTTAGAATAAGTATTATTACTGTGCATAAAATACTTATGTAAGTGGTCTGATTAGGTTTTCCTAGGTTTTCCCTAATCCTAGCAACAAATGTTGGACCATGTTTATACATTTTCCCAGCAAACACTTGGAGGTGATATGATCTGTTAAGATATTATAAATATCTACAACAATTATTCATTTCTTAATTATATAAATCAGTGATCAATTTTTGAGAGGGCGTGTTAAATTATATACATTTATATATGCAAAAATTAATTAATTATTATATTTAACTATTTAGAATAATTGCACCTTAGTAATTATATAATTTAACATCATACAATATAAATAGTAGCCAAATACTTTACAGTTTATTAAGCTATAAAAGGCATCGCAACACTGCTGTCTATCACTTCTTGTTGTGAGCTGTAAGTGAATGGACGTATAAAACTTCCTTGTGTCAAAGTTTAAAATAAATAGCTAAAATGTTTGTACACTGTGTTATTTAATCCATAACGTCTAATATAATCACCCAGATATCGCCAGCTTTTAATTTTAGGTCACATGTAATAGGGGACCCTAAAAGAGGCGCAGTTTCAGTCTCCGTGCTGTAATGAAGAATTTTTTGACAAAAAACAACATTTTATCTGATCTGGGAACCGAACCCATATCACATGCGCTGTAGTCGTATGGGTAGACACGTGTGTTTGCCTAACGTGTGTGTATTTGTGAATGACGCAACCATTTCGCGACTCGCGAGGAGAGGACCACTTCAACCAAAGCGCCGTCTGCGCAGTTGCGATAATTTCGTATCGTCGTAACGTTTTTAATTAACCTTTTTAACTGCCGCCGTGGTGCAGCGGTAGTGAATGCGACTGCTGTGCATGAGGTCTCGGATTTGAATCCCGGGTCGAGCCAAGGAAAAGTTATTGGGGTTTTCTGTTAAGAAATCTCAATGACAGCCCGCAGTGAGGAAGTTGGCGGTGTTAGACACCTCCATGCCTCGGAAAGCACGTAAAGCCCTTGGTCCTGCGCCTGATCTCTCTCCGGTCGTGTCGGATTACCGTCCCATCAGATCATGAGAGTTAGGGAACAGAGAGCACTTGTGTTTCCACACATACTTGTGCACTGTAATATCTCCTGCACAGTTGGCCTAGTAGGCAGGTTGGTTAAGACTGGCCGCTGTGACCGAAATTCGGTCTAGAGGACATTATAATTAACCTATTTTATATTCTATTTATATTTTATAATAATACTAGTAGTTTCCCCGCGGTTTCACCCGCGTAAGTCCCGTTCCCGTGTGAATATCGGGTTTCACCCCATTCACCCCCTTCGGGGTGGAATTGCCAAAAATCCTCTCTTAGTGCTCCCCTTCACTATCCAAGAAACATACATGCACACGCACAAATTTCAGCTTCTTGCGTTCAGTAGTTTCGGCTGTGCGTTGTCTGTCACTCAGTAACGGAAGAGTTTTATATACATATATATGTATGTAGAATAAAAATGAGAATGTGAGTTTGTTTTATACGATTTCACCTTAACCATTCGACCGATCATCGTGAAATTTCGCATACACGCTGTCAGGCGAACAGAAAAGAACATAGAGTACCTTTCATCCAGGAAAAAGTATTGTTACTAACTTAAATTTACTCCAGCAAAGCTGCGGGCGAAATCTAGTCAATAATATAGAAATCTTAGGTACGCAAACTGGAACTTGCCCTTACAAACTATAACTGTCGAAATATGTGGCTAACATGTACTTTCTTGCTTACCCCCCCTATGGGGTGTCATTCGTGGTAATCATTCGTGTCATACATGTATCTAAAAATACAGCAATAGAATAAATTCGATTTTTCATTAATTGTGACGTATAGACTGCGTACAATTTAATAATCTGTCACCTCCTAATATGCGATAAGGTCCAATTTTGGGGTCAAGAATGACTTAAAGTTCAATTCGAAGATGCTTTTAGATAACCTAACCTATTCTAACATGACCCATTTTCGTGGTGCATTTTATCAAAAGCTGATATGTGTACTGCGTGTCACAATTAAATGTGGTCATACTAAAGGTCGTATGGACCTTGTGGCTGATGTAAAATCTAACTACTAATCTAACTTAACTAATATTATAAATGCGGGTGCTCATAAGCATCAGGTAATCTGGAGCTATGCTAGTTAGTGGGCTATAGGCTCTATAATATCACGTGTCACCTAAAGCCATACAGCAAAATGTGGGTTTTTAAAGCTCCGCCTAAGCTATATTGTATAAGCGATAGACATAGTCATATATACATAAATATCAACAATATATGGGTATTTATACATCGCCATTTAAAACAGATTTTTTTTACGTGGGGTTATGCTTTGACGCCTACCCCTCCGCAAGGGTGGGCGGAGGGGTTATGTCGGACTCACCGGGGTAAAAGAAAGATGTTGAAATGATAAAGGACCTTCCGGAATACCGACTAAACCTACCTCGGTGTTCCTCGACAAAACCGCTATCGACGGGGCCGCGCGAATCACTTGCACATGCAGTCGCGACCCCGCCGAGGTTTTGGCCCGCCGTATGAAACGGCAGGCCACTACACGAGAGACTTACCCTAGGCACTTCTTACTTTGAACCCTACTTACTGTCCCTAGAGGGAAGACGGACTCGACACAGAGGCGCGCGTGAGAACATGCACGCCACCTCTCGGACCTGGTGCTGAACGGATGGCGGGCAGGATCACGAAGCCCACCATCCTCAGGTCAAAACCTCAGGGTCGCTGGAGGTCATCTCACGCCCTCCAGCGCCCGGCTCTACGGTGGGGGAGAGGGTTTAAACGCTCCCTCTACCGATAATAGCATAGGCAAGATATAAATAATTATGACTCTGGCTTGTAATGTATAACGTTTGCCAATATTTATAAGTATGTCTCATTTTATCTAAGTTTATTATATTTTACGTTTAAATAATGTATGGTTACGAAGTGCTACCATCCCTATACTTTAATGTAACACCTCATAGTTAGACTAGTGGCACCTATAATTATAGGTACGGCAAAATGTGGGTGTAGAACACCTCTGCTACTACTACACTACACTATGTAGTTCAGGGATGTTGCGAATGCAGGTTTTTTGATATCCCCGGATGCGGATGTGGATACGGATGTTTAAAGGCTCAGATCCGCGAATGCGGATAAAGATGCGGATGTCCAAATCAATGCGGAAGCCCCACAATTGCGGATGCGGATGTTGATGAAAATTGTGTATCTTGAATAAAAAGTATCTAATATCACCTTTGCAGGTTCACCGTTCAAGCCTGTTTTGCACAGGTTCATAAAATTTGCTTTACCTACCATTTTCTGGTGTTTTTTGATTCTCATCTTCACTTGAAGAATCATTGCGCCATTAATCGGCCCACCCATTTTATTTCTTGTCGCAACCTGCGCTATATCTAGATCCGCATAAACATCCGCGATGATTATTGCAGATGTGAATACGGATGCAGATGTCCGAATCGATGCAGAAGCCCCGCAATTACGGATGCGGATGCTAATATTCGCAACATTCCTACTATGTACACACAGTATAACATTTTTTAAGAAGGCTGTCTACTATGGATTATTAACTAATAACATTTAAACAACGAACACAAAGAACACCCAGATTCAGAACAACCATTGATAGACCCACAAATTTGGAACCCGTGTGGGATTCGAACCCACAACACGCGGCGCGGCGGCAATGGTGGTGCACTCAATTTACATTACATACATAGCCGTATAAACACAGACACTATAGTAAGGAATGCGTATCGAATGTTTGGTTTTGTGATGAGGTCCACAGCTGAGTTCAGGTTGCCTAGTACTTACATTCATCTACATATATAAGTCCTTAATCAGATCTCAACTGGAGTATGCGGTGGTAATATGGGATCCATATTACAATAAATATGCCGATAGCTTAGAGTCTGTGCAGCGAAAGTGCCTGAATTCGACGCACTATACATGTACTCACAGATATGTAATCTATGATAGTTTACTTGGAAAATATAACGTTTTCAGCCTGAAATCCAGACGCTTATTTCTCGAAACAATGTTTCTGCATGATGTGTGAAATAAAATAACAGATATGGCTGCACCGCTATAACTAATAAATTATGCTATGTTGTTCCAAGAACAGTTAATTGGCGTGAGCACCGTGCGCGTCCTCTCTTCCTGTCATCCTCTGTTCCTCGTCCTGTCGTACCAATGCTGGAGTTCGCGCACCTCTACGTCGATTATGTCATAATTTTAATACATATTTCATTGAACTGGATATATTTAATATGTCGGCATCTACATTTCGGAAAAGCTTAATAATTATCATGTTTAAATAATTCCCACTAAACTTATCTCACTTTTATGATTGCTAATTATATTTAAGTTTTCTATTCATTGAAAGTTAATTAATATTAATAAAAATTGCTATGTTCACTACTTGATTAATTATATTATAAGTATAATAAGTGGATAACGTTGTGAGTGCACATTTATGTACATATATTATGTTTATACAATTTAATATTATACAATGTTGTTTGTTGCTGTTTGTTATACCGAATAAATAAATAAAATAAAGTAAATAAATATCTATAATATATGAGTATTTATGCTATCGGCACTTATCATAGTATAATCAAGATGTAAATAATAAAATTCATAGAGTATTTTAATTAAAGCACTTACTTTGCGACACTTACACAGCGTTACTTTGCGAGTTAAGCCCGGAAACAAAAGTACAACATTTGACAACAAAAATACAACTGGGGAGAAGAAGTCTCTCCGTGAAAAATTGAGTCTAACTAGATTTTATATTTTAAATAGCTTAAATAGAAATAAACAAGTCATTTGTAAAAGTGTTTAACAATATTAGTTTAAAGTTTCAAAATTATGTAATAATAGTGTTTTATAAAGAATAAACAACGCGATAAAATCCGTATAAAGTTGGTTAATTTCATTGTATAACATTTGCAAATAATTTCTAGAAAAGAAATTTAAGAAAATAAAAAAGACTAATATTTTTTTCCTAAATTTCTATGATAACTTTTTTTTAAACCTTTATTTTTAATTTAACTTTGTTTTGTTGAATTTGTATTTGTATTCGTGTAAATTTACCAAACTGTATAATATCTCATAATTTTTTTCTTGTATACAATGTGAAATGATGATGTACTCACGACGTGTTCTCCTATAATTGAAGGAGCACAGATCATCAAACAACTTTTTTAAATTATTGCATGTACTGTGTAATCTTTGTTGGAGATTCTAAGATTAAATAAATAAATTATAAAGCTGAAGAATTTGTTTGTTTGTTTGGTTGAACGCACTAATCTTAGGAACTACTGGTCCGAATTTTAAATTATTTTAGTGTCGGTTAGCTCATTTATCGAAGGAGGCTATAGGCTATATAACATCACGCTACGACCCACGGGGGCGGCGCAGTAATCATAAACGCGGGTGAAACCGCGTGCACATCTAGTAAGACAATTAGACTACAACCTATTAAACCTATTGAAATTAAACTGCTATATACTTTATATACAGCGGCGCGGCTGTTGGAGCTTGTTGTCTTGCAGTACTTGACGCCGAGCTTCAACATGTCAAGCAAGTACTGCAAGACAACAAGCTCCAACAGCCGCGCCGCTGTCACAGATCCCGAGAAAAGCCAGCCACAGTCGAGCGCCAGCCTGCTATACTGCCTTATGTAAGGGGTGTCACTGACAAGATTGGCTACATCTTGAAGCGAGCTTCAATCAACACATACTTCAAGCCGCCAACGAAGATAAGTCAATTTTTACCATCCGTCAAGTGCCAACTACCTTTACAGGATGCAGGGGTCTATAAAATAGATTGTGACTGTGGACTCTCATACATTGGTCAAACCAAGAGAAACATAGGCACCCGGATAAAAGAACACATAGCTGATGTAAAACACCAACGCTCATTGAAGTCTGCTGTGTGTAAACATGTGCAACAGGGGACCAACCACTACCTGAGATTTGACAAACCACAGATTCTCGCTAAAGAACACCTATTCCTACCAAGGATGCTTCGCGAGGCTATTGAAATCAAAAAACATCCTAATTTTAATAGAGAAGATGGTTGGAATGTACCACCAGCTTGGGATCCAGTAATAAAAATAGTCAAACCCAAGAAGAAGCAAACCACAGCTAGACTTCATGATACCAAAGTATCATGAAGTCTAGCTGTGGTTTGCTTCTTCTCAAAAGCTCATTCTACGTAAATAGAAACACCAATGATTAAATTATGTTCGGGTACTTTGAAATAACTACACTGGAACATTGAGACAACTGCTATCTTAGTCTCCCCGTGACCATGGCTGCTGAAAAGCAACCGAAACGTCGGGGAAAGTGTAAAAATAAATTAAATCTAAATAGTTTAATAATAATTTAATTAGCTTAAAAATTAGTAAAGTTTAATAGTAGCAGTAGTGTAGCAATTTTCAAAATTTTGTGATAAAGTGTCAAATAAACAACGCGATAAAATCCGTATATAGCAGTTTAATTTCAATGAATAATATTCGCGTAAATAGAAGACAATATTATCTATTAAACCTAAACAATTTTTATCGACAAGTACCGGTTACACACCGCAAGCTATAGTTTATCAAGTATTCGTCGGCTTCGGTAGTGTAGTGGTTAGTGTAACCGTCTGCCACGCCCGAGTTCGCGGGTTCGATTCCCCCACAAGTCAAACATTTGTGTGCATGAATATAGATGTTTGTCTTGGTCTGGGTGTTTCTATGTATAATATGTACGTATTTACAAAAAATAAAGGTATATATGTATGTATGTTTATCGATTGTCTAGTACCCATAGTACAAGCTCTGCTTAGTTTGGGCTAGATGGTGTTGTGTGTATGTGATAGAATATTATTATTATGTTTCTCTTATCACAGGTAATTTCTAATATATTAGAAAATACCTGGCCCTTTGGGAGGAGCAGTGAAGAGTAAAGAGTACTTTATTAATTATTATAAGCACTACTTTAGGTATCAAATAGTTTAGATATTTATAAATAACTAGCTGTTCCGACAGACATTGTCCTGAAGCCAATAAAAAAGAAACTAATCTAAACCATTCTCGAATCCACTTGAACACACACAAAAAATTGCATCAATATCGGTCCAGCCGTTTAGGAGGAGTTTAATTACAAACACACGCACAGAAGATTTATATATATACAGATGAGGTATTTAGTTATTCTATCGGCACTTATAATAGCATAGTTAGGATTTGAGTAATAAAATTCATAGAGTATTTTAATTCCAGGTACAACCTATTAAAACTAAACAATTTTTTAACGACACGTACAGGTTTAACGTAATCAAAAGTTTATCAAGTATTCCGCCTATTTGATACACTTAATAATGGTATTGTATATTTTAATAATATCAATGTACCACCGTGATAATAAACATTATCAATTTATTTGCCAACCTCTTTACTGCTGGGATCCTTATTTTCCTATTTTCTTAACTTATTTTATTTTAGATTTAGGACTCGTGTAAAATAATAAATAAAACTGCAATATCATATGAAATACATACATATAAAAAGATCTATAATTAATTAACAACATTACATTAAATAAAACGAGATAGATGTAAAAACCCAGGATTCAGGCTCTTCATCTTAAATTTAAAAGCATTTAAAATACTATATATCATATATACTATATATAATATATCTCGAGGGTCTTTTGACCCACAGGGCCCATATCCAAATTCGAACGAGGTATGACCCCAAGGTGTCTGCACACCAAGTTTCAAGTCAATCGGTCCAGCGGTTCCAGAGTTATGCCTGTCACTAACACCAATCTGTCACTAACCACACTATCACGGACCCACATAGTGTTTTCATTAACCTCTGAAGAAGGCTTAGAGGTTAAAAACTATTTGCACCTGCCATTACATAAAAAAAAAATATGAAGGCGCTATTTTGAAGCAACGTTTGTATATTCCTACTAGTGTCACAAAGTCTGACTGCTAAAATCTTTCCAACAGAGTTTAGAGTTTAAAGATATGCCTATACTTAAAATATAGCAATATCTTGTAGCAAGATGCGATATAAAATACTATTAAGTAGGTTCTTACTAAGGAATTGGGCGCGGCGAATAAGTAAATAATGACGATATCACATTGAATCACTGCAATCCTCTAGTCATCAAATTCAAGACTTACTTTTATCAGAAATAAAGTTGAATTTCTTCATCCAACACGGTAAAACTTAAGGCTTTTTTGATTTGTGATTGCGACAATGTGATAAGCGCAGGAGAGGGGTCATAGAACTTTGCAGGGCTTAAACGCGCGAACGAGACAGAGAATATTTCTTCGTAGTGATCCAGATAGCAACATGCATACTCACCTTTGCATGCGAATGAATTTTAAAATTATACAACATCCTCTGATAAGAAGCAGGTACGATAATTAAGAAAATAAGTTTTAAGAAGCTTATTAATTAGCTGTAAGAGAGCGTCGAAGCGCACGCCGAGGCTACGTTGGAAGCGTTGCAAGCCGGTGTGGAGCAATGCGTGCGCTTCTGGAGTTCGAATGTAAAGTTAGGAGAGGCGCGACGCGGACGGAGAGTCCGACTCGGCGACTCATCATTCGCGGTCCGACAGTGGTGCGGCGCGGTCGACGCCTGCGCGCTCGCCGGTCTCGAACAAAACTTTTCAACATTCGTCTTTTAAAATAACCGGACTACCATGAGGACCGCAGGGATCCCGATAGCGGCCCTGCTCCTCGTACTCTACACCACCACACTACAGGTAAGCCCGATGCGAATCTCAGCCAAAAAGCCGGCCGACGACCAGTCACGGCGCTCTTTCTGAAAAATACTTTGCAAAACTTTTTTGACTTCCTCCTGTCTAGGCCCGAGATTTTTGTATTTATTGTGTCGTACGTTTTGGCCTGTTGAAACTTTTGTTTTGTTTTAATATTGACTAGCTAATGTAATAAATAAATATAGGTGACAAAGCCGGTTTCTGCAACAGCTGAACATTTTGCTCATGATGTTCAATTTAAGCCTCTATTTGAATAAATTTTGAATATGTGTGTCTGGTTTTAGTTAGAAATTTTTTTAATAATTGGTTAGTAACGATGTCATAATATTCAGTGAGTATTTACTCGTGTATTTCATAGCTCACTAGCTGTTAAAAAACTAGTGTGCGCCAAATGATTTTGTTTAGCACCTCCATATCGGCTGATAAAAGGAGATAATTGACAACGATAAAAGTATAAGTCAGCTCACTTAAAATAATTTTGTAGAACACACTTAGGTACATATGTACATATTAATTGGGTCATCGTAATTTACATACTGCAAATATCGCCGGCTGCATATAATTTTCAGTTTTATATTAATAAAACGCTTATTGTCTCATTGTTATTTTTTACAACTGCAAAGTATTACCTAGCAGTGTATTGTTACAGCTGTTACCTTATTGCTAACGCTAATTTTATTCTAGCTGAGTCTGCACTCAACTGTGTCTGCCATTGTTATAAATAATACTTATTTGATTAACAACGCAAACTTAAATGAGGTTAAAACGTCGAGTAGCAAAAGTTTGTATCTCGCTAGATTTGTATTAATATCACAATGTTATTATTCGCACCCGCGTGTATAAAATGATGTAAAAAGAGACATAAAATAAACAGGTTTCAATCTGTACGATCGATAGCTGCAAAGAATAATCCGTTTATTTTTTAAACTTTGTTAATTGATCGTTGAAATTGGTCGTCGGCATAAACACATGCTTGTAAAGGCTTAGCACGGTCCCGGCTCCGGCGGGGCCGTACCACCTTTATCAACTTAATGGGTAACGCTCGACAAAGCCGTTCTACATAGATGCAGCGCTACATATCCCACACTCTGTGGAAGATACGAGTTTTGTCCCCGCCAAATACCTCACGCCAACCTTATGTATTTTTCTTACTTGCATTTTCCTCCGAACAATGCGTTAAAGCTCTTCTACCGTCAATTTTCCAAAACTCTGAGACAAATTCATATTGTTAATTTCATAACGTACGTAGTGGAAATATATACATTTATTAATTCACAACCATGATTTAACTTTTTGTGCAGCAAAACTACGAATTTGATCTGTAATATGTGTATTTGATTTTTATAATCGCTTGCGGATTAACACAACTGGTAAATGATTGAATGCCCGGTTAGTTAAATATGTATAAAATATGATTTTTCAGCGCGTATACAGGCGTTACCCGAAAACGAAATTATTAAATTGTGTTATAATACCATTTTGGCGTATATATAACAGATCACAAGAAGAAAATTAAATCTCAAACTAATGATATATTCAGACTCACCAACCTAACTTGTCCGATGCATATATTAAGTTGTTAATACACATAATGTTAAAATTTCTGTACAATGTCTGCAAAATATGATATTTCAAAAGAGTATACAACGAGTATATTTTCGCATCACGGACAACTCAATTTGCTATCAGCGGCATATGTCTTAAAAGCTTTTCTTATTACATGCCCACTAAACACTCTTTACGCGGTAGACGTTTACTGCGGCTATGTAGGAAATAACCTAATAACATTAAACGTTTAAATACCAACAGGACCTGTTTATCCGTTGGTAAAAAACATTGCAAGTGTAACTTTAGTAAGTAAATCCAAATGAAATAAAATAAAGGCAATCACAAGAATAACTTAAATCACACGAAATCGTATATAACTTTATCATTTTTATGTTTTATTGTTAAAATAAGCTCATCAGTTCTTATATAGGTAGCATAATTAGTGTGCTCGCTTTTCATACTTAATGACTTACGCTTATCAAAATAAGACAGTCAAAGGTCCCTCAAAACTGGTACAGATAAAAATATTTTATCATACACATGAAATCCAATTTATTGTCTGCGCTTTATCTACGTATCCATTAAAACCAGCGATATTTTTTTAAATCCGAAAACTTTTTGATTCCGTTCGCCAATATATTGCATACACAGAAGTATTTTTAATATCCTTTGGCACTGTGGAGCTGTCCACATTTTAATAGACATTTTATTTTCCTGTCCAGTACCTGTCAATCAAATTGTAAGTTTTAAATAAACTCGTTATAATTCAAAAGATTTATTTTTATGCCCACATTTATCTGTACTGAGCCCGATTCGTTTACGAAATAATAATTACATTAGGGCTGTATATAATCTGTCACACTACTAGGCCTCTTCTCGGTACGAGAACCGCTCGGCCAAAATCCATAAAGCTGCCGCATTTGACTCTCTGTATCCTTGAGAACTGCATGAAGAAATCTCGAACATGCATTTCGTTACGATGTCTTCCTTCATCAGTTCATCAGTCAGCTTAACCATATCGAGGCATTGTGCCTGCACGCCGCGCCAGCGTCTGTGCGTCGATGGACGATATGATTCGACTTAAAAAATCGTGGCGATGTTAGAAACTAATAGTATTTGCATAAAATTACAGTTAGGTATATAACAAGTCAAACTATTGTGTTGCCTGGAAGTTCTTATAATTCGGGGTATGAAATAGAGTGAATATGTATTAAGTTATGAATGCACAAATTTATTTCTACACAGTCATTTTCTATGAAGTCCTCATACGGAGAAACACAAAATGCACATGTTGAATTCATTATGATTTAATTATTCATGTTAAATTTGTATTACAAAATTCGACGTAAAATAAATTCACGTTGCTTTATGGTATTGGCTTCTATTATGAATAGAATATAATCCTCAAAAAACTAGGTATAAAGTAAATGATTTAGTTTATTTTATAACTATTCATTACAATTCAACATGCAATTGGTACAATCTATAGGTATATAGGTAACTAGTTATTTGTAACATACATATTGTCATGTTTTTTCGAATGTTAAGATGGAGGTGTACTAGAGCCATATGTCGTCAGCTATGGTTTCAGATTCCAAGTAATAAGAGATGAGCTAGTAGCCATATATTGAGTACAATTCCAGACTCCGTGTTCTTATTGACTACGTCGGCTGCTATTTATTTTTGGCAGAAATATCCAATAACGCTTTTTACCCATACTGGGAACCCGAAACCTCATGCACAGCAGTTACTAAAGCTATCGCAAAGGTATTTTCTAACGCCAGCCAATGCCAGTTTTCATACCAAATTGATTTCGGTTTGTATAGAGTCAAAGACATTGTTCCAAGCATGTTTAATGAGTACGATTGATCAAAAGAGCTATACAATTCGGGTGCATCTGTGTGACTGTATTGGATGTCTAGTGCAGACGTAATCATTTCGCTGAATGCGCGGTACTTTTAATGTACCGAGGTATTCTATCTCCAATATGACAACATTGAAAATGTCATTAAAATTTTGGTATATTGCTTACGACGACATACGAATCATAAATAAATCGTCTTCCGTATTGAATGAATTAACATTATTAGCAAAGTCTGAACCAGAGTCGGCTATCCGAGAATAAGTTCTATTAAGTGACATTTCAACGTAGATGGGTGTAATATATATCTGCCTTGCTTTTCTAGAAAATGCTGAAATCGGTATGCCATGGTAGCCTAGGAACAGTGCCCGACTATTTCTTTCCTTTACTTGTAAATAAAGTCAACTGCCACGCTAGGAATAATTCCTGTGTCCTGCGGGATACTGTACAAATATGTAAACAACGGAGACAAAGAACATCCGGACTCAGAACAACCATTTATGGACTACACAAAATTTTCAACCCGTGTGGGGACCATGCCCACTTAGCCACTACACCATCCGTGCACTCACTTACCGACTCATTTCATAGTAATAAAATAATGTTACAAAATAACGCTCTAGCGTTCGCGAAATGTAAACGTCACAAGATTTCATGTCGATGACCTGCTGGAAAATTATCGATAAGAGATTTCCTTATCAATACGTCTTTTGAAGTAATGTAGATCAATCTTTCTAAATTTACGTCAAACATTTTTCGCACACAATATTTGACTTTATTTTTTTATGCAGAAAGTCTGTATTAATGTTGAGACAATAAAACAATGTTATACAATATTTATTTTCCCTGATTCAACAGGTGTCGAGGAATCAAAAGAAGTTACTGTACAATCAAATAAGTTTGTTAGATTGTAATAACCTTAAAATATTACGTGATGCTCCAATTTAATATCATCCTGTTTATTATAATATTGCTTTGTTGGCTCAGCGGTATAAACGTTCTCTAACACTGCAATGAATTTGATATTGGAGTCAGGGGATTATTGAGTTGTTCAGTCAAGAGATTTTTAATAGCAGCATATTGCCTGGCACTGCGTCTTATTAGCACCAATAGCCTTAATTTATGCATATTAATAACCTAGAATTACATGATATACATAATATGACTGAATATTAATCTCTTATACTGTCTATTGTACACACATTTTCATTCATAAAATTATCGGGTGTTGAGTGACAGGTATGCGTGCATAAAAAACGTGTGGTTAAATTTTATATCGCCGTCGGTCAACGGGTTAAAAATATTCTAGACGAATACTTTGGATACCTAGTTATTGCATAATTATACCTTGACAAGATAATGTTTCTAATAAGAATGTCGTTTCGGTGCCAATTTATAAGTACTTATTTTATTTAAATAAATTGCGATAAATATATGAAGCTGCAATGAGCAAACGCGTAGTTAAGATTTTTTATCGTTGTTTCTTGTTCATTTCCATAGCGTCTGGTACTTTTGACCCCGTCAAATCCGCGTACGTCTTTAACAAGGTTATCTCGTTTCAGTAAGAGATACGGATATGCCTAAATTTAGTGTTTAAGTTGGAGTTACTAAGTCTCTATCTCAACATGTTTGCAATACATTACCAAAACACTCGTTATCCACGCACATAAATGAGATAAAAATAACAGCCGATGCCTGTATAGTCATTAAAAATATCATTTTTTACCTTCTTATATATTTTCTGTGTGTCTGCCTTTGGAGATTATCATATGTTTGTTCGGTAAAATAAAATAGGCCTATATTAAATGTGTATAATATTAATCAGATTAACACTAATAGTTTTCTTCGTGTTGTTATTGAACGAAAGGGTCTAGTACCTGCATGGGCCACACTTTTTATCTTTTCTATGTAACATCACAGCGGTTCTGACTGATACGCGGGCACAAAGTATGAAGGGGTACGATACCTACACAATAAATCCATTAAGTTTCTGCATCATTACCTGTTGGGAAGTTACGTAATACATGCGGTGGATTAACAAGTATAAACGTTCTTAATTGTTTCATCGATGTCAATGATCTCTACTTTTTACGAATTTGATTAATAAAATTCTTTACTGGGTATAAATTCGCTCTGAACCAAATCACTAGAAATTGCTTTTTTAAATGTTAGTAACTTATTTTAATCAATATAAACATATTCACGTGTGTTTCTAGGGAGGTGGGTAGATTTATTTATATATTAGTATAAATTCTACAGTCGCCTTATGGTCACTTCAATAAGAATTAGCTATGCAGCCAGCGAAAATATATCTCTTTTTCTGACTGACCACCTACTTGTTCTAATCCTTACTGGTTTCATTCATCATATTCTTTATGTGCGTTACTCGGCCTCTTTGGTCAGGTCGTTTGTTTTCATTCAAGTTATTTCGTCTTCAGTTATTAACTCGTACATTAAGACTTGTGAATTATAGTTTTTTATTCAGAACAGAAGATTTAAAAGGGGAGCATAACATCCGTATAGATTGCAATTAAATTTCAAGGAAATCTCATAATGAATAAAACTGATTAAAATTAGGTCACTTCCCGTTAAAACTATATCATGTGAAAGGTCAAGAATGCACAATGTTTTTAAATAGTTTATCTTTGTTCGATAAGAACTGATTGGATTGCGCAACGATTTTTGTGCCAAAATCCCATTGATATGTTTTAATGAAACATGTTGGCGATAAAGAGTTTTTAATACATTTTAGGAATTACTTATACTATGTACAAATTGCAACTAAAACGGCAATTATAAACGTATACTATTGTTTCTTTTGTTTTTTCTGTTTGTTGTTATTAATTCCTTTTTATTTCTAATTAATATTGTGTGCCAGTGTTTGAAAGTACCTATACTAAATTATTTTCCTTTTCGTCTGCTAACCATGCAGTTTGTTTTGGAACTGTCCGGAACACACTAGTAAGTAGGACTTTATTTAATTATTTGTAATATAATTATGAGCTTCTAGAAATAAATATATGGAAATAAATAATTTTTCATAAGCTTTTGGAGCCCTTGGGAACGATTTTACAAAATAATTATTCTATTTTATTTTAGTCTTGGAGCGCTTGGGAGCAAAATAGCGGAGCGGGCGGAAATAAGCTCAGATATCATGTATTAGGATTTGTAAAATATCTTCTGACCAATTTTGTTATATTTTTGTATGTAGGTACCTATTATATTAAAGTTTATTAATTTGTTCAGTATTCAAATTGGAATAAGTACTTTAATTGAATATAATCGCGGTTAACTTTGCATAGAATTCCAATTAAAATTTTTAGACAATAGCAATATTAATTTAAATGTCGAGACTGTTTGTTCTTATTAACGTAAAAGTAGTAATTAACAAATAGAATCAAATCAAATCATCATTTATTTGCGAATATGGGTACAATGGTCAATATGTTACAATTATCTTTAGTTTCTCCATACTCCGCCCTGGGGCATGCAAATATTACAAAATATAATAATAATAAGAATATAATAGTAAAACAATATACAAAAAATAAACATAATGAAATACAATAATAAAAAAAATAAAAGCAATTAGAAGAACTATTAAATGTCATATTATGTCAAACAAAAACAATGGATAAATTATTTTAAATTAAAAAATAATTAAATTTATTTAAATTTTATTTATTTTATTGAAATGAAATGAAATGCATTGATATTAATATCAATGCATTTCATTTCATTTCATTATTTAGAATATAGTCTAATTATCTGATTGCGTTAGTATAAAGAGCATTTTATGTATTGAATTTGAATGGTCGTTTCATAAGGGATAATAATGTCCAACGATAATTTCATATTCCATAGCTCATGGGATTCTCATAACACAGCACTCATCTTGTTTGCTGTTCTTACAATGAGTGGTACTTAGTACACCGCAGTTTATTAGTTCAGTTGCTGTCTGCGTTTTGTTTGTATTGGTATCTTTCACAAGCTTTTGCAGCTTATACAATTAATTATCTAAGTCATATTGTATTAAATCTATGCGTTAGGAGTTGCATAAAAGGCCTTACTGTGTGAGATGCTTCTAGCAAAATAATGCATTTAAAAAATGTATATTTTATATAAAACCGTGTGTGGGGGAGGGGGGGTGGAGGCAATATGGCCTTAATACTCCGCTGCTGACCTCTTTAAGGATAAAGACGTGTAGTTACTATATTTTTTTTGATATACGTGTATATAAAAATAGCTTGTATGTTTTTAGCCAGCTGAGAAGCATAATGTAATGTTTGAAAGTATTCTGATAGCAATTTATTGAGTTTACCATAAAACGTCGTGATTTTTTGTGTTCATACTGTCTCAGCAACAGTACGAAAAATAAATTTAAAGGAAAGTAATAGTTTCACATTTAACTAACTCTCCGTACACACGCAGAATTTTCATCCTTAAAAAACTTCGCGATACAAATTCCATCCTATACAAAAATGTTTAGGTACCCGATAAAAATCTTTCAAGACTTGTGAAATAGTAAAATTTGCTACTAAAAACGCTATTTCCTTCCGCTCTCTTTTTGTTCGGATGTGCACTTGATTCAATATCATTTCACTGTCGCAATTGTACATCTATTGATATGTACATCCGAGTGTGTTTATATACTACTAAGAAAATTCTGTCTAAAATACAACATCATTAAGCAACAACCTTTAATGTATTTGTTAAAAATATTATCACTATCACGCCGTTCCAATTTTGCAGCCAATTATGAGATTGGGCAAAAATCTATTTCTGTCTAAAAATTCTTAATAGTTGCGTGACCTTCGAAATATACATTAGGTGTTATTTCAGAAAGAAACTAAAAAAATATTTGTATTCGAATTTTTAATTTGAGAAGATGAGTTTGCTTTTTAAGAAATTAAGAAAATAATAATTGCACAACACATATAAAAAGATTTTTTTTTGTATACTCTAACGGCTTATAATTTTTATATTGTATATTTTTGTCTCTCACTTTCTACGCCATCTTACCAAAGGACTCAAATATCCATCTTTTGGTTCCGACATTGAGTTCTTCATTCCAAGTAGAGCCTCACAGCATTTAACTCATACTCTGATCTCTTAAAAAGAAGACGTAGCTTCATGTATTGCTATATATATATATATATGTAATATATATTAAACTTTATTTTTCATACAGTATATCCTGAATATTATTTTCGTAAAATCTGAATGAAAATGATTCGGCAACATGTTTGTTTTCGCCGTGAACTCGAATTTAAAAACCAATTTATCTTATTTTTCCTTTAGGAATATTGTGCTGACTTTGTTAACATGAGCGTTTTAGTACATAGTAACCTACCGATAGGTATATATAGTCCAAGCTCGCAAAACGTATGATGTTATCACCAAGAAGTAACTAAAAGATTATTAGTTATCGAGGTTATCCAACAAAGTTATCGTTTATTTTACTATTTCTGTAACGCAAGATAATAATAATTATTGAATAAAAAAATTATAATTTGTGATTCTTTTTCTTGTTGCGGTTATCGCTCTGTGGCAGTTTATCGTGGTGACCCCAAACATGATGCCTTGCACAATATTTAATTGATAACGAAGGCATTTTCTTATTATGTTTTGATATAAGTAGCATACTTTAAATTGAGAAATTATGATTCTTAATTCGGATTTTATTGGCGTTCGAAAATAATTTAGCATTCAGTCGTTGTTTCTGATATGAAAAATGCAAGTTACCACCGTAAAGTATCTTAGTTAATTTTATTATTTTGTTACAATTTTATCGCTTTTGAATATGCTAATATGCTACTGTAATAATTTTAAGATACTTTGTCATTGTATTAACCTCTGCATACATACAGGTGGAAGATCGAGATACTTATTCACAATTGTAACACCTTTATAATATTACACATTTATATAAAAATTTAATGATCTTATGAAAATTGAATTTAACTAGAAAGTATCAAGCATACCTATACTTATTTAGTTAATATAATCAGGTTTAACACAAAGCAAGTTAGGTTTAGTTAAAAGCGTAGCTTTATATATAATAGGCATTATTTATAACATATTATATTTTAAAATTACTAATATAATATATTGCTTAGCGTACGATACGTATTAAAATAGCTTTATAAAGAGCATATTCACTTTTTACATCACGACGTCTCTTCACTATTTGCAATTTTATCACTCTCAGCAGTAAATACCTTCGCATATTATGATGAGTTTCCTCTATGCATCGACACGGAACGGGTTTTCTGGTTGTCTAAATGCTTGGTACAGGAATTTTATTATACATGTGGAACATTGATGAACAAATGACATAAGTCATCGTTTTATAAATTAGCATATCATATAAAATAATGTTCTTCAATAAAAAGTATCATTTCAATATAACTTATTATCATGCTTGTATTTGGCGAGAAGTTCGGCTGAAGAATATCAAACACAGCCATGTTTTACCACAAAATCCCTCTTAATAAATTGTGATCTTATTGCGTCGTAGTTATTTAACCACCTACATACTGTAAACTTCCTTAGGGAAGGCATTTTTAATGCTTGTGTTAATAATAAAATTGATAAACAATTAAAATTTTAGAATCGTCAATTAATGTAGTCCGGTCCTGATTGAACGGATAGTGTGTTCTGAATAGCTGATGCAGCCCGTGAATAGCTGATCCCGTAAACGATAATGGATAGTTGCGTTATTAACAGCAAGTAATGGGCTTTCAAAACATGATACATGTAGGTAATTTTTACTGAATTGCTTTCCACATTTTGAATACATGGTTACACTATAATATATTTTATTTTATAATATATATTATAACACTAGTTTCTATTTAGCGTGACTCTAAAAGAATGTTTCAGTTTATGGGAAGTATGAGGAATTATGATAACGAAGTAGTGATAACGTCTTCGACCTACATCTTGCCTTGTGTTGCTTAACCTGGATGCAGTGCCGCACGTGAGGTGCATAGCAATATGCACTTTATTTAAATGTGAATAGAATTGAAAATAACTGGCCCGAGTCGTGAGATGGTGGGTCTCTTGTTTGGGACGAGTCTGAAACCTGATTGTGCTTCGTTTTCTTTAAAACAAGTGCTCGTGTGTGTACTAGACGGAATATACAACGCTATGTTTTAAACGTTAAAATGTTGTAGGCAGTGATTATGATGGAATAGATAATTTTCGGTTATGTAGGTAATGTTGTATTTACGTGTTGCTAAGTCGATTTAATTAACAAGAGTAATATAGTGCAGGATTCTTGAGCTCCCAGACCTTTTAATAATGCTGCGATTTCTACAATAGATATTGTAATATTTACATAAATCATGAATTAAGGTTCTACTTCTTATAAATAATAATAATAATAATATTCTACCACATACACACAACACCATCTAGCCCAAACTAAGCAGAGCTTGTACTATGGGTTCTAGACAATGGATAAACATACATATATACGTTTTTTTTTTGTAAATATTTACATATTCTACATAGAAATACCCAGACCAAGACAAACGTTCATGCACACAAATGTTTGACTTGTGCGGGAATCGAACCCGCCACCTCGGGCGTGGCAGTCGGTTACACTAACCACTACGCCATCGAGGCCGACAATACTTATATTTACCTATATACTCATATTTTATATACTATATATACTTATATTTTATTATTGTCTCTGTGCTGATAGTTCATCAGGTTAGTCTGGCCGCAAACAATTGGTCATAAAACAGTAACCTATGTAATATATATAAAATCTAGGATACCTATAACTATAACTTTTAACTTATATTAGAAGTAAACCGGTTTTTAGACAATAATTTTGCGGTTTTAACATCTGAGTCCAATAAGCTAACTTTATTGATAGCGTTTTCTTAATGCTTCTAAGTATTTCTGTAGGTATATCATGAATAATCTATTAAATTGCAGCGGGTCACCGGTGGCCAGATACAATTGATTTTTTAATTATGCCTGCTATTATAAGACTTATCAGATTTTAAGGCATTATAACATACTAATACAGTTCATCTTTGGCTCAAAATAATGTTGTGTCAGTAAAAAAGAAACTGGTTGGTTGGCGTAGTGGTGTAAGTGACAGGTCGTCTCGCTACTGCCACTACGCCGAGTGTAGTGGGTTCGAATCCCACGCGGGACAAACAATTGTGTAATCCACAAATAGTTGTTCCGAGTCTGGGTGTTCTTTGTGTCCGTTGTTTGAATGTTTGTAAAGTCCTCCGTGACACATGAGTTATTCCATGTGCTCTTAGTATTTTTAATAAATAAAAAAGTGAAGGCCCCGTTTGAAATTGAAATCGACTATAAGTTATATTGGCACATCTATAATAATTTCAGCACGCATAAAGGAGTTATATTGCAATCCGTAATATGCAATATGTTCGAGAATGGGATATTTTATCAATACTTTTCAATTTGAAGGATTACGCGGATATGTATCGGTTGTGATTGGAGTTCAATATGTTGTAACTGCAGGATCGAACGCTACGACTCTTCAGGGAAAGGATATTAAGATGCGACGATGTGGCGGAACTTACTTTAATTCCTTGATTTCTTATGGATATGTGACTAGATTACTGGTTGAAAGTATTAAGTTTGCCAAATTAATGTCAATTAACTTAATTTAAGGTAATAATATAATTAGCTTTTATAACAAGTAGCCTGTTTCACAAAGCATACAAATTATGTTTTTTTTACGAAAGATACTCGTCGTGATCGTAAGGTTGCGGTTTCGAATCCTAGCTATTATACTACTGATGTGAACGCTCTCTTAACCTAAGCATTCTAGTTAAGTTGGAGAGTTAACAAAAATACTAGGGAGTAGTAATCCAGTAAACTAAAAAATATAATATATATTTGTAAGTGATAGAATTGATTTAAACTTTTATCTTACCAAATAGGTGCATTATAATATAATTACGAGTTATTATTTAAAAACACCCACATGAAGCATAACCTGTGCGTCACAGAACAACACATCATAAAAAATACATGAGCGCTCATAGCTGTACTTGATATATCTTATAGGTTGAATTTACAACAGTCGGCATATTTGTGATCACTTAAACTTACGGTCACGACAAGCTTGATTATAGCGTAGATAATTAAGCACCTAATACTGAACACTAGGCGCCATAACTGCAGCACTAACGACTTACCTAATGAGCTATTATAATTAATTACATCACTAGGGCCGTATTCGTATTTCTAATCTACCTAATCTGTTAGTGAACTCATAACACGTTTAAGAACGCCTAGGTATAACAATTTGGTCTTCGTCCGGCAACTTGTATGATTCAAACATGTATATTCTACATATTGTATATTATAATACAATGTATTGTATTTAAATTTGACGCCAAGTTCAGTGTTAATTACATCAGTTTTAATAGGTTTTTATTCTCGGCACGTTTGGTGATGCTGAATGCATCTAAGTAATGTTTTTATACAGTTGTTTCTTGTTCAGAATAAGTTGGTGGTTTGTATAAATGCATTTGTTTGCTCATTTGTTAATTAGGATACCTACTTTGGGCTTCACGATTTAGGATCCTTTTTAATCTGCTCTTTAGTTAATATATTAAGACACAATAAAAAACGAGTTCGTAGTCAAGATTAAGCCTTTCCTTTGACACTTCGCTGTGTAACCACTTTATTTATAAACAGTCATATTAATCTACAGCTTAATTATAAAAATGTCGCTAGCTGATATTAAAATACCTCTTAACTATATTTAGTTAAGAGGTATTTTAATATCAGCTAGTGATGTTTTTACTTTGACTCTTAGCCATTGATTAATAAGTAACCTTTGATCATCGACCCGCCACTGTTACTTAGCTATTATTTATCTAACGATGAACCTTGAGTGGTGTATTTTTCTGATTAGTCGCTAGTTAATACTTAGGTACCTCTTAATATTTGAGAGTGGTTTATAAGTAAGCCTGTTTGTATATAAATAGACTAACCTTATTTATAACGCAACTACGGTGGGATGATGAGCATCTAAGTTACTGTAAAGACTTGCATCACCTGAAGCAAGTGTTCACTCGTGCATTGTTGACCATGCGTATAAGAAGGGATAGTCCTGCCAACGCAAGGGACGCTAGGACAACATCATAGACTTTGTTTGAAGCTTACCTATTAATAGGAGAAATTGTCAAATACTATATTTGGCGGTGATATTAAATCATAGAGAGATTTTCTTGTAGGTCGGGCTGTCAAGACATGTGCAGAGATGGGGTATTTGTATACAACTTTAGTGTAAATTTTAACATAGTAAAACCATTACTTTGTTTTCTTTTCATGATTACTAAAAATATATTATATTTACCTATTATTTTTATATTTTTCCCATTTTATATACAATATTTCATGTTATTATAATAAGTTATTATAATATTCAGTAATGTGTATTAATTAGTATCCAACTTATTCTCTACATCTTTGCCCGTCGCCATGACTTATAGTATTCTTTTATTTCAAGTAAATAATATTTTAATGACGTTCTAAGCGTTCAGTGTATCGGTGCTATAGCACAATCATTATACGATAAGTAACTGGAGCTTAGCGGTTAACATTTTCTTGATTGTATTCAGTCATTAGCACTCATTTAATGGTTAAGTAGGTACCTTATTAATACTTAATTAGTTCTGGACTGAATTTCGGGTTCAGATTATTGCTTAAAATTAAGTACATAAGCTACGTAAAATAATATGATTAACAAGACATATTAATAAATGTTCTAAAAATTAACTATAAATATTAAGGACTCAAATATTTTATAAAATTATTTCAGATAGGTTCATTAAAATGCATCTAAAAGCCATGTCGTGTGTCACAGTTGTAAACCTAAATTATCATTTCAGTAAATTCCTTAATAAGAGTAAAAACATTCTATACGTAAGCAATTATATTTTTTTTTGATTCAAGAGTAGTTTTCTATAACATTCTGGTAAATTATTATAATTACATTCTTATGCGCATTTGATTTTGAGAAGTTTTAGAACGAGGTATGCTTAACTTACATAGGTACCTATGCAGCTAAAATTAAAAAAATATACTTTCCGATAGAAAAAGATTGCATAAAGGTTTTGGTTAGTCTTTATAGTGGTTGTTATATACCAGGCTTGTAGCCCATGTGTCACCCTCAATAAAGATATCTATTGATATAACATCGTTATATAGTTAGTGATAATAGTTAGTGAATTTTCTTTTGTGTCTTCAATTTTACGATGGTATAATTTGGTCGACTTCAGTGGCGCGGCTGTTTTGTTTGCCGCTTTGCATGAGGTCTCGGGTTTCTGGCTCCTTCAAACTGTTATTGGGTTTTATGGCAAGTAATTCCCAGTAGCAGAACGAAGCCTGGAGCTGTACCCAATAAACAAGTATATGCTCGCCTCGTTTAGACGCATCTAAAAGCATAGCTGGTAGAATACATACATACATACACGCATACATAGATTAACGCCTGTTTCCCAGAGGGGTAGGCAGAGACTACGAATTTCCATTTGCTACGATCCTGACACACTTCTCTGGCTTCATTCACTTTCATAACATTCCTGATATATACTCGCCGGTTTAAGGTGCTCTTAACCTGGCCTTTATCCAGAACGCCTCCGATCTGGATAAAGGCCAACAAACGTTCGCCTAGGTCTTCTCCTTGCGACTGTTCCATTCACACTTTCATTCAGCGGATAGTATATGGGTATAATACATCTGCCTTTCCCTTCAGTGACACAAGTGTGAAACTTTGTATGTACATATAATTTATTCTCATAGCTTTTTTATTACGAAAGGTGAAGTTTTAAATTGTAATCTGAATTCAATTTGTGATGATTAAAACATATACGATTGAACACATACATATGTTTCGGGCTTAGTGTTCGTTTGAATACTTTCAGACCCAGCGTGTCCTTTTGCGCTTAAAAGGTTAGGTGATTATAGACTTGTGTAGTACCGGCAAAATAGACATGATGGATAGAAAACAGTATTTTATTAGTAAAATCGACTTTTAATTTATAGTGATATAGTTTATGCCATCATGTACCTACCTTTTTTTTATAGTCGATTTTTACCGTCACATAGTTTAGCTAAGAAAGACGTTCAACAATCTTTATACAAAATTTGTGAACGCGCCAATTCTATTCAACAGTCAGGTGTCAGTACCTAGTGATTGCAATATCAGCATACCAATAAAGAAAATTATTTAGAAAGTTAACAAGCAATAACCTTGCCTTTTCATACATCCTTACTAATATTATAAATTTGAAAGTAACTCTGTCTGTCTATCTGTCTGTCTGTCTGTTATCTTTTCACGGCTAAACCACTCAACCGATTTAGATTAAATTTGGTGCAGATATAGTTTGAAACCTGGGGAAGGACATAGGCTACTTTTTATTGATGTGGGTACCATGCGGGCGGAGCCGCGCGCAAAAGCTAGTCTCATATAAATGCTTCTGTTATGAGTGGGTTTACGCTACTAGTGCAATGTTCGATTACAACCCAGGCTGTCTCGATCAAATGCCGAACGGCTTTTCTCGTTAAAAGAGCGATCCTAGCATAGAAAACAACTTTTCATAACTTATTAAAAACATAGGTACATTCATTGTAAGTAGCTAAATCTCCTGATTAAATAAATTTGCTAACATTTATAACATGTTTCCAAGATATTTTTGGTATGTCTTTAAATCTTTGAGAGCGTGCACATTTTAGTCTAATATAGCCGTAATTACACAAGGTTTTACACGTCGACTGTCGATGTTATTCAAGTAGGATTACGTGTTTAGTGTAGGCAAAAACACAGGTCAAAGATAGAACTATGAATTACATTATTATGTGATTATACACCGACACGTAATTAGATACATCAGGATAGTCAGATTATTTAAATACTTAGAGTACAACATATTAAGACAAATTATTTCCTTCGCAGGATAATTAATACATATTTAATTACGTTAATAAAAATGTTATAGTTATCTATGATCTGCTGACGTAGGTATAGTACGGATTATTCTATAGATCGCGCACTGTATGATGGCCGGTCTGAAAATTGCGCGAGTGGCGTCGCAGTTGTAAGTTTTGGTCTCTTTGGTGACAGGGGGCGGGGGTGGGATGCAATCCGTACTGACTGACAGACTGTACATGCGCAACAATTCGGAGACGCTATGTTCAGTCGGGCCATCATAGATTGCGCGATCTGTAGAATAAAACAGCACAAATCATTGCTGCCTATTGGACGAGTTACTTACCGCATTTGAAAAACTAAAAGTAATTTTCAAATCAAAGTAAAATTAACCCCTATTCTTCAAAGGATAGAGTATAGTGGTGCTCCACTATACTCTATCCTGCCTAAAACATAAATCCTATAGAATATCGCAGTCAAACAGCCCTGTGTTATTACTCCTTGAAAACGTGACGCGGTGTTGTGGCGACGCTGCTTAGTCGGACTTCACTTTATTTTTCTATTTCAACCGCGTTTTTACCGAAATCTAAATTCTACCTCAAGTTGCAAGCAAGCTAGGTTCGTATTGTATTAATAAAATATAATATTATACAACAATGTCTAGTATATTTTTAAACATTATCCCTGACGTTGATAACACAGCTAAAGCAGAATTGTGAGAATTAAATTTCGATGAGAAAAATAAATTCACATAGCTTTTCTCACATTTGTCATTGCGATAATAGGTTTGATGTTTGTGATGCTCTTGCGTCTATCTGCCTACCAAGAGGTAGGCAGATAGACGCAAGAGCAAGAGCAAGATGCAAGAGCATATGATTGATTTTATACATTATCGTATGAAACATAAATTTATTAAAGTTTGCTTATCAACGATAGTGCACTTGACGAGTTGTGGGTGCAGTTCAACTAAGAAAGAATTGCTAACATGCTTCAAATCGCAGATGATTATGCGTCTGCGATTTGTTATATATTGTATGTCTTTAGAAGATGATGATGAAGATTTATTTATATAGATTCAAATTTATTCAGCAGTAGCAATGTACACCTCCGCACGAAGAGTAGAGTGTTCAGTAGTATTTGAATTTTAAAGCTTTTAGTAGCAGACATAGTCCATTCAATGTCAAGTGGTACCGGTCGCTCAAAGATGCAGCCAACCGTTGTAACTGTAAGGCCTTTGATCAGATCGTAAACGTGCTTTTAACTGAAATAGACGGATCAGTGGCATCAACATGCTCAGGACCAGCTCCAAGTGGACTATCTCAATTAAAACAGACACTTGTCACTAATAATTCTTAGGACACCTGTATAGCGCATAGGACGGAGCATTTATATGAGTTTGGGCATTTAAATATTGCATGTCTTGTGCAAGGGTAGAAGCCTTAGTTACTATCAGAGTAACCAGTAGTGTAACCACATCGGTTATGTCCAGAATAACTTTGTCCATCGAAAAAATTGCTGAATAAACAATGCAAAAAGCTTTACCAGATTATCAATCTTCTACTGGCAGGCATTATCCTCATAATGCCAGTAGAAGATTGCGCTAGTGCCTCCACTCTTACTTCGCATAATATAGATATTGTTTTGCAATTTTTAGTTCAGGCGTTTAGTTACGGCATGCTGATTGAATATGCCTATCGATTAAATCAAGACGATGCTCGATTGTCACGTGTCTCAACGGCTATAGCAATAATTTGTGTCACGGCGTGTAGTCCTTTGTGTTAGGAGATGTAGCTTGGTGTGAGGTGTGCTTAAGGATTGTGTAGACAGTGGCTCTCAATTAGGTTTTTGTAATTATTATCAGCTATCGTATAATATTAATATATATCATATTATTACATGAAAACTTTGTACCTTTATCTAAAGCGTACAACGCGCACCGAGGAGTGTGAGATGTGACGTACATAGTTAAAGTTTATATGAAGGGTAAGTTCCGAATCCAAAAATATAAATGCCTTTTAATTTTATGATTGCCTTCTATTAACGCATAGCTAAGACCTAATTGTGTAAGAGAGCGTCCACTCTAAAGCAGGTTACAAAAAATGTAGTTTAGTTGTCACGTAGTACGTAATACATATTAATTCAATGTACTTACAATGATTTTGAAGGTTCATGAATTTACTAGAAAATAAGTTGGAAATAATGAAGCAATACATTCTATAACGAATTCCAGACGAAAAGTTATATTAGTATACACCAAGAATTAGAACTTCATTTAAATATATAATGTGACCCAAAATTGGTAGCCAGATATCTAAATTGCAATTCTGTGTCTGCCCATTGGTATATAATGTTTTTATATATCTATGCTTATGCCTGTATAAAGTGCCAGTAATAGTCCACAAAATTGCTCTTACAGAGAATACAGTCACCGAAAATAAGTTGACTTTGACCAATTTTACCTATCTGTATTATTTTCAAGTGAATTAGAGTTGACTTCTTGGTAAATATGATATGTACGACGCTTTATCATACGCAGCGATCTCGAAGTTCGAAGACTCTATTTACACTATTGACGCTCAATATCGACTATTATAGATATTCACTCTAAGAAATAATTACTAGAGGAGCTATTGCGGGATTTCCCCGCATACAAATGCTGCTAAGTGCGATTCAGATCGTCTTATTAAAACTGTTCAGATGACATTTTGACGTAGAAATTACAGTATCATACCATACAAAAACAGCTTCCAAATAAAGCCGATTGTGTCGTGCTCAGGAGCCAAACTAGGCTAAACATTTCAAAAATGCTTAACGTATGATTTTCTCTAACCTATATGATATTGCGGTCACAGCATAACTATAGTCTTGGAAATGACGTTGGCGAACTTGACAAATTATCGAATAGGAAAGTAAATCATTGTCTATGTAATTATATCCTTCACTGGCTTTTTTTACCGGTAAGTGAATAAAGTTCTCGCTATAATTACAAATTGACCATTGTAGAAAATGGTGAACGTATGTTTTAACGGTTCTATGATTCCTAAGACGCATTGTTCAATATTCACGTGAATAATTATTACTATTAATAGAAATGATGGATGAAGCTTTTATTAAAATAATTATGGGGAACAAATATTCAACGAAAAATTTGATCAAAAAAATTGAAAGCAGCCTATTGTAATGTATACCTTTACGTGCCTATTCAACGAATAACCACGATTGTCTTTCTCAATCCTGGTGATCCCGTTTGCCAAGAAATTACTTTACTATATACTCAAGGGAAGGCAGAAGAAGGAGTGTATTGACAGATATATAAAGGTTCCACGAAATACCGGGTTACCCAGCGTTCGATACCACATGCTAAAAGTACAGAAGTAAATAACTTCACCTTCCTCAAGAATTGGCAATATAATAAGCACAAAAGTATGAGTCGCCATTGAACAAAAAAATATATGAAATATTTTAACTCTCGATGTAATTTATTCTTCATTACAACAACGTGTAGTACAGTGGCCAGTTACATAACGCAGCCATAAATTGATCAGCCTCATCGGCTTACCTACGACCTTAATAACTTGAGATATGACAGCATAGTAGGTACGACGACCAAAAATAATGTTATTGCATGTTTTTTGTGTGTGCTCGCACAGTTGTGAGTCGTCTGTTGTTTTCATGGAACTATGACACTTACGTAAGTATTTTTTATGTCATGCGATTAAACAGTGTAAGAAATACGAGACCTTGCGCGTGCGCAATGTTGCTGTGGATGAGTATAGCGATTCGTGTAAATTAATATTTTATTGGTTTTGGGTTGAAGGATCACTTTTTTTGTAATAATGTCGTGTCGCTCGTCGACAAAATTACGTAACATACATACATAGAATATTTTGATTAATAGTAATAGTATGAATTCCATATTGTTGTCAGTGTTATGCCACTTTGTATAAATATTTACAATCACTAAACTAGAAAGAAAATCAAGTAGGTAGATAAAATTATAATACTGTAGGTAATTATTTCAAGGACAGTGCCGAGTTACAATACTGTATAGAAATCATTACCGTGACATGGCTATTTAAAAATGATAGCCAGCCTATTAAGACTAGGCGTGTAGGGTCACGATTTAGACTAACGACATTATAACAAGACACCTAAAGTAATTATAATACAATTATTTGCTATACGATATTAACATTTACTACATAATATACGGCCACAAAAACTACAATATCAAAACAACATAAGTCATCTTTATATCCATTGTGTATAATATCTTATGCAATCTGGATGTCCTGATTTCGGTCTTTAATTCGTGTCGACTAAACATATGGCAGCAATTAGTAGGTACATTACTATTAAGGCCGAAACACATGAAGAATTTTATCCGTCACGTATTTGATACAGATGCTTGATAACAACGTAACATCTTGTCAACTATATAACGCTTTATACATATGTTTATCATCAGTCTTTCAGTCATCATTTTCTGATTCAAAATACAAAAGGTATTTCAAAATATATTTTAACTCGAGTATATTTTGTTATTATTAACCTGTGTTATTAATATTATAGTCGCTGTTTTGGATAATTTTGGCCAAATCTGTCAATCAATTTTATTATACAAGTCGGATTTGCCATAAAAGTGTTAATGAAATATTTTGTATGAAAATAACGACGTTACTAATGTTCTTCATCATCATCTCAGCCGAAAGACGTCCACTGTTGGACATAGGCCTCCTCCAACGTTTTCCACACAAACCGGTCTTGGACCACCCGCATCCAACCGCTTCCCGCTACCCTTATCAGGTCGTCGTTCTTCATACAAAACGGATAATTCATAGGTAACGACCCCATAGTTCTGATATTTGATACCACTATAATAGCAAGCATGTTTACGACACGATTGACAGTAGGTGTTAACAATGTACATGACATGTATATAGTTATGTAGACTATGGACGTTAGCAAGATATTATGTCGCCTTCTACATGCCAGCGCCTGAAACATAGATGTCTAGAACTTTAAGTAGTGTTCTCAAGAAACTTCAATCCCATATCAAAGCAGGCAGTGTGGGGTAAAGGCATATGACGTAAAAGATTGCTCTAGTGGATTGATTCCCTAGTAATAAAATATATTAAATACTGATCACGTTAAAACGCGTTTTCCGTGATATAAATCATGTAACGCGAAAGTATAAAAGTGATAATATACTAGTAATTGTGGCTAACTGGCATCTCACTTCATTTCATATTAGCAGCTTCACATTAGAGAAATTAACTGATTTGAAATTTTAGTCTTGTTGCCGATAGCTATGCGTAAGAAGTTCTAAGTTACTTATTTCCATGTAAAGCTTAATGAGATTTAATTATCTTTGCAGCACGTTGAGAGGCAGAATTATTGCTTTTAGGACTTACATTTTTGTTAAATTTTTTTTTGTTTGTCAGAAACATTTGGTTTTCCGCCAGCTTCAAGGAACCTATTTTATGTTATAATAAGTAGCCTAAACATGGGCTAGTTATGTTTAGGCTACTTATTATAACATAAAATAGGTTCCTTAGCTATATAATTAGCTATATAAAAATACACTGCGTAACCAAACATATCTGAGTACGCTTGAAGTATCTTAAGCATGATTATAATCGACTAATAGAACATCTTATCACTTCTCACACGAATAATTTTCGTATACGATATTTAACGACGCGCAGGCGACGATCTGTGAGGTATAGCTGTAACAATAAACTGTATGTCATGTGGACGGCTCGATGTTGTCCTCCTTGAACCGATGAAGTGATGAAGTCATGCGTCGTGTTCGTAGACAACTGCGGTTATGATATTCATGTGAAAACGCTGAATTTTCAGACAACATTTAATAACAATGAGCTAATACAAACATTGACTTCGAATTAGTAGGTATGTGTCTATTTATGTTATTACTACATTTTGCCCGCGGCTTCAATCGTGGTAATGCAGATTTATGTTAATATAGATTATTAGTTACCTATATGTTAAGAGCAGCGATAGCTCAGTGGGGAGACCAACAGACTGCAATGCAGAGGGTCTCGGGTTCGAACCCACGTCGCGCACCTCTGACTTTCGGAAGTTATATGACTTTTCGAAATTATGTGCGTATTGATTGACAATTACTGCTTGCTCTGTGCCTCGGAGAGCACGTTAAGCCGTCGGTCCCGGCTGCCATGAACATCTATGGCAGTCGCTATTGGGAGAGTGTCGACACAAAAGATCGCACTGGGTCGAAGTGTCGCCGGTCTGCACTGACTAGTCCCCACATAAGATACATACATACCTATATGTTATTCTGATGTATAAACAGTAATACTGTAAAGTTTCATCAAAAGCCGTGCAGTATTTTTTGCGTGAAAGAGTAACAAACATTCATTCATCTTCACAAACTTTCATACTTATTATATTTGCAGGATTATTAGAACAACAGGCTATAATGTTGTTCTTTTGTTTAGCAACATTAAATGAATTACACAATTTTATTGCTTTCATATCAGATTTCAGTTTACTTCATTGAATCTGTTGCCCTACTAAATCTATCCGATATAGGTGAATTATATGTCAAGTAGAAAGAAGACAACGTAAGCTGGAAACATTGTGATTGCGTGCGTGGAAACGAGACAGCTTGTTATAGAATGTACAGCGTTGTCTCATTCTAGAGAATGCAATAAATATAACGCAAATGAAAATTCTATGGCCTCAGACGTGATTTTTATTGACTATTATATCTAAATAAAATTAAAAATCAAAGCTATATACATATATGTGCCAAATATAGCGTTAAGCCTGTTTAATCAAACTATGATAGAACTAACATGTGAAACACTCGTGGAAAAATAAATAATTTGTGTCACCTTTGAGTCTGTTATTCAATTATTACCGAGCTATATATGGTTATAATCTTCTAAGAATCCAACATCTAACACGTATAATAAATGCCCAGTTTTCCTTAGAAATTATATTTATATATAGATATTACCTTTATATACATCGTCTCACGCCATTAGTTTGTTTGTGTAGGCGTTCTATCACAATAGACATATTGATTTATTTTGGACTGCATTCAGCCAACCTTGCGTCCTTTACGATATTCTTCTTCTTGAAGTTCGGTCTTCTGACTGGTCTTTTAGTACCCCAAAAATGCACTGAGCAAGCGGCTAAGTTTAATTGCATTAACGCAACAATAGCTTATCAGAATATTCTTGTAAAATAAAGAATTATATTTGTTAAGTAAAGTGATTTTATTGGATTGGTATCAAATTTTATACTCGTGGCTGCTTGTTATAAAAATAAAAAAGTCTTTATTAAAGGTACTATGTTTGCGATTGATTGATGTAATTATGTCAGTAACTTATCTTAATACTTTTTTTTTATGTCAGCCTATTTTTATTACAAAAATATAGCAATATTGGTATGGGAACCTTAATTACACATTCAACACAGATGTGGGTAGACAGCAGCGGTTCACAAACATACAATCGAGGCTCTTGGGAAATATTATTTGGAATATTTGTCGGCCTAGATGACGTAGTGGTTAGTGTAACTGACTGCCACGCCTCAGGTCGTGGGTTCGATTACCGCACAAGCCAAACATTTGTGTGCATGAACATGGATGTTTGTCTTGGTCTGGGTGTTTCTATGTATAATATGTATGTATTTACATAAAAAAAGTATCTATGTATGTATGTTTATCCGTTGTCTAGAACCCATAGTACAAGCTCTGCTTAGTTTGGGCTAGATGGTGTTGTGTGTATGAGGTAGAATAATATAATATAATATAATAATATGTTTCAGTATGTAGTCTGTCCTACTCACGGCACACCAGGGATGCACATCGTTGCCTTATGATAGTAATAATAATATTTAGAAAAGCTTTTATAAAATATAGGCAATGCTTTGAAAGGATCGTTGGCCTGAACTGCCATAATAATTAATTATCAAGCGTACTGTAATCTCTCATCGTCCGTGTTGCCTATTTAAACTTTCGAGACGCCACGAATATCGTACAAACATGTCGTCACAATCATTTAAATTGAAGTTGTGCAACTTTTCACAAGTGACCCGTCTATGATAGTTATTAATAAGGACCATATGTTTCATATTAACTAAGTAATATGTTTACTAGAGTTTATCGTCTTACTGTTTTGCGTGCCCTCAATAACACTTCCGTTCAATTATCTTATATTTTAATCTATCGTTCTCAACAATTTATAGCTCGTTGCATTTGGGTCAGTTCCCATTATGATCTGACAATAGAAGGGTCTAGAACAATACTGTGTGAGTTAATAATTTGTTTGTCATGTGTGTAGGAATTCTCATACATCTATGCTTACAAATTCAAAAGTAACTGTCTATTTGTTACGTTCATGGCTGAATCAAGATTATGATAAAAATGCTATGGATGAATTCGTGGAAAATGTATGCGTCATACTTACATGAAATAAGCATACTTTACTCCTGGTAGATGGTAACTGCTTACATTAGCCTAAGAACTTATGCACGTCGACTCTGTAACAAAGAAGTAGCTGCGAAGTCAACACTAGAGACAAAGACTTCTTTTATCACTCTCCCACTCACTTCTCCGAAGCACAACGTTCTAACTTATTTAGCTGCGATCTTCTGTAGAGTTAAGGTTCTGCATAACTTACTCCGGGTCGAGTTGTATTAGGCCACTGTATCATACTTCCCCTATTTATAAATATTTATCGTAATAAAAAAATGCCGAAGAGTTTGTTTGGTGTTTGAACGTGTCAATCTCTGGATCTAACAGCCGGATTTTAAAATTAGGATTGCAACTTTTAAGGAAGTTTATAAAAGACTATATAAAATCACGCTACAAGCTAGCTAGTTAATTTTAAATGCGATAATGTGTTTAGGTTGATTTGTTTTCTTTTACGTCGTAACATGATTTTTATACATGTATTTTTGCTAGTTTTAGAAAAGGCTTTTACTTGTGAGACATAGTACTTTAGATCCATCAAAGCAAAGCCAAATGCTAGTAGATAAAAAATATTTCGATAACATATAAAACGATATGTGCCGGAACCGTGCTTAAATTCAAAATATTTTATTACATAAATATGCCATTTTTAAAACGAGTTTAACCATCACGATTTAAAAATGTTGGTGAATTTGACAGGTAATAACACGATGTCGTATCTTTATAGACGTATGGTGCGGCGACAGAATAAATTATTTTTAATACAAATTGCCGATGAATTTTTCAACTTGTTTTGCGAAAAAGTTACTAGAACAATACGGAACAGGTGAAAGTTGATCGTGTAGCTCTTTACAAATAATTTTCCTGTTAAAATGGCGTATTGTATTTGCCTTCAGAAAATATTACTTGAAAGGAACTCTCGGAATTTGTAGAACTTGGTGTTAAAATACCTTAGCGTTTGAGTATCGAACCGGACTAACTAATATCACAAATACAGTTGCTTACTTTGCTGTGAAAGTAGTACTTTAGCACTACGCACGAATTCTGTATGTTAACGCTGGAAGTTTAAAAAAAGTTGGGATGTAGCTATCGATCGCATAGCTTTAGTGAGTATCGAACTCGTCACTGGCACTTGGTAGTTGGCATCATTATTTCTACTCCAAGTATAGAATACTGAAATCGAATGTTAATCCAGCACCGAACATGCAAGGCAGTACTATAATTCGTGGATGGACCGTCACGTACGTTCACCAGGAAGTATTTCGCATTTTCAACATGTCTGTTGTATACACATATACAACATTTACACCTATTTTAAAATGCAGACGAGTTTCTATTATTAAATACATAGAAAAATATTTTTAGTTTAATAACGAGTTCAATGATATGTAAAATAGAGTACCGAGGTTTGTATTGTGCTTAAACCGTTGTTCGAAATCGAATCGACATCTTGCGTCGATCACTGACGTTTTATTCAGCCAGTCCAGCATACAACTTAATAAAACAAAACATAATTATAGTCACCGCTATCGACACGCAGATCGCCAAATGATCGTTATGTATGAATTTCGGTTTAAAAAGCATTACGTTTTAAAGCTTATACTCAGCCCTTCATACCAAAGAGAAACATAAGTCACTCGTTGACTGACTTAATCGTGAATTCGATCCAGTTTCGACTAACTGTAAGTATTATCATACGCATATCCCACGAAAGCGGAAATATTCTAGCATAACTTGTTATAGGTATGTATAATTACATGATATACAACTCATTTAATACCAAAATGTAATTGTTAATTTAATGTATACTATAATGAAGGTAGATATAATTTTGCTTAATAAATTAACGGTATATAAGATACGCACAAAATGACCGACACTTATAAATAAGGCGCCGCTACACACAAACCAGTTCCACCGGTGCGTTTAGTACAACAGGGTGTCTCACGATTTGTGCAACGCTATACGTTCAACGCTCGTTCCGTTCGAGAAAACTGTTGTCACTAAGGAAGCAAGGTCTCCATGGATATTGAGGTAGAAATATACTCGCTGTGGACCGAAAGGAAAGACCTCTGAGTCATAACTTGTTCGCAACGAGTCAAAATTCTGGATCGTGGATCATCTATAAGGCGCGTTCATATTAAAGAAATATAATCTTTATTATTATTATTGTTTGTTAAAAAAATATAAATTTAAGCTAACAGTACCGAGTCATGTTTATCACCTACTTACTAAGTTTTTTGCTACGATTCATCTATATAGTTTTATTTGAAACAATATAACTACTAAAATAAAGAGAACAAATTGTAAAGAATGTCGCTATTGGGTGTAATAAAACTAACGCACATCTTTAACAGAAATCTAGGTAGGTATCTAGCGAATCAAATAAACATACACCGCTCCACATTTACATAGGATTAGATTAGATAACAAATATTGTATCATAGCGTTTGATAGCTGTCTAAAACGAAGGCATGTTAGCGTTGCAATATTTTAGGCTTTTAAGATTTGCCTTTTACTAACTACTTACTCAGTCTCAAATGAGTAGCCACTTGGTTATTTTTTGTGAACGTGTTCTTTGCATAGGGACCATATATCTATAGAGATGACTGACTAACGACGCTGTACATTTGGCCTTCCTTAAATACCTATGGAATGTCTTTTTAATTTTATGTTTACTGAACTGAATTTCAACCATAGTTGCTTTGCTCGAAGTTTTTTTGTCAATTACTTATATTTGGTATGATTTCAATTATATATGAGAAGACATCAGTGCTACAAGTTCTTTAATATTTTAAATTTATCTTAGTGACTGGGAAGCGATTAAAATGTCTATATAGTCGTCTCTTAAGTAGCACAATTTCTTTCAATACAATTTTATGCTACCAAGATGCTTAAGCCAATTATTCCAATCATACGTTTTTCGATCGCAACTTCTTGATGATATCAGTAGAGAATTCTATTTTAATATGATCCAGAATCTCGTTATCTTGGTCTTTCCGTAGTTTATTAGGACTTGATGCGACTGAATATTGCTAGTGTTTACGTAAAGCGACTGGCGTTTGACCCCTTATCACCACTAATTGAGCACACCGCCACCGTTACTTGAGCATTATATGACAGGGAAAGAAGTCAATGACTTGTTTTTCTTAATGTATTTAATAAAATTTTACTATCTTATGTTCTGGTTTGCTGAAGTTGAAATTGCTTTTAATTTCATTCTTTATCTCAAATTATAATGATTAATTTGCCTCATAGGTATGACAGTGTTATCCAATGTAAAAATTGTTAATAAATGTAAGTAAACACATACAAAAAAATCCTTTTGAGTGTTGACTTTGGTTAATCCTTTAAATTAATTATACCAAATGCTGCTATGGGGCACGTGTACGCAGATTGTTAGATTCAGTTACCTTGAAGCGTCCTAAATACATCTCATATTACGCAGGATAGTAATGATTTTCAAATTTAAAGTCACTGGTAGAATTTTAACAGACCTCTTTTTTTGTACCGTAAGTTTGACAACCACGCTTGCAGAAACAGGCAATCAATTCTTACTACGAAACGCAAAAACATAACTTGAAATATAAGTTAGTGTCTTAAATTTGATTTAAATCAGATATATTAATCTATAACGTGTTTTATGTACACACTATCAGCTGGCAGATTACAAGGCCAAATTCGTGTGAATTTTGCATAGAATTGATTGGTAAACATACTAAACAAATGCACACACACCTGAAGGCCATCAAATAAAATGATCTCAGTCATTACGTCGGTAAGCAAATAGGCCGAATTGGATTCTAGGTGCTTCTTCTGCTTTTTCTTTTTTTTTAAATGTTTTGTTTTTTTTTGGATTCTAGGTAAAATGTCTAAACCTTTTAGCTTTTACTTGAGTTTACCTTTCTTCCGTTGGTTGTTTTACAAATATCGTTAATTTTAAATTTAACGTCATAATCAGTCTGAGCCTCTGTTAATTAATGCAATAGCTTGTGCCACAACTATCTCAGTGCGAATGTCAATGTCAATCTGTTTATCCGCTGCCGGGTGAAAACCACTTGAAAATGATGTACAAAAACGGTTTTTGCACTAATCATGTTGGTAAGAATTTAACATTGAATTTAATGTAAATACACAGCATGTATATCTTAGTCTTTTTTAATTACGGTTGATGTCTTGTTTAGTAGGTATCTTTTTGGGTGATTTTTAAGTCTACTTCTGAGTATTTTAATACGAGGTGACTTCGGAAAGATCGCTTCTCGCTGATTTAGAAAAACATTTGTAACATTTTAACTACCGGAACAAAACTCGACGCTGTGAACGCGGCCCAACGTATTTCTCTATAGGAGCGAGATGCAAATCTTTGGCATTCGCATGTTCAAGGGCCAGGTTTCGTCATCTGTAGTCCAGACGAGGCTTGATCACGCTTTATTTTTTGTAACGCATTCTTACTTCTTAAACCTTTAAACCTTTCACAGTTATTTGAAACTTGTCTCCTGTTCGTATTGGATATGAATAACGAAATGGTAATAGCGCCAATCAATACGAACGGTAACAACATTTTTATACAAACATTTTATTTAAATTGAGAAGGTGGTAATGTGCAACTGATAAGCAATGTTTGACAGTGATGAAACGTACAGACTCATTCGAAAGTCAAATGCCCCATATACTACAGTCGACTTATAAGTCACTGATTATATTGTATAACACAATCGATTCGAATCAAGATTGAGTCATTCAATGTTGATTTGAAAAAGGATCACTATTATTTTAATACATTTGAATTAGTTTTTGTGACTATAACAATCACACGGCAATCATACTGGCAGCTATTGTTGGGAAATTGGAAGTACATTTTTGAAATATTAAATTTTCCTATCTTTTTTTCCTTTCCTTCTCTTACGCCGGGTAAGCAACATGTCTAATCAATGTATTTTTGTTACAGGTAATACACACATCTACTTGTAGCGGCAACTGCATCATACTTCCAGTACGTGGCTATAACAATCTATAACTAAATAAGCTTAATGACATGAAGATCTAAACGAAACAAATGCAATAAAATCTAATTCTTAGATAAGAAACGATTCATCATTGTCACTTTAGTTTTAGACACTGTTAATCTAAAAATCATAATTCGTGTGCTTGAGTGTTACTTAGAAACTGTTTCGTTTAATTCGTTTTAAATGTCCTGTCAAACATGCCGGGTGGCGGACGATTGGCTCCCGGCTAATTCAATAGATGAGTAATACGTCTGCGCAAGGTATAAGCGATAGAGAGTTGGAACGATCTATATCTTGCTAAGGAATAGATACTGCTAAAGAAAATAGACCACGCAATTATTTTTACCGTCAGAATTTTAATGTTTCATGTCGAATTTGACTATCTTTTAAAATAACCAAAGATATATATATATATATATATATATACTTATTTACTAACTTTTACCCGTTTAAATTTCATAGAAAATGCACCAGGCTTAATTGTTAATTCAGGAGATGATGTTTCTGTGTGCTCATTTTCATCCACATCCGTAACATGGTATGAGCAACAAAATAACTATACAAACTTTTAGAATACTATGCGTGTTCGTCCCGCATGGTCTGTTCTGGGAGAACCCAACCAGGTCTCATAGTGGGCATTGAAATCTCCCAAGAGCACCAATTCAGCGTTCGGAAACCGCTCTTGCGCGTCGTCTGCCACCTGACTCAGGTAGTCGAAGAGTCGAGTTGTCTCAGCGTCTCCTGAATAGGATATGATGCTTTTGGATTTGCCGCCAGTCTGCCAGTTATAATATTTTTTTGGTATTTTATGGTTCTATGTACGCTATAAAGCAGTCAGCAATCAAGCATCATATATTTGACTCATTCTGTGGTAATTTAGAATAAACTACTCAGACCAGATACAAAATATTCGCATGCCAATTCAAACTTATGACAGCGTACTTTGGGTGAGGCCCGTTCAACAATGGTGTGTGACGGACCACTGATTGTAATTTATAATTCTATAAGTAACTACATGCAGCTGAGATCGAATGTCAGTTTATAAATAACAATATTTATTACGTTCAATGTCTATCTGCACTTCGTTGACAACCTGAAACTGGTTTCTATCAAAGGCCAGTCACAAAATTTACTACTTATCATTGCATTTATGATTTTGTTGAAACATTTGGTAATATTCTATCACTTGCGACTCAGAACGTCAATCGTCGACAAATTTATTCACTAGTCGCCTATTGAACTAATTTATAAACGGTCACAAATCATTTTCATCAATTTATGTAGTCCCGCTAAATACTTTAAACACTTTTATTGTCGATGATACGCGAGTCATTCCCGTTCCCGTCTCGTTTATGTCATAACGTTGTTACTTCGCGTGTTCAATGAGTTTTTATTGTGTAATGAAATCGTCTAGCAACAGTTCTAATTTTAATGCAAATTATAGTCATCCTTTTATAAATAAGTGAATCGCTCATTTCGTTGTACTTTCTATAAAATACTTGACTTTGTGCAAATAAATTAAAATAATAAAATGCCAATTAATTGATAGTATTACGTTTCAACGACGCAACAAATCTAATGTAACAAAGGAAAATAGAGGTCGAGCGACAGACACCTTTAACAAAAACGAATCCAAGCAATCCAATACTCGATTTTTAGTATTGTGATTTTGTTTGGATACAACTGTTGCATTCACTTATCTTTATTGTTCCTGTGTTGTCCGTATGTACTCTCTACTTTTAGAGTTAGGCTACGCTACATATTTCGTTATGCCGTAAAACCCTTTGTTGGACTAAAGCACCTCAGTCAATCAAATCAAAATTTGGTTATGTTGAAATTGCGACTATATATTTTTTTTATTTTAATTTGTGTATGATACGTACGTTAGACTTGTTGATTTGTTAGAGCGATTCGCTGAATTGACTGCCTGCTGAAATGGCTGTAAATTCGGAAAACATATAAACCGTAGATCCGTACTTGTTTAATAAATGTAGGTATATGTAACTCTCTCAATATTTAGATTTTATCTGTATTTTACAAATAGTATTACGTATAAAATTGGTTAACTATTCAGGTGTACGTACTACGTTTGTTAATTAAACAAAAAGCCTTCTGTGAAATACGCTACAGTGGTTATAAAACGTAATAAAAGGAAGTTGTACTTTAAAAAGTAATTAAAATATTTTTAGGTCTTACTCGTAAAATCTTTTTAGTACGCAGTGTTGGTAACATCTACCCACAAAACTAGACAAATTTATAAAACTGTCAGTTCATGGCAAACAAATAATAATCGACCTATATATTAATACAATTATATGAGAACCTGTTTAATGGCCACTATGTCAAGTTTATTTGTGGATCAAACATTTTTAATCTTGGTTTTATGCGAACACAGGCTAGTTCATTCGATAAGTCATCCTGCAAGTTACTATTGAAAGGTATCTGGAAAAAGTTTTGGAGGTAAAACTTGATTTGTTATTGTGGTTTGATAAAGATCTAAACGCAGTTGTCAGCAGTACCTAATATAGCTTAATAATGCAAGTGCCGAAACAAAGAAAGACCATTTGTACTATTTTGAATTAAGCAAAAATAATCCGCAAATATTAAAATAAACAACATAATGTTTAGTTATTTTTTTACAATAAATAACAGATTGCATTCGGAGTTTCCTTTCAAGCTAAATTATGCTTGTGATCTCCGTTCCGCTCGTCCGAAATATACAGTACAAAAATTATTATTAATGTGTACATGCGAGACTTTTTTATTTAATTTGATTTGCATGCTGTGATAAGAAGATATAAAGTAGTTTTAAACAAACAAAATACAAAATTAAAAATTAGAAACGTAAAACTAAAAAGAAAAAGCAATAATAATAGCAACATAATTCGAATAAGCTTTGCGCATGTTGGTTTTGTGTAGATGAGTGTGTATGTGAGTGAGTGTGTGCGTGTGTGTTTGAGAGTGAGTGAGTGCGAATGTGTGTAAGTGAGTGAGTGTGAATGTGTGTAAGTGAGTGAGTGTGAATGTGTGTAAGTGAGTACAAATGTGTGTGTGAGTGAGTATGTGACGTGTGGGTTTAAAGCTCTGAAATAATGGGTGTGTGGCTGTGTAGTGTGTTGTATGTGAATTACCTGTACTAATCTTTCTACATCATTATAGGTTTTAGACTTGAGCTAGTTTTCTACAGCGGTTTTGCAATCTTGTAATGTAAGGAAGTAAATACTCAGCTCTTTATTTATTATATTATAGATGTGTGATGATTGTCTACCGTACTGTCTTCTTGCAAATGTTGTTTTAGTTATATATTATGAATTCACACCACTTAATCGAATAACGAAAGATCCTTTAATTAAATAAGTGTATCTTTTCATCCTTAAATAATAAGCGCAAGCTTATTAAAGTCTAAAGCCAGAGTTGGTATTACTACTAATTACCTAAAAATGAATTTATAAAACTTTAGCTAATACGGACATTGTATCCGCAATCTCACAAATGCTCACAGGCATGTGCGAATCCTTATAGCATGTGTCTATAATATAAATCTAAAATAAAAGCTGTATCGGCATTGACAACATTATTCGAATAAATATATTGTTCAAGCACTTGCGTAGTTTCTACGCAATGAATTCTAATAAAATTAAAAATGCACAGCCAATAATGCTTTAATAATTTTCTCGAGGCTTTTCATTCTTTTACAAAAGACGCGACAAACTATGAAAGAAAAGCTTACAGCCTCAATCATCTTTTCTACAACGTAGGCGGCTTCAAGGTATTTGATTCTTTTACAAAAGACCTTCAGCTAATTAGATTCTTTGATACCTATGAATATATTTGATATAATAGAATTTATATAAAATGTTAGAAATAACTGGCCTTTCAAAAATTAACTTTAGATTGTCGGGTCATACATTTATACAGTAGCTACACCTACGTCTGTTTTACTGAACGCCAAGACTCAACTTAAACAGTTTGAAAAAGCTATACATCCTGTAACGCGCTGTCTCATTCTCACCCAAGCAAAGACAATGCTATATACATATATTCGTCTACTGGTTCTTCACTGACTTGGAGGTCGTGTACATATAAGTTTGATCTGGCGAATAATCATGATAAGGCTTTAGAGTTAAACCAGCGGCAATGAAACAATAGATAAATATGTCACTTGTTTCAACGGCAATAAGTCTCAGTCCATCTATCAATCTTAGAGCGGCGATCTAAAGAAATTTGACAGCGCAGACAGCACAGTGATCATGATGGACGCCTCGCGTTTGCCACGACAACGAGTGTTTTGGGTTGGAATCTCACACGGTATAATTATTGATCCACTAATTGGAAGTGGATATAGTGACTAGAATAGAAAAAGGTATGTCAAGCTGGTTTGGGCATGTAGAATTAATGGACAAGAAAATAATGACTAAGAAAGTTTATAAGGCTAGTGTGAATGGAACAGTCGTAAGAGGGATTATCCGTGGGAGAGCCACGCTTCGGCACGAATGTGCCGGCTCGATCGGAGTGATACCACGGCCTCACAGAAAACCGGCGCGAAATAGCGCTTGCGTTGTGTTTCGTCGAGTGAGTGAGGGTACCGGAGGCTCAACTTCTCTGCCCCCTCTGGGGAGGAGGGGAAAATTTAAAAGGCTAGCAACGCACTTGTGACACCTCTGGTATTGCGGGTGTCCATGGGCGGTGGTAATCGCTTACCATCAGGCGATCCATCTGCAGGTTCGCCGCCTATAACATAAAAAAAGGGGCAGACCTAGGCAAACATTTCTTTATCAGATCGGAGATGTTCTGAACAAAGGTCAAGTTAAGAGCATATTAAACCGGCGAGCGTGTATGAGGAATGTGATGAAAGTGAAGGAAGCCAGAGAAGTATGTCAGGACCGCAGCAAATGAAAATCCGTAGTCCCTGCCTATCCCTCTGGGAAACAGGCGTGAATCTATGTATGTATGTAATTATTGTTCCCAGACTGGGAATACTTTGTGTCCTTTAATTGTATGGTTGTATAGATCGCGCGGCACAGATATAGAAATGTAATGCGCTAGTTGTATTGTAATAAAAATGAAAGCTGGACGCATTGGTCATTAGACTACACTTTGAAATGTCTTGATTAAGAATTATATTTATGACTATATCTTGTCAAAAAATAATATTAATAGACGTTATGTTTATGGTGATCTAATATTCAAATGTCGATCTCGTTGCTAATCTTAAAACACGTATGTTAGCATATGTATGTGACGATACATACACATTTGTGTTCATATCTTAAAGATAAAATCCTCGCTCTATATGCAAATGAAATTTATTAATAAGCCTATTACCCAGTAATAATTTTAGCAGTGCTATCTATCACGTTATCAAAGTGCTAACCAAGCTACAATGACCTGCTTTTCTGTGTGCTATAAAAACATATAATTTATCAACATTAATATCAAATTTCTTACGTCATTAGCCTTGATCGTGACTTTACTAAGCAATTTTCCAAAGATTTTAAATAATACTTTTCTATTTCTGATATTGCGTCAGGAATTAATGTTAAACAAAATACATAGATAAATAAGCATTTTTGACAGATTTCTGAAGTGATATTATATCATCACTTTAGAAATCTGTCAAAATAAAAAATAATTATATCCATGCACATTAGTGCATAGATCTTAATTACTTTTTATACTGCCTCGGTATTGCTTTGGTATAAATTTAGGCTTATGTTTAGATAGATCAGGAAGACCCGGGGTCGGTTTCCTGAAATAGTAAACCGGTTTTTCTTCAAGAAATTCTCGGCAGCAATAGTCTCGGAATGTGGTCAACATTCTGCTAATTATGAATTATTTAAAACGCTAGCAAATGTGGTACGATACAAAACTGCCTTTTCTTCTTGAATATACACGCGTATATGTACGTACATATATACGTATATATGTAATACATAATTATGCTTTAGAACATTGCGTTGCTCGAATCCGACACTTAATAGTGTGACGTCACCGATATAACTCACAGGTGTCATGTTGACAATCAAACGTGTTACTTTGTGACTTAAATGAATAGATTATCTGTATATTGTTTTCATATAAAACAAGAAGTTGTTCCTTCTTTTAACGATGACTGAACTCAATCGTTGTGCCCTATACTATCGTCGGTATTAACAGAATAAATGAATGAAATTAATCTATTGTGAATTCTGCAATTGCAAAACAATTTGTTGAATAATTCGATTCTGTAAACAAATATCCTAATTATAAATTCAACTAATTTAAATGAGTAGTAATTAGTTTCATTTAATAGGGTTAAGAAATCATCACTACACGTCGTCTGTCACTATATCTGTCTGTCTGTTCTCGATAAACTCAAAAACTACCTAACGGATTTGCATGCGGTTTTCACCAATATAGAAAGTGATTCATAAGGCAGGTTTACGTATATTGGTCAGGGTTTTGTACTATTCGTGCGAAGCTGGGGTGGATCGCTGGTTTAGTCATAAATTATAGTATTTCTCAAAGAACTATTTGTATTTGACCCACATTTCACCAACTATTGTTTTAAGTCCAGCTTAATAGGGGGCAGTTCTTTTTCGATCCACCGAAGAGATTGCCAGGTACCATTTGAAACTGAAGCCTGCCTGTACCATCTGTCTAACGATAATACTAATAGTCTATACCAAATCAAATCTATTATAATAACTAAAATAGTCAGTGTAAGAGTCCAATACCCACATTCCCTTCTTTTGATAGTACAGTGTCATATTATTGTGCTAACGTCAGCATTACACACAAGTGTAGTAATAAATCAATACGATTATAAGTAGTGTGTGTCTTATGCTATTTCATCATTATTTTCGCTCTCGTGTTCTTTTATACCAGTTCTATATTTTGTACCGATCTCTGCCGTAATGAATCTGCGGGACACTTAAATTAGAAGCTTTCGCCCGCGATTGTACTAACGTGGCTAGGTGTTCTGTTTTTTAAATTACTAGATTTTCTTTAACAATTCACTAGTATTCTTACCCGGATAAGCTAAACGCTTGTGTTGAAAGTTCACGTTGGCTTTAGGGTAGTGAGAGAGTACAAAGCGAAATTAAATTCTTAGAAAAAAAAATGGCGGTGTCGCAAGGTACAAACACAGTAAACGCACAAGGAACCTCCAAACTCGGTACTACTATTTATGGATCACACATTTTTCTCCCGTGTATGGATTGAACCCACAGGTCTCCAATCACTATGTGATCCGTACAGTGTCTTACCCATTCAGTCGCTTCTTTGTCTATAAAACATAGACTATGTTACGTAACAATATCACAGTTTTATAGAATTGGTTCTGTATTCCCATAGATTACCTTTTACATATAAACATAAACATACTTATCAGAATATTAATTTAATTAAGTAATATCGAAACTACATTTTGCAGTCATAAGTAGGTACAGTTAATGGATAACTTAATAAGAAGAACCGCATCATTTAATTAGTGGTATACATTTTACGTTCCCATTTATGATTTTGTTATTTAATGCATAAAATATAATTAGCAAATTATTGACAATGCGAATGTAAACAAAATTAAGTTATACGTAGGTGAGTGTACTTCAGGCTTAATGTATATTTATTAAAACCAGCGGTCGTCAAGTGCTTGAAATTCAAGCATAATTGATTTAAATTTTAAGTTTGATCGTTATTAAGGTTTTATTGTATGTAACTATAGCCTTATAATCACATTTCATTTAAATTTCGATCTACACAGGTTAATTTACCTATCTTTTTCAAACAAGTTATTATTTACTTAACTATACTCTTTGGCGATATACTTAAGCTTGGTACTTTGTTTTCTTTTTTCTTTATTACATATAAATGCGTAAATATACTATAATATAAATAGTATATATCATTCCAATCCAACCAAAGGTTGCCTGTAAGATGTCGCTGATATATTACGTAATTATATATTGATATATGTAACCATAGTTACGAAGAATAGTACTGTATCAGCCGAACAATGCCGTAATACTACGAACGTGATTCTACTGCGTGTATCAATGCATGGTTATGTGCGTGTAGTGTTTTTTCATTAATTTAATTTATTTCTAATGCACAATTTATATAGATACCAGCTGCCCGGACAGACTTCGTTCTGTCAAAAGTAATTTTCTTTTTTTTATGTTTACTTTATCACTAAGAGGTATGAAAAATAGATAGTAGCTGATTCTCAGACCTACTAAATATGCATATAAAATTTCATAAAAATCGGTCAAGCCGTTTCGGAAATAGTATGGTAACTAACATTGTGACACGAGAATTTTATATATAAGATTAGGATTCGCCACTCCTTCTCCATATAAACTTTAACTGTGCCAAATTTCATACTCCTACGTCTGCGCAATTTTTTATCTAGTGAGGTGTATGAATTCGTCTTATTGAAATAGAAATTCGATACATATCCGATCGATTTATACTTAATGAAGAAAGATAGATATGTCCTTTTTATTATATTGGACTGTGATCACTAGCTAAACAGAGGATAAATGTCACGCGTGTTGCCAACAAAAAAATAAAATAAAGATTGGGTATCGTTTCTTAGTTTTAATTTCGATAATGAAGCAATAAAAGAGATGGTATTTTTAGTATGTGAGTCTCCAAGCTGCCTCTTACACAACGGACAAAATATAGAACAGTGTTACTACTCTGACATCGGTTTTCTGTAAGAAGTTGATACTTCATACTATCACCAAATGATTGACAATGGCGGCAAGCTCTTACACACCAATGATTTCTTAGCCTATCTATACATTAGTCCATTACTAGCTACTGCAGCTGTTCTAATCTCGTCAAATCACTACATAGTATAAAACAAAGTCGCTTCCCGTCTGTCTGTCCCTATGTATGCTTATATCTTTAAAACTACGTGACGGTTATCAGCAATGGATAGAGTGTTTCAAGAGGAAGGTTTATATGTGTAACATATGTATATATCGCGGGCGGAGCCGTGGGTAGAAGCTAGTGTCTAATACTCTAATGATGTAATCTACGGAGAACCTGGCGATTATAATATTTTCGGTTTTATGATGCTCATAGGCTTTTGATGTAGTGCCGAAGATTTTATGATGAGTGAGTCAGTGGCATTTCATGTTTATATTACGTTTAATCAATGACGTCATAGATTTTGTGAGCGAAAATTAACCAGTCAAAATAGACCTGCTAGATATTTTAACTAAATGTCAAGAGACTTGAAACTTTATGCTAGTATTACTATGAATTGAGAATGTCGACGATTTTTATTTTATATCTGCATCTTAAACTTGATGAGAACGAACCAGTCTGATCATAATTTTTTTTTTGACAATACGTCCTTATAAGGTTTACTGGCGGCCTCGATGGCGTAATGGTTAGTGTAACCGATTGCTATGCCTGAGATCGCGGGTTCGATTCCTGCACAAGTCTAACATTTGTGTGCATGGACATGGATGTTTGTCTTGGTCTGTGTGTTTCTATGTATAATATATATATATGTACAAAAAAGAAAGTATGTTTATCCATTGTCTAATACCCATAGTACAAGCTCTACTATGTGCTAGAATATTATCATACTGTCCTATTACAATATAGAACAGAACAGCGACTCTAAATTGGAAAAAAGAGAAATATATTTATATTCGCACCTGCATACGTGGTTTTTTGTTTACCAACATATGAATTCTAAGGATTCTAAGAACTGTAAAAATGTTATCATTGGAAAACTATCAATGATGATGTTGCTGTAGCTTATAGCAGCAATTCATGTTTATTAAATACTAACACAACCAGTTAGGTAATAATATTGGTACTGAAAGGCACAGAAACTTTTAATTTCATTCTAAAGGTCTTCACAGAAAACATTATTAATTTTACATAGTATGTTCATATAATCATTAATAGGAAATAAAATAGACGTACCAACAAAGCCTCGTTTTTGCATAAGTACTAATATGTCACTTAAACTGTGACAAGGTTAAAGTCCATGCTCTGCTATTGCAGTGCCTTCTCCGTTTCAGACCGGTGAACTGAAAAGGTAAACCTTATTGACCTTACGAGTAGACTCATTTTACTTTGCAAGCTGTTTTACATAATATTCGTGGATACTTATAGCGTTCGATAACTAATTAAAGAGCGGTCATCCATTGAAGATACGAATAACCAGTAAAACATTTAATACAGAAGTAGCAAAGGCGAGATTGATCTAGTATTCCTGACTATTGAACCTTGTGGTATAAATCGTAATTATGTTTAATGGAAACCTCCATGTAGATATTTGTTTTAATGTTCTTGCATGTAATTGCAAGTCTGCTATCATGCGCTTCGTCCTGGTCACTTGCGAACCATGTCTATTCTGCTTTATCATTATTAAAGGATGCCCAGAAAGAGATATTACATAATGTACAGTCTAGAAGAGAAGCGTGTTTCCAGCTCGTCGTTATTTAGTTATTTACGTTAAGACTGCGCCGAGCGAAATGTGCCAAAACAGGCGGTCACAGTTAAGTGAATAAAATCAACACTTTTAGTTTAATACAAATATAAAATATACATTTACCATAACAATTAATGTGTTTACAATTACTCCGTGTAAAAAAAACTTAAAATAATCAATATTTTCGCCTACAAAATTACGTAAACTTACACGAAAAATGCAAAAACGTAAGCTCTTGTTACGTGATTGTTATATTATAACAGTACAAATCTATCCTATCTTATAGCTTAAACGAAACATAAATAGTTATATTACAATTTGTCCGTCCCAAATATTTAAGTTATAGGCTGACAATAAAGATACATATTTATCAAAAAAGCACTTCAAATCCTCCATACAATTTTACAATGGCGGCCGCGCGTCGATTAGAATATGCGTCGCACGAGCTCTGTCAATTATCTGTCTTACGCTCGGCGCAGTCTTAAAGACGAATAAGAAATGTATATGCATCGTATATCACCGATAGACGATATCAATATGCTAGTATTGCTGATAGGGATGGGATTACTCACTGAAGGATAAGTTAGGCTATAATTGTTCATCATACTATAGTCCGTTTCAAATATGAAGTCCCATTTGACAGATGGTCGTTTAACACCAATAGTGAAGATACCGTTTCAATCGACACATCACGAAATCGATTACCGATTAACTTTCCAAACAAACTGCAACCGTGCGTTTAGAATCGAAACGAAAATGATAGAAACAGAAAAACAAAAACGGCGTCCATCCAAGTTTGACATATCGAAAGAATAGTTATAACGAAGTTATATATAAAGTGTTTACTTGTAAAAAAGAAATCTGGACTTATCCTTGATTTATTCCTAGTATCACATACTTACTCCATGTTTAGTATAAGGGCGAAATAAATATAGTATAACAGATTTTGATTGGCAAGACAGCTACTCTTTAAAAAACTATGGCATATTTAAACCATACATACGTCCAATATCGCATCTTGAAATCCATTTTTTGATAAAGGAAATATTTTTAGGGTTTGCAGAATGTGATTTAAGGTACGTTGCAACGTAGTAATAATCAATACCAAATACATATTTACAAAAGTATTTCTCGATCAATTGTTTATATCTCGAATTAGTTTGATATTATCCAATGCATATTGTCGCGTCACTATGAATGAAAGTAAAAAAAATACCCTAGTGCGTAACCATGGTATTGTAGTAAAATGTTATTTTATTTTGACGTTTAATTTATTTAAGACTAATATCAATAGAAATTATTAGTTGATTGTTTGTGAAAAAATTACATTATGTTTTGTATACATTCTAATTACTTTTAAATAGTCTTTAGTGCCATAAATAATCATTGTTTATTTCATAAATTTATATAAAATGTGCAGAGTTACCTGCTATGAAGTGTCAAAAGGGACTTCGTATTTGAAACTACTGACTATAGCCATGTGCATTTTGACGCACTTCAGTTAAGGCGACTGAAAAATTATCAGATAGAGATTTGTGCCATATTTTAGCTGAGGTATTTGTTACATCATATATTGGATAGCACATCTATTTTTACTAAAATTACAATCTTAAACAGAACTTTAAATAAGATGACCAGAATTTTGACAGAGAACTTAAAGCTATGGATGCGAGCACATACATAAATTCATACAGTAATGCTCAGTTCGTGTCGTCAGAATGAATCCTTATCCGCAGATTGTGTTCCATTGTTATTCATCGACTGTATCCAAGGATCAGCGGCCAACGAATTTTAACAGTACAATAATATGACGTATATTTTGTGCCAATTTTGCAAGTATGATAAGTGGAATATCACGAATGTGATTCACGTTTAAAAAAAGAATGTCTGAATTTTGATACATAAAGTTCGTAATATTATCTAGTAAACTATTTTAATGTTTCTTACTAGAATTGCTTAACTTGTGTCACATTGGAGAAAACGTTAAGCCAACCTAATTATTAATCAAATAAATCTTGTATTATGACGTATAAAAAAAAATGTTGGGCTATTAATATTAATTGACGATCAAGTTGATTTATTCACTTGATGATGTGTTGAATCAAACTAACATAGTCAGCCAATCACAGCTGTTTCTCAGACCGGGTATCTAAGTAACCAATTAACTTTGGAATTGAGTTATATGATTGACTTTAAATGGTATAAAAATGTACCTAAAGTATAAAATACACCGTATCATACAATTAGATTTCTGACCCGTTCTTTGTACGTAATGAACGAATTCGAAAACGATTCTAAGTATTCTACAATCATATTGTGTTGTAATTTACAAGAAAAAGTATTAGATAATATGCTATAGATATAGATTCAATGCTAAATTTTTATTGCCTTCTATGTATTATTTTTTTTCTTTTTAAATATAATAGTGAATTGACGTATCCAAGAATTGTATGCACATTTTTATGGAAATAAAGATTTTTGACTTTGAATTTGATTTAAAAACTTTTAAACAATGGAAACAAAGAACATTTAGACGCTGAAAAAGTGGATCACACAGTTGTCGGATTGAACCCACAACATTCGGCGCAGTGGCGAGGTGACCACTTAAACTACAACGCGATCCATTCAGTCAAATCGGTTAGTCGAGCCACATACATAAACGCGACCTGATCATTCAATCCACAGACGTATAAACGTGACGTGATTGTTACGTTATTAATTCACAATTTTCTCTTCAACCTTAGAGCATGATGTCCAAATTCATTGAAAGTACAGATTTGAAAGAACGACGCTGAGTTTTTGAAATAAAACAAGACCGGTGTAATTTCCAAAACTAATTTAAATTAAGTTGAATATTCTATTTATCTCTTTCTGTTCTCTCCTGCTATTTCCTTGCACCTCAGGAAGTATCCTAGCGCTAACCTCACCTAGAAGTAGCCTAGCATTGTACCAATTAAATATAACTGGTATATAATAATAATAATAATAATAATAATAATATAATATTCTACCACATACACACAAACAACACCATCAAGCCCAAACTAAGCAGAGCTTGTACTATGGGTACTAGACAATGGATAAACATACATATATACTTTTTTTTTTGTAAATACATATATATTATACATAGAAACACCCAGACCAAGACAAACAGCCATGTTCATGCACACAAATGTTTGACTTGTGCGGCAATCGAATCCGCGACCTAAGGCGTGGCAGTCGGTTACACTAACCACTACGCCATTGAAGCCGACAATATATAAATTAAACACAGTTCCACAGTATGCATTATTTATCATTGACTGGTGGATAATATTTTTTGTGACAACAAGTTGTGTTGGCTTCATCCATAACCGTTCCCTACTATTTAAATCTCAATATATGGCTACGTATGTAACGAAATAATCAAAAAAAATATATTTTTGTATTTGCCTATCTATTTGGAATGCGAATATTTTATAACGTTTGTGTATCAAACATATTTTTATTCATACGACTGGTCAAAACGTTTTATATTTATTTAAAGTGAAATAACTCAGTTGAATATTGCAATATCAGATTAAATACTAAGTAAGTAAATGTTTAACTGTTTAATTAAGCCGATGTTGCGATACTCAATTTGTATGGTTGAACGGTCATACAAATTAAATATCGCAATTTTATATTGCTCTATCCGCTACTCGAAAAAATATCTCTGCAAATAATCCAATAACAGGTAATTCGAGTCCGAAATGAACCCAACAACCGACTTATGACAACGAAACTGTGTATGTATCGTATCAGTTTGTCGTAAGCAATCAGGATCGATCAATGTGGCGGTCATCCCGTGCTAACTAGTCGCGCTAAGAGGGGTTTCTTGTCCGCGCCGAGATTTTCCGCCACCCGTCATCTCTTCATATTGAGATTGATGTTAGAACCGAGCCGGCAACCGGCCCCGAACGGAATACTAAGAAGACAGAACGGCGGACCATTCTTCCCCAATTAGCCTCCGATCCGGGGAGGTTTGTCTCACAGTCGACCACGCCGCGACACCACCCCGCATACTAAACCGACGTCATAATTTTTCATGAAAGCCCTCCCGATTAAATCGACACAAATTTTCGCGCTAAGTACTGTTTTTAAGTTTGGAAGCTTAATTTTTTGTTAAACTATATTCCGTCGGCGAAATTTTAATGTTTGTATAACATTTCGCTTAATAAAAGCCTTGACCGATAGACCAATCTTGTACAGTCTTGAAAGTGTTGACTGCTTCGCTTAAAATGCGGTTTTTGAGGTTCGGCTTGAGTCAAGCTGTGGAATGAGTTTTCTTCCGAGAAAATATTAAGTATAACAATGTTTCTTGCCTTGTATATGTATGTGAATACCTTTCTCTTCGCAAAAGTACAGGCGTCAATATTAACGAATAAACATTTACATGTAAAATAAAAATCACTTTAGCAGTGTCGGTAAAACTTAACTCAAAGAGAATGACTATTAACGAAATACACGCGAAATTACCATAGCTTTTAAATAGGGCGTTAACAAACCAGCGTGGCACTTCACGTACAATAGACTTGTACTAAATTACTCGTTAAGGTTGTAATAAAAACATGTGTGACCTGTTGTAAGCGTTTTGTTAAATTTACATCAGTTAGCGAAACTACCTAACCCATTACTATATTACCAAATACAAGCTGACGAAGCGAGGATACTACGAAAACATATCGAAAAATTACATTATGTCGTGAATGTTGTTGATAAATATAAGAATAAACACACCACGAAATTGTATTCTCCTAGATATTTTTTATTATTATATAATTAATATATTATATTATTATTTATTTATTTATAAGTTTCCCAGAACAGAGATGGCAAACACATCATCTTTTTTACGTCTCTTAAAACTTTTATAAAATCTTGTACAATAAAATGACTTAGTGAATGATTTTATATTATTGGACTTGGATATATAGGTAATAAAAATCATAGATAAAGTTAATAGAAGTTAAGTTAATACAAATACAAAATACGCAAGAAACATTTTTTTAAACGAGGCATCGCAGTTTATGTCTGCGTCAAGATTCAAGTAGTGTATGACGTAACTGACTTCTAAAAGAAGCCATTTATAAACGACTGAATGCATTGATTTTTATATTAGGAATGCACTTTATTTAGCAATAGTCTTCAAAACGAAGTTAACACTTACCTTGTTATATAGTTTCTGCGTAATCTACAACCATCAAAGCAAAAAGTTTTGCCTTGTATGGTTCTATACAAAATATAATTTCCAAATATAAAATAATAAGGTCTATATGAAAGGCTCGATACCTTATTACAGATTAGCGCAATCTGTAGTGAAACCAGCGAGTCTTGTGTTACAAATGACATGCGTTAAAGAACAAACAGTGAAATAGCATTGTGTCCGCTAACATCCTGACTTTAAACTAGGATTCAATAGCGATTATATCATTTGAAAATTGAGATACAGTAAGATCATAAAAATAAGGTCTGAAATAAATATGGCCGTTTTAATTCCTGCCTTATGCTAACGGTTAAGAACGAGACAGGACCACAATATTTTAATTTGATGTCAGTGGTTAACCCTTGTGTCAGATCACACTGTCAACAAACCTCCGTATTAGTGTACGCCTGCAGAGTGGAAAACAAGGCATGACATACAGATGAAATGCTACTTATAAATGGTTATTGATTATTTTGGCTCAAGACAGAACCATCTATTGAAGGAACATTGGCAACGTAAACATCACTCTCTAAGACTGCCATTTACGATAATCTGACCTGCGTTCAATCCATTTCATAGAAAGTAAAAGCACTATTTACCTCCGTCGTAAATCCGGGCAATGCACCGGCCGCACTCAATATAATCCTCTCGAAACAAAGCCCCCACTCTGTTATAGTATAATGCATGCAAAAAGGACCTCTGTTTACGCACATATTCTTGCTTCGACCACAACCATTATAATTTATAAGGTATTTACATGCAAACTGTTACCTATACTAACAGTAGTTCCATACAAAACTGTATTTTGTAATTGTATCATCAAGAGGCGTTAACGTACATAGCTGAACAAAAAATAATTACCAAATCAATCATATATGTATATATATATATATATACATACCTATTCAACAAATAAGAAAAACTCGTAACTTATTTTTTTACTGCACGTCGTATTTGTTTGTGTGGTCGCCTAGCCATTGGCACTGTGCTGACTGTTTTGATTTCAATTTCCACATAGGACAAAATTTTTGTGATACTCAAATACTGAATGTCCATTTAAAGTCCCGCGCGACACAAAAATTAATCTGAGTGCGAGAGTAGTCGCAATAAAAATTTAATAAAATCTTACCGATTATTTCCTAATAATAAATGGCTCATACTGAATGAGAAGCGAAATATCAATCAATATGAGTATCTGCTAATAAGAGCTGGATTCGACAACGAACACACACTAAGTGTAAATTCAAACTAAAGCATTTTAACGGTAGACTAGATTTTAATGTATTGTACCAAATAATAGCCAAATAATTTACAAATCAATACAAAAGAAAAATGTTTTATAGATTTAACAGCAATAAATAATCGATGGTCAGAACAATTGTGTACTACTAACCGAAAGTAAAATATGTATATCATCTTCTGTAAATCTGAAGCAGTAATGAGATGTCAACTAGTCCAGATGAGTGGAGGCCTACGTGACGCGGCGAATATGAAACGTCTCTATATATAATTCACATCACTAAGCTTATATACGTGTGTGGGGTACATGAGGAGTCTATAATTGACCACAGCGTATCCTATTTCACCAGCGCAGTTGAGCTTCATATGTACCTAACTATGTAAGGTTCTCGGAAATATGTGCATGACATTACTAACCTACATCTCATCTGAATTAATATGACGCCTTTACTTCTTTTTTTGGGCGCTGATATGTGTTTCTATGTAATATAATAATATGGGATGCTGACTTTATTTAACTAGAGCTTACAAATGAGTACACTATGTTAGAACTACGTAAATTTACTAAAAAATATTGTGAATATTACTAATAGTAATAATGCAAAACTGAGTAATAAGCATAAATATATCCACTACATTCTCTCATTCATTACAATGACATGTCAAAATTAAGCAACGCAATTATATTGAGACAGCAATATATTATAGTGTCCTTAAGTTATTTTTCTTTATATATAGTATTCTGTTATAATAATAATAATAATATACCTAAGAGCCTCGACCACTACCTGCAGAGGCTCGCGTTAGATGGCTGAATCAAGTCCTTGATGCAAAAGGCAGTACTACTCGACACGGCGCGTATTGTGAGGAAATTCTTCTCTCTGGGGCCCTAACCACCGGCAGCTTGGACCCTGTTCCCGATGTCGGTGGATCATTTCAGTTTTTATATTTTTAAATATGTATAGTTTTTATATTTATATTTAAAAATGTAATTATTAAAAAAAAGAGTAATAAAGAGAATAATAATATTATATCACATACACACAACACCATCTAGCCCAAACTAAGCAGAGCTTGTACTATGGATACTAGACAATGGATAAACATACATATATACTTTATTTTGTAAATACATACATATTATACATAGAAACACCCAGACCAAGACAAACATCCATGTTCATGCACACAAATGTTTGGATTGTGCGGGAATCGAACCCGCGACCTCAGGCGTGGCAGTCGGTTACACTAACCACTACGCCATCGAGTCGTCATAAAATCTATAATCATATAATCGTTATATATGTATATATATAATCGTTATTTAGCTTTTAAAGTAGATAGCTAAATGCTTCAAATTCATATAGTGTACGATCATTGAATTAATTACTTTTTGTCTTTGTTGCAATTTTTGAAGTCGTTTGCTTACCTGTATAGTACTTTGATAGGAATTAATATTTATATTGACTTTATATTCCACAACCGAATATTTGATTTTCGTGTTTTAACCACTGTTAGTATCCGGTGGTCTAAAGTTCTCTAAATTACTGTAACTGTTTAACAAATATAAAATCTAAAACAGATTTTCGTATCGAGCTTTTTGGTGGTTGAAACTTGCTGATGAATAATGCAGTGATATGTCAAAGAGCCTGGAAAATCTGTATCGTTTTTATACTGTACGATAAAACTACTAAAAATACCCACCATTGCGACGGTTTCGCCTGTTGTAGCTGACATGAGTTAAGAGAGGTATATATATTAAATTAGGCTTTAAATACGTTATCAATAATACAGCTGGTGTTATTTTTGAACATTTGTTAATTGTAGTAGAATTATTATTAGATATTTTTTGTAAAACTCTTGTTGAAGAGCGTCGTTAGGTATAACTATGAAATAATAATAATAATAATAATAATAATATTCTATCACATACACACAACACCATCTAGCCCAAACTAAGCAGAGCTTATTATGACGTTCATATTTTTTGGTGTGTTGTTTGAGTGGGATGTTTCAACTTTAGTAAATTTGTTAAGATTTTTTCGCTACGTTAGGTTTAAACCATTGTTAGTGTGAGGGTGTCATGTCACTGACCGTCAACAGCGCAGTGGCTTATGCATCGTCTTACCATCAAGTTTTAAGTGTTCAATATTTTGACTAACTTTTATGTTATGCACAAGAATGAGTTCGACGTCTGACTGTTTTTTAACCAATACTAAGTTTTTAAATTTGTTTGTCGCCGGTATTTGATTTTATTTCTACTGAGGAGCTTGTCTATTTAAAACAAGTCGTAATAGAACCACGGAGAGTAGCGATCTAACCACAAGTAGTACTCCTTCGAGAATAAATATTCGTGATGTTTGTTTTAAGTTTTATAGCTATCATCGTATGACATAAACTAGGTCTTACTAATAGTTAAACTTCATATGATCTTCAGGCTAGATGCTAAACCATTACGCTAAAAGATGGTTTGGTCGTAAAAGCAATTGTTACTCTAGAATCAAGTTACGTCTTAATTATCAGAATAGATTCAAACTGTCCTATGAAATATGATATTGTGTGACCACATCTTCAGAATGCTGTGATGTTACCTTGTAAGGACTTGTAATCAAGTGTGGTTTGCCGATCGATAGGCGATTTAGTATGCATGTACCTTATGTGGGGCCAGTCAGTGCAGACCGGCGACACTTCGACCCAGCGGGATCTTTTGTGTCGACACTCTCCCAATAACGACTGCCATAGATGTTCATGGCAGCCGAGACCGATGTCTTAACGTGCTTTCCGAAGCATGGAGCAGGCGATAATTGTCAATCAATACGCATATAATTTCAAAAAGTCATATAGCTTCCGAAAGTCAGAGATGCGCGACGTGGGTTCGAACTCGAGACCCTCTGCATTGCAGTCTGTTCGTCTCCCCACTGAGCTATTGCTGCTCGTATTATATATATATATTTATTATTTTATTATTATAGATTTAAATTGTAACTCCTGCACCATAACAAGCGGCTATATAAACTCTGAGGGGTAAAAATGACGAGGTGCTACAAAGTCATCTGTAGATCAAACTGATCTTATATGCAATAGTTATGATTTAGTAGCTACCACTATGTTCCACTATATTTATCCGCTATCTCTACTAATCTATGTTGCCTAGTATTATTAAGGTTGCATTCAAAAATGATAATAATGATACCCATTTGGTGTGACTTGGTTTATAAGTCGATTTCCAATCGTCAGTCACGTGAATTTGGAATAGTTTTTATTAGTGCTTACCTAACTTTACTGAAAAATATTTTAATATTATTGTCATAAAGACAGTCAGGCATATACCACATTTATACATGTTTTGCAGTTTTCGACATATGATAAAATTTCATGGACATTGAAATTTGCTGTCTTAAGTTCCATTATATTACCCAATCCTTTGTATAAAGCAAAGTAAAAGTACAAATCACAGGAATAATTAAATGCTAACTGAAGAACTACGGTGTCACTTGAGCTTTGTACGCTATTAGATTGTAACCTCCTAGTTTAGTACGAGTATTTCTTGAGACGTTTGTGATTCAAGGTTTATTCGTGCAATAAAAATATCTTAAAGACAACGGCAGCTGTCTTTAAGCTATTTAACTAGAAATAATGTCTGTGTCACGGGAGACTTATTAAACATTCAAACAACGGACATAAAAAACACTTAGACTTGATAGTACTATTTGTGTATCGCACAGGAGACCTGTGTAAGGATCTTACTCACAACATTGGCTACGAGCCCGTACGCCCCTTGACTTTCGCCCCTTTCATAGAAAGACGGGGCCCGCTTCGCAGGGCTTTTGTTTTTGGGTGGATTTTAAGAAGAAACCTAACTAATACCTACTAGGGGGCAAACCTTGAGGGGCGAACGGGCTCTTAACTACAACATTCAGCGTAGCGACCACTTAAAACACAACGCCATCTGTGCTGTGTATCTTAATACTTGTTTCTAGTTTTATTTGCAATAAAATGGATAATAAGTAATGAATACATTTTTTATTGCAAGAAACAAATCTATACAGCGAAGATCATGTGGATGCTCCCTAACACCGATTAAAAAACAATGGTCGTTCAAAGTGTCATTACACCGTACTTCGGAAAAACGAAAAATATGACTTTATCTGTATCACTCAAAGGAATAGCGAGGGTCGTTCACAATAAGCCTCTGGGCTATAGGTAGGTGCTTTTTCCCAGCCGCACTCGACTGGCAGACATCCCCCGTCTTGCTTACATACATTTCATGAGCTATTAAACCCAACCCCTATCCAGATCTTACTGGGAATTTAAGTTGCTGTTAATACCCCTTAATATTAATATTTTCTTGTAGTCAACTGCACGTATAGCTGTGATATTAGTTTAATACCTATAAATAGCGATGTGTTGAGAGTTGATCCCCACGACATATATTTGTCTAATGCCAATGTTATCGTATTATTCAGTAAGGTCTTTCTTTTTAGGGTTCCGCACCCAAAGGGTAAAACGGGACCCTATTAGATACTAAGACTCCGCTGTCCGTCCGTCTGTCTTTCCGTCTGTCACCAGGCTGTATCTCATGAATCGTGATAGTTAGACAGTTGAAATTTTCACAGACGATGTATTTCTGTTGCCGCTATACCAAAAAATACTAAAAAACAGAATAAAATAAATATTTAAGGGGCTCCCACACAACTATGAGGTTTTTTGCTCGCTTTTGCTCGATATTGATAACGGCAACAGTAGACGCTTGAAATATTCACAGAATATTTAGTTAAATATTCACTTTAAAAATAAATAATTAAAGTAAAATAAAACAAGTATTAAAGGGGGGCTCCCATACAACAAACGTGTTTTTTTTGCCGTTTCTATAGATAATGGTACGGAACCCTTCGTGCGCGAGTCCAAATCGCACTTGGCCGGTTTTTTCTTTTCTTGTGATTAGTGGCCAATCTGTTGTCAAGAGTTGTTCTAGCCGCCCGAAGGCCTCTGAGATGGCTTAACGACTGCTGTCAATTTGACAACAATCGGGACCGACTTTTTACGTGCCCTCCGAAGCACGGAGATGCTCAGATGAAACCACTCAGCGGTCACCCATCTATAGACTGACCGCACCCAGCGTTAATTAACCCTGCTAATCGTTTACCGATCAGTGAGTGCAACCGGCTATGATATGATATTATATTAAATATACATATTTATATTTTATTTATTTATAAAGGTGTACAACACAACAGAAAAAGAGACATTGCCATTTTAAAGACCGACTAATACTCTTTCGACGCAGTATTTATTATTACTGACTTCGTCATACATTTATTAGCATTTCTACACAAATATTTGTGTATCTCACTATATTATATATTACGTATAAAAAGAATTGTCACATTAAAACGATAACAGTCACAATGACTACCTACTTCAAGCAAATCTCTTACAGTGCTGGGATATAACAGTAAACTTGTGAAATTAGTTGAGCTGTTAGCGATACAGCGTTAGAGAAGCGTTTTTAATATTTTTACACACTTAGTTTTGTCCTGAGATGAGTATTAAAAACAACAATTTGTCTTGTCCATTCTAATTGGCGATATACATATGTATGTGCGTGATTCCAATGCAATGAACTTGAGGAATTAATATTGCTTTAAGAAAAGTTTTGAAGAATTTTACCTAGAACTTTATTTGTGAATTATATAGGAAATCACAAAAGGAAACCTTCACTGAGGACTTATGTAGAGAAACACATTATATAAATTGTAACCTTGACAGCGAAATGAAGAATGCGTTTGAAATTGTTACGTCCATATCTTACAGTGCTATAAGGTTAATTCCCATAAAAATTCAAAATGCCTATTTGTTGTTTTTAAGTAGATATTATTAACAATTTAGATTACCAATTACTAGCATCCTTGTTAAATCCATCAGCAAAGTAGATAGTGCACTGCCGGTTGAACCCACAACCTCTCGATCACAAGTCTGATCGCTTAACCTTGGAGCTAATATCGCTTCATCCTCAATAAATAAAACGACTTAAAAAAAAAAAATTATCGATAATATCTACATTAAAGCGAGCGATAGCTCAGTGGGGAGACCAACAGACTGCAATGCCGAGGGTCTCGGGTTCGCACCCCCGTCGCGCACCTCTGACTTTTGAAAGTTATATGACTTTTCGAAATTATGTGCGTGTTGATTGACAATTATCGCCTGCTTCGTGCCTCGGAGAGCACGTTAAGCCGTCGGCCCCGGCTGCCATGAACATGTATGGCAGTCGTTATTGGGCAAGTCAGTACCCTCTAATATCCTGACACTCGTCTAGCCTTAGTTTATCGTTAGCCTTCGGGTTGCGGAGGTCAGGTGGCAGCCGCTCCGTGTAAAAACTGATATCCAGTCAAATCCGGTTAGACCAGAAAAGCCAACCCCAAGTAACTTGGGAATAACAAAGGCTAGGGTGAAGATCTGATTTCTTAGTAATTACAGTAATCCAGTTTCGAATAACAAAGACTCTTAAATACTACGTAACTAGTAACCATGCGTCAACGCGCTAAACATTCCAGTAGTACCTATAGTATTAATAGTAACATTGCATGATCATGTCACAATAGCGAGTGATTTTCGCAACGTCAAATAGTCTACCCCGAGTCTTAAGGTTTCACTCACAGAGGATTATGAGTGTATGACACTTGACTGGCTGATCACTAGACAGTGCACGTAATTACTGTAAAATCCCCATATCTATATCTCTATACGTTGATTGGTACGATCGTATACGCTTGATGAAGCTGCTCGCCTCAATATGCGACGGGTAATAAATTTATGAGAAGATTTTCATATCGGCTTTATTATTAGCCAATATACTCATAAGAGGCTTGTAGGTAAATGATTGAAGCGACGGTAGAACAATGGATAAGGTATTGCATCTGCAAGAGGTCTTAGGTTCGAATCACATTTGTCCGAGAAGCGGCGTGCGTGTTCCCACGTGCGCCTCACTGTCGAGTCCGTCTCCCCTTTAGGGGGGGACAGTAGAGTTTTATTAAGAAGTGACCATAGAGTAGGTCTTATCGTGTAGTGGCCTGTCGTTTCATACGGCGGGCCGAAATCTCGGCGGGGTCGCGACCGCATGTGCAAGTGATTCGCGCGGCCCCGTCGATAGTGGTTTTGTCGAGGAACACCGTGGTACGTTTAGTCGGTATTCCAGGAGGTACATTACTATTATTCCATCTTTCTCTTTTACCCCGGGAGTCCGACATAACCCCTCCGCCCGCCTCGCGGAGGGGTATGCGTCAATGGATTAACCCAAGTAAAAAAAAAAAAAAGGTTCGTATCATATTTATTGTACTACCGACGTATATAGAAGTACGTTAGCTTAGCTAGAAAGTTAAAAAAGACTAATTTAACCTTCCAGCTAGTTATTCGTAATCCAAATTGCTAGTAATCTATATTAAATGTAGGTAGGTATATAGGTCGATTTTATTTGTGTGTATTAGATGTAGTGCCAAATTAATAACTACAGTGTTTAGACTTCTGCATCGAACCCAGGCACTGCCAGTACACAATAAACTAAAATAAGATACTACAAATTACGACTTACCAAAATGGAAATCAATTAATATTATTTATAAAAAATATAGACGAATATATTGAATTGACTGTATTATAATAAATCAAACACGTGATTGCTGGAATTCGAATTTGGATTGCGAACTGTGACGTCATTCACTCACAAATATACAGTTCGTCGCAAAAAATCTATCACATTTTTGTAGACGTCCTCAGTGGTATATAAGATCATTAATCAGGGTGTTGTAGTACCTTCCCATTAGCGGTAATGCAATCTTATCGCGAATGACATTTCATAGTATTGATGTGCCATCGCGCGCTTGATCAGCTGATGTTATGTCTCCAACTAAGATTAACAGTTATGTTTATATTCTCTTGTTCATTGCCTATCTATTGTTTATGTTACACTGTATATAGGGGTACAATATCAAGATAACCCGGTCACTTAATAAGTGACTTTTAAAATGATATGTAGTTACGAGAATATGTTTTTAAAGCTTATAAATTATACCTAATTGTGAGCTGAATAGATACTTTCTCTTTACCAACGACGATGCTTCAATGGAAAATCTTTCTAATTGCACTGATTGTTTTTAAACATTGAAAAAAGCAGGCACTAACTTTAATACAAAATATAAAAAAGACACGAACAATAATATGTCCGGTACTTCCATTAAAACAATAAGAAAAATATAGTCAAAGCTTAGTTGTTTAGCAAAAGCAGTCGTTACTTATGTTGCGAACTTGCGGTGTATGCAGTCTGTTGAATGTTTAGCAATTGTTTGGAGGGAGTTTGCAGGGAGGTGACAAAGGACCCTTAGGGTGACGACGCGCCAGCTCGCTCGCGCACCTACCCGTACCTGTACCTGTACCCGTACCCGTGTACATATTAACACTCACAACTATAGCTGCGAGTAAAAATGATGCAACAATTTTATCACATCGTCTGTGAAAGCTTATTAAACGCTCACAGAAAGGTATTTAGCTGCCGAAATGCCAGTGATACCTAATTACGCGAATGAGGCACAATTGCAAGCGTTTACCGAATGAAGCAGTTATGATTCGTACAGATATATCACATTTAAGATTTATTTTATATGTACAATTCTTGTTATTCGTATCTATGTACATATTATGTAATACCGAGCGCGATAGAGGGCTTATTTAATAAGTATAGGACTGTTGCGTTTTAATTACCCATAGATCCTGCCTACCTAAATTTGGGCTACCTAGATTCACATCTGTATATGCTCGAAACGTCTAAGGTTATACGAAAGCTTATAGGTTTCAGCTCTTATATTTTAGGTGCTACGTAATCGAGACAAAGATTTACTACTAAAATTTCCTATTATATAAATCCAATTAACACTGCTTGAACTAAACTGGAATCCGGGCCTTTCAATCGCATGCTGTCTTTGTGAGACCAACGCAGCGGTATAGTATATATGCACCCGATTTTAAATCGAATCAGGTGTACAAAACCACAAAAATGAACAAATACGAAACTGAACATCAGTGAGCGAACATACAGGTCAAGTTACAAATAGTTTTTGGAAAAGTTTGCCTTTACCAATCAGAACTGAAACTAAATATAGGGCTACCTATAAAATTTCTGTGAACGTTCAATACTTCAAACAAAATTTTTCATCAAAATGTTTGGATGAATATTCAGTTTCAATGTAATGTTGGATGTATAGTTGCTTAATTTGAAGCTAAGTATGGTTTGTCTTAAATGATTAAAAACAGCAAGCACCATGTTACGGCGAATGGGAGCAACGAATATGGAAGAATGTAATAAAATCCGAACGAAACTAAACTAACTATAAGTAGAAATTGTATACAAATTAATTCATGTAATAATACATATTATTAATAGTATATATCGCCTTTTTATCATTTATTTTTTAGGCTAGGGTAACTTATAGAAGGTTTTTATATCGGAGACATTCTCTCACTATACCTACTTGACAAAAAACGTGGCAATGTCAACACAAAAGATTTACTTTATATAAACTTTAATATATCTGCACTTTAGACCGATAGATTTGTTTCTTTAAAACTTTCTACTTTTCCCCAACTTTCAACAATAGCTTTGTATTAGACTTAACTCAACTAGTTGACGATCAATTTAAAACACTATTGGATACAATTTCAAACACCATGTTGTTCATGATTCTTTTTTACAGTATCACCTGGTTTATATGACTGTTCCTGGTAAAATGTTATTACTTCACCTGACTTGGACATCGTAACCAGGAGTCAAGATCGCATGCAATCAAACTGGTACCATATACTACGATAATAGGATATTTATAATAACGAAAACCAAAAAGAAATCATTGTGTGTACAGGATTAGACCACATTACACCACCCTGGCCCAGTGCAGGATGGTCGACTTACAAAATCTTCCAGAACATTATGGAGACCTCTCAGACATGTAGGTTTCCTCATGATATTTTCGTTCACCGTTAAAGCGAGCGATGATTACATATTTCAAACGCACACTCCGAAAAGTCAGACGTGCGTGAGAGCATTGTTTAAGCATTCATTATTTTTCTTATTTCAACGACCAAGCATTTAAGTAATGTAGGTAGCAGTGTGCTGCATACGTAACGCAGCGATCCACATCGATCCTTTGAACTGTATCGGCCGACTTAGTTTAGTCTTGCTTTGAAATAGAGACAAAAGTTTAAGAGCTAATTCTATTAGACGCCACTTACTAAGCGTTAACCTAGTATGTGGTGCAATGTTACTGTGATAAAGGAATATATTCTTCTTAATACTGTACTGCATTACGTTTATGCGAAACTGTAATTGTTTAATACCTATCGTCAAGGGATGACTGACTTGTTAAATATCTAACCTAATTTAAGTACAATATGTAGTCAACAGCAGCGATAGCCTAGCGGGAAACCGTTGAACTGCCACGCAGACGTCTCAAGTTCGATCCCAAGACGCGCATCTCAGACATTTTGAAGTTATGTGCGTATTAATTAGCTAATTATCGCTCGCTTTAATGGTGAAGGAAAACATCGTGAGGAAACCATATCTAAAAGTTCTTAATGATGTTCTCAAAGATATGTGAATTCTGCCAACGCGCACTGGGCCAGCGTGGTGGACTACGGCCCAACTCTTCTCTCATTGAGAAGAGGCCCGTGCCCAGCAGTGGGATAGTTTAATAAAGGGCTGATATTATATGTAGTAATTTATTACATTAGACTAAATATGAATGCATCGATATGCAGTGGTAGTAAATCGGCACAGTGTATGAGGATATGGGTTAAATTCTCGGATCGCAATAATTTATTCTGAGAAGCAGTACGGTGTCTGAAAGTGTGTCTGATAGACAGCAATATGCTGGTCCTCTTTAACGTGGGACTAATATCATACCCGGCGATATGTGGTTGTAACTAATACTCTTCTGCTTGCTCCCACAGAATAAATTAGTATAAAATTTCGAAGTAGGTCTATAATCTACAGTCAATAGTTTCGTTTTAACAACAGCCGAAATTTTTAGATATAAAAACGACATTCCTTATGTCTCGAAATCTCCTGGTAGTCAATCTTCGATATGATTAAAAATGGGACCTATTTTCCTATAAATGTTATTACATGTACAAGGAAAGTGCAATAACTAAATGTGTATTTTGTGTTTAGTAACACCGCCCACGCTTGGCCCCGGATCGCGGGGGGACTTTACAAACATTCAAACAACGAACACAAAGAACATTCAGACTCGGAACAACCATTAATTGTGGATCATACAAATTTTTGTCCCATGTGGGATTCAAACCTACAACACTTGGCGAGGCGACCATTTAAGCCACTACGCCATCTGTGCAGTCTATTATATTTTAGTACCGATGTACTATTTTATACACTTCTACATAAAGTGCATTAGCCTATCAATGAAGATACCTCTGTATAGCGGCTCCAATTATTTAAGTTTAAATTTAAATAGATGGCGCCTATTTTACAAGGTAATATTAACATTATAATTATTATTTCAAAAAATCTTTCGTGCCTGTGCCTATATCCCCATATTATCTTTATATATATAATTCTACTGTACGTGTGTATGTCACTGAACACCTCCTAAACGGCTGGACCGATTGTGATAAAAAAAATTGTGTGTGTTCATGTGGATTCGAGGATGGTTTAGATTTGGGTTATTTTTTCCGTGTGCACAGCACAACGTCTGTCGGGACAACATATATATATGTACTGTTTAAAATCTCATAAATTATGACATAATTATAATATCAGCCCCGTATTAAACTGTCCCACTGCTGGGCACGGGTCTCTTCTCAATCTGAGAAGGGTTAGGTCATAAGTCCACCACGCTGACCCAGTGCGCATTTTTTCTTTACCGTTTAAGCAAGCGATAATTAACTATTTAATATGCACATAACTTCGCAAAGTGAGATATGCGCGTCTTGGGATCGAACTTAAGAACTTTACGTGGCAACGGTCTCACACTAAGCTATCACTATAGTTTCGTAAACGTGCGAAATTTGTTTTAATATCTTCCTGAGACGGCAATATCCTCGCCTCTCATTTAGCGAGACCTACGTGCATAGCTGGCGAAATTTGAGTGTAAAACATGTCTTCTTACCCCTGATGTGAGAGTACAGTTTCATTCATGACCTAATGTGATATTATCTTTAGTATACGTATATTTGTAACAATGTGCAAGTAATTCAATAGCCCTGTCATAAACATCAAATTTGCATAATACATTTATCAATATCCGTGTCATCCTCTCTAACCTGATGCTATATTGAAGTAGGCTTGTAATCTTACCCGAATATATTGTGCATCATAGCTCAACACTGTCGTACAGTCCTTGTATAATCGATTCCTGTAAACTGCATTGCAATACACTGAACATAATATTATATATTAGATTTAATTGCAAATTAACTGTTGACGTCAAGTTAATTGTAATATCAGATTCGACTATAATATATAGAAAACTCCAGAGATAAAGTGTCATTGTTTGCTTGTACAAACAACGGCCCAATGATTTCCTTTGTATCTTTTATTATTTTTTTAAAGAATTCTCTCGCTCTAAATTTTTATTCCTATATTGCGGGAGACTTTACAAACATTCAAACAACGAACACAAAAAAGTTTTAGTCTGCGAAACGATCACACAAATGTGTAGGGATCCAACCTACGATACTCGGCCCTGTAGCAAGGTGACCCATTAAACCACTACGCCATATGCGCAGTAAAAATTGTTACGGCCAGTCCGATCTGGAGATTGTGAGCATAAAATAGTAAGCCAATAGAATTTATACCAGGTATACAAACACACCTAAAAACGTTAAAACCAGACTAAAATCCTAATTACTTACATTATTGAGCTAAATAAAAACAATTTGGATCATACAATAATTGTACTATATTTATCATAAAACTTTTCACCTAATATTTTGTTTTAACTAGTACTAGTATATCTTATACTTAAAAGCTTTAATTTCTCTTAACATTCGAGCCGTTTAAATTTGTAGGCGTCAAACGAATACGGATCGAAAGCACTTGTCTGCTGTTATCGAAGTGAAAGCAAAAGGATTAAGATGTCTAAAGCGGTAAGTCATGAAGCGTTCCAATAGTGACTGATAGCTTTGCCGTTCAGACTTCATACCAAACAATGGAACATTTCTGAACGCTATTGTAGCAGCCACGCGACACGCGGTAGGAATGATGCGCTTCATTGCCAACAGTATTTTGATCGATTTCTATAGATATATAACATGTATCAGAGTTTATCGGTTTATAACTTGTTGCTGTGTTGCGTAGCGACGTTGCGCGTTCGTTGCCAGACAACCCGGTTAATAGAAACCGTAACAAACTAACTTATTCAGTTTTTACTTATTCGCATGCGAGCCATACCTCGGATTGGTTCATTTAGTTCTATTTTTACAAATAAACGATTTTACAATGTTACGATGTGAGAATTCAGAAGGTAGGATTGAGTTATATATGTATTTTTGTGTTCGTTGAAAATGTCAAGGATTTCTCTTTAAAATGGTTAGCAGACTTTTTTTATTTACTTTTGTGACTATGCTGAATATGGCTATTGAGATATACATATATCTACTATGGACATTCTTTTTAATTCTATGAAGAAGGCAAGGATATAAAAATATGGTTATAACCGTAACTTTTTTGTTCTTATAGTAATTGAAATATGTTTCATTTTAGAGACTTCATAAGGTCACTTATGAAGCAGCAAATATGATACCCAGTGTTCTTATAATCTTCGGCATAATATAGACACCGCGAATTTATAAAGTTCAACGATGTCCTTACAAGACTGCCCGGCCGAACTAATAACTATATTAGATATTATATTTATATTGGGTAAGGAAGGAGCTTTCGAATCAATCTTCTTAAGGAGCTTTCATGCAAAAATTATTTACAATATATTATTTTGCTTCCATGTACTGTAAAATGTTATTGAAATATTTACTTTGAAGGTATCTATTAATTAAGTAACTACCTTCTGCTGCATAGATTTTTTGATAAATGCAATTATGGCGCGCATAATTTTCATTACATTTTCCTATTTGCAACGTTAATTGAACGTTGGTGGGAGCATAAATTATTTTCTCTGAAAGATGTTTGGCTTCGCAGAATTGAGTGATGACGTCATAATCTGTCGTGCATATTTATTACGGTGTTCTGTAGTCAACTGCCTCTAGGGTTGGCATCGTGTTACCTGGAGATTGCTGTTTTCCTACATCTATATCTAAAATCTATACATCTATACAATTAAATAAAATTGAAGTGTCTGTTTGTAATGTCAAAATAACAGCTTTTTACTTACTGCATACGAAAGCTTATGCGGGACATATACCAATAAATCAACTTTTAAATTTTTTTGCTTTGTCTGTCTGTCCGTTTGTCTGTCTGTTTGATCCGGCTAATCTCTGAAACGGCTAAACCGATTTCGACGGGATTTTCACTGGCAGATATCTGAAGTTATAAGGAGTAACTAAGGCTACTTTTATTTTAGAAAAAGTAGGGTACCGTGGAACAAAATAAAACCACACAATTAAATAAAATTGAAGTGTATGTTTGTAATGTCAAAATAACAGCTTTTTACTTGCTGCATATGAAAGTTTATGCAGGATTTATATAAAAAAATCCATTGGTAAAATATTTGTCTGTCTGTCTGTTGGTCTGTCTGTCTGTCTATCGGTCTGTCTGTCTGTCTGTTTGTTCCGGCTAATCTCTGAAACGGCAGAACAGATGACACACACTAAAACCCCTTGGAAAGGTAACATAGCGCATCTTTGATTTAAATCCTCGAATAGTGACAAATAAACAGATAAAATACTACGCTATCACCTGCATATACACTATGAATCCAAACCACGTTACGCATTGTTTTCCTTGTTTCCTCTGCTAGAAATCACATTGTACGATCGCAACGCGAAGAAAGCCCAATCACATATTTCCTCTCTTCAATATCACGCAGCTTACGTTACTTCAAACAACGCAACATTCCAAAGATGTTATACAAAGCAGAGAAAACCCTAATTACATAAATCTGTATGTTTATATCAATCTAGCAAAACTAAGTATTTTTAACACTGAGCGGCCTAATGAAAACATTGGTTATGTTGTTTAAAAAAAAGACTTTTGTTTGCTTAATGGCGTAAAGATTTCAGCAGTTTACGTGAAGTATATGCACGCTCTGACGTATGTTGATAATGATAGCTATATAAATAATTACTTGCTAAAAGGTATCAGAAGTCTAGTCTAAAGAATGCGTTTCAAGGGTTTTCTAAAGTAAGACTTTTGCGATTTGCAGTATGTGTGCTTCATATAATCTATACTAACTTCCGGGTTTCACCCGGAAGTTCTGCGGGTACAACAAAGGCCAAATACGCCTGCTCACAGGAGCGTTTACTCGTCACTTTGGCACCAATGACGTCCTGTGCAGATTGAGTTTGGCAAACAGTTTGATCTGCAGAGCCTGTGGTGAACGGAACGAGTCCATATTACACCTACTGTGTGAATGTGACGCGTTGGCTGGACTAAGGATGGATCTGATGGGATTGTCATATCTGAACCCTGAAGACTTCAGGCTTCTCCTTCTAAAGTGTACGCTGCGACTGATGCAGTACATTCATAGGGAGAGAGCTAAGGGATAGATCTCGGGGCCGACACAAAAGATCCCACTGGGTCGAAGTGTCGCCGGTCAACACTGACTGGCCCCCGTAACAAGATAAGATAAGATAAGATCTATACTAATACATATTATAAAGCTGAAGAGTTTGTTTATCTGGTTGAACGCGCTAATTTCAGAAACTACTGGTTCAAGTTGAAAAATTATTTTAGTGTTGGATAGCCTATTTATCGAAGAAGGCTATAGGCTATATAACATCACGCTACGAGCCACGGGGGCGGCGCAGTAGCGATAAACGCTGGTGAAACCGCGGGAACATCTAGTATACGATAACGGTTTTAAACAATCTTTATTTATTATTTTACTTGCAATTAAATCTTGTTGTCTAATGTTTTCTAAGTTTAAATGAGATTATCGAAAGTAAAAATTCTAGTATATTTGTTTTTCTGTTTGCGTTATCATTGGTAAACTATAACTTTGATTTTTATTAAAAAAAAATCTCCTGTACCACTCACGATTTGACTAACATTCATACAAATGTCACAAAGAACATCCAGACTCGGAACAACTGTTTGTGGATCACACAAATGTTTGTTCCGTGTGGGGATCAAACCCAAGATTCTAGGCTCAGTGGCAGTGGCGTGGCGATGCAACCACTGAAACTAGTGGTTTCAGTGGTGGTACCCGTGTTCATATAATACTACCTCGATATGTACTGATTAAACTGTGAGTGAGAAAGTATGCAATCCTAAGTAAGCAGTAAAGCGTATATCCAGTTCGATAAATAGTGTATCAAATGCTTATCTCCTCGCGGAAGTAGTACGCGCTGATTGAAGAAAATAGGTTATCGTGGCAACTGAGAGCAGGTTAGCAACTCCTCCTAACTTTATCCTATTATTAACTATCACCAGTTACAGAGCAATGATATGCATAACACAGTTCACGAGCCTACGTGACTAAGTATTGTGATGCAATATTGACAAAGGAGCAAACGCTGCACTATTACAAACAAGATATCAGAAGTAATAAGGGTTTAAACATGAAGTCATAGAACTTAGGTAACGTTGTGATTTTCATACTATTTCATCAATATTTTAATGGTCAATTCGAATTATAGGTTTTTGGTGTTGCTTGTTATTAAGCTATTATGGGTTGTCTTAACAAAAACATCAAACATCATCAGCATAATGATGGCGGATTTAAACAACGACGAAATACGGGCAGACAATGCGATATAACTTTAAATACAAATTGTATAATCTAAACTAATATTATAAAGAGGGAACATTTGTATGTATGTTTGTAATGTTTTCACACAAAAACTACTGGACCGATGTCAAAAATTCTTTCACCATTAGAAAGCTGCATCTTCACTGAGTGACATAGGCTATATTACAATATCAAAAAAATAGAGATCCTTAATAAAAATGCAATAATATAACACAAGGTGTGAAAAAATTAGTCATAAATAATCAGTTATCGCGTGCGCTGCGGAAACTAATGATCTTCTTCTTTATTATTCCCAAGTCACTTAGGGTCGGCATTTCTAATTATTGATATTTATGATTAATAATATGTTCCTATTTTGAATGAAAGATACATTTGCTTATTATAGTATACTAGTAGTTTTTCCGCGGTTTCACCCGCGTAGGCCCCAATCCCGTGTGAATATCGGGTTTCACCCCTTTCACCCCCTTCGGGATGGAATTTCCAAAAATCCTCTCTTAGTGCTCCCCTACACTCTCCAAGGAACATACATGCCAAATTTCAGCTTCTTGCGTTCAGTTGTTTCGGCTGTGCGTTGTCTGTCAGTCACTCAGTAACGAAAGAGTTTTATATATATAGATTATGCGACTGCTATACGCGAGGTCACGTGTGCGTTTCCTGTGACAAAAAGTTCTTAGCATAACTCAGATTCTGAAGTTATGAAATAGAATGAAGCCTGGTCAAGGGCAGTAGGCTCGCTGGCTATTGTATGGGACCTGAAACCATAGTTGGCGAATGTGGGTATAATACAACTCTGTCTACCACATCAAGGTATATGTATATACATTCCAAGCCATTCAACCTACATTTAATTCGAAACCTGAAATTTAAAACAGAGAGCGCAGGGAGAAAACCTTGATTAATCTATACTAATATTATAAAGCTGAAGGGTTTGTTTGTTTGTTTGTATGCGCTAATCTAGTTAGCGACTATTGGTTGGATTACCAACTATTGGTTCGATTTGAAAAATTATTTTAGTTACGGATAACCTATTTATCGAGGAAGGCTACGGGCAATATAACATCACGCTACGACCAAAGGGGGCGGCGCAGTAACGATAAAAGCGGGTGAAACCGCAGGAACATCTAGTAAAATATACCGAGCTTGACATCTAAATTCTACAAACGTAGAAGATATGCACCAGATCAGATTGGCATTTGGTCCAAGAATTTAAAACTTAGTCATACGACTAAGTAGTATTTTGTTTAATAGAGAGCTCTGGTTAGAAAATAAACGATCTGACTGCACGGATAACGTAGTGGTTTACATGGTCGCCTCACCTCTGCCTCTACGTTAATTACTATGGGTTCGAATCCCACATGGGACAAAAATTTGTGTGATCCACAAATTATTGTTCCGAGTCTGGGTCTTCTTTGTGTCCGTGATTTGAATGTTTGTAAAGGCTTCTGCGACACAGGGGGTATTTCTAATCGTTATCCTATAAAAAAGATAAAAAGGTTATAAATAGGCAAACTATTAGTATAACGTGGTTGTGATGTTAAAAGTAATTTGCAGCAATAACAAATGTATATAAAAAAGGTTTTTTAAAAATAAATACGCTGATATTATGTCTGCGATTTCTGGTGTCCAGTACTTTTAGTGCTAGCCTAGCGATACGTGATTATGACCAACAAAATACAGATTGATTCGAAACGTTGGCACCCACATTGGAATTTTAATTCTTATTTGATTACATTTGGATTTTCGAATGACGATTTAATATTATGATGTCGACACTTTTGCTTTTCGGGTGGCTGGTCTAGTTTTCACATGAATTTGATATCATTGTTTTTTGTGTCTTGCTGTACTATTTGGATCGATATTCGTTACATTAGTCACTTATAGTTATTGTTATATAGATATAATCGAACAAAGGATCTATTTTATACGAATGATTATTTCGAATGTCACATCGCTATTTTAAATGCCATTTAATTTTCAAGTCACACGTTGCCTTCATTCTCATTATAGGTCTGTTATTGGATCAAAAAAGCAGACAGATCTTAACGAATTTTTTTTGATAACTTTATGATACTGTGCTTTGTTATTTAAAAGACATATTTCTTATTTTTCGTCCTCGCCCAACAGTGCAACTAGAGGACTATTCTGCAATGTGTGGCTCCAATATATTAGCCGAAAATAACAGTTATAATATAGAATTTTGCATATTATGGTTATACAAAGAATTGCCTAGGCTGTAACTGTAAACATTGCTGCTAGCTACATATTACAGTAAAAATATTACTTACCCGTTTAAGAGCCCCTTATGTCGTTGATACTTATAAATTTTATGTCACTATGTGAAAGTTTGTTTGAGATAGCGATAAGGTATCAATTGATTTCTCCTAGTACATATCTGCTTGATTTTTAGAACATTCTCTAACAGATTGAAGTCAAGGTAACCAGATATAAATGTATTTGGAAAGGCTGTGATTACGTCATTTTTATCTAATAAGAGTGAAAATTTATTCGACTTACTCCAGGAGCAGCGATAGCTCAGTGGGGAAACCAACAGACTGTAATGTAGAGGGTCTCAGGTTCGAACCCACGTCGCGCACCTCTGACTTTCGGAAGTTATATGACTTTTCGTAATTATGTGCGTATTGATTGACAATTATCGCCTGCTCCGTGCCTCGGAGAGCACGTTAAGCCGTCGGTCCCGACTGCCATGAACATCTATGGCAGTCGTTATTGGGAGAGTGTCGACACAAAAGATCCCACTGGGTCGAAGTGTCGCCGGTCTGCACTGACTGGCTCCCACATAAGATACATACATACATACTCCAGGACAACGGTTGTGCTAGTCTTGGTGTTCTTTGTTACAAGCTTCGCGAAGCCTTAGCGTAACAAGCATTATCCTGTAAAAGATTACATATTGTAATATTTTATAAAGTCTTTCGCAGGGAACAAACTATCTTCGCAGTTAATTTCAGTTAAATAGCTTTCGCAGTTGAGTATTTTCAAACGCAACAAGCTAACCGAATAACTCAAGGATTTACGTATAATATTGTTATATAATAATAATGTTCGGAGTGTCATCGAATGCTATAGATAACAATAAATTTATAGGCACGTCGCCTCATTTCTGATTTGATCTAAATAGATGTTTTGTATTTAGTATTTCTTGGAATTATATATCGATACTAATATAATAAAGCTGAAGAGCTTTCTGGTTTTTTTGTTTGATCGCGCTAATCTCTGGATCTGCCAATCGGTTATATAAATTATTTTTGCATTTGTTGCCCAATTCTTGATGAAAATTATTAGTTATATAACCATAAGCTACAGCAGTAATTATAAACGTGGGTGAAACTGAGGCACCAGGTAGTATATTATAAGGAGTCTAATCTTAACAATTTAAGTTACAGTTACAAGTTTAGTGAATTAAAAATGTAGTCGCCTTCTCAAATACATATTGTAATACATCATTTATTTCTAGTACATATCTGGTACCTTATTTTAAAAAGATTGCCGTCTATCAGGCACGGTTCCAAATTCAGAGCTAGAAAAAGGCATTCTCAGATTCTTTGACACAAAAATCCAACAACAGCCAAACCGGTAATCGAACCTAAGACCTCTTGCCCCGCAGCTTAGTTCACCACCGCTGCACCATCCGAGTTTATTAAATCTTATGGACGCTATGCACACTAGAAACGTTTTCTATAACAAACTAGCATCGTATTGAAAATCAGTGGCGCATGTTTGAATTATTAAATTTAGTTATTTATTCAATAGTATTAGATATCAGCGGAGGCGTGCGTTCGAGACATCTTATAATGTACTTGGACACTTCCTATTACTGTAGGCGACATATTTCTCGACAGGAATATGAAAATGTAGCTTGTATTATGCATTTGTTTATATATTTCGTGATAATTAATACATTGCATAAGAGCCTACAAGGTCAATTGTTGCATACAAGTCTAATTATTTGGATTTCTTCTTTTCGTGTCATAATATTTCTTCATGCCGTGTGCTGCCGTCATAATTATAATAGTGATATAATTATTGTGTACCTAGAGTATATAATATTAGGGGAATACCCGTCACTCATTTGTTGAAATGATTGTGTAACTGTTTAATTATTTGCTTATTTAATAAATAAAGGTACCGTAGCTACTCTTGTTAAGGTACTGGACTGGCGAAATACAGCTTGCAGGTGCTAACCTTAAAACCTCTTAACCTTGTCCATTATTGATATAACCCCCTCCTAATTAGCATAGCAAGCATTATGCTTAGCTGAAGGAGTTATAGCAATAACACTTATAATTTGTGATCCAAATTGATATAAATGTTGTGTTTGGCAGTTAGTCTTTATTTGTCTGCACGTATTGGGAATGCGGTTGCCTAGTTGCTGTCGCCGCGAATGCTGTGGGTTCGAATCCTTCGCGGGACAATTATTTGTGCGAATCAGATGTGATTGTTCTGAGTGTGGGTGTACTTTGTATAAGGTGATTTCTGTGTTTGTGAAGATCTACACAGGTATCTACATCTATATTACGGAAGTTGTCTTTTTAAGGCCTGATTTTTAATCTCCAGCTGAGGCAATACCTATGATACTTTGAGTGTATATGTTCTTTAAAGTAAATCGAGTATTCCTTACGTAAGTTAACTGTAGTTCAGATATGCTTTATATCGGTTTAAAGAAGTGTATTTCTCATAAGAACAATAGTCCACTTATAATGAGATATACACAGAGTTAAAAACAACAATAAAACTAAATTAAAATTACCTCTAGAGATAATAATAATAATAATAATAACGTCCTCCAGACCGAATTTCGGCCACAGCGGCCAGTTTTAACAGAGACTGGCCATCTGCGCAGGAGATATTATAGTGCACAATTGTGTGCGCAAACACAAGTGCACTCTCTGTTCCCTAACTCTCACGATCCGATAGGACGGCAATCCGACACAACCGGCGAGAGATCAGGCGCAGGACCAACGGCTTTACGTGCTTTCCGAGGCACAGGGGTGTCTAACACCGCCAACTTCCTAACTCCGGGCTGCTATTGAGATTTCTTTACAGAAAAACCCAATAGCTTTTTGTTGGTCCGACCCGGGATTCGAACCCGAGACCTCATGCACAGCAGTCGCATTCACTACCGCTGCGCCACGGAGGCATAGAAGCTACAATATAAATACATATTTCTTCAGTCTATTTTTGAATGTGTTTAAGTTATCGCATGCTTTTATATCGGCCGGTAATCTATTAAACAGCTGTGCTCCTTCAAAGAATATGGTGTTTTTACCGTAATTTTTTTTTACCGTAATTAGTGCTTGCTCTGATAAGTTCGAGTTTATTTTTTGTCTCTCAAATTATGTGACATTGTTTTCTTTTCTTTAGTTGTAAGTTAGTTTGTATTGAGTTAGTAGTAATGTTTTTGACGAGACTGCAAGTATAGTAAATATATAGCTGTCTAATATTCAATAGTTTGGTTTTTTCGTATAGGGTTTTTGTTGGAGTGAGATGAAAATAATGGAATAAAATTTTAATTATTTTATTTTGAACTCTATATATCTCATCTCCAACTCGATTGTTACATCGCCTTTAATCATAATGACAATCTGTTATTGCCATAAATACACTTATTATAACAGCGGATTCGAATGTAAGTCCAGTAGTGAGATTTAACAAAATTGACCTGCAGATGCATAAAAAATATGTCCTATTAAAAACAAGAAATTTCATTGTATGAACGGCTGTACAGGCGGTATAGTGGTTTGACACTGCTGCTTAGCTGACCGTTATGTATTCGAATGACAAACGTAAATAATTGTGTAATCACAAAATTAAATTATTGTTTGATTGATTGGAACAATTATTTGTAGATCACATACATTTTTGTCCCGTGTGGGGATCGAACCCACAACACTCGGCGCGGCGGCCACTTAAACCACTATGCCATGATTGCAGTCAAAATCTTCCACAAAGTTCTGTATATAACTACAATCTACATACATCTATAAACATATTTATTGATCAAATAGTATGTGTGTCATTCCGGCGATAACGCCACTACACAGCTACGAGAATCAATAAGATCAGAGGCATTATCTTATCAATGTTTAGGTGAATGTGGAGCGAACTAATCGGGCCATTCACAATTACTTTAGATGTCCATTCATTTATTTACTAGCTGACCCGCGCAACTTCGTCTGCTTCACATAAGAGAAATTCCCCCGTTATTGGAAAATTTTTCATTGATGCTCCGCTCCTATTGGTCAAAGCGTGAAGTTATATAGCCTATAGCCTTCCTCGAAAAATGGGCTATCCAACACTAAAATAATTTTTCAATTTGGACCAGTAGATCCTGAGATTATCGCGTTCAACCAAATAAACAAACTCTTTAGCTTTATAATATTAATATAGATATAGCTGTCTTGGTGTAGCCGTTATTGTGGCTGTCATTGCTATGCATAAGGTCCCTGATTCAATTCTTGGGTCGGTCAAAATGTTAATGGATTTCTCTGTGAAGAAATTTTCAATAGCAGTTTGTAGTTTGTGTCCAATAGATAGCAATAGGTTCAGTCCCTTTTACGTGGGTACTAAAAATATAGCTGGCGCCATGTGTGTACATTATACCTTTGTCTGCCTTTTCGGGTATTAAGATGTGAGACGATGTATGTATGTTTATATCGTGGCATAAGTACCTGTGCTAATGTTCGCAGACGTTCGGAGTTTGAATCTCGGGTTGGGCAAAGCGTTATTGAGTTTGGAAATTCTCCCAGTAAATAATTGAAGTCTAAATCTGTGCCGGGGACACAGATTTAGACTTCAATTATTTGAGTTCAAAGCATAGCTGGCAAAATGTATGTTTCTCTGCTTACCCCTTCGGGGAATAGGCGTGAGTTTATGCATACAATTATAAATAGTTCAGTAGGTATGACGTAGGTACTATTCCGTACTACGTAGGTATGACGTTAAATCAATAAACACATTACTAAGAAACTTTGTGCAACTGTGTTATAGGTACGTCTGTTTTGTTGTTTTCATTAGTTAATTTGAAATATCCTGCTTTGTAAAAACTTATACTAATATTAACTGATTTGAACTTGAACATTGTTTAAATTCTATCAATGTATTAGAAACATTACTTTGATAGAAATAAACTATGTTCAACAACCAAAACTATTCATATAATAATTTTATTATCTTTGATATAATTTATATTGAGGTATTTCGATGAATTTATTTCGAATTACCTTTTTTTTACCTGGGGGAATGCATTGACGCATACCTCTCCGCGGGGTGACGGAGGCCTCACCGGGGGTAAGATACCCCGGTAATACCGACTAAACCTACCACGGTGTTCCTTGACATAACCATAGACGGCGAGGCCGCGCGAATCGCTTTCACATGCAATCGCAACCTCGCCGAGGTTTCAGCCCGCCGTGTGAAACGGCAGGCCACTACATGAGACACTTCCTCTACTGTCCCCTTGTGGAGGAACAAAAACACGACTCAGAGGCGCGCGTGGGGACACGCACGCCACCTCTCGGACATGGTGCTGATCGGGTGGCGAGCAGGCCCACGCAGTCCACCACCCCCAGGTCAAACCTCAGTGTGGCTGGGTGTCATCTCACGCCCTCCGGCATATTTAGAAGTACCTACAGCAACGCAAAAAGCGTATTCTGTCATTTTAAACAGTGATTCAGTGCACTAGGCGGCCAGTCAGAATACGTTTCCTACTGGCATTCCATCAATTGACAGATTAACCGGGATGCAAAGAGTCCTAGAAAGAATTAGAACCTTACACGTTCGATACGAATCGAAGCTATACTCTGTATGAGTGTCTTGTTTTCTCAAACACAGTAATAATGCTTTCAGAAATGATGGTAGGGCATTTGAATATGAATGAATTATATTGATAGGTAGATTGAACCTATCCTGGTTAATTATATATATAATTATAATTATGTAAACACACGGGGTAAGCACAGGTAGACATACTAACATATCCCCAGTCATGTATTCAGGTTTCACGTAAAAGAGGAAAGCCTGTTGCCGTCTACGGGGCATAGTACCAAACTCATTGTCCGGCAAGTAAGACAATGAGAATTTCTTAACGTGTAATAGAGTTTATCTATCAAGAACCGTTGCCCCTTGATGGAATTGAACACGAAGCATCACACACGACAGTGCAGTCGCATTCACTACCGCTGCACCGACGGAGAATTAAGTGAATTACTTCATAATACCTACCTAATCATAGAAATCCGTGTGAATAGATAGAAAACGGGTGCAGTCTGTACTACTGAACTCTGCTGGAGTGTCCGAATCACCTACATGCATTTAACGTCTTTGTATGGTAAATGCCAGTAATTAATTAATATTAACAATTAATTTCCGCTACCCACAAAATCACATTGATAATAATATCTGCCTATCGCCGCCAGCCTCAGCGAAATAGGTTACAATAAAGGCTACACAATAATTTTAGAATATAAATTATATAATATGCAAGCTTGAAATGAAATTACTTGACTTCTAAAGTTACTCTACGCGCTCAAAATGTCCGCCTTATAATAGACTAGCTAAACTTGGCGACGCTTTGTGGCTCTCCGATATTTTTAATTGCTTCCCGTGGGAATGTTAGAATATAAGTAAATAAAAACACTATATTACAGAAATGGAACATTGTGGTAAAATTGCAAGTAAATCCTTCCACTACGCTTCGGGTTATTCGAAGGCGTTTGCCTAAATACGAAGGGTTTAAATAAGAGACTTGATGCATAGCGGTCGCATTCATATAAACGAATACGCATGCATCTAAAATCGCTTTAAAATCATGTATTTTCCTAAAGAGTCGCAGCGATACACCGGTGGCGACCAGACACAATAAGCTTTCAATTATGTTTAGCATTCCTTGAACTATTGAGAGTTTATCGTATTATCGTAAAGAATCTTTCTAAAAACTAGTTCACATTTCGAGTGTTGAGTTAATGACCGGTTGTGTCGTTGTCAATTAGCAAATGCCAGTCTCAGGAGTATTAGTAGTGTTACATCGTTTGAATGAGGCGCAGTGACGAGCTCTTTTGTGCGCCTAATCTGTTTGCTTGGCAAATAAAACATAAGGCCTTACCACATACACCTATATCTTTCGAGTTTAGCGTGAGTTTGTGCATATTTTCTGATTTCAGGTGCCTATATATGTACATGTGTTGCATTACTTCTATCTCGCTTTAACTTTATTTGTATGCGTTTTGTTGTTATTGTTGATAGGCAATTTTTTATTGCTATTAGTACTACCAAGCTGTTGTTATTATCATATGAATGAAATTGGCAAAGTGGACTTGATCCTATGGCTCGCACCTTTTCGAAGTTATGTGTAAACTTAAATTATATCTCGATTTAATTGTGGACACCTGCATGTCTGAAAGTTCTTCATAATGATATGTGAAGTGGGCAACTCAACTGAACTTCACTTTTATTAATAATCTGAAATACCTACTTATTAAATAAATTTGATTTGTAAAAATTGCTTTGGTATTTGTAAATAATGTTTTCATTTCTTTTAACATCGGAGTTGATGTTTTATCCTTTAATTACTGAGATATCTTGCAAAACCTTAATAGGTATTCAGAAAGGCACATCATTTGAGTAAATATATATAGATACATATAAATATCTGAGTTGCTTAAGCGACGTCATGGTTTATCAAGATCGCAGATACAATTCCCGTGTGTCCTGTGTTGTCTTTTTGTCTGTTGTAATTTAAATTTTAATAGCTTGGTATATCTTTCCAAAAACAACTAAAGAACTATAAACATCTAACTGTCTGTAGCAGTGAACGTGTGGAGCCGTCTAAATATTCTATTCAGTAAATAATTGAGTGGTTTCCGTAGTACGGGCCACTTTCCACGGCTATCTTATTGCCTCGATACTTGTTAAGTGGTCTAAACTTCATCGCCACCTACAAACAGCCATACAACGAGAAAAGCTTACTTGCTACCTACTTAATCTTTGTAAACAGTTTCAGATTGTAAAATGATATTTATGACTGTACGGATGGTGTATTGATTTAAGTGGTGCACACTGCCATTGCTCTGGGAGTTGTGTTCAATCCCCATACGGGACATACATTTGTATGATCCATAAATAGTTGTTCTGAGCCTGGTTGTTCTTCGCTTGAGTTGTTTGAATGTTTATAAAGTCTCCCGCAGCATAGAATTGATTAATAGCGAAGAGCCGCTTTAGAAAATAATGCGTGATATATTGTACGACTCTTATGAGTATCACCTCCAGAATTGATAATGTTTAAGTATGTAGATATATATTAGGATTAGATAGCTAGGGGTATATTAAACACAAATTACGCCAACAGTACATGTAGATCCCACGACCTAGGGTGCCGTATATCAGGCACTTTTCCAGACCGTACTGTTACTGAGCACTTATTGACAAAAGAAACAACTACACTTTAGTAGATCCGGATATCGAATCCGAGTATTAGTGGACAGCATATATGCATATATATATTTGTTTTAGTTTGAGTGAGTCTATAACACTGCTTGCACACCTAAAACACAATGAAAGTTGGACGCAAAACACACTCGCTTGCTCCTTCAGGGACTTAAAATTGCTGCAATCATAACAACTGTAACTTAATAATTATTACTTCACCAACATTAAGATTCACTGTGAAATTAGTTAAATTGTTTTGTTTAGCAGTCCTAGCGCCCTAACTAACCTAATTGGGGTCCATTACAGTGGCGCGGGCTCGACGGCGTATAACACAGACGCTAAACAATTTTATGTAAAGGTTACAAACCTTTAATTTATTTAGAGGTTTCGGTAGTAGGACAATTAGACTCTCCCTCATATACGCCCGAAGGAATAGGCAGAGATACATCACTCCCACATGTCGCCAGCTAAGTTTTAAGTTGATTTATTGCCAGACTGCAAGCATGCACACAGAATTACTTAATTCAATTTAATCATTAGCTGCCTAGTTAGAGCAACAGTAATGTATACGACTGCCATAAATGCGGTTTTGGGTTCGATTATAATGGACGAACTGGTTTTCTTGTCAAACAATTTTTAGTAATTGTCACGATGTCTCGAATTGTTACCGGTCAATGGCAGTAAGCGTGTCCTCTATGATGTGAGAGCTAAATATCTTAGCTTACCTGAATGCGACACAGCTCTGCTCTATTTCTTCAAAAATGTAGGCGTGAGACTATGATAGAAATATGTCAATTGCTATTATACTAGAAATAATTTTAAACTATCCCTCTGCTGACACGGGCCTCTTCTCAATGCGAGAACAGTTAGGCTAATTCACCATGCTGTTGTAGTGCTGGTTGGCAGCCTCAACATATGTTTGACAGCATTATGGAGAAGTGATAAAGAAATAGTTTATACGTACATAACATCGAATAGTCGAAGTTTCGCCTTAGGTTCGAACTCGAGACCGCTGCGTGGTAGTCCAACGGTACCGTTACCGGTAACGGAACCATAATATTATGAAAGCCTTTGGCACAAAGGTTAACAGACACAACGCGCAAATACGGATTAAGGAAGATTTACTCGGATATTTTCTCGCTGCATGACTAGCACGCACGGCGTAAATCGATCACCTAAATAGAGGACTTCGTCTAGACTAGACCGTAGGTGACTAAATGTGGCAATATAGACTTAGTTCCGACTTATACGGTACTGCGATAGCCTGCATGGAGCGATAGACGTCAATCGCAGGCAATCGTTTGCCATTTCAACATCTATTTTGCGCTGCATTGATTAACTACTTACTGTAAGATTACATGGTTTGCGATTTATCGTTTGATAGTTGTTTAGCTGTATGACGCAATTTAATTGGTGATGTGCCTTCCGGGATACATGAAAACATGATATTATAAACGCTAGCTTAAATCAAGTTTACAATATCTAACGAGTGACTGATCACCTGGTGGACTTAGATGTAATAAGATTCAGGTTCGGTCCCAGGTATCTACAGTTTCTTTCAAAAGAGTCCTGTGCCAGAATTTGACGATTAACTGACAACCTGGATGGCTCAGCGGTATTATATGCCACTATTGTGCATACAATACTTAGGCTTCGGTTTCCGTGTCTAACAAATAGTTTTTGCGTTTTATGCTGTTTGAACCAGTAATAGTGCGCGTTTCGGGAACAGTCACATGACAACTTAAGCAGATATACTATGCTACATAACTTATTAAAGCATAAGAATAAATGATTTCTTTCCAATATTCTAATAAAGATTTTTGTTTTGTTGCAGGTAATACATACATCGAATTTGAGCAGTTACTTCACAAATGCAGATCCGGTACCTACTACGACAGTAAACTCAACATATTTTTTCGAATATCATATTTTCAATATATACATATATTAAGAAAATGAATTAATTATGCCTAATGCCTGCCCTGCCTTTTTGGCTCAGGTCTCGAAGCCATATGATTTCTTTGGGATTAAGCGATTTAGGATTTGATTTGCAGTTCAATCAATGTGTCAGTCAATGCAAGGGATATTTCATATAGCGATATTGCAACTTTATCCTTAGCGTCTGTAACTGAAATGGTAATTATATGCTTGCTCACGTTAACATAAGCAATGAAATGTGATATCAAGGTCTATCTATCCTTTCGAAAATATTTGCAGCTGACTGTCAATCTATTCAGCCGTTTATTACCTATATATAGGGGTAGTGTATGCAACTGCTGTGTATAAAGTCTCGGGTTTAATGTCTAGGTCGGTAAAATGTGTTAATTTTTTCAGTCCACATACATATTTTTGGTAAAAGCGCGGTGTCTGGAAATGTACCTCGTAGTGGGCAATAGCCTCGCTGTCTGTTACGTGGGATCTTAAAACATAACTGGCGATATGTGGGTGGTTGGTTTTGTCTACCCCTTTGAAGATATTTAGGCGTAAGCTTATTTATATGTTGGAATATAAATACATATAGAGTCGCGCGTGGTAAAGGGCTTTATTGCACCAGTATCTAAATGCAAAATCAGTAGCGACGGTATGAGGTAACTGTCTTTAACGAGAATAGGATCCTTGCAGCTAGGGATAAGACCTGTCTGTAACTTGTCCGTATACATATATATATAATACACATGTATTCAGGAATTGTAAAGGTGCACGACGACGTCACTTGTATGAGCTTATGATAGACAGAAGGATATATTTACACCAACCAACAGTTATTATAATAGAGAAGTACGATCCAAAATATTTTTCATATTTGTACATCATATAATATATTTTTAGATGTCGATTCGCACACATTAAATTTATTTATTGGGCATACGCCACCTTCGCTTTTTAGTCAGAGCCGATTCGTACACTAATAAATTCGATGCGTGCGAATCGACACCTAAATATATTCTTTACAAAAGGGTAGTTTCGCACAATTCTTGCTAAACGACTACTAAGTCACGTTTTGGGTCTTAACTTATATGTTCTGTGGTCTTAACCAAGATTTAAATCAAACTCCTCCCAGTACTTAGATAGCACAAAAAGTACCAGACTAAAAGGACCAGTCAATTCAAATCAATTTTCAATATAAGATAGCGTGATAATTCTATATTTAAAATTCAGATGCGTAGTTGGTGTAGTGTGTCGGGAGACAACTTAAGGATCTAGAAAGATGACCATATTTAAACGTAGTACGGCGCATCTATGACTTAATGTTTTGCTTGTTGGTGTATTCAGCATGCTTTATATTAAAATTATTACAGTGATGACATGCCAAATACAATTAATTTAAAAAAGATAATATCAATGATAAATAAAAACAATACAGACAATAAATTAAAAATTAAAGTCAAGTCAAATAAATACAGAGAAATATAATACATGGCTTGTTTATGTTGCGCGAGCAACAGGCTGGAAATTTTTACCCCAAAGAATCAACATTGGCACGTTAAATGGCAATACTGATTGTTTGCATTTTTACAACTCCAGTAAATATGAACTAATTTAAAATAAGTGCTTTATCGAAAAATTATTATATCAATCTTAAAAATGGTAGAGCCATTTATCCGATTTCGTGTAAGTCTCAACCATTGGCGTCCTGATATCATAACGACATGTATGTCACATACGTATGTATGTCACATAAGTACATTTCATGCATAAACAATCAGGTATCGGATTGTTCTGTTAATATAGAAAGTGCTCTAATACTTATGGTCATTTGTATAATGACGCCGAAAATATCAACTCCTAATAGCTATCGTCAAATCGTAGCGAGATTATTATTTTAGTAGTGGTCACTGGCACGAAAAGTAGATCTTTATGTACCAACATGGTAAACAGTACGGATGCCTGATGGTAACCAGTTACCAATCAGACCAGCTCTGGTAGTAGATAGGGTAAGGGTCTATGTAATATCATACACTGCGTCGTTACTCTCCTGGGTATTATTAGCTTTGCATTTTATATACGCATGATCATTAGGTTCTAAGTTCGGTCTTCTAGTCATGCAAAGTGGTATTGGGTCTTTACGTTAGGATATTGACAGTAGCGCCACGGAGTCTAGCAATGTGCCCGATAGACAGCAATAAGATCGCCGCCTGTTTTGTAGATCCACAAATGTTACCTGGTAAAATGTGGATGTAGTACACGTCTGAAATTTCGCCCTGAAAATGGTAGACAGAAATATATTACGTCGGTGGGACTCTACGTAATACTATATGCTTGTTTCAAACCCTGACCAGAAATCATTGCGATACCAGCGTTAGGGACACATAACATTAGTCTCTCTGCTGTAACATGCTGTGAATAGTATAAATTTAGATCTGGTTGGGTAAAGCAGCCTTATCATTCGAAGCACGCGAATTGCTTTTTCCCGTGTTCGGTTAGTGGCCATCCTGTTGTCAAGAGTCGTTCAAGCCGCTCGTAGGCCTCTGACATGGCTTAACGACTGCTGTCAATTTGATAACAACCGGGAACGACATTTTACGTGCCCTCCGAAGCACGGAATTTCTAAAAAGACCATTTAAACCAACAAGCCATTCTTTCCGTCATCATCAGTCTGTAAAGCGAGGACATTATATTTTGTGACATGGAGTACCTCCGTAAACAGGCTTCTCTAGACTTAAAAAGAGATACTGCTATACTTTCGCTCTTCCATTCTAAACATGTACATCTTCAAAGGAATCTTATAATCAGTGCGAGAATTGAGCAAAGTGTGGAGTAGCGTAACTGCATTCGTGAGGCAGAGTGGAGCGATTGCATGGCTCAGTGTGAATATTCGTGGCGCTGCACGTGCCAGCCATCTAATTTTGTATCAGGTGTATACGTGGCTGCTATTAAACCCAATACGTCCATTACGTATTACCGAACATAACATAATTGTGAAACTACTACACAGGGAGGCATTGTCGCTTAAATTGCACTAGGTAAGTGAGAATCGAGACAGTATGCCGAACTTAGATGTATATTTACTTTATGTAGGTCATGATGGATTTCATGTTCTACTTCATGTCTAGCCTTGAAGGGGTAGGCAGAATTGTATAATGTTATCACACACATACATAGTTTTATCTTTGGATGGAGGTATCCTTTTAAGTATAAAATGATACCTGTATTAGGTTACCCCCCCTCTTACATAACAAAGGTTACGTAGAGTAATGATGCCGTGGTTTAACATACATAAGTAACACAATATTTTTTTTTATAAAATAACTTTAAAATGTATAAATGTAACAAGTGTGCAAATGCAAATGTTCTTCTTAATGGAACCATTCCTATACTTAATGTGTGCTGCTACCGAGATTTAACCTAACTTAATAGCACTTAGATCAACCCAAATATAGATGAAAACTCATACTAACTATTTTTGGATTAGTGGTATGACTGCACAGATGGCGCCGTGGTTTAAGTGACCGAATCGCCACGTCAGTACGCCGCGCTGTGTATTCGATCCCCAGACAGGTCAATAATTTATGTGATCCACAGGTAGTTGTCTAGATGTGGTTGTGTCCATTGTTTAATTGTTTGTCCAGTCTCTCGCAATTCTCGTTTATTCTTCGTGCAAGATTCTTTAAAGAAAGCAGGAGTCATTTTACACACGCAGCATTTGGCGCACTCGTACACATTTGATTACTCAACCACTGCACCGTTCTTGCAATTGGTCGAATTGAAGTTTAAGTACTTCTATGATATGATTTAAATAGTATTGGTTACAAAGCAGTGATATCTCAGTGGGTAGACCAACAGACTGCAATGCAGAGGGTCTCGGGTTCGAACCCACGTCGCGCACCTCCAACTTTGGGAAGTTATATGACTTTCTGAAATTATGTGCGCATTGATTGACTATTATCGCCTGCTCCGTGCCTCGGAGAGCACGTTAAGCCGTCGGTCTCGACTGCTATGAACATCTATGGCAGTCGTTACTGGGAAGTCAGTGCGCTATAATATCCTGACACTGGTCTAGTCTTAGGGTATCGTTAGCCTTCGGGTTGCGGAGGTCAGGTGGCAGCCACTCCGTGTAAAAACTGATATCCAGTCAAATCCGGTTAGACCAGAAAAGCTGACCCCAAGTGACTTGGGAATAATAAAAGCTAGGGAGAAGAAGAAGTATTGGTTTTATTGATTTCTATTTATTTGGGGTAAAAAATTACTAGTCTTCTTTTGAATCATTGGGCTAAGCTAAATTTTCGTGTTAGTAGTCAATCATCCCGTGGGTGCACTAACACAAGCAAAAGGACAAACCCACAAGCTCTTTATAGCAAGTTCGTTACTGTAATCACTAGGTTACTGCCGCTTACAATTCTAGTAGAGTGATAAGTATGACTATTCCACTGCACCACTACCGCTGTAACACTATAGTTATACATTAGCCAGGTTGAGCAGTGGTGAACACATAAACAACCGAATTTCAACACTCGTAAAATCTCGGTGAATGTCAAACTGTCTTGTGACCCGTAATGAATTTAATCGGAAGGATATAGTAATAATAATAATATAATAATATTCTACCACATACACGCAACACCGTCTAGCCCAAACTAAGCAGAGCTTGTACTATGGGTTCTAGACAATGGATAAACATACTTATATACTTTTTTTTTTTTGTAAATACGTACATATTATACATAGAAACACCCAGACCAAGACAAACATCCATGTTCATGCACACAAATGTTTGACTTGTGCGGGAATCGAACCCGCGACCTCAGGCGTGGCAGTCGTTGTCGTTATCGTGATTAAGTCGATAATGATATATAGGAGATATATATAAAAATTGGCACAAGATTTCCACATAATTGACTTTAAATGTATCTGCGAATAGGTATTGTGATATTTGAGAGGGTAGTGTAATTTTAAAATTGTAGTAGCAGGGAGTCCGGCGTAAGTAAACAAAAAAGCAATAAACGTACATCCTTAATTCTAAACTAAAATAGGTATACGATGTTACGTATAAATATTGAGTTAATATGAAGGAAACAACGCACCTAGCTTGTTTGTAGTACGCGTCAGTGCATGCTCTCTAATTTACTTAGTCTCAGCCGTGACCTTACTGCAACGACATGTTTGTGTGCAAAATTATTGAAGCAATAGGTACAGCGATTAAGGAGACATATTTTCATCATAGAGGCATATTTTGAATATTACAATTTTACACTCAAAGGTATTGTTAAATGTTTATCAACCAGCGGGGTGTACAGACGGGCTGGAACGCCTATAAGCAGTTTTTTGGATAGGCCTTGGATACTACACACTGTTGTATAATAATACCAAACTTATGAACTAACTTACTAACTAACTGCAAAAATGGCGTGGGGGTTTAAGTAGTCTCCTCGCCACTGCCAGATACTTAATGCAATGGCTTCAGTCCCTATACGAGACATAAATTTATGTGATTCACAAATACTTGTTCTGAGTCTGCGTGGTCTTTATTTCAATGTTTGTTCAAGTCTCCCGCGTCACGGAAATATTTGATAGAGGAGAAGCGGCCTCTAAAATAGAAGTATTTCTGTCTCATACATAAAAACTTGATAAACGACTTATTTGGTAATAATAACTACGTCAGAAAAACATATTTTGGTCAGATTTTATACTAAATTTTAATATTTTTCGGCCGACAAATTACGACCAAAACTAGCGTTTGTATTAATTTATTTTACCATGTAACCAACCAAAACCACGTTTGGTTACATAGTAAGCCTTTACTAAAAAGTCACTTATGTATAAATATGTATATCCTATCTGAACATAAACATGAAAAAAATAAACCAATTAATTTATACTATGGTGTTTCTATGTATAATATGTATGTATTTACAAAAAAAAAAAGAAAAAGTATATGATATGTATGTTTATCCATTGTCTAGTACCCATAATACAAGCTCTGCTTAGTTTGGGCTCGATGGTGTTGTGTGTATGTGGTAGAATATTATTATTATTATTATTATACTACTGACATTTTAAATTTGTTTATTTTATAACTTTTAGCCGATGATTAAAAAACCTGGGTTTATATTACAGCCAGTAGTAATTCTGATGATATTCTATAAAGTCTTTCTACCACGTGTCGTTGTAATTACTTAGTTCGTGACATCCTGTGGAGATTATACGTCGAAGTTAACATGGGTTTGCTTTATTGTAATAAGCCAGCCTAAAGATATGCTAATATGGCGAACGCAGCAAGTTCAATGTCGAGAGCAGGCGGTACAAGTCACAAGACTTTATTACTAATATATATTTTTTACATATCTATAATTTTACACTCAATCTGTATCATATTTTTTGATGTATGAATACATAAATCATATAAAATGAGTCTCTGAACTATAATTTTTTCATCAGCGTAATCCAAAAGAGAGATATTAGCGTCATTGAGATTAATTTTCGAATTTAATTATGTTGAACATAGAATGCCTTTCATTTTGTGGATATCATTCTAGTTTATTGTTATTGGATAGAAGATTATTTATGAACCTAATGATAATTAGAAATTATCTTGCATAGATTAGTGTTATGCAAGGAAACTTTGTTCGGCTGGTAATATATTATATGGTCCCTCGCATTACTATCTTATTTCTTTCATTACATATATCTTTAATTTACTTATTCCTGATGTAGACAAAGCAAGTGACATTCCTCATATTGCAATTTATCATAGGCGAAAGCAACTGCTTAATAGGGGACTATGTTCTTCGTAAAAATCTTAAATTTAAGAATTTCTTGCTATAAGAACGAACCAAAATTATGTTACTTATAACTTGAACCACGATGAAAAGTAAATGTTTGACGGCTTTTGGCTGGAGCCAAATGCCGTCAAACATTTACACCTGCCGTCCACGTTAGGTAACCGCGGAGTTTCGGAAAACTCCGCGGTTACCTAAAGTGACTAAGGCGTACGTAACCTTGAGTGATAACCGATAGCTGACGCCAGACCTTGAATAGCTCAGTGTCCATTCAACGTTTTGTGTCTTGTTTAGATCGTGCGAACGAATCTTCGTCAATTCCGGTTTTATATCGACGTTGACTATTATATGTTTGTGTGTATTTGATAATCGTAAACTTTTACGACAGCGTTTATCTAATATATTTTAGAATCTATGTATTATAACGTTTTGCCGTGATACCTAGTATTGGATTGCGTAGAGGCGTCTCGGCATCTGAGTTATGAATTTTGAAGAAAAGTACTTATTAAATAGTTTTGCCGCGATGAAATCTTCAAGCAATATTCATGCTTAAGATTTCTCGATAACATTATGGGATGCGTTTAAACTCTACTAGTTTTATATTTATGTAGTCTTTATTATTCTAAATGGAGATCAATAATAGACTGGGGTGGGATTGTATATAAAACAGGCAGATGATTTGGTTTTAATTAGACTTTTTTGGATATAAATCTTGTATATGGGATAGAAATGAGACACCTTACCTCTAAATAATCGTTTTGAAATCGATTTGAACCAAAAGTATGACGTGGAACTTATCCGGTAAAGTTATGTCAGTACTTATATAAAGAGATGGACTCTTATGTTCAAGCGAGAACTCAAATTATACTTACTAGAATGGGGCTTCAGTTTGAAAATTGTAGTCAAGTCCTAACTGCAGTCAAGGCAATTATTAGAGCAACTTTACAAATAATTGTGGACTTGCAAATTAGATATTATATAATTAACGCAAATTTAAATCAAGTTAAAATTTCCTAAGATACAATTACTCATTGCATCACTGGCGCAGCAGTATTGAATGTGATAAAATAAAGTTAATACATAACTGCTAAATTTATTTATTACGTTTAAAAAATATATTAGTATAATATATATAAATAAATGTTACTTTTAATATACCAAAAGTACCAGTAAAAAATAATCAAGATTCTGATTTTGGTTGAAAATGTTGTTAACCAATGGAATAGGGCCGGTTACTAATTGTGAACACAATTAGACGGGGCCGCCTTCATTACTGTACGTACCTATTAATGAGGAAATTTCATACCCCGTGCCCAGATTCTCTAAGTATATTTTTAACATGTTTTTGAGTATTTTGACTGGATACTGTCTGGTACTTGGAAATGAGGTTTGCATTTTATAGGTTATAGTTTTGCTTTAAATCTGGAGCAAGCTTAATTATATTTTTAGTGCCTGTATTGCTTTAAAACAAGACACTATAGCGTATAACAGATTTATTACAAACCCTGATTTGTGACCTACATGCTATGCTTGGGTTGGCAAATAAACTACTTTAGCTGCCAAGATATTATTTGACAACTTACTTTTTTATATTATCCCTACTTCTATCTATTGAAAATTTCTCACATTAATTACAGTAAAATTACAGCTGGCAGTATCACATATAAGCGTAGAGACCTGTAAATTTACAAACCTAGCAACCTTAAATTCCATATGTAAAGTTAGACCATAAGCTTGCCGTGTTAGCTTCTAAACATGATTATGTAATCGTAGTGTATCATAACAAATAAATTGTGAAATTCAATTAAAACCGACATAATCAAATGACTACATCAGTTTCTAGCTTAATGTTTTAAATCTGATCTAGGATCAGACAATATAAACTTAGTATAATTGCAGTCCGCATATGTACACAATTGAGGTAATACAATTTTAGGGAATACATTTACTGACCAACTTTACACGGGCAGAAATGTGATATTTTACTGTACTATCAGTGCGATAGATAATTAAACCACTGCATCACGCAGTAAGGGTGACCACTTGTTCGCTTTTAGCCGGGGCCGAGTATGAATCAAAGAGAACATATCAATATCTGCAATTAGATAAATTAAGGATAAAAGGGGAGCCATTGGATAGGCAGATAAAACGTTCGCTGAGGATAATATGTAAGCAATCTTAACACATTATGAAAATACCAATGCACAGATGCCATAGTGGTTTAAGTGGTGGTGCGCCGAGTGATTTGGGTTCGTTCCTGTACGAGACAAAAAATAAGTGAGCCATCTATAGTTGTTTTGGGCCTGGGTATTCTCTGTGTCTGTTGTTTGAGTTTGTTAAGTCTCCTAATACACATAATTCCCGGAGTGGGATGTTTATTATAATAAATTAAAAAAAAAACGATGTCCTATAACCTTAGCCAAGAATTAAGTCATAAAATACATAAATAATTTTGCCATATCTTATAGGTAGTTCCAACAGTTAGCGTGTTCAAACAAAAAAGCAAGGAATCTCTTCAGATTTACTGTATTATTTCAAACTAATATTCGGATATAAATTGTATATTTTAAGTTTTGCCTCTAGTTACCGTAATAATGTAAATTTCTACGCCTGTAGACAGTCCACGGCGTTAATTTGAATCTCCAACAGGCTTAGACGGTTATCCGACTCTTATTTGGAAATAGGAAACTATTCTTGAGTTTAAACTGGTTTCGGTACAAACAATTAGCCTATTTAGAACATTGCAACTGGCTACTCATGCATTTCAGTTTGGAAGCGAATTTTAAATAAAGAACCTAAATTAGTGACCAAAAGTAAACTTTTCCTATGACTAGTGGAAACTATGGTGATAATAGAGGTATGTGGCACCAAGATCTACTATATTGTTACTTATAAAACTAACTCAATGTTTCCGAAAATTCACGTTTGGCTGTTCATAGAGGACTATTAGTGCCCACACTTATGTATGGAAGTGAAAGTTTGGTATAGCAAAAGAAGCATGAGAGCAGAATAAATGCTGTAGAAATGAGAGCGCTGAGAAATATATGTGGTGTGACTCTGAAAGATAGAATAAGGAATAGTGTGATTAGAGAGAGATGCGGCATGAAAGTGGATATAGTGACAAGAATAGAAAAGGGTATGTTAAGCTGGTTTGGGCATGTAGAAAGAATGGACGAGGAAAGACTGACTAAGAAAGTTTATAAGGCTAGTGTGAATAAAACAGTCGCAAGAGGAAGACCTAGGCGAACGTTTCTTGATCAGATCAGAGGCGTTCTGGACAAAGGCCAGGTTAAGAGCACCTTGAACCGACGGGCGTGTATGAGGAATGTGATGAAAGTGAATTAAGCCAGAGAAGTGTGTCAGGATCGTAGCATATTTAAATCCGTAGTCTCTGCCTACCCCTCTGGGAAACAGGCGCGAATCTATGTATGTATGTTTGTATAAAACTAACTTTAAGCATAAAATTAACTATGACGTTAGTATATACTAGTCTGTCTGTTGCACAACAATAAAATAAAGAATCTCGAAAGTTGACTGGACGGATGGCCTAGAGATTTAAGTGGTCATCTCGCCACTGCCGCCGCGCCGAGGGTTGTGGGTTTAATCCCCATACGGGACAAATATTTGTGTAATACAAATAACACAAATAGTTGTTTTGAGTTTGGGTGCTCTTTATGTCCGTTGTTTGAATGTTTGTAAAGTTCCACGCGACTCAGGAAGTATTCCTAGTGCGGATACTGTATTAAAAAAACAGGCGCTGCTTAACTAGTAAAGACTAAAGATATAATAATAATATTCTACCACATACACACAACACCATCTAGCCCAAACTAAGCAGAGCTTGTACTATGGTACTAGACAATGGATGAACATACATACATACTTTTTCTTTTTGTAAATACATACATATTATACATAGAAACACCCAGACCAAGACAAACATCCATGTTCATGCACACAAATGTTTGACTTGTGCGGGAATCGAACCCGCGACCTCAGGCGTGGCAGTCGGTTACACTAACTACTACGCCATCGAGGCCGACAGAAAAGATGGTTTTGGATAAAGACATTATAGGAGACAAAGAATTTAATCATAAATGTACCCTCACTGTACTAAAAGATTGCATTAGAACGATAGTGTACAGTAATTAATATGAGTGAACGTGATAATATAATAAAATCAGTCCTGTATTAAGCTGTCCCACTGCTGGTCACGGGCCTCTTCTCAGTGTAAGAAGGGCTAGGCCAATAGTCCACAAAGCTGGCCAAGTGCGGGTTGGCAAACTTAAAAATGCTTCGAGAACATTATTGGAATTCTCAGAAATGCAGGTTTGATGATGTTTTTCCTTCACCGTGCCTTGGGATCGAAGTCGAGACCTCTGTGTGGCATTCCAACGGTCTCTTACCTAAGCTATCGCTGCCCCCAAAGTGATAAAACTAGATACGAGTAGATATTATTATATATAATTTAGTTGTAACGTCAAGAAATGACTGTATTTAAGCGTAGTAGCGCATCTATGATATAATTCTTTAGATTTGAGCATACTTGTAAGCAACATGTGCCTGCAGACTGCGATAGATGGCCTGCTTTCAGCCGCTGTTACACTTACCAATTGTATTAGTTTGTCTGTCTCCATTAGCAGCTGATCAGGTGCTCTCAGCTCTTAGTGTAAAGTATTTGCATGTTTAAGCATCCGTTCTCATGTGTACGCATAATAAAGCATCCTTTTATATGATTGCTGGTTGTAAGCATCCTTTAACATGCAAAATTTGGTACAATAAAGCGTTCATTTTGTTTATGCGTCACACAGTGCGTTTAACGTATTGCGATTGCCGCATAGGTACTTACTATTTCATTGTATACTAGCTTTTCTTCTTCGCTCTCGTAAATGTAGGTTAGATAAGGTTATGTTAGTAAGAGTACTTTCTTAAAGTAATAAAATTTTGCCTATGTTACTCGGTGATAATATAGCTTAACTAATGGTAAAATAATTTTTAAAATAGTTTATATATACAGGGCCTGTCGTTAATAATGGATAATCCATTAGCAGGGTTGCCATGCTTTTTTTTCACAACCGGTGGTTAAAACTAATCGTACGGAAAGATTAATTTTAAGACCTTTCTTAAAATGTTAATTTTGGTACTGTTTTACGTTAACGGCGCCTAAAAAATTTTGTTGAAATGGCAACCATTTGAAAGGGTAAACAAGTTAATTTTAACAAAAAACACCAAATTGTGCCCTTTTCACGCTGTTGGCAACCCTGACATAAAAATATTATTTTCTTACTGCCTGATAATTGGTTAACCTCCAGCTAACGGGTTATCCATTATTAATGACAGACCCTGTATATAACAAACAAAAAAAATTCTTCTTTATAATATAAGTACCTATAGATAATAAACCTATTGCTACATTTTGGTTTTGCATGTTTAAAATCCGTTCAGTAATTTCTGATTTAAATCCTTACAAACAAACAAACAAACAAACAAAACAAAAAATGTTTACTTTTTATAATATTAGTATAGATAAACGTATTGCTACATATTGGTTTTACATTAAAAGCAGCGTCCATTACAACGTGAGACGTATGTTGCATAAATAAACTTAAACTTATTATAGACTGTGTACATTTGTCATAACCAAGACGGTTTTTAGTGGTTTCACACAAATCAATGGTTTCGCACAATTCGTGCGAAGATTCTTGTCGAATCCATATAATTTGAATGCGAACAAACCGTACTGAAAAAAAAAGGCGGGTAAATTGACAACAAAAATGAAACAACAAATGGAGCGCTTTATACGCATTTAAAACACAAAAAAGGCGAATGCTAAAAGTACGCTTCATCATACAAAATAGGTATTTTAAAATACGAACTGTTTAACTTTTAATTTTGTGCAACGACAATTGGCTGGCTCATTACAACGGCTCTTTTTAGTTATTAATAGTTTTTGTTAATTAAATATTAGTATTCAATCTTAAGGTCATATTTAGATAAGTATTATAGAGACTATATATAGATAAGTATGTTCATCATCACAATTCTGCAAAACCCATGACCATTATAATAATAATAATAATAATAATCTACTACATACACACGACACCATCTAGCCCAAACTAAGCAGAGCTTGTACTTCGGTTCTAGGCGATGGATAAACATACATATCGCACCCTTAATAAAACAGAGACTTATCTCAGTATTTTGGATTAAACAAATTTGAACTCTATTGCAAAGATTTAATACAAACATAATATTAGTATTTAACATATACAATTAGAGTTCAAATTGCCTTACTTTCAAATTTCGAGTTAAGACGCTGTTTTATTAAGAGTGCGATATATACTTTGTTTTTTTGTAGATACATACACATTATACATAGAAACACCCAGACCAAGACAAACATCCATGTTCATGCACACAAATATTTGACTTGTGCGGGAATCGAACCCGCGACCTCAGGCGTGGCAGTCGAACTTATCATTAAAGGTAAAACCCTTGACTGCGCTGGTTAAATAAAAACAAAATCATTTCCAGAATCTTGCCAATAAATAATATCAATGGCTATAACGCTTTTTCATGTTCATAGAGTTTATCCGCGAGATAACGAAATGTGAAAGTTATTTAGTAGTTATTCGCTTTTACAAGCAATGCTGAAAGAGATTGTGTTTTTCTAATGGAAATTGGCGACTTTTTATTAGCCTTGATATACAGAACGCTGCGACAGTCAATCATAAAAGGGTTTTGACGGTAGAGAATGGTGCTTCCGACTAAACTAATCGAATAGTATTGGTGTAGCTAGTAACCAAATATATTCTTATAGCTGCCAGAGGTAGTATTACTAAGTTTTAATTCTCACTAACAGAGGGCATCTCTACAGTCATCTATTGAAACTTTCCGGATGCCGCGGTAACATTTTAAATTTATAAACAGGAAACCTAATACGCTGAGCACCAGCTTGGTTACCAGGTGTCAACAAACAGTAAATTTTCTATTGTCTGCTGTGTTATATTTGAAGTGTTGATAACACTTTTCTCAAGACTCGAGAACAGAACTTAAGATCTCATGATGGGTCGTATACAAATATGCAGCCTTATTGCACTCGCCAGGACTAAATAAGGCACTAATTCTTTTACGGATTGACTTAATTTTCGAATTCATAAATGACTAAGCATATAAAAGCTTAAAATAATTACATTACGAAATGTAAATTAAAGTTGGTTTGATACGTTGGTCTTAAGCATGACTATCTTCTTCTGCTTTAAGTTTCAATGCAGTAAGCTATAGCATACCAGCCATCTTACTCATCCCTTGGCTTTCACCCCATATTTACTTTCCCAATAATAAAGACGCGCGATAGTACTAGAATTGCAAATTATAGAATTGCAAATTACAATAGGGTACGTTATCAGCTCACCATCTATAGGACCCTATAACTGATTTGTCTAGTATAAAAATAAAGGATACGAAATCAGCTAGAGTCTGGTTTAGATATAATTATAACCCAATATTATTTGACGTGTGTGCGTGTTGACGTTGCAAACGGCGCTTCGATGGCTATAAACTAAAAGCATTACACACATTGGACATTATTTGTGTAGTAAAGTAAATTACAACATATTTTAAAACCCAAACAACATCAATACGGGGTATTAGCATAATTAATTATTTGCTCAATTAGCTTAACTAAATATTATGATTTGTTGAGTGCTGACTAAAGTATTTAAATTTATAATTTCCGAGTTCATATAAACCTAGTTCCTAATTATACAATAACATGTAATTTTGTTTGAAAATTTAATCAAAGACAGCATTTTGCTTTATTTTTCAATCAACGCCCTAAATTTCTGATAAGATTTCTAATACAGTTCAACTTAATTTCTCAATTCTGCAAGGTGACTACATCTGTCAAATAGTTACCACACTGTAAAAAAATATGCACACAAATACTTCTCCACCTCCATAGTCTAAAATCGATATTGAAAACAGATGTGTATACATAATTATTACGTGTAATAAATAGTTAATTGTTTACATTAACACGCAATGCGTGTGCTCACGTGCGATCTTGACTTCTTGACCTAATTCTGTGCTCCTTTTTTACCAAACACTTGTAGAACGTCTGTCAACAGGACCCGGTATGCGAAACTTAAACACATCTATACTGGCTTCTGATCTACTGCTGAAATTAGATTATGTAAATGAATTTAACAACAATAATGTTTCTCGTTTCCGTTGCGTAATGATCGCCACTGTACATTCCGAACGTTTACCTATAAATATAAAAAAAATTGAATATGTTGGCTTAAATTGTTTATGAATTTCGTCCGTCAATCAACCACCACGAGTACGTCACTAGCTACCAAAAATATCGACAATCAACAACAATAATTGTTGCTAGTTCGCATCACTAATATTTGCAACTGGCGATGATGTTGATTTATTCTTGAACGATAAATAGTATTTAAACATTCAATAATAGATTGTTTACAAAATATATGTAGTTTCGTTAAATAATATGATTTAGTTGCAGTGATTCTGCCAATATATTTAAAACAACAAGTAGGTTATATGTAAGAATCGCGTTACACAAATTACACAAATAAAATACACGTTTCTACCGGTGGTTCTAAGATAACACTGATTTGGGATATATTGTTTCTAACTGGTCTATAAGCTATGCCTCATGTATTATCGGTCTGCTACTCTAAATGTTAGAAAAGAACTACAGCAGTCTTGGGGTAGACTGTTGGTCTGCAACGCAGAGCACGCACGCACCTCTGTCTTAACAAAGTTATGTGTATGTATTACATAGTTAATTAACGCCAGATGAAATCGCCGGTGAAATAAAACATTATAAGTTTTTATACTTGTGTATCTAAGAACTAGGTATTGGCTCAGCTTTTCCGATTAGAATATTCTTATTGTTTTGGTCCTCCCAGACTACGTACTTAGCAAGCTCCTTCTTATGATCCTTATCAACTCTCATTCGTAAATAACGCATAGGTAACCCTATTATATAATTGCTGATTAACAAACGCCTATAAATCTACGTAGATCTCGATAAAAGTCAAACATTATTTAAATTAGATTGATGACTTAATTATTAAACTGAATCGCCAACTATTTAGTAATAGATGGCGCTTTAGTATATAAATTGAATTAAACTTATTAATGAATACATTGTTATAACCCTTATTATGATAATTTTAATCAAGTGAAATATCACCAATAGAAATATTCAAGTCAAATCGCTAGTGAATAAGACTTTTCATGGTCCGTAAACAATCGTACCTGTAACGCCATCTGTATTCAGACACAGAAATTAAGCAAGTTTGAACTGACCTAATTTAAACCGCGTCTAGTTTTAATAACGTTTTAATACATTATAATTAGTATGTTAGCCGTTTCTCAATTTTATAGAAGATAATTTTATGTGTTGGTGTTGATTATTAAGTACAGAATTATGACTCAACACGATCTTAGAATCTATAAAGATGATTTTGAATAGAGTCTCGAAGTTGTTTTATATGTTCGTCGTATAGTATAGTAAGAGCACTGCAAGTTATGACTCGTAGCTGCAATAAATCGTTCCATCGTCAGCGTGTAAGCCGAACACGCGCAACGTTTTCCAACTATAGACCTCCTGCTTGACTACGTGAGATATTGACTACAATATGTTATGACTCTGTGTCATTAAAATTCATTAGATTTTGAGAGCGGGATTATATTTTAGTAGACGAAATCAAATTTACTGCACTATTTGTAAACTTTTAGATGATTTATAATAGATATACAGGGTTACGATTTTATATTAAATAGGTATGTTTATATAAATGTAGGGTTTTGGGTTTATTTTGATTTAAATTTAGGGATCGCTTGCTATTACATGTTCATATTCCAAGTCCTTGAGGTACATATTGTCAAATACGCGTTTTTACAAATGGATTATCTAATACTAGATGTTTTCCATTATTTTAATTTTGCATAGTATTTTTGAGGATTTTCATCTTGAGCCCTAAATATATCTTTGGAGTAAACGGGAAAGGTATTCTTTGCAAAAATATCGTACCTGTGACGTATAAAAATTGTCTGTATGTGTTTGTATATGCAATGAAGTAAAAATATAAACCGCTAAAATAAAATTGGACCATCAAGAAAGAAACGTGCAACATATTTGGCCAGTGACCAAACACGGTCGGCAAAAGCAAGACGAGGCGCAGTGCGAGGCGTGAAGCGAGTGAGTCGAGGCGAGTCCTCCGTCCCGCAGTGGCCATTAGCTTGCACGTCTTGTCGTTCTCACCCGGGCGCGGATCATGTTGGAGTAACTAAAATTGCAAGTAAATCCCCCTTGTGCCGACGACCCCACCCGCCCCTAATTGCGGCTCCAGTGTCGATTTATTTGCGAATCATGACTCCCCGTTCCGACTTAATGACGATTTTATGATCTTTGTCCGGTATTTTTTGTTATTTTACATTTTTCGACATCTTTCCCAGCTATGTAAATGAAGAGCGGTCGACATATTTTTAATAGGTGTTGGTTATATTTTCTTTGGTATCGCTTTATAGATTGTAAGATTTAGAAATTATTTTATATGTATACATTTATTAAATTATATCTTTTTTTAATACAACTGAGGTGGCAAACAAGCCTACGGCCCACCTGATGGTAAGTGGTCACCGTAGCCTATAGATGACTGCAACACCAGAGGCATCACTTGCGCGTTGCCGACCCTTTAGGAAAGGAAGTGGGAAGGAGAAGGAGCGGGAAGGGAGAAAGAGGGTGATTGGGCCTCCGGCACTCTTACTCACCTTAATCTTCAACTTCATTCACTATTGGTAATCATAAATACATACTTGGTGGCGCAGCGGTAGATTCACTACCGACTACTGTGTCTCGGGCTCGATTTCTGAGTCGGGCAAACTGTTATTAGGTTTTTCTATTATGGTGTTCCTAGTAGCAACACGGTATTTGGAACAGTGCCCGGTAGACAGCAATTGCCTCGTCCCTACATTGGACCTAAAATCAATTAGCGAAATGAGGGTATATTACACCTTTGCTTATCACTTCGGGAATAAAGGCATGGCACAATTAATGTCCGTATATTGATTTCATTACATTACATTACTACGTGAAAAAGGAATAAGTAATTCATTACCAAGGCGCCTCTCTCTAAATCCTTCTATAAACGATGCTCCACACCAGGGATGTTGCGAATATTTGCATCCGCATGCGCAATTGCGGAGCTTCCGCATCGATTTCGACATCTGCATCCGCACCCGCAATAATTAACGCGGATGTTAATGCGGATCCAGATATAACGCAGGTTACGATAAGAAAGGAATCAGTTGTTCAGTAGTACGTGTTTAATTTATGAACCTTTGCAAAACAGGCTTGAACCTGCGAAGGCGGTGTTATTAGATACATTTTATTAAATAAGTAGAACAATTTTTATCAACATCCGCATTCGCAATTGCGGAAGTTCCGCATCGATTTGGACATCCGCATCCGTATCTACATCTGCGGATGTGAGTCTTCAAATATCCGTATCCGCATCCACATCCGCGGATGTAAGAAAATCTACATCCGCAACATCCCTGCGTCCACACATTGTGACGCACGGATCGCGTAGTGCTTTAAGTGATCGCCTTGCCACTTGCCACGTATTGATTGTTGTGGATTCTAAGCACACACGAGACAAAAATTGTGTGTCTCACAATAAATTGTACCGAGGCTGGACTTTCTCTGTATCTGTTCAATGAATGTTTGTAAAGTCTCTGGTGATACAGTATTAAAACCCAGTGCCTTTTATAAAGAAAATATATTTGTCCTATATAAATTAAAAATATACATATATAATCAAGTGGGCAACTGTTGGACTGCCACGCTGAGGTCTCGAGTTCAAACCAAAGGCGCACATCTCTGACTTTTCGAAGTTATATGCGTATTAAATAGTTAATTATCGCTCGCTCTAACGGTGAAGGAAAACATCGTGAGGAAACCTGCATGTCTGAGAGTTCTCCATAATGTTCTCGAAGATATGTGAAACCTGCCAACCCGCACTAGGCTAGCGTGGTGGACTATGGCCTAACCCTTCTCACAGTGAAAGGCCCGTGTCCCAGCAGTGGGACAGTTTAATACAGGGCTGATATTATTATTATATTCGTCCTTTGTTTAAGGCAAAAGGTTGAATCGACGTTTTTTACGACGGCGTTGTGTAAATAAATGCAACAGTATGAAATATCAGTGTCTTGAGCTAGCAGCGCAGTAACTTCTGTTTAAAATCGTTGGTTGCCTTTATACAACTAAAGTTGCATGCATACAGTTCCTGTCTTAGCTTACCATCAGTAATCTCGTACTTGCCATATTTAAAAATATCCAAGTGCCATATTTCGTCCTCACGTGCCATTTTTACGTAATAGTATTGAAAATGCTTACTTTTGAACTTGTACTAACTTATAATTAGTTTTAAGCTACTAAATTATTTACTTGAACATATGATTACAGAATTATATTGAACATAATATTAAGATTTTGATGCGAAGCCTTATGTACCTACTGCGCAATGCGTTGTGCGCCGATATGTCGATTTAGAAGTTCAACCTTTAGTACTAACAGCTTATATTAGATAAACTATAATTAGGCATTTTGGATATACTAAACTCTCAAATATCAATTAGTAATGTTTTTATATCATTGGTATTAATGGTCAGTTTGTATTTAAGTGCATCGGCTGCAAGCGTTGCAAGGTGCATCTTGCACCGCAGAATCGCGTAGAAAAGCGAGTCTCAGATTAAAACATTTTTCGTGAAAAGGTCAATGTATAAAATATAGGCGGGATTACACAGACAGTATTCAGCAGTTAAATCAAGATCGTTATAAAGGCGGGGCATGTCGAGCGGTTCTGACCAATCACAGAATACCTATTTACCTATTCCACATAATCCAATCTAAAGGTCTTAGGTGCTAATAAATAAATTTCACGAAATCCCTCGTCCCTTTTCAGAATAACAATGTTCTTTTTATGAAAATTCAATATATAAATGCTGCGCTGAGCTTCAAGTGATAATTCTAGTTCTTAGCAAGAGGTTACGGTACTTACAATACATAATTATTATACTAAAATAGTATTAATTTAATCATTGTAGTAGTGTGTTTTGGGCAATAACTGTTCAAGGTACGATTTGATACGTTTAATTATTATTATAATAAATAAATCTTAAAAGAACAAAATAATTGTGTTTTAAACATCGCTTTTTGCGGGCAAGTCAGCTAAATTGATTAGAATTAGATTTAGTAATATTAGATTGACTGCTGATGCTTGATTAGACTGCTGTTCTTAAAACAGTAAGCAGAGATTAAACATTTCTTCATGCTACGGGTCTTTTGGGTCATCGTATTCAGCATCGTCCTATGCTTTAACGTTGTGTTAAATTCGGTGAAAACATTCTAACTTGCCCATATTACCTTCGCCTGTCTACTTCCCGAGCTATTAGGTTGTTTACAATTCTGGAGAAGTGCTATTGGATTTCTCTGGGCTGGTTATATGCCTGGCAGATGGCAGTAAGCTTGCGTGTTATTACGGGATAATTGATACATTCACGAACTGTGGATTTGAATAACGACATCTATCTTTAATATTTTCATAGTATCAAGTAGACGTAGACGGTCTCGCTAACTTACTACACAGTCTCTACACACCCGTTAAATTCAGTCTTTGTAATAATGGCAGCAAAAGGGCGTCATCGATATGGACGGCCAGGCACCAGCTGTGTGCAAGTGACAGTTTTGCCATCGTACCAAAAAGCAAGTCCAAAAAAAACACAGTTTGAACCAGACGATAAAAAAATTGAAGCAGTTTGCATTTAAAATGCTTTATTGTTTTTCTATTTAGAGTATTATGATTTCAAGAAAATATTATAATTTATACCACGTATAAATTATAATATATGCTTAGGTACCAATTTTTTTTAAAGTGGTTATTCTTTTAATAATAATTAACTGCACTTAGTGGTTTAAGTGGTCGCCTCGCCACTGCTGCTACGCCATGTATTGTGGGTTCGAATCGCACACGGGACAAAAATTTGTATGATCCACAAATGGTTTTTCTTAGTATGGATGTTCTTTGTGTCTGTTGTTTGGACACATGATTTACGAAAATTGTGGGAGAAGCCTCTTTAATAAAAAAATATTAGGGACATTGTGATTTTGGTAATATCTGTTTAAGTAACGATTCGACACATTTCATTGACATCTATTATGAAAAGAAGACATAAAATAACAAAATCTTTGTACATTTAAAAATCTTTGATATAATATTTCCCTTATGCTGTATGATTTCTTTTTTTTTTATTATACATGTACTTATAGTAAAATTGTTTGTCTGTTATTCCAGGTATCTGCAGCAGGCGACATCTACTGGGAGGGAGAGGAGGACGCCTCAAATGAGTTCCTAGAAGTAAAACATGATGATGACTCAAGTATATTCAACCTAAAGCGCTTCAAGCGGGACTGGAACTGTAAGTATCACTACATATTATAAAACAAAGTCACCTGCCGCGTCTGCCTGTCTATCTGTCTGTCTACCTGTTCGCGACAAACTCAAAAACTACTGAATGGATTTTCATGCGGTTTTCACCAATAGACAGAATGTTTCATGAGGAAGGTTTACGTGTATAACTTTTTAAGGTTTTCTACTACCCGTGCGAAGCCGGGGCGTATCGCTAGTCTTATAAAATAGTATACCGTTATTATAATATGCTGTTTAGTGTCGAAAGACTATGACTGTATTATGAGGCTGTATAGAAAAATAGCGGCAAGGCTGATCGATTTACATTTACTACAGAATTTGAAATCCCAGCTTTGGAGCCCGGATCACATTTTGTCTTTAAATTCCTGTTAAAATATCTTATATTTACGGCAAAAGGCTTTGTTATTATCATACTGAAGATCTACAAGAACAGGCTTTAGGAAGTAAATTTAAATATACAAGCTTAGTGACCGCCCGCAATTGACCGTTTATGATTACTACTTTGCTTCTGTGGATTGTGGTATATGTAGCATATCGTCACACTAAGAGCACCAGAAGTATATGGACAAAGTAGCTTTCTAATAGAAATAATTATTAAAATCTGTTCAGTAGTTTTAGAGTTTATCGATAACAAACAGACAAACAAATAATTCCTTTTTAGAATATTAATAATATTGGTATAGATGGTGTCTATAACATAAAAATACTACATTCCTGCAGCACAACGTTTCTTTTTCATGCTCTATGAAAATATCTAAATGGTTAGGGCTAACCATTCTCACAATGAGACGAGTCTCATGGCCAACAGTAGAAGAGTTTAATATAGAGCTGATAATATTAGATTATACTAGATTTTGCCCGCGGCTCCGCTCGCGTAAATGCAGTTTATACCAATTTTCTATCCCTCGGGAGCATTAATTTATCTAGACGAAACTTCATGTTGATCAGTCGAGTAGTTAAGGCATGAAAGCGTAACAAACAAACTAACATCATCATTTATACTATTAGTTAGGATTATATAATTATAGTAAAAGGTATCATCTGCCTAAATTAACAATGTTATCTACTCTTTTCCAGCTCCATGGAGCCTGTTTAGTTTCGGCGAAAATAAGGATGACAAGGCCGACGAGGCTGTAACCGTACCGGAGAATGGAGACGATGGTTCCTCGTAAGTATTGTTTACTTATTTCACTTCAAATTCAAAGATAATAATAATTATTAAAGCCTATTGGTCTGGCTGCCGGTGTGCCGCTGTCACTCAATAGGTTACTTAGGTTACTTAGTACTATAACTAGACTGCACTGACGATCGCGGTGGTGGTGATTAAAGTGGTCGCCTCGCGACTGTCGCCGCTGACGTCGGACCATAATTTGTGTTATCCTCAAATTGTTGTCACGAGTCTGGATGTTCTCGGTCCGTTGTTTGAATGCTTGATAAGTCCCCCGCGATACAGAAATTATGTCAAGACCGGGAGGTTTATTTATTAAAAGAAATTAAAATGATATGATTCTATATTATATTTATAATATTTTCTTTAAATAATTAACAATTTATATCTGTAAATATTATGTAAAATTAATATTCAGTTATAAACTGGTGGATTAAGCAAACGTATCCAAAACTACAAATGAAGTCGTTGCTGCGCAAAAATGAGCCTTAGAGTGTAGAGTGCTATTTATTGGGCAATTTCGATCAGTAAAGCTTAGGTCGATTGCATGCATTTTAAACCAGCTCTAGTTTTTGGTCATTTATGTTACAGCGGTAAGCCGCTATTGTTATCTACCGGGGAGAGACCCAGACTACTTGTTCCAACTGGAAATTTAGTATCAGAAAAACCTAACATAATTTAGGCCTACCCGGGTATCAATTTGGAGACTAGTGATTTTAAAAATGACAGAGCTCGTACGGCGCATATTCAAATCGGCGCGCGGCCGCCATAGTAAAATTGTATGGAGGATTTGAAGTGCTTTTTTGATAAATATGTATCTTTATTGACAACCAATAACTTAAATATTTGGGACGGACAAATTGTAATATAACTATTTATGTTTCGTTTAAGCTGTAAAATAAGATAGATTTCTATTGTTTTAATCTAAAAATCACGTAACACGAGCTTACGTTTTTGCATCGTTCGTGCAAATTTACGTAATTTTGTAGGCGAAAATATTAATTATTTTAAGTTATTTACACGGAGTAATTGTTATGGTAAATGTATATTTTATATTTGTATTAAACAAAAACTGATGATTTTATTCACTTAACTGTGACCGCCTGTTTTGGCATATTTCTCTCGGCGCAGTCTTAACAGCTAACCCGAAACTATGCTTGTTAGGCGACTATAGGCCAGTGGTAGTAGTGAACCACCACTGTGACGTGGGTCTTAAAACATGGTTGGCGTATTGTGACTGTAATAAACCTGCCCGTTAGCACGTTGTCGTACATAAGCGGGTCTCTATGTGTCTTAGTTTTATTTATTTATTTATTTTTTTAGGTATAAGTGTTAATACATAGCTTAACACAATCTCCTGCCAAACGTCATTGCAGTTTGTAGGCAGTTTGTTTGTTTAATTCTTGCAACTGTTAACATGTGTTCTTTGACTGTTACAGCTTTAACAAGGATGACGACCAGGACTTCGGGTCCGGGTACGTGGACAGAAACTCGGATCAGCTCGAGCCGAAGGAAAGTACGTATCTATTGATACACTTATTTTAGTATCGTAGGTACGCTAAGTAGATATTTAGTAGCGATAGCTTAGTGGGCGACCGTTGGACTGCCACGCATAGGTCACGGGTACGATTTCATTTTCGCATTTCTGATTACTCGAAGTTATGTGCGTATTGACTAGTTAATTATCGCTTGCCTTAACGGTGAAGGAAAACATCGTGCAAGACTGAGAGTTCTCCATAATGTTCTCGAAGAGATATGAAGTTTGTCAATCCGCACTGGACCAACATGGACTATAGCCTAACCCTTCTCACACTGAGAAGAGGCCCGTGCACAGCAGTGGAACAGTCTAATACGGGGCTGATATTATTATTATATTAGTAGACAATTTATCTGCCGCCCACCGAAGTGGCTTCGATACCCAAACAGTATATCAAATTTTGTTATCCACTGATTGTGCCGATTTCGTATATTCTATTTTCAACCATTTGTAAACTAAGCAGTCTTCTAAAAAAAGTACATTGGCCATTTCGTAGTTAATTACATGTGACAATATTTTCTAAACTAGTAAACATAAATATTGCTGTTTAATAAGTCAACGACGCATTTTAGAACGATTATTCACCTTAATTATAAATTGACTTCTCAACGATTATTCAACAAATATGAGTGCCATTTATTTAAGTCATGTATTTATAAAATAAGCTTTAAACCAATTCTTAGTACTTATCAATACGTCGAGAAAAATAAAAGCTTTGGCTATTCACTGACTGACTCATTAACGCCTATCAGCAACTTAATACATTATGGTTGAAATTTCAGTAGTAGATGCATAACCGAACCTACCATTTCGGTAGATTACGCCAACTTTGTTGAAATTTCAACTCTAAAGACATAATATTAAGTTATATAACTGTTTGTCATGATTGGTTACATGGACGCCAGTGATCTAAAAGTATATTTTGCGTAAAATTTATATGGTATTTGCAGAGACTCTCCGTGTATCGTTCACGGTGATCGAGCCATACCGCATGGAGTACTCCAACAGAGATTCGCCCGAGTTCCTGGACTTCTCGCACTCGCTTGCCAACGCCGTAGACGCGCTCTTCGAGAAGCTCAGCGGCACGCAGAAGTCTAGCCTTGTGAGAATACAGTAAGTATCTAATATCATGATATTACACTGTCTTAATGGTTAATGTTCTGTTCTTCCGTCTAGTAATGTTCAATAGCAATAGGGAATTTTTATTGTTGCCTGTCCAAATGACTACCCTTCTTCTGATGATAAGCAATCGCGTAGTCCATGAGCAGTGCCCTCTACCCCACGCCCTCATTACAACAGCTGTAGTGGTGATGGGCAAGGAAATCTCTACTTTTGTGACCGAACTACGCGCTTTTTTTGGATTCCTGGAACTCTGACCTGCAGAATGCGTATATATACCATATGCTTTTTATAACAATACTAGCTATTTAGATTACCTACAACATGTATCCTTCATAAGCCGTCCAGCTAAGCTAGAGTATTAGTGGATGTGATCCAAACCTACAACCTCATCATCACAATCCAATGCCTTAACCATTGGGCTACGAAAAGACCCTATCTAATTAATATTAAAAAATTACAGGTCTCTGATCCATGACGAGTTCTCGTGCAAAGTCACCCTGGACATCGTGACAACTGGCTATGATGACACTGATACCATTGAGGATCTACTTAAGAACCACATCAAGAACAACGGTCGCTTAGGCAAATCTACAGTCACCATAAACGGCTTTAACGCTAAGCTGATTGACCCAGGTTAGATATTTTTAAGCAGTATACAAGAAAATACTTTTTTTTGTGAGATGACACTGGCGGCCCTTGTAGTGTGACGCCAGAGTCTCTGTTGTATTGTAGATTGTTACAAGGTTTTATAGAATCGTGGCATGACACATATAAAAAAAAAAACTTGTGAATAGTGATAAAATGTGTATATGCGATGCAATATATGTATATTGCATCGTATATACGATGCTTCTTAAAGTAATATAAGTAGTAGCGATGTAAAGAATAGCATCTATTTAGATAGACAACACATTGTACAAGTGCTGCGTCCTTGACCACACAAAATACGTACCTATCTAATTGTATCTATTTTTGAATATCAAGCTAATATAAGCGCGACAGTATTAAGTAGACCATGTTGTCCTGTTATAGAAATGGTTCTACAAGAATCCTATAGAATGTTTTTGAGGATGAACTTTGCAAACACTTCTCAAGCGTTCTGGACTCTGAAAAATAATATCAATTGAGCAGTATATCTTCTTCTTCTTAGCCTTTATTATTCCCAAGACACTTGGGGTCGGCTTTTCTAGTCTAACCGGGTTTGACTGGATATCAGTTTTTACACGGAGCGGCTGCCACCTGACTTCCGCAACCCGAAGGCTAACGATACCCTAAGGCTAGACTAGTATCAGGATATTAGAGGGTACTGACTTTCCCAATAACGTCTGCCATAGATGTTCATGGCAGCCGGGACCGACGGCTTAACGTACTCTCCGGGGCACGGAGCAGGCGATAATTGTCAATCAATACGCACATAGTTTTGAAAAGTCATATAACTTCTGAAATCAGTCATGTAATTACATACCATCAAACAGCAGATCGTGTGCGCTTTTGCCACATACATATGTAACGAACGGTAGATAGTTAGATACCAGATTTGTTGTATTTGTTGTGTGAAACCGAGAAAAAATAACCATATCTATATGCGTCGGTTACCTCTTAACGTAAGATGAGCTGCTAGCTCGACTGCCACCATCAGCAATAAAACAGCGGGGTTTTTATGTTATATTATTTTCATTATGTTATTTTTTCTTTTTATTTCTTAAAGCTTCGGGGACCGATCTAACGGTAGGCGAACCAGCTGAAGCTTCAACAGAATATTCTTATCCCGTGGAAAATACCAATCCTGATGAGCAGCAGGGTAATCCATCTCCTGACGATGGTTATGGCCAGCCGGAGAGCCAAGATCCAGACTATTCATATCCCGAAGCAGTCAATCATAATTCAACTTCCGATAATTACGATCAAGATATCAACAACCCGAATTACGGGCAAAATCCTGATCCCCAGAATAGGCCCGATCAAAATCCGGATAATCAGAATAATAACGATCCCTACAACCAAGATCGTTATGATTCGACAAGCGCGAGCAGCCGTCAGCAACCTGATGACACTAATATTAGTACACCTGATGACCAGCTTAACCGTGTAGACTATGAACCCAACAGAGGGGATGGAGGTCGTCTTGGTGGAACAGGTGAAACAACTCATGTTAGATACGCCTGTCTAATAATCTTAAGAATTAAAAATCATATTTCTTTTCGTTGCTTATATTTTTTATTTTTTTTATGTTTTTATTTATGTTGTTGTTTCTTTTTAAAAAGATTTACCTGATGATCCATCATTAAACCCTGAGTATACGGTTACGTATCAAACGCCACTGTCGTCGGCCTCAAGTATAGATTACACCACTTCAACAATTGGGAACAGTGATGAAACTACGCGTTTGCCAGAAGGTAAAATATTTGATGATTAAAAGAGGTGAAAGATTTCATAAATATTTACTATTCAAAGACATTTTGTATTACAAATCATACAACAAAAATTTGCGTTACCAGAAAGTACCTAAGAATGGTCATTCAACGTTATGTATCTGTTATACAATGAAATTTAATTAAATATATTCTGCATTATACTTTTCCTAACGTTGTGTAATGTAAATCATACACCACAAATATGTATCATACAAATGTAAAATACATATTAACAATTAATGACAACTCATGAAACATTTTAACCGACTTTATAAGATTAGTAGTAAATATTACTTAAATATTATCAGTTCTAGAAGCACAAAAGCATTAAAAAGCGAAATATTTAAGTAGTAACGATTACTTACGTCTGCGTTGCGATTGTTATTCTCATTTTAAAGTACTTGCATTGCTTTCTATATAGTAATATCTATTTAACAAACAGGTCGATAGTACAATTGTCTCACAGCGGTCAAAGCTTCTTTGATACGTCCAACTCATATTAATAAAAATTATCATTATAGTCAGCACAATGACAGTTACTAAAATTAATGTAAAAATAATTCAAAACTCAATAATTTTAGCTAGGAATTTTGTCCGTAGTATGTCCGTCCGGCTTCCTACGTTGCGACATGACGAGGTGCATAGAAAAAGCTCAGATTTGTGACGGTTACAGAGACTGTTACGATGAAAGCGACGAAGCGGACTGCCCAGACGGTAAGTGTTACAATAGATATTTAAAGCTTTTAATTTTTGTTACTGTTAGAGATTATCCGTTGTGGAGACGGTGAAGTATTTTAATCCATCGTCCATAAATACAACATAGTCCAGAGCATACTTCTATGACACAAGCTGCTTGAAGGTCATAGTGAGCAATGTAGCGTTATGGTTCTATTTAGCTCTTGGACTGCAAGTTCGGTAATTGTCGGGATCGACAAATAATTCAATATTATTGTTATATATCTATTGATCTCTCTTATATGTTAATATCGATCTGTTTTTAGAAAACATAATTTTAAGGAGTGCTATTGAAAATATTTTTGAAAACATAAGTAAAAGATTAAAAAATACTGAAGGAACAGCGAGATAAGTATACCTTATATAAATAGAATCCAGCGAATATGCCACTATTATAAACCATTTTTAATAATTAATTCTAGGTAATATCCGCCCATAATATGTTTAGTAAAAGCAATTAAACAAGATAAAATAAGAAAACATACTTGAGAGCGGCTGCATGGGTCTATACCATTTATTATATACATGACTAGCTTTTGACCGCGGCTTCACTCGCGTAAAAGTAGGTTAGGTCAGGCTATGCAACAGTATTTTTAAAATAAAATACAGCCCATCTTAGATTGTGACAATTGAGCTTTATAAAGGTAAAAGTGTTTTTAAAATCGATTGAGTAGTTTTTGAGTTATATCCTTACAAACAAACAAAACATCAAATACTCGAAATAGTAAGAATAAGCAACTATTCGCAATGAAAAGATTAATTATTTTCTTAAAAAATATAGTAAAGTAGTAGTACTCTTACGTTTACAGCTGAGCAAAAATGCTTGTGTTAAGAGTAGGTCAGTAGTACAGTGGTTGGGATACGAAGCGACGAACTTTCGATAGTCTCAAAGTCCTTTATTTTCTTTATTGGGTTACTGCCGCTTCTATTTTGGTTATTATGATAATATTATAATGGTGTTTACTGCCCAGTAGTGTTTTAAATAAATATAACATAATAACTGCTAAGATATGCATAACAGGTGGCAAGCCAAAAAGTAATATCGCGGTTTCTAAGGAACGGCTTACTTAGTGCTGACTGAGGACTCTTGCCTGCAGTTATATTAGATTATCTTAAAAAAACAATATTGTCTGAATAATAGAACCACTTTGATAGCAAAACGAGTAACGAATCATTTATGTGGATAAAGGTTTATAATTATTTGGTGACAGTTTGAATGAGTTAGCTCGGCGGGTCACGTACCACGTTCTTACAACAAACCAGTGTATAAGTCACTACTCATGTGTCACTACACTTATTGCGTTTTATCCGGTAAGTAAGAGTTCTGCGGATTCATAACAACTTAATTCTATATAATATTAGTATAGATGTATTGGATAAGGGTGTATTATTAGCATAAGTTGTAATAATATTCAGGTGCTTGGATTTATACGAAGTCAAGCGTAATTGATTGCAGAACAATCTTGATTTAGTCCAGATAATATTGGACAGATTACGGGAGTATTAAGTAAGTAGTATAATAACTACCAATTCTCACAACAACAATGATAAAACTCTATTCATATAATGTTAAGTGATAGCAGCGATTCTTAATGATTGTTTCTTATTTAATGCCAACATAATATTTAACCGTTATTTAAAGCGTAAATATCTACTCCGATTACGCAAGCAGATGGGCTTCGGTCTACACACATTGTAAATCGCTTGAGTGGGTACTTGAAAACGCAGTATGCCCTATATATTATAAATAATGAAGTCAATTACCAGTCATAATTAGCACTTGACTTGAATGTTTGCTGCGGTATGTATGATGTATCTATACTTAATAAATATGCCGTTTCAATAGACAGAGTTTTATTTTGTTACTATGTGCGTAAGTAGTGCTTATTTCGATTAATTAACTCTAATATAATATTTACAATAATTTGTATTTTAGTTTGAAAGACGTTCGACCGTGTTCCTCTTAGAAAAATAAAATCGGGCCTGTGTGCTTCCTTCATATCATTTATATGTATAATGCTTTATGCGCGATTAAGAAACTCTAAGTTTTTGTCTACCTTTTTTCTATTGAATTGTAGGCTTGAACTAATAACCATAAGTATCTATTGAAATACTAAAAGTCAACGCTTAGTATGGCGACAACAAGTGTAAAATGGAAAAGCTGCTTTTTGTAATGGTGGAACTTAAATATAAAAATTTAAATTAGTATTCAACCTGTAATGGAGCACATGAAGTATAAAATATTACCTTTTGCGTATAGCATTAGATTAGGTCGACTTTCCCATACGTTTTGAGTAGTGTGTAGAATTACACACCGTTTCATGTAAGATAAATTTTCGACGTCAAGCAGACGTAAGACGTTAATTGAAATGATCGAAACAAAGCTCGCTTTTACAAGCACACTCACAAAGCACAATGATAAGTTATGTATTGGGTGCAATAATTTAGTAAAGTGCTTGAGACACAAACCGGCGCCGGAGTCGAGTGCCCTGTACTATTTACAACGTATTTAATAACCACGATCATTCATTGGTGGCGTAATAATCATAATAGAACCGACTAAGACATTCCACGAGTACTTTACCGTAGGTTTATATTAAGCCTAAATAAAAGCTGAAGTTTGATAATTCCGAATTCAATTCGCATTTCCGCATATCTCCAGCGACATTTTAAAGTCCCACATAATATAGGGCGTCTATTGCAGTTGCTAACTGGTATTAAATTAAGAGTTTTATACGAGAAATTCTCAATAACGCTTTACTAGAATTATGAATTATGAAAATCATCTCATGACCGTTTGCAAAATTGAGCGCTGACTTAATATGCCTATATGTCTAATGCATACTAATGTCAATTTATTTGCTAAGCTGTTGCTAATTTAGTCAGCCACTCACAACAGTTATGCCTTTCAGAAAACGACAGTTACATTCGTAACTAATAACAATAATAACACAGATTATACAAGGCAGTACATTTTTCTTAATTTCCATTTTTATCTGATATGTATGCTCATTATTTTATTTATATTAAATGAAATAAGGTTTGCGTTTGGCTAGCAAATCATATCAATCATATCATACGTGTCGTTTAGTAAACAAATGTTGCCAATTATTATTTTTTCATCATTAAAACGTGTATAGTGCGTCTGTTATCAAGGAACCGTACATATTTTTCGATCCAACTCGAACGATCAAAATATGTATGGTTCCATAGCAACCTATGCACATGTGCTTATCAAGGTAACAAAACAATGGCAATTCCCATAGTCCAAATATGTGTACATCCGTAATCTAATGTTCAAATAATTAGTCTTACATTAATGCAGGCCATTAAAGGCCTGTTGGCTAATACGGGTCTTAATTAATTTAATTTATAACGTTTGAGAGATATCGTCAATTACTCGGCTTATTGATTTGGCTTACACGCATCACGGGTTATGTACTTGGCGGTATGGCATGTCGATAAGCGACTGGTTATACAATATACCGTAACGACTGATTGTGGACATCGATCACATAAGACCAATAACATGATGAAACTTTTTGTATTTTGATCGACGGCATGCCTTTCCATATTTATTTTGATTAGTTCAACTATATTTTCTCTATAAGATAGAAAGATGAATAGAACGGCTTAAAGACAATCGTGTGCGTAGAAATCAGAACTTTTAGTAAATACTCGGTGCGGTTCTCTTAAACGATTTCTAGTGTAGCAGAAGACTCACTTACTGTTACGGGGTATCTAAATTAACATGTACCTGTAGTAAATACAATCTATAACATATCTCTGACACATAACAAATATCTGTAATTTTTTATATCAATTAAACTAATCAAAGCATGTAAAAGGACTCGAAAAAATCGAGAATTGACTAATCTTGTACTACTAGAAACTTACATATTGTGAAGCAATACAATATTAAATGTGCAGTAAACATTACAAGATGCACTTTTTACTCTCATTACTTCACTAAAGCAATCCAGATAGTGGTTGCTCAGCATGAGTTCTTATGTTCGATTCTCGACTAGACATAATTGTTTTTTTTGTCAGTGAATTCTCAGTGGCATTACGATATCTGGCCCGATAGATACTAATGCCAGATACCTACATAACAAAGATCCTATTGTGTGTGGCCTCCGGCGTGCCGCTGTGTCTCAGTAGCTTAAGCGGTATAGGCGTGAGGCATGTATGTATATATGAATAATACAGTACATGCCCTGATCATATCTGAGCTTCGCTTTAATGAATCATTTAAGGTATGATGTTCTATGAAATGAATGAGCAATGTCTGCATTCCCATGGCATAAGCCGGGACTGTTCGGTTTTAATAGAAAGCCTCTGTTGATCCACAGTTATTCGATCGCTTTCAAGCCCTTGAGAGATAGATAAGACTTTCTTTGTGTACAGAGAGACGTGACCTATAGTTACACTTACGTTTATTTAATGTGTTTAACAGTCTGCGCAACTGTTATGATATATTTAAAACTTTTTCGCATCTTACATACATATTATTGGTTTGACTGCATGGCTAATGTTGTGACCTAGCCTAATGTGGTTTCGGTCCCCATACAATGAATGAATTAATTTATTGTTTCACTCATCACAACATACATACATGAGATACAATCGTAAATGTAAGCATAAAGGTAATGTTAGGTACAAATTGTTTGCGGCTGGTACTTAAAATATGTAAAACCAGCGGGTCTACCGTGAAAATGTTTTTACGCAATGACGTGCCGAAACGAATTACGAACGAAATAATAAGCATATACCTACCATGAAAACACTTCGGATTTTTTAGGACGTACAAATGTCATACGACGATATTCGTGAGGAATGTCGGCGCGAATGATGTTTCATGGTAAGAATAAGCACGAACGAACGTACGCAATTGCGTACAACGCGTTTCACGGTAGACCCCCTGTGCAATAAGTACTTTAGTGAACATAATATTATTTATGGAGTAACTACATAGCCTCACAGAGCTGATAATAAACCTCATTTTGATTTTAGAACCGTGTAATAGTGGGTAGCCCTACAACCTAAAGCTCTATTCGATCTCTGTAGAGTAGCGGTAGCAAATGCATGAATGCAATTGTGCAGTGCATGAGGTCTCGGATTCGACTCCCGGGTCATGCAATGTGTTATTCAATTAGTCTGTCGAGAAATTTTGAGTAGCAGCATGGAGGCTGGAACTGCGTACGGTAAACGACAATAACCTCGCTGCCTATTACGTGGTATCTAGAAACGGTAACTGGCGAAATATGCCTGCTACTTAGGTATATAGGCGTGAGCTTATTGTCGGCCTTGATGGCGTAGTGTTAAGTGTAACCGACTGCCAAGCCTGAGGTTGCGGGTTCGATTCCCGCACAAGTCAAACATTTGTGTGCATGAACAGGGATGTTTGTCTTGGTCTGGGTGTTTCCATGTATGATATGTATCAGGTATGTATGTTTATCCATTGTCTAGTACCCATAGTACAAGCTCTGCTTAGTTTGGGCTAGATGGTGTTGTGTGTAGGTATGTGGTAGAATATTATATTATTATTATTATATTACTATATGTTATTACGTATGTAAAACAAATGTTAGCATTAGCCGACGTTCCATTAAATCTTGTTATTACTCATCATTGCTGTGAGTTATCTGCGCTCAGTTATAACCATAACATCCGTTATTAAAGCGCTACACTTTTATTATGATGAGCTTAACAAACATAACCTGCTAAGTATGCATTGATAATAATTGTTACTGAGTATGACTGTTTTTGCTATTGTCACGACTTGACGACAATTTGAAGTACCCTTGTTCTACTTACAACTATATATTAAAACAGTTTCAATCTATCTTAGGATTTGTTCTCATACATACATACATAGATTCACGCCTGTTTCCCAGAGGGGTAGGCAGAGACTACGGATTTTCATTTGCTACGATCCTGACACACTTCTCTGGCTTCATTCACTTTAATCACATTCCTCATATACGCCCGTCGGTTCAAGGTACTCTTAACGTGGCCTTTGTCCAGAACGCCTCCGATCTGATTGAGAAACGTTCGCCTAGGTCTTCCTCTCGCGACTGTTCTATTCACTATTTTCACTATATTCACTAGCCTTATAAACTTTCTTAGTCAGTATTTCCTCGTCCATTCTTTCTACATGCCCAAACCAGCTTAACATACCCTTTATTTAATATAACATATTATATATATATATATATATATATATATATATATATATATATATATATATATATATAATATGTAACGGGTAATGCAACGCGAAAGTTTAAAAGTTATTATATTATAACTTATTATAACTTGTTATTCAGCTGAGCTAAATATTTATGTATGTCATTTTATCATGTTAAATCATGTAGTATATATATATAGTGTCATGTACGGAATCAAACGTACAACCACCTAAAGCCTGCCTAACTTACCTTAAAATGGACATAAATCGTTGACTTATGCAACGAGACGAGGCAGTACAATTATTATCGTTGAATAAAATCCTTTTTTTTTTTCGATGATTTAGTTCAATGATGAATTATTTGAACTTAACATCTGTATATTGACCTATGCTGTGTCATTCACAATAAACGACTTGCATGCAACCTCACTTACGAATTATTGATAATCATCTTGAGAACCGAATCAGTGTTTGGTGACAATTATTAGGAATAATGTCGGCGAATGCACCGGGGCGGCCGACGCTCAATTTGTACCAATCAAGCTGTCGGGGCGCCAAGCCGACAATTAAGACAACTAACAACAACCTTGGTATATTATGACACTAAAATAAATTATACTTTGTATTCGATTGGATTAAATTGTTGACGGTGACATCATAGGGATCATCTACGGTTATATTTCGCAGCCTATTCTCTTAATTTTCATTAACTACGACAGCTATTTCGATTCAGTAGCGGTGGTCTGCGACGGCGTTCTATTTTTGCAATTAAATAAAATGCCTTAACAAGCTTACAAACTAAAGATAGCTGAACTCGGTTTATTTGTTTAGGAGTTACATACATGCAGTTATACGGAAACTTCATTTTAAATAATAATATTAATTTTCAGTATGTAGTCTAATTTACAATTCACATTAATATTGATAGCCACAGTTGCAAAGCCTCGACACAGGCACACAAAGCCTGTGTCGAGGCTTTCGAATAAGGTATAAAACTTAGGACCAAACCATTTCACATAAATTGCCTACTTAAAATTAGGTAGTTAAATCTTATTCTAAATCCAAACTTTATTGTTAGATTCAACTTCAGAAGTTAAGTTATTAATGAAGGCATATTATTCAATTGAAGTAACGTACTGTCAATCTTGTTATTTTTGTGGGATAAAGATGCATAGTTATTTGGCAAGCGGTTTGTAAGAAAATCAATAGCTATATCTTTAAACTAATTGTTGTAGCAAATACTAGAATATATGCAATGCAAAACCCTAGCTAATAAAATGTTTTATTATTTAGTGCGCCACTCCCATTTTTCGCACTTACAGTTATTACACTTTACGCCGTCTTCAAATTTATAGGCTTGTGTTTCTTTATTATTTAATACTAGTCATGTTCAGTGCCGCTGTTTGCAATCTAGTAATATTTACTTTCGTTTCTTATTTAAATGAAACACTGCGGTAGTGAATAAGGTCTCGGATTCACATTCCAGATTCGTTAAATTGTTTTCTATTGGATTTTTGTCTTAAGAAATTCTCCGTAGCAGCATTGAGTTTGTACCGTGCTGAATTCGAACAATTTGTAAAAACTATTAAATGCAGAATATCGACGCCCTGTTCCTGACATTGGAATAGTTTATAAAAATTACAAAGGGCACAATTTATTTCAAAGTGACACAATACCGTCATATAATTATCATATTAAAAAACAGTAAATAAGTAAGCAATAGCATGAATATTAATGAGCTGTTATACTAAAAATTATATAGCAGGCGAAGGTAATAAGGGAGAATTATTGTATGATTACCGACATAGTTTCGTGATAAACTTACCAAGTATCTTTCTCCTTAATTCAGTTTTATCGTTTCAGCAAAAATGTATACTATTAATAAGGTTACTGTTGAACTTAAAGCATAACTTAGCGAACGCTAAACTTTTAAATAAAGTCGTATATATTTATAAGCGGCTGTTTTTGGCAGTTCTTCATAATAAGCGTTTATATAATTTCCGTGACCTATCACTTGCAATACTATGGTTATTAATAGGTGCTGTAAAGTAAAAGGAGTAAAAGATGATTAAAAGTAGAAAAGAAAGGAAATCGAGAGAGAGAAATAATTTTAATTTAACGTGGCGTACCGTAAGAAAACTCTCACGCTGCCGCGTTTTCTTTAAAATTCCTGAGCAAAGGAATTAAAGATGAAACGAAAGGCATTTCGACGAGAAAGAATTATTGCTTATTGAACATAAAGAAGAGCTCTTTACGTCGCAGGGATTCTCTTAAAGAACATGGTGGTTGTCGAGCAAGACAAATTATTTGCGTAGTCACCAAAAACATTTAGCTGGAGAGTGTCAGAGCTACTCCTAAAATATTTTATCCACGGTTACTGGTTGCTCAAATGCTGTTAGGCTTGGGTATAATGTCAATCGTAGCTTCAATATGCATTTTAATCTGGATGGATCGTGTAAAATGTAATGTGAGTAGAAAGAATTAATCCTAAATAAACGTTGTTACAGATAGTTGATATTTATATCGTGCGGGTCTAAATAACTTGGATAATTATCATCTTATATTTCTGTTTTGATCAGACAATAATAATATACGCGTTACATATTTATCCCGAATTGTGGTTTCATGGCACTATTCAAACCATTCAAACTATTGATACAAAGAATACCTAAATACAGAAAAACAATTTAAAGATCGTACAGATTCTTATGACGATCTAAACCATAACACTCATAAGGAGCGGCGAGATAATTTGAGCTATTCGTGTGGTAAATTTAAGTTTAATAAATAAACTAATACTTACTTGTTGAAGTACTATGATATGATGAACGATAGCGTAGCATTAAGATGTCGCTTCGCTGCTTCTTCGAAGTGTTATAGATTCGAATCCCACATACGGCAATTATTTGTCTAATCCACAATCCACGGGGTTTACTTTACACCACAAGACTTGGGAGGAGTCTTGCTTAAGAAATAAAAAATAAACCGGAGAATAGGAAATGAAATTACATAAAATACGGAATCACCATTGAATTTTGGTTATAACATTAAAAATCTCATGAAGTAACCACTATCGATTTTCTCTTAATATAGACAACTTTTTTAATTAGTTCAATTTGATACTTAATGGTTTTAATTTGATTCGACTCTCTAATGCAAGCCGCAGGAGCTTAAATTTAGTCTACGTTTAAATCGCTGACTGCTTTCTATTCAGGAAGGCGTATGTGGAAATAGTGTCTGATTTACTAATTCCTCGCCGTGCCGACAAAAATCTTACATAAACTGTACAACCCTATTTATAACCTTTCAGCCGCTGGAAGTTACATTTTGCCTACAGTTTATATTGAAAGGAAATTGTTGTCTGAGTGCATCTTATGGGGCGATTGGCATAATTATGTTCCGTCGTTCATCTAGATGTTTGATCTTACGCGCGTAGGATGCGAGCGAGATAAGGAACCAGCGCTGTGAGCTATATTTTGCGAAATGAACTTAACAGGACGAACGATAGACTAGCTTATAGGAATTATAAAGACAATAGTATCAGTCTTGTTTATAAACTGTCGCTAAACTACAGGCCTGCTTAATATAAGGCAACAATCAAACGCCGAGTTCGATGGCATCTAATTCGGCGTTAGATTGGTAATAACAACTTGGATTATTTTGGTCTGACTCCCCGATCTGTCCACACAGGGGACAAACAGGACAAAAAGTTTCGACCTGTCTTCCTGTTATACAGCGCCACAGATCGAAAAGCTTGTAAAGATATTTGTTGTTTTTAATGAGACTAGGCACGTAAAGGACTGCGTCCTGAATTAACAAACCATTGAACCCGTTATCCATTCGCGTGTGATTCACGGGGGCAGTACTTCATAAAGTGAAAACTAAAATAGAAGTATGTAAACAAAACTTTACTCGCATATATATAGCTGTGACATATATTTACGTACTCATTCACTTCTTAGCTCAAATGCAAAGACAGAAATAGGTGAGGTCTCAAACGTTAAGTGGTAAATAAGACATGGTTAAAAGCTTTGTTGAACTTACCTTAACTATTTTGAGAGGCGATACGAGTTAGACGGTAGCTCAATTGTCAGAATTCTGAATGTATTTCAAATATTGTGTAAATAAATTTGTACTTGTTGAATTTAGAGAGCGAATCTCTTATTTTATTTTATGGTTTATCAGAAGATTCAGGTATGTATATTGATGATGCTTTTGTTTAAGTAGTCGTCTCGCCACAAATTATTTAATTTATCATTTAATTGGTTAGAGTCCGAGCCAGATTTAGAATCTTCGAGTTCGTTATATACTTACTTGCTGCTACGGTTTTCAACGCCAAAATAATACGAGCATTAATATCAGTGCAGGAGTAGTCATTCAAAAATGCCTTTCACAGTGCACAGTTCAGAGGGATCGAGGATTTATACATGTAAATCTGTCGACTGACACTTGTTATTCGACTGGTTTACAAAATATCGTGCACTAGCTGAACTGCGGAACTTCGTCTACTTCATATAAGATAAGAGAATTAGAGAATTTGCCCTGCTTTTGCAACATTTTTCATTGCTGCTCCATTCCTATTGGTCGTAGCGTAATGCAATATAGCCTTATAGCTTATAGCCTTCCTCGATAAATGAATCGAAAATAACTTTTCAATTCGAACCAGTAGTTCCTGAGATTAGCGTGTTCAACCACACAAACAAACACACTCTTGAGCTTTATAATATTAGTATAGATCATTGGTTCCCAAAGTGGGCCAGGTAAACCTCCAGGGGTCCACGGGAGATTCGACGGGGATCTACGTTGGCGTGACAAAAAAAGGCGGTCCACAATTCGCAAGCGTCCACGAAAATTTATTTGCTTTTGATAGTGAAGAACTAAAATGTTGGCTTGACTTCACCTATCAATGTAGCTCAGCGACCAGTACTTGTAAAAACTTGCATATCCCATACTCAGTACTAGTGGCTCAAAAAAAAAATGGTCGGCCCGCCTACCGTGGTAGGTTCAGACCCGAGAATTACAAAAAAGAAACGTCATCCCGTAGAGATTTGATCAAATATAAATACGAATGCCAATGAATATGGTAGAAATGTAGCTGCTGGGGGTCCACCGGAACCTGCTAAATTTTGAAAGTGGTCTATTAGAAAAGAAGTCTGGGAACCTCTGGTATAGATATAATGGCAACTTATATTTATGTCACTTGTCATGTTGCATCATGTTATGGAATATCCATAACATATCATCAAAAGCTTACAGAAATACATACCTACATTGTTTATTCCTTCAGTTTCATAATTTGTTTACCAAAATAAATTAAGTATTGTGACATCAAGTGATTCGATTTGTGCATGTTCGAGAATTTTATTGCGTTCCATATAAACCACGATAAGTGGTGTCATAAAATACAAAACATAATATTCGTAATAAGACTATTCGACCCCTGGGTGCATCGTTTAGGGTTAACCGATCAGGGATGTGAAATTAAATATTATCGATATTTAGGTGCGTAACTCGGTTCCATGAAATATAAAATTATCGATATTTAAACCATGCCAAATCTAAAGAGACTGTTTTTAGTGTAAATCTAACCCGTTTCAATGTGGACTAAACTCTAACTTTCTCGTCTAAAGTCGTCTTCTCAGCTTTTATTACTACAGCTAAAGATTGATTATCCATTGTCGCATACTATGTATGCCATGTCTCAATCAAATTTCCTTTAGTTCACACGTTTAGAAAATACCAAATATATATACCTACCTATAACACATTACTTTAAAGTATGACATCACAAACAGGATTGTAATTAAAAAGTGACGCATTTAAAGATTGAGGCTTAGTTAGTATACTTAAAATGCTAAATTTAGTCGATCATCACGATGATCACAACTAGCGATCACCCATTCAATTATCGGCTGCCTTCATAGGTATCATGTTTCAAACAATCATTAGTACACAGTAGGTAGTAACCAATATCACGTGTCACAAACGCACGCGACGGTTTTATTTTAGAGTTCACGTTAAAAGTCGATGTAGTAATAGGGACCGAGGTTACAATAACAACTCCGTATCGGAGGAATATCATTGTTACTATTCATCTGGTCTTGACCTTTGATTAACTAATCAAAACATTTTAAGTTTAACTATGAATGATCTAATTGTAATTATTATAATGAAATCGAAATCAGAATATGTTTATTATCTTTGGATGGTAAGATTTATTTGTAAATTATGTTTAACTATAATATTAGACCAGTAATTTATGGAAACTGCGTATAGTGTTTCTTTTAAACAGTATAATATTAGGTTATATAAATGTGCGTTAATACTGGCAATAGATTTACAGATTAAACAATCGATAAAATTAAAATAAGCTTGTTCTTGCGGTTACTGCGATTGCAATTAAATATTAATTGTAATAGCTAGAAGACATTTTCAGTGACAAATGCGTAATGCCATGTTATTTTAATTCTATTCGTTTCATCGACGTCGATAATACCGTAGCATCCCATACTTGGTGTACAAGAGTTTGCGTGACGTCGCTAATCGATATTTAGTCGGTATTCATTATAATTGCATGTTGTCTATTGTGCTCAAAATTATTTCTTGCTTATCTGTTGTGCAGTAAATAAATAAACCCCGTTCGGTGACATCGCGTATATTCTTACTGTAGTAAGAAAAACAATGGACCTTAATGACAATTATTATCTATCAAACGATATTTTTATGGACCGAATAAATAGACTGTAATAAGCTTTGTACATTTATGAATAGTTTAAAGTGGAGAACGTATATTTTGATAATATAATTTACTGCTAGTTTGAAAAACAATAATTCTTGAAAAGTTCTGCAAATGTTTCTTGTTTTATGGATTACGTAAATAGATATAAATGACAAGCAGCCGTCTATCAAATGTTTAGTTACTATTTTGTTTTTACTTAGTCATTTTACCTTTTATTTCCCCGCAATAATAATCTCATTACTATAATAGCTGTTAAGAAAACTTATTTAAAACTTGATGGAAACAAGGTTATTAACCTAATTTGAAGAGTTTCCCCTGGCATTATTCAATTTTTACGTCAAACCTTTGTATTCACGCAAATCGGAGTCTCGGCACTGTCCCTCACAAAGAACTACGTAGTTTGCCGTATGCCTCCCACTCATAGACCAAGTTAAAGCTAGAAAACAGACACGAAAACCTATTAAAATGACTGCGCCGGACATTACTGGCGCATCTATAATTTGTTTATTATTATCACGTCATTAAACATTATATATCGCATTGATAAATTGTATTTCGATGCGGGTAGAAAGGTAATTAAATTAAAGTGGTGTAAAGTACAGAAAAGCCTACAATAAAATTATTTTAAGTGCGAAATATTTTATAATACTAGAATCTTATTTTGCATTTAGCTAACAATAATGTTCCAACAGAGGGAGACTAAAGTGTTCAGCAAAACTTTGAATTTTTGTTATATCATCGGTTTGTGTCAAAACTGTAGTATCTCGAGTAATTATTGGTCACTGGTCGACAACAACATCTCACTAGTAATTGCCGCTACTATCCTCAAAGAGCAACGCAATGTGTAGGCTCAAAACTAGTTATGTCTGTCACATCTGCTGCTTAAACTCTTTGCTTGGATGATCAATTTCCATGGTTTTCGTGAGTAAGTACGCCTTTGCTGACATAAAATAAGTTTCTCTATGAAATTGAATATAGAGTTCGCGTGTTCCGGTACATTTTCCGAGTTATCCACAGTCGATGTCTCTCTCAACCGTAATGGGGTAGGTATTATATTAAATTGGCAATATTGGTACATTTAAGTACCGATAAGTGTACCAGTCAATGTTGGAACGAACTTAGATAACCTTTGTTTGGAGGCCGAATATTGAGAAACAGTGATAATGTGACATTAGTATATGTTGCGTGGATCATGAGAACAACTCACAGAACGCTGTTACATAATTTATGAGATAGTAAGAGATACTTTGCAAGTAACTTTAATTATTGTAACTTCACGCTTGTGTTCTACTAACAGACATAGCAGAGGTATTTTTCTCTTGATATAGATCACAATGTTAGCCTTCAAGTATGGTCAAAGTATAGCTCAGTGTTAGTAATACAACAACACATGTATCAGTACACCAAAAGTATAGTCTGAGGCATATTATTGCTTTATTATTATATTTCCTAGGTCAACCTATCAGCGTTTGCCTTCTACCGAGCGCATTCTATGACGTGCTGCAACTAAGAACCTAACAGAAAACTTACTGATGAATGAATTTGTTACGTAAAATGTGTATGATTCGTGCGTTTAGTCAATCTTTAGGGAAATCATTTACCGGTCATTACCCCTTTGATTTCGTGATGAAACTTCATGTCAATCCAGTTAGTTCGTAATTTAATCGTTCAATTTATTTCTATGTAAAATAAAACATGTAACATAAAACGTATTTTGTTTAATTTCTTAATCCTTGGGTAAGGTACATTTTTGACAGTAGGTAAGATCAAACGGACTTTTGTTTAAGCATAGTGTGATCTCACATTTCTGCATCATGCGATTAAATCAGATAGTTATTTTTAACAGATGGTTTTTAACTGTATCCGCAAATAACAAGTACAGAGTGTAAAATCAGATATAATAACATCGTATGCATACAATGTCTTACAAATTTTTTTGGTAACGTGTATGTACAATATAAATACTTAAGACCAGAAAGTGTTAAAGAAATCTTCACACGTTTGTAAATATAGGCCATTACACTTCAATCCAAACGTTTAATATTACCATACAGTCATACAAAACGATAAGAAATTGGGTTAAACGCACAATCTGTATGAGTGAAAATAGAGAAATTTTCAGATACTGTGACCCTATTTGTACGGCGGCGCACGGTCTTACCATCGTTGGACGCACCGCGACGTCGCTTCCGTCGCGAGCGGGAGCGGCGCGACATTCCAATCGCGACATTATCAGTCGCATGTCGCTCGCACACCTGATTTATGTCGACGACTGTATTCGTGAACTTTGTGGTGACTGAATAAGGCGCCCGGTTAGGTCCCACTCAACACAACAATTATTACACGCCAGAAAACATTCACGATTTCATCCGGATGGTCAGATGACATATTGAAATTTTATGGTGAAAATTTACTACTCTGGATTACCATAAAGAACTCATAAGGGAAAACCCGTACTACATTAAATTATCAATATATTTATTAATTATAAAACCTACAATTGCAGATTTATTATCACTTTATAATGTAAAGTTATACTTTACACAATAAGTCATACAGTCAAGCCACCGTTGATCTTATTAATCGTTTTGTAACACTTTATCTTTTTAATAAAACTATTTAACTTGTAAAGTTAAATACTTAAGCTGCTGGAATTTTATTGCAACAATATATTAAGTAAAGATGTATAATTTAGCTGCTTTCATTTTACTGTTGCACTTTACGTTTTAAAGTCAAATAATAAAAGTACTAGAATCTTCTAATAGCACTTTACTTAGTAAATATTTAAAGTTATCAAACAAACTCAACTTATAAAGAAATATATAATCACTTTACTTCGTAAAGTAAGGGGAAATTCCGTGAATTGTATAACGTTATGGTGTAAAGTATTACAAACATTCTTTACAACGTTATCAATTAAAGTAACGTACTATATGTATTTACCAATCCAATGTGATACCGAGTTTCTTTAAAACTAAAATTGACGGCTGCATTGATCTTGCAATAACTATAAAAGCGTCATAAAACAGTTGTCTGCTATTTAATATTCGACGCCCACTATGTAATAGGATGATGTATCCATTGGCAACTAGGACAAGACTACCATAACCACGTCAACAGTAACTCATGTTTTATTAATAAAGATTGCCTATTGTTAATGTTCAATTCAGATCATTATTCATCGATTCACTTACTTAGTTACTCTAGTATTCTTTGGTTAAGATAAATTGTATAATAATTGTATGTAATAACGTAATACAAAAGTTTAGTCATACTCTTAAAAACGTCGTGTATATAATTAAAACATCGCAGTAAATAAAATATAATATTGTGTACACAAACAGCATCGCACATTCTGAAAAGTCCTAATTTCTTAGGTATACATAATAATAATAAATTCCTCAATACACATTTCGGTCACGGCGGCCAATCTTAACGGAGATATAGCGATATAGATATAGCGTGTGCGCAAACACAAGTGCACTCTCTGTTCCCTAACTCTCTTGATCCGATGGGACGATAATCCGACACGACCGGAGAGAGATCAGGCGCCGGACCAACGGCTTTACGTGCGGTCCGGGGTGACCAACACCGCCAACTTCCTAACTTCGGGCTGTTATTGATATTTCTTAACAGAAAACCTAAATAGTTTTTGTTGACCCGACCCGGGATTCGAACCCGAGACCTCATGCACAGCAGTCGCATTAACTACAGCTGCTGCGTTGGTAAATTAATTCTATACAGTTTTTTTTGACTTGACACTGATATTTATTAGGTATCAAACACAGATCCGACTAACTTATAAATATAAATGAAAATCGGTTCTATCGATAAAACCGATTTTCCTGCTACTTGATATTTTAAAATATAATTATTAGATAAACTTAGCCACGCTTACCTGTAGCTCAGTCTGGTATTAATTAATAGGGAATTAATTATCATTGCCATGGAAACTTCGGAATAGAAAGTATATATTTATATACTTTTAAAATAAATAAAAAATATTATTTTTACGCACCTTTATGATAGGTCTGTATTTACACACCTATCATAAAGGTGCGTAAAAAAAATTTAATTCATCCCACTAATCTTCGAGTTTAGCGGACGCAAACATGCGGAAGCTGCATTTTATTATAATACATTCATTCTACTTACATGCTGTAAACAGACTATGAAATCATTAAACTTCCTTATTTACGTCTAAGGACAATTTACTTTTAATTATAGTTATATAGCCCAGGCAATTCTCATGTTACTATTTCCAGATAATCATATGTCTATGTCATACTAATGATGCAACGAGTGTCTCATTGTATAAAATGTCGATTGAATACATGTATAATAAATTAATTCTTGCAATTAATATACTTTTAGTTTCTAGTGACTAATGACTTATGTTAAAAATGCAGAAGTAAAACAATTACTGATGACCGAATGAGCAATCAATCAATAAACATAATTATAATAAGGCCGTGAAAATGAGAATTGATGATGGCACTTAACACTCATAAATCATTGCTGAATTTAATTTAGTTTGTAATATATAAATGCAATTTTGTGTTCGATTCCTATTGTTCATTATTGGGCATAACAAAACATTAAAACGTGTACGACCTAAAGCTATCCCGGCTCGCATTTGAAATAATCTGGAGAATATGCTTTCAGTGCCTTTCTAGTTTTTAGTATTACACACTAATTATGTTCGTCGGTTTAAGGTGTCTAGGTTGGTACCTAGAAACCTTAAACCGATTAGATTACGCAGATATCAGATGTCAACATCAAAATTTTCCAGCCGTTTTATAGGTATGCATAGAATGACTTTTACTGTCTCTATGTTGAAAGTATTTCAGAATTCAACTTTATACCTAACTATTGGAAGATACGCTAGCGCTCCCACTACAAGGCTCAACGAAGTAGACAGCCAAATAAAATGGAGCTGTCATAATGTCTTATAAGTAAATTGTATAGGCGAAATATACTCAACAGTCGCGAACAGTGGTATCGTGAACTTGGGGCATAAACCCAAAACAAATGAAGTTCGGCAGAAGGATCACGAACAATATAAGTAAATAAATTTTGAATAGAGTAAACAACGGTATGTTAAAAGGGCGTTTTGCAAAAGTTTTGTGTCACTGTGTTGTTGGTACTATTTTTAGAGCGTACTGTCTTCATTTCTGCTGGTAAGTCTAAGCCCGCAGGGTGTTGCGTGCACTGCCCTCATTTACCACATTTTATGACATAGTTCCGACTTAGTATTTCACTTTTTGTTTAAACTATGTCTGTCAGGGCATGCGCCGGTAATTATGTCCATAGAAAAACTGTGTTGTGTCTCGCAATGCACTCTTTGCATTTCAATAGGACAGTTAAAGGCTTTTCTATGGCGGCTGTCATAATTTTAAGATACATGTGTTGAGTTGTGGTCGGCTTCAGTAGCGTGTGTAGTATAATATTAAATTGAATATCTGTTGTGAGTGCTTTGTTCATTTCTTCTTGTGGGTTACTGACGTTAGTTTGTGACGCTACTGTCTATGGTATAGTACTGGATTCTGTTGCCGATATATTTGCGAAATCCTCGTAAATGGCAAAAACAATGAACCGTGAAACAAATGTCCGCCTTTGCTTGCATATGTGTTGATTAATTCATTGACGTTCCCTCTAGAGGCACTGTTAGAAAATTAATGGAGAGACATGTGGATGATCAAACGTATTGAGGTACACTGCGAGTAAAAATACTCATGGTTGAACCTCTGGTGATTGGTGACGTCACGTTGTTACCACAGGTATATTTATGTCCCTTTTTCTCTATATACTTCTTCTTCTCTGTACATTTTATAAAGATATCTTACAATGTAAACAGGTAAACTCGGTGTCATAATCCTTTAATTGAAGGTTTGTTTGTTTAGCCGAGAATGCAGTGTGCCAACAGTTATCGCCAATGACGTCACAGTCTATGAGTAATATTTACGAGTAGCCTGTGACAACATCACTGATGCACGCCCCTTATAAATAACTAGTACATATAGCCCGAGAGATAGCTTACTAGGAATAACAACACATTATAATAGTAACGCAATATCATTAGAGGATTTTTTTTTTTAAAAGTATCGAATATGTAATATAATATTCTACCACATATACACAGCACCATCTAGCCCAAACTAAGCAGAGCTTGTACTATGGGTACTAGACAATGGATAAACATACATATATATATATATTTTGTAAATCCATACATATTATACATAGAAACACCCAGACCAAGACAAACATCCATGTTCATGCACACAAATGTTGGAATTGGATTTGGAAGACTTGTGCGGGCATCGAACCCGCGACCTCAGGCGTGGCAGTCGATTACACTAACCACTACGCCATCGAGGCCGACTTTATATTATATATTTATTATTTTGATACGGTGGGATGAGGTACTGTTCTTGTAATAATATACGATCATAATTGTAGTACTACAGAGTAGTCAATTTACTGCAAGTAATTATGTTATCCGCTACTAAATAGGTTGATTCCAAGTTTGAATTTAGTAAAAGATGCCATTTTATTGGAAAAAACAGATAAATACTACATATTTATTCTAAATTCAAATCAGGACGTTAACTCATAATTAAAATATATAATTATATCCATATATAAACGTAGTAGGGCGCATCTGTGATTAAACCTATGCTTTATACTAATCACCATTACATCACAGCATCGGGATCTATCATTTTTAGTTCTACTATTGCCTACTGTGGCGGTAGCTGTATTTAGGTTATATTTACAGATTACACCAGTTAATTAGTGAGCATATAATGGTCACGATTGGCAACCAAATTATTCCTTTCTTGTAGGATAGGTAACAAATAGTGTCATCCATAAAGTACCTATAGACATAAAAATCATTATTAGGTGAACGTTATCCTTGGCTGCCTCATCAATCAAATGAAAACAATATATATTAATTTCAATCTTGTATATTACTTACACTCTTGTTGTCATCTCCAATTTTAAAAATTGGAAGTATTTACTTGCACTATCAGTTGGTTCCCGTCAGCATAGTAAGCCACTTATATAAATCCGCCTATTTCATTCTAATTATGGTTTTTATCAACACTATTAAGTTTCATTGCTCGTACTAATAGGCGGATCTATTAACAAAGTCGCTTTAATAAACATACCATAATAATGTGTCGACAATATTATGGTCCAACGTACTTACTAGAATTAACACAATCAAAATGTTGAATGTTGAACTCGGCTGATTGGGACGTCAATCGCCTGTCCAATTCCTCTAAATAAGTACAAATAGTTTCTTTTACAATATAAATATGTATACTATCTGTCTATTATTTTAGAACATTCGGTAAAGAAGTCAGATGACCGATCAAATTATGGATGCACTAGTCCTTTACAGATAAATTTGTTTATAGTAAATCCACTGAGGAGGCACTTACTTGCAGCTCTTAAAGAAAGACTAGGAACTAGACTAGACTAAGACTAGGAACACTTTTACTGCGTTAAAAACGCCACGCGTTAGGCATGCGCCATGATGGCATAAAAACCAGAATGGTATAAATCTATACCATTCCATTTCTTTTATGCCATCGTTAATTAATTTCTTCTAGTAACCATCGCGAGGTAAATATCCCCAGTAATGCCAGTGATAAAAGACTACGGTAACCGCTTATCACCGAGTGCACCGTACGCTTCATTGCCACCTTGATGGTATAAAAAGATATATATGATCGCATATATGTAGGCGAGCAAGGAGACATTGAGGTTGTCTGTCAGAAATTTCTCATAGCGGCTCAGATAAGAAGTGTTGCTCATCATGAGACCTGGAGAGAATGTAAGGCTGTTGAGCATGTGCCTGATCTCTCATCGTTTCGGATTACCGCCTCATCGGACAGAGAGCGCATTTGTGATTGAATATTTAAATAAATCCTAAGCAGTAGGTCGGTTTGCATTAGCTGCGGTGAAGGATATTATTATGTGGCTGGCCATTTGTACGTATGTAATTTATGGTACATCTTCGCCTATTTAATTGCTTTTGACATATGACGGTCGGTCATCGGTAATATTCGCGTATAAACTCACTGGTCAGTTAATGGCTTCTCAGAATGTTTTAAATTAATTGGAACGCCCAACCATGTTGTTATGCAATTAAAATTAAATGTACAGATTGTGTCATTGTTGTTTTAAGAGTAGCGTCGCTATCCTAATCGGCATCATTCATAAGATACTCGTTAATGATATGTGAGTGGATATCTAATTCTGTAATCAGTTTTAAGAAATGTTATGATATTTTCATTGTTTTATTTGATGAAACATTTAGAATAGGAGCCATTTTAAGGAATGAAAATTATATGACTTAAAAAATGGTGAGGCTTTTGTCTGAGGCGTACCATAAAATATACATTAAAGTTTCTAAAACCGTCTTGATGTGAATGAAGTGTGGCAGTTGTTATTTTTTCTCAAATAATGCAAAACATGACACACGATTGTTTTCAACACACTAGCTCCTACACGAGGCTCGGCAGTTTAACGATAGTTTCAAGAAAGACGTGCGTAAAACGAAGCTGGGTCAACTGGATCCGTTTAGTACACCAGAATTAAGCTCGAACTACACACCGGACAAACGCGGTAATACGATTATGCATGTCAAAATTTTATTAAGATACGTTCGGGTCGTGAAGTTTGCGAATCTAATACGCCTTTGTACTTCAGCTAATTCTGTAAAATCATTCGCCGTCGCTATGAGTTATTAGATTTCCTCGTATTAAACTGGGTTTGTAAATATCAAATAAAGTGACCTCAAAACTATCTTATTGGTGTGAGTGCTAGTGCAACTATTGGTTGACTCGACACAACAGAGTATCTTTCTAAAAATTATTATAATTATTTGGTTTTCCAGGTACTAGTACTCTTGTTAACACCTCCAGCTAAGTTAGAATGAGTGGGTTCACGTCGTTAGTGCAATGGGTGGGATTCGAACATGCGACCTCTCGATCGCAAGGCCAATGCCTTAACCTTATTTGTCAGGTCATCTGGAGCAATTGATTGCTATTGTCATTGGTAAGAGTGAAGAATAACGCAACATATACAAGAAAATCATTTCCCCTAGCAGCACTAATACTTCAGTCGTTTCTTGGAAATCACTAATAGGCTTGCTGCTAATTAGATGATAACTAAAATAGCTATCAGGTTGTGGGTGTAATTCGCTTATTTTACTCAGAGATGTTCAAGAAATATGCTGTGTAGGAGTGTAGTCCGATCTTTATTCCAAATTACCAGTGTTAGGAAACGGGAGCATAAAATCAAGATTTAGGATAAAGAGGACATACCGATTAATGTTCTTCGAAATGTAAATGATTCATTGACGCATCTGATCGACAAGTTCCAGCTCAATTGCCAATTAATATGTTTATCTATAATAAACAAGTAGATATAGTCGTTTGGTAAAATCTTATTTTGTCGATTTAGTTTTTTTATATCGTTCTCTACATAGCCTTTGTCGTTCTTTTCTATAAGAAGCTTTTTAAATAGGTTATAGTTCATTATATATTATGACGTAAAAGCTAAAAATAGTTGACGATGCATTCCCTCAGTTATAGTTTCTGAAGATTAATTTGGATGCAATTGATACACGACATAAATCTTCTAGTTAAGCATTCCCGTGGAATTTACGTACACGAAGCCTTAGGCATAAACTAGTAAAAATATCGTCAAACATTAAAACAAAAATTAAGTTTAGTTTCAACAGGTTGTATTAACCAATTGAATGAGGTTTTAATGAGGCTGTGAACTCATGTAAATTAGAAACGAGATATTCATGCGCTCATTATTGTTTCCAATCAATTATTGCCTTGTTGTCCTCATTCATACACGCATTCAACTTTATTGTACTGAAATTTGAAGCTTGTTGCAAACGAATGGCCTGCAAATAATCACTGACGCATATTGTTAAGAGTAAATTAAATTGAGATGCTTGATTCACTTAATATTTCGTCCCATTAATTTAAATAAGTAACTGTAATGTTGATGGCATATAGAGTCATATTTCTTTGGATAATAGGCTATGATTGATGTCATGGCAAATGGATTCTATGACATTAGAATCATATGAAACAGTTTTATAGTATGACATAATAGTAAAATCATTCGGGAACAATGTCATGATTGGTGATGACGATTGTACCCAGGTCACTCTTGTTAATAAATTTTAATTTGTTCATTAAAAATGTTAATATATTCAAACGACAGCTAGAGTCCAGTGGAAGACCAACATACTGCCACCCAGAAATCTCGACTTCGATCCCAATGCACGCACCTCCGACTTTTCAAAGTTATCTTCTCTCTTAGCCTTTATTATTCCCAAGTCACTTGGGGTCGGCTTTTCTGGTCTAACCGGATTTGACTGGATATCAGTTTTTACACGGAGCGGCTGCCACCTGACCTCCGAAACCCGAAGGCTAACGATACCCTAAGGCTAGACCAGTGTTAGGATATTAGAGGGTACTGACCATCCCAATAACGACTGCCATAGATGTTCATGGCAGGCGGGACCGACGGCTTAACGTGCTCTCCGAGGCACGGAGCAGGCGATAATTGTCAATCAATACGCACATAATTTCGAAAAGTCATATAACTTCCGAAAGTCAGAGGTGCGCAACGTGGGTTCGAACCCGAGACCCTCGGCATTGCAGTCTGTTGGTCTCCCCACTGAGCTATCGCTGCTATCGACTTTTCAAAGTTATATGTTGTATAATATTCTTAATATTCTTTCACATACACGCAACATCATCTAGCCCAAACTAAGCAGAGCTTGTACTATGGATACTAGACAATGGATAAACATACATATATACATTTATTTTTATAAATACTTTTATATCATACATAGAAACACCCAGACCAAGACAAACATCCATGTTCATGCACACAAATGTTTGACTTGTGCGGGAATCGAACCCGCGACCTCAGGCGTGGCAGTCAGTTACACTAACCACTCCGCCATCGAGTCGTCATTGTATCAAATAGTTCATTGTCGCTCACTTGAACGGCGATGGAAAACATCGTGAGGAAACCTGCATGTCAAAGATATGTGAAGTCTGCCACCCGCTATCGTGATAGACTATAACCCTTATTACTCTGAGAAGAGGCCATTGCCCAGTTGTGGGACAGTTTATAAACAGGGCTTCATTACATCCATACTAATAATATAAATAATATATGCATTTAGAAAATAATTGAAATGGCGGTAGCTCAATGGATAAAGCATCGAAATTGCGATAGCGAGAGCCCGCGGGTTCGGGACTATCAATCGCAATGCCGTTTCCAATTTACTTTTGAAAACGATACATATATAAACATCCGCACCCATTCCGCCGTTACTAACGGGCACCCAATCCTTAGGTATACAAACATTTAATTTGGCTGGAGGCGTTAACAAGAATACTAGTTCATCGAAACGAAAACTATCAAAACCATTCCAAAAAAAAAACTAAATGTAAAGTATCAGTGGTTACCAATATCCGATTTATCTGTATATTGCTGTAATAAAATAGAAATTAACATAAGCTCCATACAAGTTACGTTAAATGTCGAGTGGTTAATAGAAAAGTTACTGTGGCATCAAAGTTAGTTTAATGTATTTCTATCACAGATTTCCAGAATGTTAGGCATTTGTCATTTGAAGGATGTTCTCAAAACAGTTTTCTTCTTCTCTGGTTAAGCGGCAAAAGCGATGGTCGATCTCCAGAAATGAGTTTCGATGCCGATATACGAGACTGTTTAATGAAGGTAATTGGCCTACCCTATTCTTTGTGAGGTCTGGATATGATAAGAGAACTTTAAGACAAAATATTATGTTATATTATTTTGTAATGCTAACCAGTAACAATGTTAAATTTATTTATTTATTAATTTAGACATCCAGTAGTAGTTACATTATTTCTCAATCGAGCAAAACCACTAATACTAACACCTAATGTACAACTTTTAAGATATCACTTTTAAGTAAACATTTATTCAACTATACAAAACAATATTTAAAACAAAAGTTAACTTAGTATATATGAATCTTATAAAAATAACATAATATGTATATTATATTATATTATTGACAAACATTATGAAACAATGACTAAAACAATGAATAATTAATGCAATAAAAAATATCATATTTATAATATTTTAGCAGCGATAGCCTAGTGGGAAACCGTTGGACTGCCACGCAGAGGTCTCGAGTTCGATCCCAAGGCGCGCGCATCTCTGACTTTTCAAAGTTATATGCGTATTAAATAGTTAATTATCGCTTTCTTTAACGGTGAAGGAAAACATCGTGAGGAAACCTGCATTTCTGAAAGTTCTCCATAATGTTTTCGAAGATACGTGAAGTCTGCCAACCCGCACTGGGCCAGCGTGGTGGACTATGGCCTAACCCTTCTCACAGTGAGAAGAGGTCCGTGCCCAGCAGTGGGACAGTTTAATACAGGGCTGATATTATTATATAATACTTTAAAATGTAAAACGACACAGATTCATAAATTATCTGAATTGTATGTTAATTAAATATTATTTATTTTAATTAATTGGTAATGAGCAGTGATTTATCATAAGTTGCCAATTACTTGCTTTCAAATATGACATAAAATATCTTTCTTAATTTTGGCTCTACCCAATTGACTCCTCGCCTCGTCTGGGATTCTCATATATGATATGATGTATGTATTAAAATAGTAGACAGCAACTTACATTCTAAAAATCCAATTAATAATTTCTAAATGGCATCCCTTTAGTTTGTTATTATTCCTGTGTCGCGGGGGACTTTACAAACATTTAAACAACAGTTATTTTCTTTTTTGTCCCGTATGCTCGCAGGAGTCTATAATGACTGTGAGGAAACAACTTAAACCTCAATGACATCCATGCAGTCAAAGAAGTTATTAGTAGAAGTTAATTGGTTAGCCTCCTACGACAAAAGAACTGAACAGCTGAGAAAATGTGGCCATAACACATAACATCTCTGTCTGCTCCTTCTGAGTAAGACTTTTCAGGATGTTACTTGTATTTTCTTTGCTTAAAAAAGTCATCTCCCGCACTAGGAATAGAGATGCGAGGTCTTCTACAAACATTCAAAAAACGGACACACACACACATTTAGATTCGGAACAATTATTTGTGGATCACACACCGTTCCGTGTGGAAATCAAACTCATTCAGCGCATTGGCATTGACAGGGTGACCACTTAATCCACTACGTCATCGATCCTCTTTATGAAAGAGAGAGGAAGAGAGTATATTAATACGAAAGTACGTCACACACGGCAACGCTCGCTACCAGGTTCATGATTAACTATTGTTGCAGTAATCACATTGTACATTGTGCGCCAATCACTCAGGAACACTGGACTCATTTGGTCTGATCGGTTTATCACAATTTTGTTGCTAATTGCTGAGTATTGAACAGAACAGGGGTACCTATAGTCATAAAATATGTTCAAACTTGTTATTTCTATCATATACCTACACATAACACCATCTAGCCCAAACTAAGCAGAGCTTGTACTATGTGTTTTAGACAATGGATAAACATACATATATACTTTTTTTTGTAAATACATACATATTATACATAGAAACACCCAGACCAAGACAAACATTCATGTTCATGCACACAAATATTGGACTTGTGCGGGAATCGAACCCGCGACCTCAGGCGTGGCAGTCAGTTGCACTAACCACTACGCCATCAATGAATTCTTAGTAGCAGTCTCACGGCAAGTAGTCTTAGTGCCGGAAAGTTGACCCATCATTCATTCGAGGAATTTAAAATCATAGCTGGCAAAATGTGGGTGGTACACACGACTGCTTATCTCTTTGAGTACATGGGCGTGAGACTGAGTCTTGGGTTGGATACCTTATATGTTATTGGTTTAGTAGCTGCACGGTGTCTGGAATTGTACCCGATAGACGGCAATAGACTGGCCCTTATTAACTGAAAACATAGCTAGCAAAATATAGGTATACTACACTTCTGCTTACCCTTTTGAGTATAAGCATAATAATAGGTCAAAGATGAATAGGTACATCGTAATAATGCGTGCTTCATGCACACAACATTTTCTCACTTGACTACCAGCAAGTAATGTACTCGCACTTCACCGGTAGGTACCATACCGGTTTTGTTTTCAAAACTATTTCTGAAGCTTTTATGGCTTTTCTTCATAAGGAAGTATGTCAAACCTACTTATCACTCACACTCAACTCTTGTGTGCCAAACTTTCATATGGTTGAAGTTCGTACAGCCTGTGTAATACAAACCGAGACACGGTTCAGTCTACCGAGTGATCCGCTTTGAGTCTCAGGTTCGAGAGCGTCTTTGTAAGCCTTTGAGTTCAACTATATTTTTCGCAGTAAAATAATAGTTGCATAAACGATTTCAGTTTTAAATTTTCCGATTGTTTTGAATACAGAAATGTATTACGAAAAATGTGTGTACATATTTAAAAGTTGGTATTCGATATTTAATACGAATGATTGATAGATTTCGATTTTAGTGGCCAGTAGCGTATGGCTGTGTGTTCTCTCAAGTTTCACACAATCTCATACCTGGATATAATGAATACTCTGTATTAATCCAGGACATTAATAAGAATGTTTTTAAAGATATTCATTCAAAGACAGATTACACGTGGTTTGGAAATTAAATGTCAAAATGCCTTACAAATTTTTACATTAACTATTTTAGACAGAAGAGGATTACGTGCCTGGTACTTCTGTAATTAAGTATTAATAAGCAAAGTTATATACATATGCCTACTGCGCATACATTTCGCTACATATCTTTAGGTCACAGAAAACGTAACGTAAACGTTCCCACTGTTATATTCATGACAAAAAAGTTAATCAAAGGAATCAAACCTAGAACGTAACGATTGGCATTAACAAAAGGTAATAACAAACTTATAAGACTATCTGTATAAACTTTACCTATTTATAATAATTCATTTTAGAGCAACAAATTGTGACATATGATGCGCTTAGTTACTTCAGTAAAAATCTCAAGATTTTCATTTTGAAATGAACGAAAGCCTAATCTGTGTGTTAACACATAGAATTGAAATTTCTATGGCTCTTCACGTGGAGTTAAGGCCCTTTAGATGTCAAATTGAGTTAAGAAAACCCGATTAATGTTACTTAAAGAGTGATCTCGAGGTGGCTCGGTAGATAGGGTACATACTTTACTACTTAGAAGCCTATGTTTCAAGCCAGTGAGTGGGGGCAAATATATATTTTCACGTCAAACAAGATTTCCCGTTTAAATGTCGTCTGTTTAAATTTTAAAAGTGGCTGTTATTCATTGCACTGTCGCGGTAAGATGCAGACAGTATAATGGTTATGATAAACAAAGAAATTGTACGAATTTATGTGTCTTTGTCTCTGTCCGATCATCGCCAATCCATCCCTTACAATACAAAAATAGTGTCTTGTACCCCTATATATCTCAATGAGGTAGGCAGAGACATCCCACGTAATAAAAGGCATGGATTTTGCTGTCTACCGGTCATAATGTCAAACTCCGTGCTGCGTCTGAGAATTTTCCGGCTGAATGACCCGAGATTCGAACCTGAGACCTCGTGCACGGTAGTAGCACGTGTTTAACGAAACAGTTACAATAATCTAAAATATTCATTAGAACTCTAAAAGAGCAATGTATTCCAGCAACGCCCAGATATGGAACAGTTATTTGTCTATTATACAAATTTAATCCCATATCTAAATCAAATATACATATATATATACAATTAGATACATTACAGGAACACATATAGCAAAATAAAACTAACCTTAAACCGATAAATTATGTTCTGAACAATATAGAGGGTGTAATCCAGAACTTCATCTATCTATATATTTGCCAAGTTGCATCCAAATCCGTCAAACAGTTTACGCGGGTCTAATACATACACTCACAGAACTTAACAAACTTTCAAATTAATATTATTAGGCCATCCGTGGCATGAAAGGCGTGCATAGTTTCAACTGGATATACTTTTTGTCTCGATTGTCATATACTTTTACGACAACTGAGGCCAATAGTTGATCTACAGTTCAAGCTATCAGTTCACCTAGTGTCAGACAGTTGTCAACTTGGACCCCAAGGCCTCCGTTTGGTCACGGTCTTCCTTCTATTGTGTCAGCTCTACATTCCAAACAAGCCTTTTGTCATGTTCTATTTAACAGTACAATAGTTATGTTGTATTTTGATAATTATATATTCTATATATAACAGCTGTACCGGTTGTATAAAGTAGCGGTACCTTTATATGAACTAAAAGTCCACCTGGCCTTACAAGCATGTATTCAGTGTGCTGAGGTAGTCTAATCCGCGATATGCAAGCCAGATAGAAAAATAAAAAGGAAATGCATGTTATATAGTTTCACCTCCATATCTCCAAAGTGGTAGTTGGACGTACATACGAGTACATATATTACATTCACATTTCATCTGATATGATATTGGCTCTCACGCAATAAAGCGCGAAGCTATTACTGATTTCGTACAGAAAAATCCTTATAACACTCTATCCAAGCCTGGTATCGACGACACTCGAGCAGCAGTCTATGAGGACACCCTCATTGACTGCAGCCGCCATTACTACCGCTGCGCCAAACACTAAGAAAAAAGGAAATAAGATAAATTTCACTCTATTTCTGTCCAAAACGTTTCAGACAACTAAATATGGTTATAGAAATGCATTTATTAAAAAAAATTATAACAAGCTTACCTTACCTTAAAGCCTATGCATACCCCAATTATGAATCGTACGGCAAAATGTCATAATACTGTGAAGCCGTTCAATAGTTTGCGTTCACTGTGAAATCGTAAGATTATTAATACTAATTTTGTGAAAGCGTAGGGCAGTTGCGCTAATAAAAAACTGCCTTACAGTAAGTACTTTGGCTTCTTGATAAAGGGTTTCGGTGGGATATTTATACGGCCGCCCGTAGGATATTTTAAGTATTGCATGTTGTGCTCTTTCTACTTTATCAAATTAGTTTTAGCAGGCGCACCCCAGGTGACAATACAATACCCAAGTACCGATTGATACAAGGAGAAGTATACCATTTTTATTAGTTTATCAGTTGCTATCTTTGATAAATGTCGAAATATACATATGTAATAGTTTTTTTACTCTATTACAGAGTACGTCTACATGCTTAGACCACGTTAGTCTGTAATCTAAGTGAACACCTAGGTATTTAATATCATCTGTATGTTGAACTGTTGGACAATTGCAACTGGAAGGATCAGAACAAGAGTGCAGTTTTAAAACAGATGTTTTTGTAAGACTTGTTTGCTTAGATACACTAAAATAAACAGCTTTGGTTTTGGCCACATTGAGGGTAAGGAGATTACTATTTAGCCAATGTACAGTAGTCTGCAAGCCATTCGTCGCAAGACATTGTACCTCCCTCCAAGTGTAGCCAGAGAAGACCATCGCAGTGTCATCAGCGTACGTGTGAAATTTTGCTTCTGGTAATTTAGTGAGCATAATGAATCAATATAGATGATAAAAAGGGTTTGCCCAAGGACACTTCTTTGGGGCACACCAAAATGCATATTATTGACGTCACTGCAGTGGTCGGCCATGACTACCCTTTGTTTTACATACTGTTTTTTTGATAAGAGATTATTTTGTTCCACATAGGCTAGAAGTCTTTTATTTAAAATTTTCTCCGAATTTTTGGAGAGAGTTGTCAACAGAGAAATCGGTCGGTAGTTGGCAGGATCTAAAGTATCGCCACTTTTATGTATGGAGTAAACATTTGCAACCTTCAGACAATCAGGAACGGTGTTAGTTGATATGCTTAAGTTACACAAAAATATAATAGGCTCAGCAACAGCGTTAATGCATTTTTTAATAATAGTTTTGTTTATGTTATCACAACCTGAAGCTGACGTTATTTTAAGGTTACTCATTAACTTAGAAAATTCCATTTTATCCGACGGAGTGAAGAAAAAGAGTGTGGTTTATTATATCAGAAGCTTACACGTCTTAGTCTTTTTCAGTAATGTTAAGATGTTTAAGAGTTTTGGATGCTAGTTGTTGACCAAAGGTAGTGAAATAATGATTTACTTTGTTGAGAGTAAGTCTAGGATTATTGCTATTAGTCAAAAGGTGAGACTTTTGTACCTTCGGATACGAAAAATTGCAGATCTTCTTAATTTGTGTCCACATTACTTTTGTATCTCCTTCAGCACTTTTCAATAATTTGCGTTCATTTTTTAACTTAAGATTATTTAATAAATTGTTATATAAGTTTCTGTATTACTTAAATTCTAATTATATAATTGTTCATGAAGGCTTTGCTTCTTTTTAGCTTTGCAGTGTTACATGTCCCTATGTCTAATACACTTTAAAAGATTATTTGTGATCCATGGTTTAATGATAACGTTTGCACCACGAGGAGTATGTTGTGTAGTGTGTTTTGCAATTATAGTTTGTAGCTGCTCAGTAAAAAATTCTGTTGCATTTGCAACGTCGATATTTGCATACAGTAGATTCCAGTCTATACCTTCAGCATCATTGACCAGACTGTCATAACCAATTTTATTAATTTGCTTTTTAGTTGATATAGTTGGTGGTCGTTTATTTATCTGAAAAATAACTGTCTCATGGTCTGTAATGCCTGAGTAACATACAATAACAATATTACAATATTTTTAACACATACATATTCATTGGACTTATTAGTTTTGCTTCGTATAGTTATACTCCTTCCTATGGACGTATAATCCACCCACTTAGGTCCTTAGTGGACGGATTATACGTTCAAATATTCGCACTGGACATCCTAAGTCTTAGGTTATCCAGTGCGTTCTGCCATTTCGTCCTCGAATCACTCGGTTTGTTACCCGTTTTAGGAAAGCAAATTATATTTATCACCGTCTACCGTCTATTTATTTCCAAAGCAATGTATTATAGTTACTTTTTCTCACAGGTACGTTAAGGTTTCAAGTAACAGAGGCGAGCCTTATAAAGTTTATTATAAGATTAATTGAAAAATATACTTAACAATAGATATTCCGTCCCATTCTGTGGAGTACACCAAAACATGTGTCTGTATATCAAAATTAACATTGAATTGGATCCAATATCTTTGCATTGACAGAGATCATCCAAACAAATTATGTTTGGACGGTCTCTGTCAATCCTTTTTGTCAGTAAAATTGAAACCTATAAGATAGTGCTAAGAAAACGACAAAAGTAAAACGATTACTTAGCACTAGTTGAATAAAGAATCCTTAGCAATCGTACGACACATCTTGGCCTTAATCTGTGCACCACTTCACACCATCTAAGTTCATTGCTAATCCGTTTACCAGACTTTACCGGCCAATGTGTTAAGCTCACTTATATAATGCTGACATTTATTTTTTAGATAGTTTCTCTTACAATTGTCTTGCTAGTTTAATGCACCCTTTTATATTTTATAAAACTGTCAACTAGACCCTATTGCCGTCTCTAAGTGATGGCCGAAGCAAATAATTAAGATTTTGTTCCGCACGTAATCAGGCTAGAGTAACCAGTAATCTTGTACCTCGATGAGATAAAACCATTACACCCGGTTGTCAAGAACACCTACATATGTATGTATGACTGCATGGATGTCATATTGGTTTAAGTGGTCGCCGCGCCACTGCCACTGTTCAGAGTGTTGTGTGTTTGATATGCAGGACAAATAGTTATATGATCGATAAATAGCTGTTCCACGCCTGAATGTCCATTGTGTCCATTGTTTGAATGTTTGCAAAATCCGCCAAGGCATAGAAATAGGAATACAGGAATAATCAGAGATACTACAGTGGTCTTTTAAAAAATATAGGTTGGTCCATTGACCTTAATGTATTAAAAAATGATGGCTTGAAATACTTAGACTCTAAGCTACAGGAAACTACATAAAAATAAAGATATATTTTTAAGGTATATTTTTCCTATACCAATAGGTATTCTTTCAGGCACCATACAATTGAAACAGGAAGGCAACTTGTGCACAGTTCATGTTGTAAGTGTCAATATGTGGGTTTTATAGGGTATTGGATAAAATATATTTTCAAGTTATCCACGAGAAATTAATTTAAGTATTTAATAGAAAAATGAAATTGGTTTTAATTTTTACAATTTGTTGCTATTGAGACGATGACTATGATATTGGGACTGTGTCTTTAAGTATAAGAAAATAGTAGTTTGTGTTTTATATGAGTATTCTACAGTTATACTAGATATTTGGATATTATTCGTTGGTATTGACTTCCCGTAACGGCAGTCGTATTGACCCATCGGATTGACCCTTTTAGACTTAGTGCTGATGCTGAAAGGTTCCTGACAAAAATACTCAATATCACTTTATCGAATCCGAAGTGTAATGAGCGAGAGAGATCTTCTTTTGAACAGAGCTACTTTAATTGTATCTTGGTATATTAGGCAAGTGGGACTTATCCTTGTATAATATATCACACATTCTTATCAAAGTATTATGATGTAAACTTTACACGCGACTAACCTCTATTTAGGATTGAGTCCTGTGATATCATGATAGTATTATTAGAAAAGTCCAATGTGTATCTCTTGCAACAAAATTCGATAGTATGCAATTACACGAAGCTGCTCTACTTACCAAGTTAAGCTCAATATTTCGTGTTCATCTAATTGATTTTATTGATCTATTTTCTATCTTCTTGAAAGTTACTAATTACCAGATAAAATGAGTTTCCGACGGTGAATTTTAGTTTTCGAAATCCGTACTTGACCAGCGAGGCCGGTGTACGTCCTTGCTCTTTTATTTCTGAGAACAGACTCGATCCTAACAAACTTTAAAAAAGGATCCTTAGGATAGTGGGTTCTTTGTGTATTTACCTAAAAAATACGTTACCTAAAATTAAAGAGTTTAAAATATTTTTGAATCCGCTTTAAAAAACTAACATGATATAAACCTTCGAAATTTAGTAGTGGTAGTCGTCAAACCAAGGTAAAATAGCATAAACATATAAAGAAAATAAGGCGTTGAAAAATGATTTTAAAGTAAAATTTATGCGTGCGATAGCCATATATACGTCGCCTTACTTTTTCTCATGATGAAAATATAAACTATTAATTACTGCCTCATATTGCAACCAATTTTGATGGTGTTTGCAGAAACGGGTTTAATGGAATTTGCTATTGCGTATAAAATGGCGTACAAAATATTTTCCGTATGTTGTGTATTATTAAATTATTTTATTATTAAAATCAAATTACCTATAAAGCCATTGCACCACTTTTTTATGCAACAAAAGTGTCATACAACAGTGTCAGGCAAACAGGCCGCTTGATGGCGAGTGTTAACAAGGCATATAGATAATGGAACTCTTACTTACACGTTGACCTAAAAATCAGTATCGATGCGCTGCTTTAAGGATCGATACTGATTTTTAATAAGATAGTCCGCTGTAAATTATAAACGAGGTAAAACTTCAACTATGTAACAAGTTTCCAACTGCAACATGTAGGAGAGTCTGGAATAGCTTAATCAGTACTTGGCTCTATACGGTATGCCGCGGTAGCAGGTTTGAGTCTTGATTCGTGGTTAGAATTCCCCTCATTTACAATTTTCATTTTTGTTTAGCATGACTATTAAAATATTTTTTACTCACTCATCTATCGACAGCATAGCGTTCTTAGACTTCCTAGTTTGCAAGATATCGCGAAAAGCATCACTAGAGTATTGATCATTTATGTGATGAAGTTTATTCCCCAGCTTCAACTCCAGACTTCAGAACATTCCGACAAAGGAATTATCCATAATACTAAAAAACATTTCTTTTGCAAAATTACTACTATTTTCCTAGTTGAACATCTTCACGAACATCGGCGGTGACTGTCCGACTAATCCCGACAACTGTCGTTCTAAAGTTCCGCAAGTACCAACGTCTCGGTTCGTACTGGAGCCGAGTAAAATCTAACTCGACCGAAACTTCGCTAGCATCAAAAAATTCGTGAACAACCGCTTTTAAATTTCCAAAGTGCTGCGGTTAGCACCGATTAAGGTAGTTAAAAGATTTATGAAAAGTTAACACGTGTGATGGTAAGAATAAATTATAATAATATATAAACTCAAAAAGTTTAAGTATTTGACATATTTATATCAGTTAAAGGCCAATAGTAGTAGAATCCGTACAATTCTCTCAGACGGCATAAAATTTTAAATCTCTTGAAATAATAGCATGTTAACATGTTTTAAAGGATCTAGAATCTATCTGTAAAACTCGCACATCTAAGTTGAACTGATCTGAATGAACCAGAGGTTAGTCTAATATACATACCTACAAATAATCACCAATTATAACAATCTCGTGCATTATAGATCGATGAAATATTTTTATAATTTTACCGATCTGATTTATGAGATATTTATAACAAGAAGATGATTAAAACCCCTGGACATAATTAAACTGATCAATGTGTGTCGCGTGCTATCGTTGCCAATGTATCTGGCGATTTCCTCTAAATCCCGATTGGTAATGAGTTATTCAACCCACAAAAGATGCAGTCATAGGTTGAAATACGACGGTTCGGCGTCGTTGTTCCCGCCAAGCGTGGTGGCGATACTCGGTGGTGTCGCTAGCCAGTCGGTTATCGTACGAGCACTCGGTCGCACGTGCCGCCACACGTCCCGCGCGTTCGCACATCATCCCGTAAGTTTCGCGACACATCGAACACCACACACTACGGTAACCAATCAGTGAATGTTTCAAACGCTTAAATATTACTCAAATAAATGCAATAAGTTTGTATTTTCTAAACTTTTAAAATTGGCATCGGTACGTTCCCGGTTGCACGTCTTCAGAGAAAAATTGTTGGGAACTTTTCGAGGGTTGCATTGACGCGGTAAACTTGGCGCTCTAACTTTAAAGAGTTATTCGTTTAAATTGTGAAAAATTAAGGTTTTCCGGCAGTCGGTAGGTGAATGCTTATGTTATCTCGTTATCATTGCAAACAATAGTCAAACTGTTGGTATCTTCATACGTAAGATGTTTTACGATCATGTAGATAATCTAGGTACGCTGGTGACCAATGATTTTTGATTTACCTAATTATATTTTGTAAAAAATCATTCTAATTGGTATTTTACTCTACTATATCGAGAGACAAAATTTTAGATCTTTTCATTTTTTGTTCAGTATAGTTTAATTTATAATTCCATAAAATAAATCTCAATTTGTTCATATCAGAATAAAAATTCATATTTATTAAAGAATCATAAATTCAAATTTAAAATTAATATCTAAATCAGTCTAAAAAGCTTATACCTTGCGATATATCATATTTATATTCTCTAATTTATTATGTATTATTAACTACATTCTAGAGTGTATAAGTGTATAAATAACTATATCAAACGTATTAAAAAAGAATCCAATACCCGACAATCAATGCGATAAATTCAATTTCTGACTAAATCTGTTATAAAAATGATTGTCACAGAATTCGACGCTAAAGTATTTTTGTTTCAAATTATTCTGTTCTAGATTGTGCCATTTTTTTTATATACAGTGGAATAAAATCTAAATAAAAAAATTGTAGCACCATGAATAAATCTATAAACATAATATGTGGATTGCATTACTATACCGTTAATGGGCTGCGCAGGCACTATTCATTTACAAAATATTTTTTATGATGTTTCCTTCTTCACATATTATTATTCACTGTTAAGCTCAATGCCGAAAGTAATAATGTCTTTCTCAAAATTGATATTTTTATTACGATTTGTCCTGTAGTTAATAGTACAATGTTACTAAATTTATATTTTTAAACAACAAGATCTTTTCTATAAATATGACGTGTCCTAATGACGAAATGATGTAACTTGCAGATACATGTTTGAAATCCCTCAGTAAACGACGGATACTGTGCTATCAGAGACAAAATATAGGCGTAATCATCGTCAAATGTTTGCATGCTCAGATTATAATCTGTACTTCCTTGAATGCTCTTAGTAGTAAATAAAATTTTAGACAGCTTAGAATATAAATTCTATCTTATTTTTTTTAGCATGTAGGACACGTAGTTTATGACATTTATATTATATTTTTTGTAAGGTTTCTCTTTTCGTAATTATTTAAGCTATGATGCGATTTGCCAAGCGCCGCGCGACGGCGATGTTCACTGAATATTTCTAACATGGAGGAAATGGCTGCGTATTCATACATTCATGTTTAGCTTTAAATTATTTTATTAGATGCAGTCTTTTTAACTATACTCTATTATCTATTTATGAAATAGTTTGCTTGTTCCCACTTATCAGATCGATTGAGCGAATAAAGAAAATTAATCGTACGTCAAATACAGCTAAAATTCCGGTATGTGGCATTAAAATAATGAAACGCGATTAGAAAGATTTTGAACGGTTGCCATTATATTTAAAAAATACTAAATTACTTCATATCTAAATTAACTTATGATTTAAGTACTTAAAATTCAAGCATTTTTGGTATTATACAATAGAGTTACTTCTATCTGAATAGATAGAAGTTGTTGTAATAGCGTAATATAAACGAAATATACTTTTATAGTACTTAATTTCATAAAAGCAACTGTTTAACAGAATTCAAACGGAATAAGTGAAAACCAACACATGCTTTACGGCTTAAAGTTGTGATCCTTTGATTTCTTTTATTCTGCACAACCAATAATTCTATGCCTTTTGAAATACTTTGCTTGCAATTGAAATATTTATATAACGGTAATTTCTTTACATTTAAATTAAATTCCTAGTCTGCCATCATTATATAATAATGATGCAATTCAAAAATGTCAATTAAATGATGAACTATTTTATTTAGATTACTCTTCGTTACTATATAACTACGGTAACTAGCCGTAGATCAAATCCATACATAAAAATGATACAATAATACTACATCAAAATAAAATTGTCATGTAGAAATCAAGAATAATTTCTCCTTTTATAGAATGTGAATATAGAACTTTATGTCAACAAATAACAAAGTAGCTGTAATTTGTTGACGTCGGCATCCTACATTCAATGTTATAAGTCCTCCGAAGTAGCAAGGTCTCTCGAATACCGATGCCTCCTCAGTAATGCACTCACGTGGATATAATAAGCTTATGGTAGACATTGAAAACACATCGCAGTTTCGAGAGCGTCTGCGGCGCCCACTATAACAAGGTAGAATTATGACTCCCACACTGATTACTTTCCTTCAGGCTTTGCTTCAAACAACTTATTTTATATTTCTACCGATAGAGTAACAAATTTAAAATAAACTTATTTTGAAGAATTGATTATATTTTTAAATATATGTGCTATACTTCAACCTCAATATAATCAGTAAGTAAGGTTTATAATTCCGTGTACGCTGAGCGAAGTTTATTAGTTTAAGTAATAAATGGCTTAGTTATGTTAGTGTTTGCATGTCAGAGGGCTTGTTTGACCAGCGCGTGAGTCGGTGAATGACACACATATCCGTGCTAGTGCTGACGCACACATAAATCTTATAGAAACTTGAGCTATGAGCAAAGTTATGTAAAATAAATTTGACTGTCTAATTATGATTTCTAAGGACTTGTATTTATTAGCAACATGGACTATAATTATTGTTTAATAAGTGCACTATAAATGTTTTGAATTGGTATATTTAACTTTTTCAGTGAGAGATTAACAGTTTAGTATACAATTTATAATAATTATCGCCTATCAGTACTTTATATGTCAAAGCTATTTCAAATGTAAATTATAAATTCTGTAAATATTCAATATTTTGATAAATCATGTTTACCCGGACCAGATACAGTCGCAGTTAAAATGAAATAGCTTATTTCATTAACTTGCGTTACGTATAATTTAAAGCGGCGCCGCGCCGGCTTTCATTTATTAAAGCTAGCTATAAAAGATATACCGATATGTAATTGCCGTATAACTAGTCTATGCAATATTTTTTTTCAATATACTATTTAACTATAATACCATTTATAGGAAGATAAACTCAAACGAAAATAAGTTTTATATTTCGAACTGGATAATTATATTACTATGACACTGGTTATATTAGAACACATTATTAGCCATTAAGTTATAACATATAACACTAAATAAAAATTACAATATTTAATCGGTACCAGTAAATAGTATTTTAACCAGCGTACACACTTAAACTATTATAAAATAGGTTTGAAAACGTGACGGACCCAAAGTGTTGTTGTGTGCGCTGTATTCTCGAAGTGCATCAGCGAAGGTGCGCGCGCGCGGGTGACTAACGGTACACATTTCGTTCGGGTTAACAACCCTGTTCTATGCAGGGTCGCCATTCATCCGTTTTGGTCGTTTACAATACTGATTATCATGTTAATATAGGCTACCATATAGATGTAAAGCAGACACCTTGTCAATTGCTGATGGATCTATTTCTAAAGATTAAATGTTAATGGCTAATTCCGCTACTAAATACATAAACAATGTATATCCCGCTACTAAAGGTGCAGACTATGACATCACCTGAATGCTACTGTACCCTGCGCTGTTAGAAAAGGGGAAATCAATTTACCGAGTAAGAAAGTACTTTTTAAATGTGTAAAGGCACAAAGGTTTTTCCTATTGCATGAACTGAGTACAGAAACAAAAGTCATTTCAGTGTCTGTAATACAATTGAAATGATGTGCACAAACTACGTAATTTCAATTGTATTACCTGTGACTATGTAAGCTGACAATTAGTTGTACGGACAACATTAGAACAAAAGATTTTTTCTGACCTTTCATCTTAGTTCTATCTATTCACTAACTCCTATTCATATGTGAGTCCTTTTCAGTGACAAAGTAACGCTGTTTTTTGCTTTGTAATATTTTACAACACAAGGAATACGATTTTTAGCTCATTTCATTTAGAATTTTTATATTATTGTTTTAATTGGCTTATGATGTGTCTATAAGTACTTTCACGCCTGTATCCTCGAGTGGGTAGGCAGATTTGTATTACACGGTTCACCCACATTTCGTCAACTATGCTATAAGGATCCAAGTACTATGGGACACGTTCAACTTTGCCGAATCCCTGAATTGAGACCTCATATATGTAACAGTAAAAAACAAGATTATTTTCTTTAGCTTGTACTTCTCAAGTTAACTTGACTAACTTAATTTATAATTCCACAGTTTAAATATCGCTAAAAACATAAAAATTAACCGTGTTAAAAAAAATCATTATATATCTCCTCGCCTTTTTCAATCGTTATAATAAATCTGTCAACCGCATCATAATTCGCGCTCTTTAAAAAGTACTCTATATTCTTAATCGTAGGTCAAGTTACGCTTTTACCAAATTTCATCAAATCTTATTCAGCAGTATATGCTTGACTGAACTGCAAACATTCAAAATTTTACATTGCCAATATAAGTAGACAAAATTTATGCGCAAATTGCAAGTTATAAATGTCCGAGATTTTACTTAGGTTTGACAGCCCTGAAATGGCTATGCTGGTTGCCAGGTGTGTACTGCCAAATGTGCGGCAGTTCAGAAGAAATATAAATCTCTATTGTTCACCGTTCATAACCCATTAACGTTCAAAGTATTCCTAGTAAAAACTAACTGGGTTACCGGTCCACATCTGTTAAACATGAAAGTAGATATGTATTGGAATAAGTATATTGACAAGTTTTAGTTTATCCTTGATGAATAGAAGGATATAAATCTAATGCAGTATTTTCAAAGTTTCACGAAGATGTTTCGAGTTCAATCCTGCGAAACGAATATTTAAAGTTGCAAAATTATTTGCTAATTAAATAATTAATGATCAGTCGTTAAAACGGTGATATGAATTGGAAAATAATTACTGAGAGCTGCATGTCTGAGAGCTCTAGATACTGACGAAGATGTGTGAAGATTTTCAATCCGCACACACGCAAAACCCTTTCATACTAAGAAGATGTCAATATCCAGTAGTGATAATGAGTGAAAGTTTATTGATGAAACATTTTCTGATCAGAGGTCTTCTAGTGATAGTTCAGTCATAAATGGCGCATAGGTCAAGCGGTCGCTTTGTGACTGCCAACACGCTGAGTGTCGTCGGTTCGAATCCCACAGCTTATTAATCCTTAAATTATTGCAAGAAAATTAAAATATTCTAAGTATCAGTTAATTAAATTGTTGTTAGGTCCTCCACGACACATGTCTTGGTCATTAGTGTGAGAATTAGCTTTTTAAATTATCAATTAAAAAGATCTACATCAACGGGTTTGCATAAATAATACGTGAGAGTGAATGTATCAAAACAGCGTGCGAGAATCGTAGTGAACATAATTAAGTCTCATCAACATCTTTAGCAAACAGTCATATCTGTTTTAAACTTAGTTCAATATACATACGGTCCAATTACGTCAATTATGGATATATAGTAATGTTTAACAATAATCATTGCAAATGTCAAGTAACCTATCCTAATCATACGGTACCTAATCATACTTTTATAAAAATATACAATTAAAATATATCAAATGAATGATTAGATAAAATGTTAGGCTTAGGTTGGGTTCAAGAACGTAAGGTCAACGTTATTTCTTATAAGAACTATAATAATATGTTTAACAATTAACTTATTAAAACAAACTATTATCTAATGAGACAACGAGTCAAAAAGGTTTACTTCACAATTACTTCTTTAATAGTAATAAGATTTAAAATAAATGTTGTTTGTAAATGATTACACACTGCGCGTAGATACCGCTTGTTTATGTGTTAATTTTCAAGGACATTTTCGGACGAATCTGGATAGTCCATTAACCTTTTTAATAGGTATCTGGTTAATTTATATTAATAATCTTTAGCAATAATTAATTGCGAATCTAGCAAGTTACATATCAATAAATAATAATCAATTTAGACTTTTATATAATCAATAACACTTTATATATAAGTTATTCGGCATTAACGACTATTCATTTTCTCCGCTCACCTTAACATCCGCCCCTTCCCTCCTTTTTTTGTCCGTGCTATTGTTTATATCATTTAGTGCGAAGCAGGCTCTCACTTTAGGAACAAAGACAATCTGTTATCAGCGTTATTTCTTGATACATTGGTTTATTTCAATTAGTGATTATTTAAATAAAGAACAACATTTATTTTTAAGTTCTTGTATTGGCTGACATATGACAATGACGGTTCTTTAATGATGCTTAGGCCACAGCCAGTATGGACTTATTTATGCATTATTGCTGTATAATATTGTAAAATATTCTAATACAATAGTAGCATGGATATGTTACCAGTAAAAAAACAATATAAGTGTAACAAAACCATACACTCCGGCGCACGTCTTAACCAGCCAACGTTATTTATTTAACACACCCAGTAGCTACTCGATAAAGACTATAACTTTTTAAGAGGTACGCTTCTGTTATGCTAATAAACGATTTTATTGCTGATTTAAATCGGATTAGTATTCTTCTGGCAACTATTAGGCATATACGCATATAAAATGTGAGGTACTTTGTATTCTGGTAAATGTTTAGACTATCAACTTACACTACATTACCTAAGTGAAAACAAATTTAAAATCTATCGAATAATAAACAAGATTTAAATCACACTATTTAATTCAATTTCGTGATTTTCACAGATAGCATAAATATCTATTTGATACTAATACGTCTAGAGCTGTAAGTCGATAACCGCAATACCAAAAAATTTTAATAATTGAATGATCTTTTTTAATTCTCTCCTTTACCTCTATATTTTAATTGTATGAAAGAATTTAAACTGCATAATAAGTACTTAGTACCTGTTTCATTTATAAGCGTTAATATTATGCGATCAATTGAAAGCAATATAGGTCATGTTTCTAAATAGTCCTGGAAAGGTTTAGAAAATATTGTAAGCAATTTAGAACAGGCACTTTTAGTATACGCATACAAGCTAATAATAATAACAATAATATTCTACCACATATACACAACACTGTCTAGCCCAAACTAAGCAGAGCTTGTACTATGGGTACTAGACAATGGATAAACATACTTATATGCTTTTTTTTTGTAAATATATACATATTATACATAGAAACACCCAGACCAAGACAAACATCCATGTTAATGCACACAAATGTTTGACTTTTTTAGCTGCGAATAATAAATAAATATTAGATTTATTTAGTGCACTTAACTGGACTTATAAGGACCCATACCTAAGATTTTCTATCCATACATTTAAATATTTGCCCACTTGATACCGGACCAGTTATTACCGCTAAAGAGAAAATTCAAACAAATATATAAAATGAACTATCTTTTCGCAGTGCCAGTGACATATTTTGTAGCAACGCTAAATGTTATATAATAATATGAAAATGCTATGTAATACCAGAATATTAAAAAGCATACATACATAGATTCATGCCTGTTTCCCAGAGGGGTAGGCAGAGACTACGGATTTCCATTTGCTACGATCCTGACACACTTCCCTGGCTTCATTCACTTTCATCACATTCCTCATACACACTCGCCGGTTTAAGGTGCTCATAACCTGCCCTTTGTCCAGAACGTCTCCGATAGCATTTTCGTATTGTAATCTTGTTAAGCTCGTAGACGAGCTTTATTAAAACTCTTGGCTTGTATAATATCGCATTCACAATCGACAATAACTGGACGAGTTGTGGAAATTGAATCACACATTTATATTATTTAAACTATTTGCCAGTATTCAATTCCGTTGTGCTGACGATTTAAATGATAGGGATTTTAACTGCAGTATACCGGTACTAAATTTAATACTATCACTCTAAAAAAGCAAAGCTCCAGATTTCTATTAATATATTGTGGTCTTATATTTGAAATCGCCAATTCTAGGAGCTAAAAGCGACGGCGTTATCGATTCGTTTGCAAAAGTTTTGAATAGATAAATTTATATGACAGTTAAGCACGGTCTTTTATTCAATGCAGTCATTTAATAGATACTTTAAGCTTACAAAATGTTGAAAGGTATGTAGTAAACAACATGCCAAAAGATTACTTCTTAACATTTTTTTACCAGTGGCGTAAGTATCGGCACTGATACATCTACCCTGTGTTCCAATCTAGGCTGGACAGATTATTATTGATTCTTAAATTCTTAGTAGCAAAAGCCAATCTAGAAATATCTGTGATATTAAACCCTTTATTATAATATAAAACCTAGTAAGTTATAGGTAATCTGCATGAGCGCAACTTCACCCATTTTTCTCAGACCTACCTTATATATTTTTAATATCCTTCTAAACTTAGAGGTACCTATTCTTAAAATATCAACTACATTAGCAAAACAGTTTATTGAGCCGTACGCTTCTTTATCTTGGTGTATGTATATGTCTGTTGATTGTGATCCCGTAGTACAAATAAACATTGAATAATTTTTACAGTATTACGTATATGTAATGGAAAGTGAATTACTTGCCGCTAAAACAACAACTGTTGGAGTATTATTCCTTTGATGCGTACATCTTTGACACAGGAATGCGAGGGCGAATAAATAAATTTTTACATCTTATGTATTGACGTGTCTCTAGTACTATGTTGTTCCTCTCTTATGTCAAACGTTAGTTTATATTTTAGTTTCAGCGAGGACTACAGGTATTTGTTAAAGAAACTCCTACTCAAGAGATAAGCACTGAGTTTTGGGATTAAATAGACATAGAAATAACTAGAGTCTACTGTCAGGATATTACATTAATTTTATATACCTGTACGGAGGAACTCATGATATTGTTGGTAGCGTGATAATGTCTCAAATCATTGCACTATATTTTTGTGAGATTCCTGAGTAAGGACTGGATTGTTAAGAATATCTGGGATAACAAACTATCATATACATAGCCAGTGACATTTATAATCCTTAGAGTAGACTGGTAAAAATACTCCATACATAGGTACGTCAAATAGCAGCGGTTAAATTACTTGCGCTCAAGGAGGTTGCTTCTGTTATTCTAAAGTCGTAACATTTAAATAGCCTTTGATGTGTGAACGCGATGTTTGTTATAGATAAGCAATGCGATATTAGAAGGCTTGAGTTGTCGGCGTAGAGTCTCACGAGTCACACCGCACTGTCGAAGACTAACTCTTTATAATCTTGAGTTTTCAATCCGAAGTACATAATATATTTTGTAATTGTAACCTTTATTTATAGGCTTCGAAGAGTTTTACTTAGGAAAATATAGACAGCTTGACTGAAGTACTCCTAATGGTTAACAAATTAGGAATAGGTTAACTTGTGTTAAGAGCAGATGCTTGTGTAAAACAAGCTACATAGCTTAGCAAGAGCATTTTAAAAAAATACTAATAATTTTTAAAACGAATTGCTAATAATAGCATTTAGAAATAAAATTTTTTGACCTTCTTATATAATGCTACTTACAAAATCAATAATTTATCGATCGGCGAAGTTGATGTTTGAATAGTTCTTGGTATACTGACTTCGAACTATATTTCTGGTCTTGAAAGTTAATTTGTCATTCATGAAAGTAGTGAGTTCTGTTTGATTTTTGTGTCTTGGTGATTTGTATGTGGAGTGGCTTTCAAACTTAAAATAGGGATATATGGAATACTGTTGTCTACTGTCCTATACTGTTAATGAATTCTTTGATGCGTATACCTTCGCCGATTAACAACTGAGGAACTCTAAGAAGCTGATAAATATATCGGAATGTAGGTGTAAATCGGTCACCGCTCGTAATAATTTGATAAAAGCAAGTGTCTGACTAGTAACGCTAAGACTTTAATAGCATTTAAACCATGATTCGACAATAACTATTGTTGATGATAAAAAATATTTGAATACATAATATATTGATATATTTCACTACCCTATTGTTTTCGTAGCGTAAATACCGCTTTCGTTTCGTAGTTCCGAGACCCATTCGATGAATAGGTAAAATACTATTGGAATCTTTGTTAGAAGATAAGCAGTACAGTTTCTGGAAATATGCCCGTCAGGCTCAATGTTATACGTGCGACGGCAATCACAGGTGGTAAACTGTGGATACAATGCACCTCTAGCCACCTACTCAGTATTATACAGACATAAGGCTATAAGTGTATGAACGATCTCTTTGTTCCTAGCAGTTCAATTATAATTTTTTTATCAGGCTGGTGCTAAGACCCGAGCTCATTGTTTTTCAAGATCTCAGTTGTTCTGACACAAATAATTATCAGCTGACGCCCGGCCCTACGGACCCTAGAGTCAGATAAACACGTCCTCGGGTCACGTACTATTGTATAAATAATCTTATCATTTCATTGACATGGTAAACTGTGGGTTATTAACGTTTGTGCACACAGCATTGTCGTGGCCTGCCAGACTTTTTTGTTTCCACCATCTCTAAAGCTCTGTCATTGCATTGGTGAGAATGAGACACCGCGTGCTTCATCACTCTCGCGCATTTGACAATGCTTTAAGAGATGATGGTAAGTGCCCCGATGTTGAAACTCGTAATGACACTATTGACGAGACCCAGTATTTTCGACTCTAAAAATGGTTAGGTTGCCAGTGGCTAGGACGAAACAGCAGTCCTACCTCTTCGCCTAGAAAGTAGTAGAAACTTCCCTAAATCTATACTTACTGTCAAGCTTTTAAATCACTACTAAAATCAAATCGAAAATACTCGATCAAGTATGCAGTAGTACGTCGACAGGATCATTTAGTAGTACTTTGTTTTTTAACCTTTTGTACAGCCTAAACGACAACTACAAATCTTTAGACTTTTTGTGCAAAATCGTTTTATGAATAACTTCGTTTGTCGAATTAGCTAACTGCATTCACGTTTTGACTAAATAGGTCAAACAAATCAAAACCGATTCGTACGTCAACTTTTTCTTCAAACTTTCGCCTTATTAAATGCCCTCCGTCAAATAACCCAAATAAATATTATTTATGATTAGTAAAAATAGTTTTAATGAGCCGAAATATAAATACACGAAATATTTTGTCTTGAATTTATCTTATCGTATTGAACTCGCTACTTTTGCCCTTGGTTTGCGACATTGAGTACTATTTACAAATAAACTATTTTAAATAATATGATCTTCATTGTCTTGAAGACAACAGAAAACAAAAAGTAAGGTAAGTACTATAGTCCTCTTTAAAATTGCCAGGATTCTCTTCTCCGAACGACATCAATATAAAAGATGTTTGTGACAAAATTGAACCAAACCTCATAGTATGGTTGGCTTTAGATCCATTTAAACCATTATTTATATATTATGCAGACTATACTTAACCAGCACACTGAAGTCCCGTTTACCCCGGTCCTAGATAAGAGAAGGAAAGACTTAGTTTGTACAAAGTCTCAAACCAGTCTCAAAGACACGCATTTGTCAATAAATTCTACGTATCCTTAGGACCGTATTTATATAACAAGTTAAATAAATTATTAAATATATATAATGTTAGTTATAAAAAATGTAGTATCAGGTTAATGGAATAACTAGGAAAATTAAATTATACGACACATAAACTGCTAGGAGTCTTAAAATGATATTGATAGTAAATTGAAAGTTGTATATTACTTACTCCTTTAATCGTAGATGTACTTAAGACTGTAAATATTTGTATTAACAATGCGCTAGTGTAAAATAAAATTGTCAAGTAAAGTCCTGAAACACAGATTTATCCTAGTTCAGGCAGGCTTAAACATAACCTTTTGAACTTCATTTATATTGTATACACTATAAATTAACGTAATTTAAGTATCAATTTTAATTTAAGCTTAAATTATTTAAGGCAGGTATGCTTTAACACTGTTGATGTAATATGTATGAGGTAGTGTAAGGATGTATTTTATTTTTTCTGTCAATAAATAAATAATAATTATTATTATTATATTATTCAGTCAACTTAGACGACCGTTTCGCATCTTATCTAATGCTAATAAAATTACTAGAAAACATGCAACTCTATTCGTTGGACGGTCATTACTATCTTGACAATAATATGACAGCGTAATGAACATTTTTATGTATTAATAACACTGTTAGACATCGTCGCAAGAAGAAGGCCATAAGAAAGACGTGACTTATCAACAAAGAGACGGATTGGCTCCCGACATACGTACATTCCATCATGCTAAAGCGCTGCACCAGATTCGCTTCACTTATTGTGAAGTACTAAATTTGCATTACTTAGGTACTGTATCTATGTTTACGATAACATTGCAGAGCATGTCTGCCTCAACATAACAACTCGTGTCGATTACCAATTCTTGGTATATCGATGAGCTTGCATTGAAATAAGTATATAATGAAGAGGTATATCGAGTACTGTACAAAAGTGTTTCCGTACACAGCTCACTTGTTGTAGTATATGTATTGAACACGGCTATTTTCAATACCACCTATCTTCGGATCTTACGACTGTTCTTATTCTTACGTATGTAAGCCTCCAACTTAAATTTGTTTTCTCACTGCAAAGTTCTTATTTTGGAACATTGGCACAATCTGTAAGGTACAGCTGTCTTTGAAATTTAACTCCGTACACGTATGTAGTTAAATTTTGCAAGAAAACAACGAAATCTTCCAAATAATGTTGCTTGAGCACTATTAAATGGTTAGGTTTTAGCTCAATGCTCAGTCAGAATTGTAGCTGGCTATGTTTAATAGAAGCACAGTTACACAGTTACAGTAATTATTGATTATTAAGTAAGAAGGCATATGATTGTAGCATATTAAAATAAATACAAATAACTAAATTACTTCCATAAGCAATGCAATAAGCTAACTTTTTCTTTTATATTCAAAATAAAAAGGTTTCCTCGGCCGTTGGAAAGAACCCTAATTTAGGAGGTATACGCGGTTTAAATTCTAAGCGAGTTAACTGGTGACAACTTTAGTCGTTTAGTTAACTAAGCAACTACGACTCAGATACTACGTCAGTTTGTTTGTATGCAGATTTTTAATTTGCGGTTTACACGAACTTACTTTTTACTAAAACTATGGTAATGTTTAACTCAATGTAGTCTATTCTAAACCAGTAATAGCAGATTTAATAACAGAAATTGAAGCAACAATGGGCCAGAAATGACTCTCACATATGGAACACTAATTTTTGTATCTACTCGGCTCGGTTACAGTTTTGCGCCACTCGCGCAACTTTATGATATTGAACATATTATGACTACCTCGGTGGCACAACGGTAATGTATGCGACTACTGCGCATGCGGTCTTGCGTTCGATTCCCTGGTTAGACATAGCGCTACTGGGGTTTTGCTGACAACAATTTTTTGTAACAGTACGGAATATGGAACTGTTTCTGGTAACAGGCTTACTTCCAGTACGTGGCACCCAAAACAATGGCTGGCGAAATGTGGCTGTACATACTGCCGTCATAAGGGAGAAAACGTGCATAACTTTTTTTTTGCCATTATTTTTATATGAAATAGAAAATATGGTCCTTTTCTCGTATGACAACGGTTTACATCTGCCTGCTCCTTCAGGGATAGGTGCGACTATGTATGTAGTTCATAAACAACATTGTATATTCAGCTTGTTATTTCTTCTTTCAACGTTGATGCGATAATCCTCAATCATTCGTGTGACGTAAGAGCTGTTAAGCTTTACTGCAGTTAATTATAATTTACACAGACTTGGTCCAGAACAAAAATGTTGACTGAGCTTAAACATGATTGCATTAAGCGATAATGCGATTTTCAATCCATCAATTTTGACAGAGTACTTAATGGACTTAGTAGTGTCATAGTACTAGATGCAGACACCAGACAAATAAGCTACCAATAAAAGTTTATACTTTTAAAATTCGATGTTGCCTCTCTACCATTTCCCTGAGTACTTTGGGTTCGATCCCACACGAGATAAAATTGTATGTTCTTCATGGCTGTTGTTTAAACATTTGCAAATTTTGCCGCAACATAGACCTTATATTTATAAGAGGTGCCTTTTAAAAAGTCGTAATCGCAGAGGTACAAAGAGACATCTACATTTCGCCAGCAATCGTATCTTAAGTCCCATGTAACCGGAATCAAGCCTATATCCCTTTCCCGGTCCGGATCCGTACTCCTATTAAAAACTTCTTGACATTTAAACCCAATATCATCAGATGCCAAAAAAGGCATGTGAATATATGTAGGTATTTACATGACATTTTTGGCATCTGGTGAGGGCATCATCACATTAATGCCCATGTCTAGTTATATTAAAACATCATTCCTAAATTCTATGATTTTGATATACAGATAATATTATCCTTACAACGTAGCCAATACATTTTTGTGCGTCATCGATATAAGCGAACTAGTGCGCGGAACATATATATATACCAATACATGTATAAGCCAAGTCCATCAAAGTCATGGCGTAGGCTCGTCCAACAATCGTCTTCCTTTGAGCATAAAACAGTAATATATTTGACATACTAATATATGATAAATATGTTTACGTGTTACCACACCGATACTTTATAAGCTGTCTGTTTTATTTACAAACTGCACCTATTAGGTAATACTATATTTGAAAGTGACATTGAATAAATTAAGCTTTATGCTAGGTGATGACAGACCTTTTTCTCGTAAGATTTAGTAATAAGGACTGTGATTGGGAACTGAAGTATTATTGTTAATACAAACACTGCTCGACCGCATTGACCGAAACGAAAAGTAGTGAATGCGACTGTTGGACTTTAGGTTTGATTCCGTGAGATTTTCATTAGGTTTTTCTGACAGAAAATTATCAGTACCAGCACTGTTTTTACCAATGTGACTGTAAGCGGCAATAGGCTCGCTTGCTTCTACGTGGAACTTAAAAGCATAACTGGCGATAATAATAACAAATATCGTTGCGTACTATGTGTGTATAATAATATGTTAAATTTAAAGTTAATTGGATTAAAGTAACAAATATCCTACATATATCCACGGGAGACGTTCAATATTTTCAAACATTTCACACAAACAATAAAATGATTTTTTTTCGGTGTAGATATCCATAATATCGGCTTACCGACTGTGACTGTATAAATCACGTCGCCATACTTGCAATCAATGTATTGAATCTCTAAAACTGAGATTTAATATGAAAACATCTAATCAGGAAATTTAAAGCCTGAAGCGAAAGTTAAAAGAAAACATTTATTTACACACACATTTTATTAAATGGATGTAAAGTCAATACTTTAGTGTATAAATCGATGTCATTATATCGGCTTAAAGCGCCCATCATTTTGGTAGCAACAATGCAGTATTTGTGATTACCTATCGATCACTATAAGCGGCTCTCATGGCGTCCCGAGCCTTTTGAAAACGCATAACATAACATCGCGCTTGTATCTGCTCGTAAAGATAGGCAAAGGTGGTTTGTAATGCTTAATAAATATAGGTGGATTTTGATAACTAAGTAAATGAATGTTTCGAGTCTAATGGATCCGTGTTTCACCGCCGAGCTTTTCTCGGATTGGTAAATGCGCTTTTAGCGCATCGACCCGAGAGTAAAGCCGGGGATCTCGTAATTGACTATCGCACGTGTATTTAAGCCTACGTCACTGAAACACATAGTTACGCATGTTTCGCTCCACCTAATAATGATGATTTTATAGAAGTTTGAGCTAATGTTCAATTTACCTTCATACCAAATTTTATCAAAATAATATCAGCAATTTACGCAAAAAGTAACGATCATAGTTCAATTTGTCTTTATAAATATGTATTATTAGCATGGATTCAATTATATCCTAGTAAATATAACATTTTTTACTACCATATATTCATATTCTGACAAAACAAAGAAATATCGTAACATGATATACATGATGAAATATTGTTCAATGCAACATTTTTTGCATCAACAATTTTTACGGTTTTATTTCAGTGAACCGTAATATCTAAGCACCGAATCCAAACAGGACAGCCTACATTTATAAGCAACTACATAACATATGATATGACGACCCATGGCAATATCTTCAACTGAAGTTATTACGGAACGAAACGGCAACATAGCGAAACGGTAACATTAAAACACTTAGTCAAAGCAGTATAACGTTCATTCCTGTGAACTATAAAAGCGTGGTTTACACAATGCTCAACTTGCAAGTAGGCGAAGTTTATGAGACTCGGCCGTCTCAAATGACAAAACAAAAGGTGTAGCTGGTATCCGAGACGGTGAAGTTGGCGGCTTCGTGAGCCGAACCCGTCACTCCAAGTTCGATTGAGTGTGTCACCCCCTAAGACTCGAGTTGATTTGAATTAAAAAGGCTGTGAAGAGACCCCTTTGAACGGAATATGTAAAGTTCCAGTCGGTTACACGAGCTACTGTGGAGATTTTGATGACGAATTAGGTTTATGGAATGGGAACGCAGTTTTATTAGGTGAAAGTAGTCAGGTGTTTAAAACATGATTAGTTTTAACGAAATAAACATTTGTATTCGATTATATTGACGTCATTATATGCACTGCCTGCATGGATGGCAGTGGTTTCGGTGGTCACATAGCTGTGTCACACTCTGTGTGAGTTCGATCGAAAATATTTCTACGATCTACAAATTGTGGTGCCGAGTCTGGTTTTCTTTATATTCATTATTTCGATGATTACATAGGTTATTATAGAATTAGATTTACAGATAACGTAAATTAACTAGATGTTACAACAAAGTACATGCTGTGCCCGACTAGCTGACATACACCAACTGTCTCCGTTCTCCATTGTTATATTCTTCCTAGATAAAGCAAGTTTATACAAATTTTCGTCAAAATCAGCTCATCGGCTAAGAAATAAGCACATGACAATCCGATACACAAAAACAAAATAATTCTCAAGACCTTGGTCACACTAATTTTGGATTCGTAAAGCCTCAGATCGTTCCTATTGCTAACATATTGTGAACTAGTTCCGTAGCATGAATACCTAATAGAGTAAATGTTCAAATAAAGCAAATTGATTGGTACGAGTTAAGTTTGGAACATTAGGCAAAAGAAGCTTCCAAAAAGATGGCATCGATGTCATGCTATCGCTCGGATTTGCATAAAGGACCTTGTTGTCCAAAAATAAAACAAACGCGGTTCAGACTTACAAATCGCAAAGAAAAGAAACTGAGTTTATTTATTAAAAGACTAACAGTGCCTTTGGCTGCAGTCATAACACAAGCAACGAGATTATTGTGCTAACAAAATGCATTAAAACTGTTACTGGTCATTGTCCAGGTGGCATATGTAAACCAAACCTATACTAACTACAACATAGCCAGATAACGTATTTATATAATAAAAAGTGTCATATGTTGGCATTGGTATTACTATAATTGGTTCTTGTGTTTTAAACGTATATATGAACAGACAGATACGTTGTGTTTTAAAGTACTTATTATTACTATTACATACAAGATATGTAGCGTAGTCACAAGAAAACATTTTATAACTGTTTTTCAAAATGCTGCTGATCTATTATTAAATATATTTTGGATATATTATCTTTTATCTTTGATTGATAGCGCAGGAGTGCCTTTGGTATTACAACGTCTTTTAACGATTACTATCAGTTGTTATTGGCATACCACCTTGTGGTAATCGTTTACTGAACTTTACTGCAAAAACGTTTGAAAAATTTATTTTTGTTTCCATTGTTGTATGTCTATATATAACATTGCATTTATTGAAATTCGATTCCAATTAATTACAAGTTATCATTCGCCCTGAATATTTTTACCATAGATGATCGCCGGTTACGTGTACCGCGAACGCTAATGTAAATATTAGGTAGTTTGTCGCTAATGCGTCTAAATCGAGGCACAAGAGCGAGGCACGCAAGCCGTGGCTTCGTGAAATTAATATCAGTTTCTAAATAAGTGTCCCGCAATGTGGGTTTTTGTCAAATGTTGGAACATCGTACTGCGGCAGTTTTGTTACTGATCGTTCATAATTTTGCATTCCGCCAACATAAATGAGTTCGACTCTTAGAAATTCAGATTAGTTTTGTAAAATATATATTGTTATTTTGTGGTTCTTCCAAAAATAATAAATGGTAGTATAATGCTGCGGCTTTGCGTGTATCTGACGTTTATGGAAGACTAGCACTAACATATATTTTACTCTTTGTACGCTAATAGTTACGGTATCCAATTAACCGTTTTACTCGGCTTTTTTGTACAACGTATTTCTGTCTACGTAACAATGGTTGGTTTTTTATATGCTACCTAATAAGAAGTCAAAATCTTAAAGATGCTAAGTTATAAAAAGTCGTGGTCAATCTAAAAATACAGACAGAGTTGGACTTCAAGATTAAGTACCAAATGGTTTAATATTCTTCAGAAAATTTGTCGATTATCATAAAATAACATACATATAATCTTATCAAGAAAATGCCAGTTATTTGTCGTTTAAAGATCATATATGTATTATTTGACATAATAATTTTATTTAGTTAAAATCATTAAAGTTTGCGATGTACACGACAAACATCATGTAATAGCCAACTAGCTGGAGTACGTTTTTCAATATAGCAAATGAAAATCTTTTTCTCAATCGGGCTTCGTTTTCATGCACTTACAAAGTTGCCTATTCAAACGTTACAGTCCCCACAAAGAGTTCCGACTCAAGGGCAAAGGTCAGAACTTGAATCTGTTGATATTTTAAAAGAAGTGAAGTGGTAAAATATTAGTGGGAAACCATCGAAAGTTCTCATAACAGATCGTATTCATTTTGAGCTGTTTTAATTTTTATACATTTGGTTTAGATCGAGCCTGTATAAATGAAATTGTACGCTGGTAATTTTCTGATGTGAATGTCAGAGTATACTTAAATAGTCTATGCCGCGGAACGCGAGTACTCGACACTTTTGATGGTAACACGAGATGATAAACAACGAAGACTTTACAAAATTCCCTTTGTTACCAGCTAGTTACGAAGCCTGTGGTCGTATTCAATAACAAACCCAGCTCGACTTCAGTTCGTTCGAACAATCTTGATAGTCATTAACTTTTTTTATTTCTCTATAAACTTGTGAGAAAAATAGCTTCTTAAAAACGGTCTCTTGTTACCTAATGTGGTAAGATTTATTCAGAACGTCGATTGATACATTCTATTGATAGATTTTATTATGTTTCTTCTATTGTTGACTGCTGTCTGTCGATAAGATGTGTTATAAACGTAACTCCATCTGTTTTATAATATTGGTTGTTGTTCTTGAGTATCAAAAATGAATAGTGCAGTTGTAATAAATGCAAATGCTGTATATGAGAAGTCTGGCAAAGTGTTATTGACTTTGATTGTCAAGAAATTAACTGTAACAGTTAGCGTATAAAGCTATGTTTAATTCGGGTCCTAAAACAGATTCTAGAAATATATGTGTGATACCTTCTTCCTACCCTGTGGAAAATATTGTATTAGATCATGTTACCTTGTTGTATAATATATGAGAATTAGCAAAAAATATAATTAATAAAATACTGAACGTGATTGCCAAGCCACCGATAATTGGTTGGTATAATTTACAAAGTTTGTAATAGAAATCTCAAATGTTTCTTACTAAATGGATAGACTCAGCTTTTATAACATGGCTGCTGATAATAACTAGTGTAGTACATCTTTACTTAGAGACACACAAAGTCATGCGTTAAAATAAATCCAAGCTAAATACAGTTCGTGTTAACACCTAAATAAAACGGATATTTGTTTGATATTATACACTGTTACATAATTAAAATTACATTTAAAATAGTCCATTTATGGCAACAGAATGACTGGTTTCTTTTCAACAATGGTTAACGTCCTCAATACTTTTAATCGATTGAAACCAATACGATGTTTTAAACACATGATGAGAATTATGCTAGATCCTTTTGGCTTTCGACTAAGCTGTACTTTCGATCTTCATTCATTATGCTACTTGCGTTAACCTATCCTGATAATAATTATTTAGCTTACCTGGACGGCTTACTAACTATGCAAGTATTTAGAAAACTAAATCTAAAGAATCTCCACTTACAATGTACCGTATACCTACGTTGAATAAGATCATACTTACAGACGTACGTATTTATTTGTAAACTTTAATTATAAATTTAAACAAACGTGAGGATATAGTAATATTAACAACAATGTAAAGTAGCTCAGCTTAGCTGCCTATAAAAACCAAGCGAAATAATAAACACTGTACTGCATGCATATTAGAAAAACATATTAATTCGTAATAACTCATATCCATGTATTTAACAAGGTATGGTTGTCCTTGCAGGCGTAGTCATAACATTAAAGAATTGAACCTTTTTAGTTAATCTATTTGATTATATTTTATGTTCGCATTCAGCATAACGGTAGCCTTGAAGCTCGAAATTCAAACTTTAGGAACAATAGGACCTCTATCGAGGCTGTATTATGTAAAGACTACATAGACAGATTAACCTATTTTTTATTTAAGGTATACATTAGGTAGTAGGTATTTCGTCTTATAACTGGAGTAGAGCCACGTCAACGATTAGTCTGATTAACTAGCCATTACTCTAAATAAAAGTAAGTTTTCCCGGCTAAACTAATCCTAGTTTTGGTTCTAAGGTCTTAAGTTTGTAAAAGCACTTGAATAAAATATATATAGTGTGGCTTTCAAAAAATACTTGTTTCCTTGACGTTTGGTGAACAGGATTGTCGACAGCATAAATATAGCTGGCGGTATTTTACCCCTCTGTCTGTCCCTGAGAGTGAATGTGATAATGTTTATATTTACGAAAACAGGATGCTTATAACATACTTACCCATCTCATACTCGTGTGTGCAGTGTAGTTGGCGCTCACGTCGTCTAACGAGGTTACCTGCCACGCACCTGTTAATGTGTTTCGCTGCACTGTTTTGTCCATAGATGTCTCTTTAACTTCCAGCTTCTATGCCTACCAGATATTCATTTAAATTACACACTGATTCTTTTAAATTTGTCCAGTGTTAACTTGATATATTTAATGAGATCTAATGTTAGTTTATACGAAATACTAAGTTATATTGTTTTAAATTAACAATTAATAAATTGTTGACTTAGAGATAAAAGTTTAGTGCATACCAAATCGCCATCGTAAAGGTTTGATGCTTGGATTAAACAAAGATTTATGTAATGTTTTTTCTGACGGACAATTCTTAGTAGCTGTCGTCTGGTACTCAAACGGCCTTAGGTTCCCTTACTTGAGACTGAAACATAACTGCTAGAATCTGTTTGTTATACATTTCTGGTAAGCCCTTAAAAGCTCTATAGATTAGCAAATACGTATTGTACACAGATAGATATTCATATCAATACCAACCGACTACTCTTAACATCGATGGCGTACTATGTTCAGTAGCTCACCACATCTCGTCGCGAAAGTATATTTTGTTCTAATGAAAAGCTGGTAATGAGCAAATAATAAAAGGTAAACTTTTGTTCGGGAGACGCCACGGTGCTGATTACAGTAAGCTTTCATGGGAGCCATAGTGGCGTTGAAACGGATGACATACTTTCCACTCACAAATACGAGGATTTTTCCACGTTCGTCTTCACAACGCTCTCACGTACCAAGTTAAACATGTGTATTTACAGTTTTGCCAAATCTTTAATTGTACGTAACGTAGCGATATGAGCACATTCGAATTGTAATTTAATGTATACAAAACTGATCTTAAGTAGGTACATGCGCTGTACCTTATATTTGTTGTGCTCAACTGTGGCTCAACTGTATTCAATTGCCATTGTAATGCAGTTTTGCGTATCACGTAACATTTATGTCAACCGTCTTCATCTCTCTCTCTGTCTCTCTCTGTCTCTGTCTCTTGGATAATTACTGAAGATTATAAAACTTAAGGATGTAGCATTAGCAAAGCTCTGTCACTCTTTTTACATTCCAAATTATGCAGTATATAATATCATATCATATAAATTTTACATATGAGTATACATAGACCTATTGCCATATATTATTTTATACATAAAGATTGTGATGTATCTTAAAAAGATGACTCGCAAAAAGTGCACAGTGGCTACGTTTTAGTTTTATTTGGTTGTTGCCATGTGACGGGACTCGCCAGTGTTTCTCACGCTTTGCCACAGTCATAAACGCACGTGTTTCAAGAGACCATTACCAGGGATCTGAGTAGGTGTACTGACTCATTACTTGTACACTCAAGACTTAGCTTAGGCGTAGCAAACAAATATATAATAATAATAATAATAATAATATTCTATCACATACACACAACACCATCTAGCCCAAACTAAGCAGAGCTTGTACTATGGGTACTAGACAATGGATAAACATACATACATATACACTTTTTTTTTTTTTGTAAATACATACATATTATACATAGAAACACCCAGACCAAGACAAACATCCATGTTCATGCACACAAATGTTTGACTTGTGCGGGAATCGAACCCACGACCTCAGGCGTGGCAGTCGGTTACACTAACCACTACGCCATCGAGTCGTCAAAATATGATATGAAAAGGCATGTATCCCAACAATATAAATTTACATAAAGAAACACCAGATACCAGATCTGGGTATCTAATTTACGATTGACACTTGCATAAGCATATACACGTATGGTATACAGTCTAGATAGTACCTAATTCATACATAGTTTAGTTGTAACATGCCGAGTGCATTGGATCCGATGTGCGACAGACCCATTCATATCGCAAACTATAACTTGCTTGCTATAAGTTTATTAACTCATAATATAAATACCGCTTCGTAAGTTCATTCCTCTATTATTTGTATACACGTACTGTAGCGAAGCATTACTTACTGTTACAATTTCTTTAACACTCCGAGCTTGTCTGAATGACGATTGCGTTTGGCCGTAGACTTGCTACACATTGTTCTTCAATTAAGTCACTGGCAGCTACGTCTACTATGTATTGCCATATAATAGGAATAAAGTCTCAAAGGCGATAGTCACTTCTAATTATATTTGTTTTGGATGCCTGATAAAAGAAAAAGATTCATTAACAAAATGTGTTCGAACAACTTTATTGCTCGTATCTCACGATTCTATGCTGAGATAAAAAGCAAAGACATGGTATATCTGTGTATCAATTGTCATTCAAATCCGTTCAATGGTTTATGCGTCACCAAATTACAAACAAAGAAACATCTTCATAAAGTTTCACTTTTATAATTGAAATTAAACTACTATATACGGATTTTATCGCGGTATTTATTTTACACTTTATTACAAAATTTTGAAACTGTTACACTACTACTAAATACTATAAACTTTACTAATTTTTAAGCAAATTAAATTATTAAAACTATTAAAACTATTTATATTTAAGATTACACTTTCCTCGACGTTTCGGTTGCTTTTCAGCAGCCATGGTCAAGGAGAGACTAAGATGGTAGTTGTCTGAATGTTCCAGTGTCGTTATTTTATAATATTATCAGTACTTATATAACCTAGTTCGTTTATTGAGTTAGTTTATATATTTCATAATTGACGAACGAGGTGACAAAAACGAGCTTCCATGATCATCCAAATTTAAAGGTTATCAAGAAAATGTAAAATTCACATCTGATTTTTTTGAAGTGCCCAATATGATATGAATGTCTCCAGATACAGTTAAAATAAACTAAAACGCTATTACTGTCGTTAGTATTACTCTGTTGTATAGTAAAACAGAACATCGGCCAAGTCCTTCACAATAAAAACCAAATATTATTTTTATCGCACTAATCATGTCTTCTTTTGTATTTTATTATACAAATGAACGAATCCGTCAGTGACGTACATCTTTCGCATGAGGCCAGATGGCGGCTCTTCAAGGGCTACGTCCGTTAAAAACAATGTATAGGGTTATAAAATACGAAAATCAAAAGTTAATAATATGAATTATGAACTATGCATTAGTAATACTGTTCATAACCTTTTTGATATTGAGACTTAAACTTATACACGCAGCAATAACTATATACATTTTGTATTTAATTAATATTATCTGCATTTCTTTTTGGATACACGAGACTTTTGTCTCCGATTGATAAGGCCGAGATATTAAGTTAATAATTAACCTATATTAGACATTTCTATTACAAATTAAACACCTGTCTAATCTTTTTCTTACGTATATTAGTAGTTATTTCCTAACCGGATACTTACTTGGAGATATTATATTTGTGTTGCTATTGGCAACTGGTTATAGGCAATCGTACCAATGATAGGGCTGTCACCTATTGAGTTACATTGTTGTCACTTGTTTCTTGAAAGGGCAGACAGACCATGAAATGCATCTATCGCAGTAAATGCACACCGTGGTCTCCGTCTGACCTTGTATCAAAAAATTATATACCTACATATCGTAATACATGTGTACCTTTATGGATATATGCCATATATGCTCATTGTATTTTAATATTCGTTGGCTTAATGGTCTATTCTCATAATTGTCTTCGATTTTTATTTGTTACTACAATTGTTCTTCACAATGAGATTGGTGCAATATCACTAAACGATGACAGAATGGTTCACGTCGGCATCCCTACAGAGGTAGGCAAAGGTTCGTTACACCCAAATAAGGCTGGCTTTATTAATAGGTAATAGACGGCAAGTCTATTGTCGTCTACCGGTCACAGATCCAGATTCGTACAACTAAGAATTCCTTGACAGATAAACCCAATAGCAGTTTTGCTAGACCTGAGGATAGAATGCGAAAACTTACGTGCTGTATGATATAATTGGAGGATATTAAGACTGGTGATAACTATGGTATACAAACATATATTTGATAAATAAATACATAAGTCAAAGAGGAGGAGGACTTCCAGTCTGATAATTTCGTATCTCTTATATGTTAATAATTGCCCTTGTCATTTGCAATTTCCTTTCTTATAATCTTATACTTTAGTGTTGTTGTTTAACGTGAACTAATACTATAAATGTGGAAGGTGGATAATATGAATATGTTGGATATTTTTTTGTTGAAACACTAATATATATTACACATTAATTACAACCCCCGCACTAGAAATAACTACAGTCAGACTCAGACCAATTATTTTGTGAATCATACAATTGTTTGTCATGTATGGGGATCAAATGCACTATACTCGGCGCAGAGGCAATGGGGTGGCGATTACTTAAACCACAACGCCTGCTGTGCAATCTTGATTAAATCTAGACATATAGATATAGAATGTACTCTGGATATCACGTGGGATACTTTTTATACCGGTATGCTTTCCTGCAAGCGACGCTGTAACACAAGCTTGTACTTAATATGAAACTTTATACCGGGAACGCTATTCTAAGGTTGTTAGTAATTAGTTTCGCTTACAAATGAATAGATAGAGTTTTGTATTTAATATAATAGACATATCAAGCAAAATAAGTCCACAATTATAAATTTAATAGCTGACCCGCGCAACTTCATCTGCTTCATATAAGAGAATCCTCCATTTTTGCAACATTTTTCATTGCTGCTCCGATCCTATTAATCGTAGCGTGATGTTATATAGCCTTTACTCTTCCTCGATAAATTGGCTATCCAACACTGAGAGAATTTTTCAATTCGTACCATTAGTTCTTGAGATTAGCGCGTTCAACCAAACAAACAAACTTTTCAGCTTTATAATATTAGTATAGATTACTTAAAAGTTCAAACTTCCCTTTGCGAGGTAACCCTAACTGCCAAGAACATAATTCTATACAGCAACATGATATGCCATTTTTCTTTAAACGACATTTGGACTTCTGCTATGCTATGTAAGTAACAAACCACACAGTCGGCAAACAGTTCGTGATAGGTATACGGTATTGATTGAAAACGTTCCTATGATAGTTAGGAATGCATTTTCCGTGTAGATCAGTCAGGTTATATGTATGTGCCAAATTAGAGACGATAGCGTTTAGCTATTATTAAATACTGTATTATAGTCAAGTGACTGAAGAGTCTGGTTTTATTAAAACTCATTCATATGTATTTAGGTAGCTGTATGATGTTATAGTTTATGTTGGATGATCTTATCTTATCTTATGTGGGGGCCAGTCAGTGCAGACTGGTGACATTTCGACCCAGTGGGATCTTTTGTGTCGACTCGCCCAATAACGACTGCCATTACATAGATGTTCATGGCAGCCGGGACCGACGGCTTAACGTGCTCTCCGAGGCACGGATGTTAGATGATAGTTTTACTCTTTTATAGCACTGGCTGACTAAGCGTCTTTATAATATTTTTATGTCTATCACCGTTTTCTGATAAGTCTTTTGTAGAGTCATGCAGGGTATCACAAATGGAAATTTGACTTTTTTCTAAACACTTTGGCTGTTCTTTTGCGAACCTGGCAACTATAACTCAAATGTAACACTTATTTTCTTGTATGTTACTTTGGGACCAGTGTCAATCAGAAGTTATAGCTTTCGATATTATAACATTGGATAAATTTTAAAATATTATGTAAATATACCTACATATTTACATAATATTGTCTTCTATTTACGCGAATATTATTCATTGAAATTAAACTACTATATACGGATTTTATCGCGTTGTTTATTTGACACTTTATTACATAATTTTGAAAACTTTTACACTGAAAACTTTTACTATTAAACTTTACTAATTTTTAAGCTAATTAAATTATTATTAAAACTATTTTTATTATTAGATATATTACTCGGTTTAACATGTGGATGAAAAGGTTTGTCTTTTTTTAAGGTATGATTTATACTTCAATGATATACAATTAATCATCAATCAATTTAAATTTTAGCCTCGAACTAATTTAATAACCATTCTTTAGAATCCTTAATAAACAAACTGCCGTGGCTTAAAGACTTTTTTCGCCTTTCTCTTATAGCTTTTACTCATAAATAGAACAGCAAACACAGTTCAGTTTACCTATTGTAACTATAATAAAATTTGTGTATTTATGAACTAATATCTCACAATTGCTCAGTCGATTGACATTATGTTATCAAGTGATGCAAATGTCCGAAGGACATCGGCCTTTACAAGCGTAGCACGCGATTCTTAGGCGATATTACCATAATGACCACACAGTGTACTATTGTACTGTCTAATGACCTAGTAATCTTTCTAGTCCTGTTAGTACACCTTCAACTATATTCAACACTACGTACGCAAACATGTTTGGACTTATTTGAATGAAATTTCAAACCATCCCTGACGTGCAAATCTCTATTTTTAAATATCGAAAATTGTTGATTGAATATTTACACCGTACTGTCATATTTTGTTCCGCATATAGGGATGAAAAAAGTTATTTGACACCTTGGCTAAATCGGAATATTTGTTTTGAATCTAAAATCTGAAATTTCAATGTGTTTCTATTATTTGCATTTCGTCATGTCATGTCGTTCATTCACACGAACATTTTATTAGATTTAAAATCTGTGTACTACAAAATATTTGAATAGACAGATCGAAATTAGTAAACGGCTCATTACTTTTTATTTCAAAAAAGTTCTGTATTTAAAAATATTTATATTATTTGACGCGGTACACGATTGAACAGTAAATTTATTTTAAATGATTGACGTCGGCACCCTCGTTACTATTTCAAGGTTGATAAAGATTTTTCTTATCTAGCTGATAACAGCATCTAATGACCTACTAACCAGAGATTTTTTTGAAGTGAGATAATGCGAATTAGACTGTCTCTACGCATCGCCAATTAAGAACATTAAATATTATTTAAATAGTGGTATAATACAATATAAATTAATATGTAGATGATGTCTGCCAGCTAACGAGAATGATATTTCTGACTCCTAGATTTTTGCTATAGATCTTTTTGTTTTTATTCTAGGTTATTATTGCATTTTAAGGATAGCTAATACTAAATATTTTAATCTCAGGACTAACTTCCTGCATTATTGGTGTCGTAGTATAATTGGTACTTCTGCGCTTGATCTCTCTCCGGTCGTGTCGGATTGCCGTCCCATCGGATTATGAGAGTTAGGGAACAGAGAGTGCACTTGTGTTTGCGCACACACTTGTGCACTATAATATCTCCTGCGCAGATGGCCAGTCTCTGTTAAGACTGGCCGCGTGGCCGAAATTCGGTCTGGAGGACATTATTATTATAATTGGTACTAGGTAAACTTAAGATCCGACTAAGTTAAGATAGTGTGGTTAATAATAATATGTTAGGCAACTCACTCTCAATCAATCAGCTTACCGCAGACCACAGACATAAGCCTCTTCCATTTTGCACCACAACATTTTAATATAGGCAACTCTCACATCATATGTGCTCATAAACTGCTAAAATCGATTAAAATACAGCTTTCATTCAATAAAGTTAAAGTCAAACAACAAAAACTTGAATGCATACAATGTTGTATTACAAATAAAACTATCAACTATCAATGCAAAAAATTCGATTCTAAATAAAATCATTTGGACGTTATTTTGAAGCAGTTTTTTAGTTGCCTAGCTAAAAATAGACCTTTTTCGTACGGTAACAAAAAAATGGGTATCGGTATAGTTTTGGGGTTTTAATATCATGTCTGTTTGTGAATACAATGAAACTAAAAAGTAGCACAATCAAAAAGGCTCACGTCTCCAGTCAACGTTAGCAATAAAAGCGAATTATTTAACGTTGACGCGTACGCTGTAACTAAAAAATACAAAAGTTAACAGACTTAGGCGTGGGATCATTGGATTGTTCATTATTTTTACTTTTTACACCGGCCAGTTAATGTGTACCAGATATGTAAGAGGTACATGTATTGTGTTTCACATGTCACGTAAATTTCAAATATTTGTAATTGATGATTATCAATATTTGGCGATTAATCATAATAGATTAATTTTAAAAAATAGCATATATATGAAAATATACGTAAATTGCAAAAATCTAAATGGCAGCAATGTAAAAGGTTGCAATTTTGCATTGAGAATATATGTAGTTTTGTGATTTCTAATGCGTATATTAACATGCACTTGTTCAGAATTTTAGTTATAATAATATATGACAAGTTTTCAAACATGCTAATAGACAATTTTATTATTTCTCGCAAGGTTCACCAGTTAAGATAGCGTATTAAATTACGTTCGGGTTTGCAAATGTTATAATAATGTTGGTATCCCAACATTTTATACGGAAAATCTATACATATTCACTTATGAATCTGAATCAATCTGATTAATCTATAATTTACGCATTTCAATACTGATTGGCTTGAACATAATTTTGTTGTTATAAATCATATAACTATATTCATAATATAGACTAATTAAAATAATTTAAACCAATTTAGAATTATATCATACCTATAAAAAAACGTATGTCTTCAAAAATTTTAATCAACATTATGCCATATTAAAACTAAATTATTTCCTTAAGCCGTGACTAAAAAAGAAATCATTGTCATAGAATATATATAAACGTGAACTATGTAGATAGATAACTTACTTTAAGTAAGTTACTTTTATATAAACGTTTCTTACAAAAGAAACCTTACTTCTAGAAAAGAAATGCTCGATCCATGATATATAACAGTTAATCACATTAATTCTAGCTCATATCCAGTGTGTTTTGGTGAGCATACAAGACATGCAAATCGAACTAAAGAATAAAGAGGAAACAAGGTGGATTTTACTTCAGAAACTGATGTAAGAAACATTTTATCTCTCTATACCATATTTGGCAATCAAGCACTCTACTTATGTAAGTCGAATTATAGTCTAAAGATAGCTACAGTTGACGTAAACAAACTCACCTTACCAAAAGTAATAGAGCAATAGGAAGACTAAAAATATTCTTATATGAATGTTTACAACCCGTTTTGATTTAAGGAAGTGTTATCAGTCAACAGAATAAGTAATTACGGCGAGTGATGACAGGACGCTTTGTGTAGGCCGCGTATGTACACAAGAGCCTGTCGACGAAATGATGCGTTGACTCGACATGTTGATTCTAAACCGACGAATGACATCATTATCAGAGCCCTTGTAGACCAAACAGATAAAAACCGAGTCAGCTCGTGTTCTTTCTGAGAAACGTTCTACCGGCGCATAAGTCGATCGTATCTACACCATAGTCCGTGTCATTTGAATACCAGTTGATCATGCTTTTTTTATGTTACAAGTGCGAATTAAATTTGATATTTGATTTCTTACAAAGTTATTGTATAAAGGTGTCTGGAAGACATGACTTAAATTATAATGTATACACGGTACTATGCCTGATTTTCTAAAATCTGTAATGCATAAATAAAGCACTACTTTTGTGAACTAAACAACCAAACTGCCACCATAATACTGACATGCGTACTCATGTTAAAATATTAACAAATAAACTCCTACGCGCATCACATGTTATTTCTTTTGTGGGTTAAATGTAATCGATGATTTATGAAGATTGACGCATTTAATTGGTAGCGGATATCATAAAAAAAACTATTTGTTGTAGATGTTCTTATAAACGTGGTACTAATAAATTTATACGCATCGAGCGATTGCCTCTGATTTCAATAATCACTAGCAGTAAAAAATATTGTCCTTCTGTAAAGATTAAGCTATCTAAATAATAAATTTAAGAGGAAAAGTTACAAGTTGACTGCCAAATAGAGATTATGTATCGTTTATAATCTTACCAGTATTATTTCTTTAGAATAGGTATATTGGATAGTAGATATATCAGCGATAGTGGATAGAGGAAGCAAATCATCTTCAGCAAAAACTAAATAAGGCACTTAAAGTCTCTTAGCGACTTGCACTCGTATCATTACAGCCGCCGTAATACGCTGCAGTGTAGCATATTAAAAAACTAGACACATTTAATTAAAACATTTTAACAAAAATAGATACACGTTCATTAATATTTGAGATAAAACAGGTTTAAGCGTCTGTCAAAAATGTTGGTAGTTTATGAACACTTTTTGTTATTTTTGTTAACCGCGAACTAGAATTCTATCGCGTAGCGTCTGCGGTCGCAGGCAGCGTGGTTAATCGGACAAAATCTCACCTGACTGTTGTCGACGGGCGCAATAAAAACAAAGTTTTATAAACTAATGACAGCTGTCAGTCTGACAGATGTGGCCGCCACAGTTGAGCACGTTTAATCGACACAATGCGACAAAGATGGACGACTCTTCATGGAGTCACAAATGCATGGAGACTCATATGTCGTTTACGATATTGATGTTGTGTACTGTTATTATTTAACTGTTACTTCTGTCTTTTAAATACGCAGTGAAAGAGAAAGATACCATGATCTGGGTATACCTCCAAATAAAGTTCGTTCAGATCCCAGAGGTATACAATAACTATCGCCTATAATCAGGAATTAGGCTGTTGCCTACTGAATACAGTTTGAGACTCAGTTTCTCTCGGTTAGAAAGTTGTCAGTAGCAATACTGAGAATTTTCTAACAGAGGAACGCAAATACTCTTATCCTGACCTGGAGACCAATATACCCCAAGCATTAGCGTCGGGACAGTTACTTTCCATAAGCTGGAACACAGCACAGCAATATAACTTCTGTCTTCTATATATTAATACGTGAAGCAAAACATTTTGTACCCCTTTTTTTACGAAAATTGCGCAGACGGAGGAGTATGAAATTTGGCACAGTTAAAGTTTATATAGAAAAGGAGGGGCAAACCCTAATATTGATATAAAATATATATTAGAAATGTATTAAATTAATGAAAAAACACTACACGCACACAACCATGCATTTGACACACGCTGTCGAAGCGCGTAACTATGGTTACATACATCAATATATAATGACATATATCAGCAATATCTTACAGGCAAACTTTGGTCGAATTTCGAGCACTCGGCGACCGCTAGTATTCATAAATATCCACTTCTGGTCTGGATGTGTGCAAACCGCCACATCCAATATTTTATAATTCCTAGTTGTAAACCTATCAGAAGTTAATCGCACTAGAGGACAAATTAACTTTATTTAAGTCACTAATAACTTCGTGAATTGTCAACGGTAGCTCTGTCCCTAATACAAATTACTTGTTAAATAAAAAGTAAAACTATTATTATGTCATAATGATGTAACTACTGCTCAATGCTACATTTTTATTCATTTAGTTCTACCTATGAATGTTGTCCTATAGGAGGGCAAAAGTCTCTGACTTTCTAATCATATATTACGCGCTAATTCAGTCTTTCGTAGTTTATCCAACTGCTAATAGCCAGAAGGACAATTTTTCCCAGTTTGATGCTGCACTTACCTCAAAGTTCATGCACAAGCTATTGGCGCGAACGACATGCGCAGGTTAAACATGCGCGTAAATCTCGCGTAGCTCATGGCATTAACATGTGTACCAACCGCGTAAATACCTCAACTTATATAATACTATCCGCGTCATATAGGTACAAAAGCCATCATATTCAGTACTGACCGAAATCATATATGTATATACCTACGTCACTGAGTTAAAAATACACTTTATAAGTATATTTTTAGTAAACTATAATTAGGTTACTCTCCATTCCTTTAAGTACTCTGTGATTAAAATAATCCTTTCGGTTCTATTTGACGATGTGCTCAAACAATGATTCATACTTTCGCTCAAATAAATCTAGTTAGGACGTGCGTGGGTGTTAGGAACGGCGTTGCATTAACGAATTTCATATTTGGCTGACTATTTGCTTGAGTAATAAAATAAATGTTGACCTGCAGTTTTACCTTTGATTGCATGATGTTCAGATTATACGAGTCTAAAGTCCGTAAGCTTTAGACCTCTTCACAACTCTAAACAAACTGACTTAAACGTGGACATATTCTCAGCTTACTATGCACACGCTGTTAAATATATACGAGAACACATACCAGTGATCAATCGTTTACCGGTATATCTACACCTATTAAAACTTGATTCTAAATCTAATATCTAAAGACCCGCGGGTAGTAACCCAGTCGACACGTTCACGCGAGTAAACATAATTAAGTAACTACATATAATATACTGTATAATATACGTTTGAAAATAATAATAACCTTTCGCCGAAAACGTTAACACGTCACACAATAAATCAGTACTACCGTCGCGAATATGTCTACAGCAAACGGAACAAAATATTTCACGACGTGTCACTAGCATCGCCGTCACCGTTTGCTGGCGAAAAATCACTCATCTATCGACAACAAAGTTTGCTGTGTTACTCGTATATTTCAAGTGTTCGATGTCAAAGTAAATCGCGAGCGCCAGTTACTGCCAATTTAAACCTTCACTGAGCCTTTGACTGAGTTGACCGTGTGTGGTGTTCAAACAACAGTTCAGGGAGATACTGTTACCAAACGCCAAGGTTTTTTTATAGCTCCCGCATACAAGCAATACAGCAGTTATACACAGATGATCGGTACCGGTCTGTAATAAAATGAGAATCCTCAGAGGGGCGCTGCTGCCCCTTTTTGTGGCCATCGTCTCCATACTCGGAGTTCAATCCCAAAGGCAATACGTCAAATGTAAGTATTTATTGTCAATAGTTATTGATAAGTAAATATGTAGGTTAAGTACAGTTTTGTTTCGCTTCAATATTGTAAACAATACGAGTGTGTGGCGATTGAAGGATTGTTTATGAATCTACCAACTGCTTTTGAACTATATGTATAGAAACTGCCATGCGTGAAAAGATAGACCGTTGTATCTAAGTTGTTTTACACTTGAAATGAGTGAGATATATTACTGAAAACCAGTAAATACCTTATCTTTTTTACAAAATGGAAGTCTTGTATACATAAAGAAACCAGCCTCCGATGCTTATATGATGATTTTCAAGGATGCTTACATTTCTATTGCATTTTACAGTATACATATGCATCCAAGCCGCCGATTTCTATACCTATAATAAGCATACAGGTATACTTGTAAATCGTAACAGCAAACCAAACATTTCAGACTACCTACACACTGTCACAACAGTGACTATTTTACGTCTCAAATGAAAATAAAGTATTATTGCATCAATTAGAGAACCCACAAATTAAGTTCGGCACGAGCTTTTTTAGCATTTTGGTTTAATTCCATTGTTGGATAGAGTTTCGTCGAGTTTCATTACTAGACGTTTATATCATATTATCAATTTTCATTGCAATACGTTTGGTGCATACAATCCAAATCGGTTCCAATACCACTTGAAAGCCCTGTAATCTAATTTAATTATAAAGCTTTGAAAAGCTCTATCCACAAAAATAGAAAATAATCACATTAGTCGGTACCTGCCCAGGCGTTTAGTTACACTGCATGGAATCGGATTTTTGCTAAGCATGAACGTTTTCAAAACCACTCGTTACCATACTATACTGAAGAACCAGAGGTATTATAAGATAAGGCATATGGGAGGAATAAACGAAGTAAAATAAGCATGAACGGAAAATAAATGAAAATTGGGTAGTCTGCGGCAGAAGACTTCGGTGATAATTCTTTCTTAAAATAATAGGTGTAGCTGTCATCTAGATTACATCTGTAAACATTGTGTGATCAACACTTACTTGCTTATAATCTGTATTGTTTCAATGTTTGCGAAATCCCCCTCGACAAAGGGAAAATATTAACAAGAAAACTGTTAAAAAATATGCAGTTCCTTTTAGCTACACGGATAGTGCAATGATTTTAACGGTTACCTATCTATTTCACAATCCGCATGTAACGTGTTTATTTCCAACATATAGTAAAAATACGTGTATGGAACACGAATATATTGAGGCCAAGTGTGTTATACTTCATTGTTATAGTTGTATGTGACACAGGAACTAAGTTAAAACGTGTTTATATAAAAATACGATTATCTGAATAATTAATACAGAAACACATAAGTAAATTCGAACTACAGATGCTATAAAAAGGAACGATGTTTATCCTGGCTATAATAAAATGAAACATAAACTTCGTAGGTTTAATTAAAACATATTCGCGGAACAATAACTGATTAAACCAGAAACGGGGTTAAAAACTATATTAACATAGTTTATTGGAAAATCAAGATGATGATATGGGTCAGGGATGTTGCATAATTATTGCTCGAACGGCCGATAAAATGATTTCTCATAAACATGTCACTGAACCGGCATGTGAGGAAGCCAGGATTTGTTTCTTGTGGTTACAGCTGGTTACCATAACCTAGAAATAATCATTACAAAGATCAAAGCACATCTCACTGTAGAGTAGTGGCTCGAGATTATCGATTACAAATTTCAAACATTCGAATGTGCGAGTGATTCTTATCCATTCGTAGTATTAATCTAATTATTCGAATCATCGATGTATATGTACAATTTAAAAAGGCTTTTGTTGGTTCTAGTGAGATATAACATTTCATTGTGTGAGTGTGTATGTACCGAACATTCGTTATAATGGTTGAATCTGTGTTTTGCATTTCATCCAGCTTACTAAGGGCGTGTTTAATCATATCTTACTGTCGCGCTTGACCCCAATGTGAAGTAGTACCACTAATGTTTAGACACGGCACGACCTCACAAATATTTCAATTTCTATAAATATAAGATATAAGATATATCCTATTTATATTTTAGTTGTAATAATACTCAGTTATAATCATATGATTAAAGTAAACTAAAACCCGGCACAACTGTTTGCGGTTAACATAGATATTTGCAGTGTGGGTTTGCATATATAGGAATTGATTGGTACGAATCGAAAACTGAAAACGGATATCTTAAAAATAGGATATTGCTTTTAGATACGCAGAAATCCTAGAAAAAAATGTATAGACAAATACATACATACATGGAATGATGTCAAAAACTGACCATTAATCTGGTATTTTAATAAAAGACATTCTTACACTTAACAAATTATCGCTTCCCATTGAATAAAGTAAATAGCTACCAGAATTGCAATGAAGAGATTTAGGATGCTAGCCTCTTTTGACTTGAATTCTGCTATCTACGCAGTTGCGTTTTTCTATAAAGCCAAATCACGGACTGCTAAAATAGAAAAGCTACTTTTATTAAATGAAACGTAATGATAAAATGTTATTACTAACACCAGATAAAATAATACATTTAGTTACCAATAGTAGCAGTTATTTACGTTACACATAACAAAACAATATTGACTTTTGCCCTATTGTTGTCCCAAGGCATGCCAATATACCACTACACAACGACATACCTTCAACAAATGTCAGACGTGTCTAAAGAAAGATTTTAAACGAATATGATTAATATCAAAATCATTATCCTAGTACTTCTACTACTTTATTGAAATACGAGTCATCCCTCGGGAACACTACTTTTTTCTGGATGAGTGGTACACACGGCTACTCATCAAGTTAGACACCCTATATACGCATAACTACGCTACATACAAAATTGAGAATTGTCGTAAAGGGACAGTGCATAGTGGTGTCAATGTTATGGTAAGGATAGAGCGTAACCAAAATATAACGCACTCTCTCGCACGATTCGCAGCGTTCAACTTCTAATAGTTCAAAGTCCAAACAGTCTAGGTTGATGTGTCGCTGTGTGTACCCTTCATCCATTTTTGCACCTCTGACAACTTGATTGCAAAATTTCATGATGATTGGTCGAGTAGTTAAGGCGTGAAAGCGTGACAAACAATTAAACGAACAAACAAACTCACATTTACATTTATAATATTAGTTAGCATAGAAACTCTTCTATGCTTTTCACTGGACTATCTATTAGTATGTGGTTCCGTAGAGGCGGGGCACAATCATCGCGGGACCGCCGGGGCCCAACAAAACAATAATTGTGCCGTTACAGTCTCAATGTCCTTACTGCACAGATTGTCCTACGAGCGGGCCATCTTGTTGAATTAATTTTTTATGTCCCTCCATAAATAGTACAAGACTGCATGCTTGTATGACTGATAAAAAAGATTTCAAAATAAAACAGCTCACACATTTTCATAATCGAATATTCTTTTACGTTTTCGGCGTAATGTGTTGATGTTCTTTGTGTCCGTTGTTTGAATATTTGTAAAGTCCTCCGCGATACATGAATGGTTACTAGTGCGGCCATTGCCAAATAAAAAAAAGAGAAGGGAATACACTACTATAATATCAATGCGACACTAACACTTATATTTTAGTTCGATTAAGAACGTCAATAAGAATACAATCACTACGAAATTAAAGAGAAAATAAAGTGTGATTGATATATATATGTACTTGATCCTGTAAGTAAGCATTTCACAAGTATACAGTTTCTTAATGTCAGTTGTATGAATGTTTGTAATATCCCCGCGATAAAGGAATTAAACGAAAGTAGTGTCTTTAAAAATAAATCCACATATAGTTATATTGTCGGCCTCGATGGCGTAGTGGTTAGTGTAACCGACTGCCACGCTTGAGGTCTTGGGTTCGATTCCCGCACAAGTTAAATATTTGTGTGCATGAACATGGATGTTTGTCTTGGTCTGGGTGTTTCTATCTATAATATGTACGTATTTACAAAAAATAAAGTATATAAGTATGTTCATCCATTGTCTAGTTCCCATAGTACAAGCTCTGCTTAGTTTGGGCTAGACCGTGTTGTGTGTATGTGGTAGAATATTATATATTATTATATATATTAGTTCTCGATATTTACATATGGTACGTCACATATGCGTAATAATTAATCCCAGTACATTTTTTTCTTTTTATAACAGACCAATAATTACGGACTTTACAAACCTTCCTACAACGCACACAAAGATCATCTTGGTACAACCATTTGTAGATCACACAATAAAAACAATAAACTATTACGCTATCCGTGCAGTCAAGTCCGTGCTTATATAAGAGTATTAAATAAAAAAAAAAAAATAAAGATCCGTCACATTTAGTATTGATAAATTGTAGTCATTGTTCAACATATCGGGTCAGTAGTGACAGACACATAGGCTCCCGTTCACATCAACGGCACAGTTGGATGCCAAAACTGTCTAAATGTTGTTTTATTGTATATATACAGTATAGAGTAGGTTACGTTTCGTTCAGTGCTATTGGATCTTAACTCATTTGCTTATTGAAGACTGTAGTTATCGACTTGCTGTGATGCGAGTTTGATTTCTAGGTTGTACGAGCTTACTGGATTTTCTATCGATAAATTCTCGGTAATAGCATAATATTACATCCAATAAACGGCGACAGGCTTGCTCTTTTGCCTTTCTATTCTACCCAGTAAATTGTTATAATTCTTACTATAGACCTAAAACTAAATCTGGCAAAATACACGAGCGCCTACCGCTGAAATATATTTGTATACTTTATGTACGATTGTAGTTGTAGTAGTAGAAACAAAGAGCACAAAGAAAAATATTAACTGCAATATTAACAATTATTGTCCCTTTCGAATAAGTAGAGTGGGCGGTTCAGATGCATCTTGCATTGCACGGATGGCGCAGCCAGCAAGCGGTCGGCTTGCCACTGCCCCCGCGTCTTGTGCGCGGTTGGCTTAAATCTCCCTCAGAGACTTAGACGAAAAACTGTTCAGAGTTAATTGTATATCTATGAAGTCATAACTCAAAACGCAATAAGATCAGCTCCTTAAAAAAAACACTAAGTTAACTTAATAAATTCCCTGTAGAAAGCAACTTGACATTCGTAGTTTAAAAGTCCAACAGACATTTCAGCTGAGCGTCAAACATTAGCTTCTTCAAAACATTATGATGACACAATCGCCGAATTAGCGCACACAAAGTTTGAAATTGAAGATTGCGCGCACGATAACTTAAATATAATTCCATTATTTCATATGAGAAAAGTTTTAGTTGAACCGTATTTTATTCATAAACGTACTGTGCATGTTTAATGGTATGGATTTTGACCGATGTACGCTGCTCGGTTCGGTTTCTAATTGCGCCCGGGTCACCTGCCGGGAATAGCTCGGAGATGTTCTGACGTTACGGTCGCGATGTCCGGTGACGGCATACGCCTAGCTGTTATTTGCGAGACTCGCGAACTGTGTCAGTTTCGTCACGAATGAGTAATAAGTCTTTAGGCGTACATAAACAGTGCACATATTTCAACCATTATCTCGCTTTAGGTGCTACAATGAGAGCTGCGTTACTCAACACGCTTATGTTATTCACGTTTCAATAATTCATCTTAATGCAGCTATAATAAGGTACCCATTTAGTATAAAATATTCATCTTAAATATAATATGGTTTTACAATATGCAAACCTTACACTTGACCAAAGACTTATTTTATCGAAAGTGCCGTAATATACAACATCACACCGAGTTATTTGTAAAACAAGACATCATTTCCCTGTACCGAACACAGGGAGCGGAATTAAATATCCACTTTTTAGAGTTAGGTATTTTTCAATCAATCCAATCAAAATTTATAAATTCATTAGTAATTTAAACAGAACTCAACTCTGAATTAATATTCCTCTTTATTTGCCGCTTGTATCTTATTTAGGTTATGATGGGGTAGCATAATCTTTGTCTAGATTTTAAGCCTCTAAATGTCAATAAAGAGGAAAAAGAAAGACGTCCTTTCAATATTCATTGGTCTCTTTGTCTAGTGAACTGAAAAGAAACAGATTTTTCTATAGTCTAAAGTTCCTGAGCAGTTGTCACTGAATACTTTAAAGTTTTTAAATTCGTTAAAGTGCTGAGAAAAGATATGCACTACCTTGTTTTTAACTTACTTGGTTGGCCGCAAAGCATTGTTGATAGTAAGCTGTTTTGTCACTTCCAATGTCAGAGGTATCACTAGTGTGTTATGTACCGTGCGAAAAAAGTCGTTACTTGTTTTGCTAGCGCAAGGAAATAGGATCATCATAACGATGGTAGATGGTAGTGCGCCTAACTATAGAGCTTTAGAAACTCACTCTAGAAAAACAATGTAAGGTTATTAATACCTATAATACTAGCAAACGGTTCTCACCCGCGGTTAAGTATTTTAAGGTAATAAACACCTATTGATTGCCCGACGTTTCGACCTACTTGCATTGATCGTGGTCACGGGTTATTTAGATGTGGTCTTCTTTACAAAGCAGGTACTTCCCTTGCCAGGCAGCTCCAAGTTTAAAGGCTTTCGCTATCTGTAAAGAGTATTGTAAACTATTTTTCTCGGTCGCTGACAACGTCATTGCAAAGTATACATATTACATTGTATGATGATTAATTATGAGCCCATTGAAATGACGGTCAATAATAAAATAAATATTAATCATTTAATTAATTCCGTTCACCGTCATCTATTTTGTTCATATAAAAGGCCGCATGTCAGGCAAGCCACAAATTAAAAAGTACCATCGGTGCACAATTCATTACTAACTAAGAGCAGATTACAATCGTAGTATTGTTAACCACATGTCATATTCACATTAATTATGTAATATAAGTAGATTAATATTGTATACTTACATTTTGCTTTTTATAAATACATTGAATCAGGACATTGTTAAATATTTTATTATAATGTAACGAAGGAGAATATCAGTTTCGAGGGAAATTTACAGAGACTGAACTAACAGATAATAGAACCTCTAGCCTCGGTACATATAAGTGCATTTATGTGCATCACACAACTGTTATGTATCGTGTTGAAATCGAACACACACGATATGGCATAACCAGTTAAACCAATACGCCATCTTTTATCCGAGTAGATAAGCGTTTTTGGATTTTTCAACACGAATGTGTTGAGACGGCAATACTTTCAGATTCTATGGCTATTAAAAACAAACAAAGAAATCTCAATAGCTTTGCCCAGATCCTAGACTGAAAGTCGGGCTTACACTGTCAACACTAAACGTACTGTCCAACGACTCGAACTATTCACACTAACAAAGTGGACATAAAAATGTTTTTATACGTTTATTCTAAAGAATTTGTATGTAAATTTTGTTTGAGAGTAAATATATGTCAGCTAATGGGTGTATTATGATGATAACGGAGTGCATTTTTATTCATCCCTAATTTTTATTAAACGACCCTTTTTGGGTTCACGAAAGATTAACCACAGACGTACAAGATTATATTAACATTACACTGGTCGTATTTCGCTGGGGAAAGTGAAACATCCTACGACAGTTCAGTTAACTTAGTATAAACAGATATCTATTTTAGTTCTTACTTAAATATTTTTATAAAATGGTAAAGCAATGGAGAGAACTCTGGACTGGTAACTAGCAATTCTGAGTGGCACCTTGGTACATACATACATGCACTCCTATCAGAACATTTTTTTACACGTTTATTTTATTTTTCTCCTATAAAAGACAACTCCCGCACTAGGAATGAATCCTGTGTTGAGGGGGAATTGACAAACATTGAAACGACGGACACCAAGAACACCCAGATTCGGAACAACCATGTGGATCACAATATTTTGTCGCTTTTCCGAAAAGATAAACAGAGGTTTTTTCGATTCGCATTTAAGAACACAATCAACTATATTTTAGGTACCACGTATTAACTGGCTTATCATTAGAAATTGCTAATTCCCCAAAAATATTTAGATTGTCCTCGAATATGAACCTGGGACGTCACGATCGGCAAGTGGTTATCCTATCGCCAAAACATTTTTATAATGATAGTACTACTACTTTTATAGTATATTATTGCTTACCCCATAAACGTTCTCAGGGCCTTGCGTTTTCCTTTCTTTGGATTTCGCGATTTTCGACCTTTTCGTAGCCTGCAAAGTTTTCTCTACGCGTTGGCTTATCCGTAGCTGCTACATACTTTTCTATACTATTAATTAATTATTACTCAAACCATATGATGTTTTTATACATAAATATATTGAAGCAATTAATATTTAATTATTAACCTAATTATATAAAACGTTGTCCAAGATATGCGCTTAAATTAACACCCTTTTAAATAGTAAATAGAGCTTTAAAAACAATAACATACATTTTTTGAGCAGCAACGAAAGAAAAGATGTACATGTACCAAAAAGGCATGCACTAGTAAAAAGCTGTGCTGTGTTCAGTACAAACTTTTATTAAGCTCTCTCTATTATTAATTTATTAAAAGAAGTAGGGACTTGCTTTTGCCTGCAGCTTAGCTAGTATGTACCCCATGAGATCTCATACTAGGACAAAAAATATGTTATATCCTAATCCACGACATGATCTGTTTATGAGTCAACCATTATCCAAATCGGGTTTTAAAGACATACGCGAGATGAAATAACAAATATTCAAACATCTTTACAAAATATATAATATTATCTTTACAAAATGAATAATTCTCGTAGAAAGTAGAATTGTGCACGTACTAACAAATATTCAAGTTAAAACCGAATAAGATAGATGCTTTTTATTAAGTCTAAGTAGACGGTAATGGATGCTTTGTGCAGAGCTAATCGCAGGCGATGGTCGTTACTTGAGGCCCAGTTTCCACTAAAGCAGAGATGTGATGTACGGAAACAGAAAGTAGCTGTTTAATAGAAAATGACGTTATTATCGTAATATTATTGGATGTACACGTACATCTCCTTTCCGCTTTAATGGAAACACCGCCTGATTTTGCCTTGATGCGGATTAAAATATGCGGATTAATTTAAGCCTTAAACGGATTTGCTATTAGCAAATAACTTGCTTTTTCATAAAATAAAAGCATCGAACAAACGTTCCGTAGACAAACGCGAGTCGCGGCTACAAGTCGCTCTTGGGAAGATCGATGAAGCGAGCAAACGAAGCGAAGCTTTGGTTCACCAAAACGCAGCACTGTCACTAAAAATGCGCTATTCTATTCAAAAAGTCGCAATACAATCGGACTGTTTTCGACGCAAAAAGTAGCACGTATGCCTTTGCCCTTAGTGGTATCATTATGGCTTTGAAGCTGTGGGAATTATAAAAAAGTCACTAATATTGGCTTATTCTAAAGCTTTAATAAGAATAATAAATTTATTTGCTTAAAATGTCGTGTTCAAAAGATGACATGTAAACTAATAAGCGAAGCATATGCAAATTTTTGTTATGTTTGACTTTGATTTTGAATAATAATATGTCACAAAAATAAAAGCTTACAAATTGATAGCCGTGTTCAACAGTTAATAAAGAATAATTCGTTTATTAGACTGTTGGATAAAATTAATTTTTCTAGAGCAGTTATTAAATATTTTCAACAGTTTTATTTTATTACATCATGATTGTTACATTCCAATACACATCGTCCACAAATACAAACAGAGAAGCCATCAAAATGAGACGTTAAAGCTGATTGTTGACGTACGATCTAAACGTCAGATAATGCATTAAGGGCACACCAAAATAGTGATGGGCAACATGTCTCATAAATTGTCAACACGACGTGACAGTCCAAAACTGTAGAGACTTTCTTGAGCCACATAAAAGGATTATCTTTGTACCCATGTTTTGCATATTTCATTTATCGGCATTGTGCGGTCTAACGATGTACAAATACGTATTTATTAAGTCCTGCGTTTGAGGCGTTCTTCATAATTCAGAGCAGTGATGCCGAATATGTATTGTCGGAAGGTCATTAACCTGCACGTTGTGAGAGACAGAATTCGAATGTTGTTGCTGGAGGACAATGGGCCGCTAAGCCGTGTCTTTTGAGAATTACTTAGGAGTTGACATTGTACTATTCGTTCAACATCTGATCTCGAAAAAGTTGTCTTACGAGCGTTTTAAATCATAAAATACCTTGCCTATCGTATAATTTTGTCAGATTTGTGTTAAAAATAACTAGTTTTTCTTAAAACGTAACTAACCATTTATAGTTTTATTATATTACTGGTTACAAAATAGATCTTACTTACAATTTATATATTAACAGAAATTCTTGGAAACTTTTCAACTTGATTAATAACAGTATAAAAGATTTTGATTATTTGTCAATCAATAACATGTTACGTTGATGAAGATTTTTACACAGTAATATATTAAAAATAGAACAATATTAGGAATTGCCGTTGAAATCTGATTGACGGCTATCTTCAAATGATCGCATTGTTAAAGCTCCGCTGCGTATTTTCAGTTAGTAAGATTTAGAGCACTTTAAGAAATGGTGTCCTATCAATAAGGTGACAGTCAAAATATGGATGTACGTAATAAACCTGCCAACTACTTCGTATCGTAGTGTGACCGTAATAAAGCAACATACTTAATAAGTTCCCAATAGAACATCGAATTATCGTCATAGCTGTACCTAGAGAACATTTCAATGTACGCATCAAATTAATCTACTCTCGAATAATTCCTGTACTGTCCGAGCTCATATAAACCATATTACCGTGAAACGAAACACGTTCATTTTTAATTTATTTTATTTATTATTTTATTTATTAGTAAGAAACTCAACAGATTTTTTACAGTGTACATGTAATTATCGCAATGACATTAAAATCTTAAGCCAATTACAGAGTTTCACGACATTCATATAAGTATATAAAACTAGAAAAACAGAGTTAAGTATACATATACATTACAACATGAAATTAAATTATAAAATAGAAATAACAAAAATAAAAAAACATCTCATTTATCCACTGGTGAGCACATTTGCGACTTGTTTTCGATATGACTCCTTAGATAATTGAAATATATCAATACTTTCAAAGCGTTCAGAATAAATGCGAGATAGTCGTGTCATAACAGTATTTTTGCCATAATTGGTGCGATGATAATATAGATATAGATACAGTAAATAAATGGGTGTGTCTGGTGCGGTACTTTTGAGTACGGAATTGTATACAGGATAGAAGACCACTACTATCAAGCCCACCACGCAAAATATCAAACAGTAGAAGCATATTCAGCAATATACGTCTATCATCAAGAGGAAGAAGGTGATAGTGTCTATAGTCTAAGGTATACAAGGAGTGACGTTTTTAAATTTAAAGTCTAAAAATCTTACAAATCTCTTCTGCAATCTCTCAATTCTTGCAATATAGACCAGTGTCTATATTGCAAGAATTGAGAGTTTATATTGTGTGTGTATATTGAGGTGACCAAATCGGACTACAGTACTCCAAAATGCTACGCACATAAGCATAATATATAATCTTTAAGCTATGACAATTTCTAAATGGTTCACAAGGACGAATCACAAAACAAAGATTACGAGAGGCTTTATTGATGATGCTATCAATGTGTTGAGAGAACAGTAATATCGAATCAAGCATTATATCGAGATCTCTGACTACATCGACCCAATAAATTATATTATTTTCAAATCTGTATGGATATTTATTTGGGGTTTTAGATCGACTAAAGCTACACTGACACTTCGAAACATTGAAATTGATATTATTTTGCAAGTAGTACCGATATAATGCATGTATCTCACGTTGAATAAGTTCACAGTCAAGTCTTGATCTAACACACATATATATTTTCATATCATCCGCGTATAAGAGGTGTTTCGCGTATTTGAAACATGACTGAATATCGTATAAATATACGCAGTAAAAAGAGGTTCCAGCAAAGATCCCTGGGGAACGCCGGAAGGGATATTTACGAAGTCAGATTTAAAGCCACCCACTATTACAGCCTGAGAGCGTTTAGACAAGTATAAACTCAGCCATCTGAGTAAGTCACCATGGATTCCAAGTCATTGTAGTTTTGTGAGCAGGATAACGTGATCTACACGATCTACACGAGTTCAGATTTGGTATTACAATTCTTGGTACATCTCACTAATATTGTGCCGTTCATAAGTCGGGTATCGGCGGTATTAGACGAGCTAGTTGCCCGTACACCAAACACGCTTTCAATTTACCAACGGTCAAAAGGTTTCGCGGTAAGGAACCGGCTCAAGTTATAAATAGACTGATCATTCTACACAAACATCCATTAATGGTATTTGCGAGGCTGTCAATTATAATCACAGATTAGCTCGATTATAGGCACATAATATAAACATCCTGGATAAATTTTATTAATAAATCTAGCTCTGCACTGAGATTTTCTTTAAATATGTTCATAGAAACAATATTAACTATTAATTTTATTTTCTGTTATCAACCCCTATACTTTATAACTATCCACCAGTAGATGGCGTTACGTGTCTTTTTAAATATATTCTTAATTTTAACGCTTAAGTAAGTATTAATGGATTTTTGACATATTTGGTGATGATAAGTAGTTATGGTTACTATTTATGATTAGATGGGTTGTTTGTTATTAGCCTATAGGCTTTAAAGTGCGCTAAAAGAATGCAAAGATGCATGACTCGTCCTATAATAAAAGAAAAGTGCCGCTGTCGGAATATAGTTCTACAAACATTAAAACAAAGAACACCTATATTGGAAACAGCAATTTGTTGATCAGACTAAATTTGTCCTGTGTATGATAAAACCCACAACACTTAGCGCACTGGTAGTGGTGAGACTATCACTTAAACCCACTCAGAATATTGTACGAAAAGAATGTTCAAGAAGTTACCGTCTATAATATCCGCTATCCATAGAAACTTGTACCAAGTTCATAGTATAAAGTGATAACAACGTTGTAAAATAAACCACATGAAGTGAATACATTTGAAAGGATTTATTGTTACTTGGGAAGGGGTTAGACGCAAGTTTTTCTTGTGGGGTGATAGAGTACAACCTGTTGAACGTTCGTAACACTCACGAACGTATAGCCACCCAAATGTCTTACAAACTCATACTGAATTGAAGGGATTGTTTCACGAAAATCAGGTGTATACTCGTATGTTTTATTTTTCACATCGTCTACCTATTTTATTTAGACAGATAAAATCGTAAGCTGAGATTTTGTTTTTGCGTTTATGCTTAGCTACTAATATATGGATATTTAGTACGTATTAAAACAAACAAAGTAGACATGTACAGACAACTTAAAGAAAAATCTTGTATTAAAAAAGCGATAATACGCCTGACTTATACGAGTACAGTTTGTTAAACATTAACAACCGAGCTTCGGAAGAGAATGTACCGACCGACAAATTTCCTCACCTCTCCGAAACGATTATGATAGCGGATAGTGTATATGACTAGGATTTATAGGAAGATAATAGCCATATCAAAATATAATTAAGTAAATAGAAAAAGATCGGCACAATACAACACCAAACCGAACACACACATACATAGACGTGTATGTACAGTCTTTCAAGTGGTTCTATATCTGAACCGAATCTAGCTCCACTTATCAGAATCACCTCTCTCTACCATCATACCACTCGTCATCGCATTGAGGTCCGTAATTTACACCTAGAAACGTTTCCACCTAGCAGATGCGCTTTCAGCGATCGTTTCTCTTATGTACGTGCAGGTTCTGGAATAAATTAACTGCCGCGGTGTATCCCGAGCGCAATGAGGTTTAAAGAGTTTACTATTAACACGGAAGGCAGTGACTCGGCTGTGTAGACTCTTGACATTACTAATGTCAACGGGTGGCCGTTACCATTTACAACGAGACATAGATTTATATAAGCATTCAATGAATCTCAGATGGCATAGACAGGCGACACGTATCGCACGATAGTCATGACATGACACTCGTATTACATACATTGCTTGCTACATACTAATGCAAACTCGACACCCGCGAAATGGGACGTAAATCAAACCGCGATATAAATATGTCGCCATATTTACGTTCAGTGGACGTCAAACATACCTACGTGACGATGAAAGAACAAGGTATGAATAAAAAAGTTTGTAGTAAGCAATATGTCAAAATACGTAAACAATAGATCTTAGATCATTCACTTTGTTCTATAGACATTGATTTTTGTACAAAAACATTATTTATAAGTAGGTAACAAATTCCTTTCTTCATTCATTTTGGGGACAGTGAAAAATATAGGTATAAATAAGACGACTTAATGTGAACCCACACGAAAATGATTCCTTAACTTTTTATACAGAGGGCAAAGTAAACGAAAGTAAAACAGTATTAGCGAATTTTTTTTATTGTGTATCTGCCTGTAATCAGAACATCAAACTCGGCACTAAGCATGTATCGTGGTAATATTTTTCGTCATTCTAGTTTGTAGCGCATTAGGCCGCTAACACAAAGTCGATGCGACAGTTTGTGTAGTTTTCTGTAGATATATACTATTAGTTCTATAGTAACATTATATGATATAACATCACGCCAGCACATTCCCGGTGGGCTCGGCAGAAGTATGTTATTTTTGAAAATGTTATCCTCGATGCCCGGACTTAGCAACTAACCTGAATGTAACTTAAGTTTTAGCAATATCACTTACCACTATACTTCGACTAGTAACATACATACATAGACTCACGCCTGTTTCCCAGAAGGGTAGGCTAAGACTATGGATGTCCACTTGCTACGATCCTGACTCACTTCTCTGGCTTCATTCACTTTAATCACATTCCTCATATACGCCCTATTAACCCTAAACTGCAATGATTTTGTGCAGCCTGAAAAGTGTAGATAGGTTACTTACTACTCGTTTAGATCTCAGGTTTAATTATTTGCTTGCCACTTGCATAGGAAATATCTTTAGAAATAAATCAGTACTGTACTGTAGGTACGTACAAAAAAAATATTTAAAAACGAAGCGATATTTCCTTCCAAATCAGTGTGTTTCGCCCTTTATATTGAGCTTTTAATAATAATAAAGGGGCAAAGAAGTGGCTCGCTCACGAATCACCCACGGGGACAATTTTGTAATAAGGGTTACCCTGTACCTGGTGCAGGCCGGCGACTACTTATTACACAGTTTAATTTATTTGTCGATTCCACCTTGTCTGGGACCTATTACGAAAGCGCCGCGAAGCCTTCTTAGATGGATACGGTGTTCCTTTACTAACACGATTTGTTATTAGATTTTTATCAGTACTAGTACTCGTCTAGAAGTAAAAAATTTAACATAATTATTTATTCATAACAGCATTGATTCTAACATTAATTTCGTCAATAGCTTCTAAACAAAAAATAAATTAAATTCGGTTGACAAACAGAGGAGAAAATGGTAATGAACTGTTTTGTGTCTTTGTATTTAAATATAGGCATTAAAACGAGGAGAGGGAACTATAAACCCATTTTGAGAATGTTTCGCTAACGGTAGCGTCAGATTTGCTATAACTATAGTTTATTTGGAGGAAGCTTAACTCATATAATAAAGAATAATAAATTGAAAGTCGAAGTAAGACCTCTATGTGACCTCCAAAACCTATAAAACGAGAACTGGTTCAGAGCGAAAATTATACATAGACTGACGCTTCCCTGAAGGGGTTGGCGGAGGCTTCTTACATTCTAATTGTCTTATGTTTTACTTTTAACATAGTATACTAGAGCCTAGATTCGCCTACTCGGTATATAACCGATAAGAATGCCTACTTAGAAATTAAACTCGACACGAAACAAACGTGCATACGTGCATTCTTACATTCTAATTGTCTTATGTTTTACTTTTAACATAGTATACTAGAGCCTAGATTCGCCTACTCGGTATATAACCGATAAGAATGCCTACTTAGAAATTAAACTCGACACGAAACAAACGTGCATACGTGCATTCTTACATTCTAATTGTCTTATGTTTTACTTTTAACATAGTATACTAGAGCCTAGATTCGCCTACTCGGTATATAACCGATAAGAATGCCTACTTAGAAATTAAACTCGACACGAAACAAACGTGCATACGTGCATTCTTACATTCTAATTGTCTTATGTTTTACTTTTAACATAGTATACTAGAGCCTAGATTCGCCTACTCGGTATATAACCGATAAGAATGCCTACTTAGAAATTAAACTCGACACGAAACAAACGTGCATACGTGCATTCTTACATTCTAATTGTCTTATGTTTTACTTTTAACATAGTATACTAGAGCCTAGATTCGCCTACTCGGTATATAACCGATAAGAATGCCTACTTAGAAATTAAACTCGACACGAAACAAACGTGCATACGTGCATTCTTACATTCTAATTGTCTTATGTTTTACTTTTAACATAGTATACTAGAGCCTAGATTCGCCTACTCGGTATATAACCGATAAGAATGCCTACTTAGAAATTAAACTCGACACGAAACAAACGTGCATACGTGCATTCTTACATTCTAATTGTCTTATGTTTTACTTTTAACATAGTATACTAGAGCCTAGATTCGCCTACTCGGTATATAACCGATAAGAATGCCTACTTAGAAATTAAACTCGACACGAAACAAACGTGCATACGTGCATTCTTACATTCTAATTGTCTTATGTTTTACTTTTAACATAGTATACTAGAGCCTAGATTCGCCTACTCGGTATATAACCGATAAGAATGCCTACTTAGAAATTAAACTCGACACGAAACAAACGTGCATACGTGCATTCTTACATTCTAATTGTCTTATGTTTTACTTTTAACATAGTATACTAGAGCCTAGATTCGCCTACTCGGTATATAACCGATAAGAATGCCTACTTAGAAATTAAACTCGACACGAAACAAACGTGCATACGTGCATTCTTACATTCTAATTGTCTTATGTTTTACTTTTAACATAGTATACTAGAGCCTAGATTCGCCTACTCGGTATATAACCGATAAGAATGCCTACTTAGAAATTAAACTCGACACGAAACAAACGTGCATACGTGCATTCTTACATTCTAATTGTCTTATGTTTTACTTTTAACATAGTATACTAGAGCCTAGATTCGCCTACTCGGTATATAACCGATAAGAATGCCTACTTAGAAATTAAACACGACACGAAACAAACGTATGCTACTAATGTATGGGACTAATGTGACAGTAATTTTATTTCAATTTATTGTCCAAATGGTTTTGCTTATACTTTATAAGATAAAGATAATTTTACGTCCAAATTTTTAACGTATCTTTTACCTTTTTCTTTCTGTCATGTGTCGTTCAGTAATACCGTATCCAACACTGATTTACTTTTCTACATCCGCACATTGTTTCGCTTTTGTGTTCGTGCTTTATAAATGCTTACGTAACCTTGATGCTTGCCTGTGGTATTTACTAACCTAACTATCTACTATAATAAAATAGGCTAGCAATTTCTTTACTAAGTACATTTTATCAATAGTTATTTTCAGCGATCCGCAGTTGCGGTAAAATTTTTTTGCACAGATTACCTGATATAATAATCATATTGTTTGCATTCAAATAATTAGGTTAATATGTACATACTTTAAAAGCCGCAGTGTGGACAATTTTAATAATTTGACTTTTACAGCATAACTAATGGTGTAATCACTATATAATATATACAATTATGAGAATTTCTACATAATTTGATAAGTTGAATTCATTTGTGGTTCTGTATACATCACAGTCACTATGTATTAAACCCACATTTCGCTGACTACGTTTTAGTTCACGCGTTATATGAGGCATGCCAACTACGTTTTAGTTCACGCGTTATATGAGGCATGCCAACTACGTTTTAGTTCACGCGTTATATGAGGCATGCCAACTACGTTTTAGTTCACGCGTTATATGAGGCATGCCAACTACGTTTTAGTTCACGCGTTATATGAGGCATGCCAACTACGTTTTAGTTCACGCGTTATATGAGGCATGCCAACTACGTTTTAGTTCACGCGTTATATGAGGCATGCCAACTACGTTTTAGTTCACGCGTTATATGAGGCATGCCAACTACGTTTTAGTTCACGCGTTATATGAGGCATGCCAACTACGTTTTAGTTCACGCGTTATATGAGGCATGCCAACTACGTTTTAGTTCACGCGTTATATGAGGCATGCCAACTACGTTTTAGTTCACGCGTTATATGAGGCATGCCAACTACGTTTTAGTTCACGCGTTATATGAGGCATGCCAACTACGTTTTAGTTCACGCGTTATATGAGGCATGCCAACTACGTTTTAGTTCACGCGTTATATGAGGCATGCCAACTACGTTTTAGTTCACGCGTTATATGAGGCATGCCAACTACGTTTTAGTTCACGCGTTATATGAGGCATGCCAACTACGTTTTAGTTCACGCGTTATATGAGGCATGCCAACTACGTTTTAGTTCACGCGTTATATGAGGCATGCCAACTACGTTTTAGTTCACGCGTTATATGAGGCATGCCAACTACGTTTTAGTTCACGCGTTATATGAGGCATGCCAACTACGTTTTAGTTCACGCGTTATATGAGGCATGCCAACTACGTTTTAGTTCACGCGTTATATGAGGCATGCCAACTACGTTTTAGTTCACGCGTTATATGAGGCATGCCAACTACGTTTTAGTTCACGCGTTATATGAGGCATGCCAACTACGTTTTAGTTCACGCGTTATATGAGGCATGCCAACTACGTTTTAGTTCACGCGTTATATGAGGCATGCCAACTACGTTTTAGTTCACGCGTTATATGAGGCATGCCAACTACGTTTTAGTTCACGCGTTATATGAGGCATGCCAACTACGTTTTAGTTCACGCGTTATATGAGGCATGCCAACTACGTTTTAGTTCACGCGTTATATGAGGCATGCCAACTACGTTTTAGTTCACGCGTTATATGAGGCATGCCAACTACGTTTTAGTTCACGCGTTATATGAGGCATGCCAACTACGTTTTAGTTCACGCGTTATATGAGGCATGCCAACTACGTTTTAGTTCACGCGTTATATGAGGCATGCCAACTACGTTTTAGTTCACGCGTTATATGAGGCATGCCAACTACGTTTTAGTTCACGCGTTATATGAGGCATGCCAACTACGTTTTAGTTCACGCGTTATATGAGGCATGCCAACTACGTTTTAGTTCACGCGTTATATGAGGCATGCCAACTACGTTTTAGTTCACGCGTTATATGAGGCATGCCAACTACGTTTTAGTTCACGCGTTATATGAGGCATGCCAACTACGTTTTAGTTCACGCGTTATATGAGGCATGCCAACTACGTTTTAGTTCACGCGTTATATGAGGCATGCCAACTACGTTTTAGTTCACGCGTTATATGAGGCATGCCAACTACGTTTTAGTTCACGCGTTATATGAGGCATGCCAACTACGTTTTAGTTCACGCGTTATATGAGGCATGCCAACTACGTTTTAGTTCACGCGTTATATGAGGCATGCCAACTACGTTTTAGTTCACGCGTTATATGAGGCATGCCTACATCCATCCAAATATAAATAAATAAATGCCTACAGCGATCTATAGGCCACTTTTGCAGACACCGTGCTCGTAATGATAGTTTCCTATCTGAAACCGGACACAAGTTTCTAGTCATGCAATGACCCTAGAATTCTAAAACCATAACTGCTTGTACCCGGTCGTGAGACATTGTTTAAGTACAACAGAAATGTTGTGTAATCAATCAACTTTACACTATAAGAGATCAAGGGCTTCTCGTAGGAAAATAACTAAATACGTTTTGTTCCTAAACTCATTTGAAACTTTGTTCTGTCCTCATCATCAACTTGAAGATAATTGCAATGACATGATGTTTTATATCTGTTTACGTATTTTGTGAGTCGCTGTGTAAATCGGCCTAAGGATTGGTTCATATTACGACATGAACGTTAATACAACAATAGTTATGTTGGAACACAGCTGTTCGCACAAGTTTAGGCAGCGCTTCACAACAGCACAACAAAGCTGCATGATAATGCAAGTTGTACTGACACTATCTAGTCGAATATTCTTGAACCTTCAATAGCATACCTCTTATTAATTAATTATTTATTATGTTTAAGGACATGCATTTTTACTGCACGCGATTCGATACCTATGTATATAGAGAAGTGTGTAATCTTAACTAATATTATGTAATAATATCAGCCCGGTATATAAACTGACCCACTGCTGAACTGACCTCTTCTCTGTGTGAGAAGAATAAGGCCATAGTCCACCACGCTGGCTAGTGCGGGTTGGCAGACTTTACATATCTTCGAGATCATTATGGAGAAGTCTCAGATATGCAGGTTTCCTCACGATGTTTTTCTTTACCGTTAATTCGTGCGTTATTTAGATATTTAGTGCGCAGACAAAGGTGCCTTGAGATCAAACTAAAGCCCTCTGCGTGGCGTCCAACGGTCTCTTACTAAGCTATCGCTGCTCAATAAATATAAAAAAATGTGATGAAACGTACATAGATGCTTGTCGACTCGATCAGGTTGCAACAACCGATGCGACCTAGCCGATACGTGAAACATCTAAAGTTAAACAAAAGGTATGACTGCGTTAATGAATGTCACGACTCACGAATTACAAATATACAATGCAACGCAAAATTTTAAAGGTCTACGCCTGGTAGCCGCCAAAAGGCTCGCACTTATATGACGCATATTCATGGTCGAGAAGCTTCTGAGGATATAAGCGCAAATTTATAACATTATTTTCAATGGTAAATAAATCAAAGATAATCATCGTTATTCGAATCTGATTCAAACTATTTAAGTATTATATAACACGAAGTATTTTGCTATATGCTCTCTAAAAGTCAATGTATGAGTATGACTGTGTTGAACGTATTCTGATCAGATTGGAGACATTTCAGCGAAAGACCAGATTAGATAGAGTACTCATAAATTATGTATCATGAAAGACATACCAGGATTGTAGCAAATGGAAATTCTTAGCGTCTGCCATCTACAGGAAACCGTCAGCCTATAAATGTTTGGCCCATAAGCGAAATCACAAGATGCCATAACTGTGTACATAAGTATTGTGCAATTTGGGTAATTGTGCAACATTAAGTTAAGAAAGTGATGCGTCAATAGGACGCCTCTCTAGAAAGCTTTTAATATAATATTATTACCCTCATGAACGTCGACGAAACCTAATTTGAGGTTTTCACGTAGAGATATGCGTACTATATATGCCGCTCGTGGCTACGACAGATTTCGGCAAGAGTATTTTTGTTAACCACTTTTCTGGATTTACTTGAGATGCTTTTAATTTTAAAGTTAATAGTATACAAGAGTTGGTTCTGGAAGAAATGAACTTTTTAAAATAAAGAATTAAGGACGATATTAAAAATATGAATCACTCGTTCTGCGCCAAATAAAAAAGTTCACAACTTAGATATGATTGGTCTAAGGCGTGTAATATATAGAAATCTCTGCCTTATATCCTAATAGACAGTTGGTTATCCTAATTATCACCTATACGATAAAATACGTTCTCAAGTTTGCGGTCTCGATTTCTCCAACCGACTTGCTGCTCGCACTTATTCTAACCTTTTATTTATAATTATCTAATACACAATACTAGTATTTTATTAACCCCTACAACTAAGCTAGAATGCTAGTATTAGAAATAGGGTCACGTCGGTGGTATCCGAATCTGGGACCTCTCGATCGCATCTCCAATGCCTTATCCATTAGGCTACCACTGCTTAAACTGTCACTCACAAGGTAGCAGGCTCCTGAAATAATTAGAATTGCTTACTTGATATGCGCACATTAAGGATTTACAACAATGTGATTATTAATTGCCATACCGATTAGAGTTATGACTCAGGCAATACAGTGATTTCTTTTTCCCATTCGTTTGCTCTATTGCAGGAGCATTTCCATAGGAATATAGCTATGTCTGCAAGCGGACATTAGCTACCGCTTGCGTGAGTTCGTGACTCGTCTAACACAGAGGGCAATAAAATACGAACAACGAATACGAAGTCTAAACATCATTTCTAAGGTCCAAATGCAAGCGCATTTGTTAAGAAATAGCAGTTGCGATCAAACGATTGGTTCTATTCTCATCCTATCACCGATGTGCCCAGACTGACTGATAAAATATATAAATACTATTAATTATCATATTATTGAACTCAGTCAGTCGTTGAGCTTAAAGTTATGCCTTAACAAAAATAGCATCTAATTTAGTAACTTGTGCAGCATGTATAGTGTAATGCACTTTTGAGGTTAGGAACTTAAATTTCTTTATTATGTAAGTGCTTCTTCGTTACCTGCATAATTTAATGAATATTTTTCTTTAAAAAAGAATTCTTAGACATTAGGGTATCTACCGAAGGAGACACAGACTGCGAGGCGACCGCTTACATATCAAATGTAGCAATAAGCATACGTACCTACAATAAATAAGAAATATTGGTACTCATAGGGCGCATCTTTGATTTAAATCATTTAAGAACCTTATAACAACATCGTCTATTCCGTAGTGAACTTGTGTTATGAACCTGTTACCAGTATCTAAAACAAATGCAGGCAATCACCTTTTACAATAATAAATAGGTACTTAGGTGCTAAACTTGTTCTATAAATCTATCAATTAATGTAAATACATAACTTGCCGGCTGCGCGGCCTAAATCGCGAGTCTATGACGTCACTCTTACAAATGTTAAGTACCTACTTGATGTAAACCTTGAGTTGCACTCAGGATCCTTACCTCAATGGCTTATCAGTAGTCAAGCAATTACAGTTTTAGTTTACTTCATATTAGGATATGTGTATTTTAATATATGTAGATACGAACTTCTAGGTATAGTAACTAGGGTGTTGTGCCGCGTTGAAAATTATATGATCGAATGTAGTTGTAATTTAATAGTATATATATTTGTATCTAATGTGAGTGTCTATTGAAAAAGTAAGTGTAAATACACGTTAAAAATGGAGCTGCAATCCTTTAGTCGCTCATTTTGGATCAGAAAGGAGTCATCATCACAAAAATAAGTACCCGAGAATTAAACCACCTTAGTCATTCTGAAAAGGAATTCTTAACAGCAAGGAGTTTTTAACTGGTCTTACTTATTTATGTACTTGCATCTACTGCTTAGACTATATGTAATAGGGAATAGGCTCATCCTTATATTACGAGTATATAACTAAAAAACCTTTGTTAATAAATAATTAGGAAGAAAGGAACCCGCTACGCACTCCAACGCATTACGCACTATTGCAACAGGGATAGGTTGAGAATATCAAACTTAGGATAGGGACAGCCGCGTCTTGGGATCATCCACTACTAATCCAACTTGCAGTATTCCGCTTCGAACTGTCGAAAGCGGAATACTGCAACAGTGGACTACTACCAGAATGGATTTCTGCCGAGTAACGCCTAATTCGATTTACTTAATAAAACTTTGCAAGTAAAATGTGACGTGTTACTATATATACATATACATATGTAACATAATCGTGTAGTAAGTACACTCAGTAAGGGTGGATGGCCATGAAAATCAATTATAACAATTTATCAAGCACTTTCAATCAGAATAATAGCTTCGGTGAGTGGTATGCATTCTAAAAATAATTTTGAGTTTGTTACTTGAGTTGGTTAGTTTTTTAGTTTAGTTGGTTTTTGAATCTCTTAGTGCAAGCAGAACTTGCAATTATCGACGACTGTCAACATCAATCATATTATTTATTAAACTTACAAACAAGATTTTATGTTTAATCTGTCAATTGTTTAAATGCCAAATATGAATGCCAGTTATTGTGTTTGGCCGCCGATGTTTCGCTGCCACTCAATAGGGCAATAGTAGGTATTTATTTATACTTATATAAACGATATATCGAAATTTATTTGTCGATATCTTTGGCAGTTTGGATAAAATAAAATATGACTGGAAAGAATGAAAATATTCCAGTTCAGCCTCGAAAATAAATACACAAGATTACTAGTAATTAACAACGCTTTAGTTTCTGTCCGTGGCTTCGCCCGCGTAAATCCTACGGAAGATTCACCAGAAAACTACACCCTATGTATCCAGGACATCTCATATGCATGTGGAAAGTTTCTCCAAAATCCGATAAACAGCTGTTTGACTAACGGACATCCAAACATCCTCAAAAATTTTCATATTTAGTATTAGTATCTATTAATATCTCTGTCTTAGAATACCTTATTTAAAACAAACATATAGCGCTATAACCAATAATATGACGAATAAGCAATATGCACAAGAATACAGTTTATATTCAAATACACCCACCCGCTCCTAAGTGCAAACATCTCATAAGGTATTCAAGATAATGGCTCTCGGAATCTCAGTGTTTAAAATAAAAAAGTTATACGAATTCGGTGCGGCCGCGCGTCTAAGGACTGCTAAACACCTTCACGTTGCCTCGATACATAACGTTAAAGTTTGCGATTTTCACAAGCGTATGCGCAAACTCTAAACTTATAAAACTCACCTATTTATACAGCCGTAAGAGATCACGTAGTAGGCCCACGGTGTCGCACCACGACGGAATTTTAAATACACATAGGTGTTACTGACATTTATAGAACAAAAAGGTAGAAAAATTTGTCGGGCCTACGTTCGCCAGTTTTCTTTTTATTGTCGATTTATGCTAACTAGCAGTCGCGGCGTTCACGCACTTGTTAAACGTGATCGTGGTTACAAAGAAGCCATGTTTGTTACTGTAAAATTTAATGAGCCTCGCTTACCCAGTCCGCCAAATTGTGAAATATTTTGATTCTCTCCCTCCCTTACAAAATTAAATACTGACTTCTCCTGCGATATCGTTTGCAGTTTTATAATAACTAACGTTCAGCCAGTGGTCGAAATTCGCTTATATAAAAAACCTAATGATTCCAGATTTTACACTTAAGCTCGTCAATAGCTATCTACTAAATAATAAAAGAAAATCGTTGACCAACCAATGGGCAAAAGGAACTGAACTGTTTTGTCTATGCCTATTCACATAGATTATTATTTCACCCCATGCATCCTGCGTGGGGTTCCAAATCCATCTCAAACTTATCATTTATAATATTAGTACCCGAATAATCTTCTGTCTTAGAAGGAAATGCCAACATTCTCGTAAAGAAACTGATCAAAGTAAAGATCCGATTTAGTCTAATAAACATTAAATATCAAACGAATTGTAGAATTATTTTTACTATAGACGTTTATTTTAACTCGAATATACCATTTCTAACTAATTTTATTATGTGGTATTGGTACGCCTGGATTTGCGTAAATAACTGCATATTAGTAATGATTAGCTTATTATGAGTTGCCTGGCCATGGTACAAATTTGCATAGGTATTTTTCAAACAGCAATATATCTATAAGTTTTAAAGAACTAATGACCCAATCAACTGTTAGTATTGACACGTATTAGTTAGATTGAATATAATATCTATACTATATTGAGATGCAGTCTTGTATGCAAAGTTTCCCTTAATCTTATAACTACATGGTAGTTATCTATCTGTTGCAAATTTAAATACATCACAGCAATTTACTGTTCAAACACTAGGAATAACTACCCGCTAAAGTCTGTCACAGAAATGCTCTTATAAGCAACCGCAGGCTTGCATTCGCTTCGAAATGTAAACTTTATAAAACTTAAACATTGATCAACGCAGTTTAACTTCTCTCATAGTGTGAATGAACGTCTTTATTACAACGCCATCTAACTTCGTCAGAAGTATTAAAGACAAACTTGTCGGTGTTCTCCGTACCATTATAAAATACTATGTTTGTATAATATTTATATACAGCAGTAATAATATTTTATGTTAAAGTAAAAATACTACTAGTAGTAATGCTATCTAGTGATATTATTACGAACTAACACTAGTGTACGATGTCCATTTACAATGTCCAATGTGGTTAAAATTAAAGAAGCTACAAACTTGTAGATGGCGTTACCTGCTTTCGAAAATGTTAAATATTATAATGGCACATGAGTGGTTACCTAAGCTACACCAATGCGCTGACTGATATGGATTTAATACCTAACATAAGTAAAATTTTGATAATACACAAATAATGGTTACGGATCTCGTTGTTTTTTGTGCCCTATGCTTAAATGTTATGAAATCCCCACAACTCGAAGATTATATCTTGTGTGGAAGAGGCCCGAGGGTCTTTTTATACATTTTGATTATTTCTTTGTATCAAAATACGACTATGTATTGTAATACAAGGCATCGCAATAGTGTATAGCGTTTCAAAAGGGTATATAAAACAATTCGGATGTTGTGTCCGTTTTATTAATGTATCTGCATTTATTTTATTCTAACCATATTTTTTGTATTGTCAACAGTAACATGCGGTAAAGATGACTTCCGATGCGACAACGGCAATTGTATCGAAGCCAGTCGTCGGTGCGACAACGTGTATGATTGCCCTGGCCAAGAAGACGAACGTGGCTGCGGTATGTTTAATTTTTAAGCAATGTACCACCTACCAGCCTATACGCATTGACGGTTATGTTCCTAAAGGCAGCCCGGTCCAAAACAACGATGGCCTATATAACGAACTAGAACTTTGAGTTGAAACTTGGGTGAACGCCAGACAGTTCTGGGGTGATCACGGCCCACCTGGCCTTATATATGTCAATGCCTATATGTAACACATTCAACGTAAGATAATACAATAGAGGCGTCACATGTTTTCAAAGACCCAGTTGGCTGTATTTCTCTGAAACCGTAGACAGAAAGTATCACCAAAATTTTGCCAGCTATGATGTCTTTGGTTCCACGTAACAGGAGGTTGCCAAATCTAAAAACCGCATTGCAGCTACATTCTTGACAAAATACCGAATTTCACTTTGCCTGACCTGGACATAGAATAACTGTCGCGTCGGCGACTGGGACAACTAATAAAACTAATAATCTAAAAAACCATCCCGGTAAAAGGTTCAAGCCCAAGTCCCCAAGTGGCTAGCTAGTGGTGCAAGACATTCATATATCGTCAGTTATGGACTTAAGTTTCATTTAATTAGGGACGATCATATTGCTGCCTGTCGCGCAAAATACCAAAAACTAAGCTACTAATAAACAAAACCTTTTCGGCAAATCCGAATAGCACTATGCTGACTGGTAATCTATCTCGAGACCTCAGACACAGTAGACCTAAGTGCACAGCTGCATATTAAACGTAATTTTAAGCAAAGGTCTACTTTTCTATAATACCACAGTAACGGCTTATCATTGACTAGGCCGTCTGCTATTTGCCACTTTTCTTCCAAAAAGCACAAGATGCTATTTACTATAGGTATAAAGTTTACTAAATTAATTTAACCTCTCATACCACAGATTGCCGACCTGACGAATTCCGCTGTGAAAGTGACGGAATTTGCGTCGAATATCGCAAACAGTGTGATGGGGTCTTACACTGCGCCGATGGCTCCGACGAGCGCGACTGCCGTACGTATCTTTACATATTTCATCACTACAGGTTAGCATGTTCATAGAAGACTGTAAGCAACACATTTCTTCTTTTCAATAAGACTATGCTGGTGGCGGAACTTCGAAAGGAAATGATTAAAACCGTTTGTTCGGTTTGGTGATGGAAACTTTAGGACGACGATCATCTTCTGGATAATTTAAGGTGTATATTTTATACGCCGTATACAAATAGTCTATTAAATAGGAATGTTAGCGTATAATGTCTGTTGTCTCTGTTAGACTAGTTAAGAGGAAGGGAGCATAAGGATAGAATGGTGTGAAGGGTAGACAGTAAACTAGTTTCTTTAATGTATATTAGAATGGGTCCTAAAACGTCGTATGTTCGCACGCTGCTTTGTGGATTGTTTTGTACGGTAAGTATCTCATCTGGTGTTTTGGGCTGGTGATCACGCATGCGTCAACAGCGGCCGGTTCAGGTGCTCTGATGGAACATGCATATCCATCCTGCTAAGGTGCGACGGATTCAAAGATTGCAAGAAAGACGGCAAAGATGAAATCGGATGCCGTAAGTATCTGCTTTAATATGACTAATCATACGTGGTTTTGATTAAAACATTATATGAAATTATTATTATTATATTATATGAAACAAGTTTAAATACTATTGTAAGTCAAGACAACGATGACATTATATTGTTCATATTAGATATTTATTAAACAAAACCACATCAATAATGCTATTACTAACAATGTAACACGGTGTATTTTAAAAGCATGCGGACCAGACCAATGGCAATGCGATCATGGGAGCTGTATCAAACGAAAATTTCGTTGTGACGGACGAGTGGACTGTCCAACAGATAGGTCGGATGAACGAAACTGCATCGGTAAGATCATACATAGGATTCCTTTGCACTACTGCGATTTAGGCAGTTTCAAGCCCATTTTAACGAGAAATATTAAATCCTTCAGATTTCCACCACACGTCACACTTTTGTCTAAACACAAATAGTCTTGCGCATGACTTAGTATCCAAATTGACTTAAAAGAATTATCACAACATCAAATTACATGTACGCTTTGCATGTATTTCCAGCAAATGGGTCCTTTAGATGCAGGACTGGGAAGTTCATACCTGAATATCTAAGGTGCAATCGCCAGTACGATTGTCCGCCAGGCGACTTTTCCGATGAACAAAATTGTCGTAAGTCTATCATTTCATAATGGGATTCTTGTGTCTACCTGGCTTTCACTATTGTTTTATACCTCAATCTCTTATGATTAACTCATATGTTTCTTCTCTCATGCGTCTTCAAGGTGATTGGTTCTATCATTTGCAATTTCAGTTGAATGTTTCGTTCTTCTATTTTCTCTTTTTCATTTCTTTTGATTTCTATATTGCTCGTAGTACTCTCTTGAAATACTCAAAACCTTTAAATAAATATGGTATATTTTTTTACCGGCCAGCATGTGGTACGAGCGACTTCAAATGCGATAACGGACACTGCATACCCGCATCAAAACGTTGTGACAGAACGCATGATTGTCAGGACCGCTCTGATGAGCGCCATTGCACTTATGGTTTGAAACTTTTCAAAATTTATTAACATACATATTTTTAATAATAAATTGGCATAAGAAAGGTGATGGTTAAATTTATACCTCCCTTTGGCATGATTTAAAATAATTACATTCAGAGCTTGTTATTGTATTGAATGCACAACATTATAGATTTAATAGCGCACACAAAAATAATATTAATGACGATTAAACATGATGCGAATGGATTATTTTTTTTTGTCCTCATAGAAAATTGTACTAAAGTACCATAGTTCAGTAAATAGAAAACTTATTTAATTTGTTACCGTCGGCTTCATGTTTATGAGAAAGCTGAGATTTGTTTTAAATCTCAGCTACCTAATATTGCTTTGTTTACATATAATTTTAATTTTGTCAACGTTGGTAAGGGACAAACTGTTGGTTTTGCCGGCGACTCCCTTAGCAATGTATTTATGTGGTTATGGCGCATTATTACGGCAGGCACACTTTGCATGGCTTATGAATATGAATGCAAGAGTGGAATGTGCGTCCCAGCTGAAGCAAGATGCAACGGGACGGTGGAGTGCGACGATGAGACCGATGAGATAGGCTGCTCTTGCAAACGGGACCAATACCCGTGTCGGGACGGTTCTTGTATAAATATAGCCTTTCTTTGTAACGGTCGCGAGGATTGCAGTAACGGCGAAGACGAGTACAATTGCAGTAAGTAATGCTTGTTGCACGCTTTCATATTCCAAGTCCAGTTCAAAGTTATCGAGAATCCATTGTATAAGACTGGGTCAGGTCTTGGTACCTAATCTAACTCACAGTAATTAATTATTGGACAAGATTGAGGACCTGCAAACATTCGTAAGTTTATTTAATGGAGACCTTTAAAAACTTTATCTTAGCCGGGATTAAAGTGCATTTATAATTGATGAAATATGTTGTATTGACCAAATTGTACAAGGATCACAATGTTTGTATAAATATTTAGGAACCTTTGGAAATATCCGTTGGAAATGTAAAGATGGAGTGTATATAAAGGCGGAGAATCGATGTGACGGTCGGTACGACTGTCTAGATCATTCTGATGAGGAAAACTGTAAAGCATCGTGTCCCACAAAAGGTCCAGTTTTTATTGTGTGTATAGTTAGCCGCATGCGCCTGTGTATCATGATGCATGAGATTCTGTTACTCTATCTTTGTACATACATATCACTATAATTATGTTATTTATTATTCTTCTGACAATAGTAGGTAAGCAATCCAATGAATTGCAGCAATATTGTGTTTGTTGTAATAGCTGTATTTACGCAGGATATCAATCAAATGATGAAATAAATCTTATTTCTATATTTTGAAGTGGTAACGCAGTAGCTGTTCTTGTGCTAATCGCACTGGGAGGGAACTGGTCATGTGAGAACGTGAGTTAAATATTGATTGGTTTTCAGAATCTGCATGTCCACCGGGTCAGTTCACCTGCCAGGGAGGCTCAAACTTGTGCGCAGTGCAATGTAATGGACAAGCCGAGTGTGATGGAGGTGAAGACGAGGTAGGCTGCAGAGAAGATGAACCAGAAGGTATATTTCACTTATATTTGTATGTTTTTTGTGTTACCAACTGCCAAAATTGCGAAATACAGTAATACCCACAAATGAAGAAATACGGAGGTAATCAGGCAATTATTGGTCATAGAAGCTGAATATTTGCCGTCCAATCAACCACAGCAGGGAGGAAACAATAAGAACAAATCAGATGTGCGACGTAAGTATGAAGGGTATTACTGTATTTCTGTATTCATTGATATAATCAGGTGTAATTTAAAAGAAAAATATCCGTGTGATCATGGTGGCAAGTAAAACAAAAACACAGTAGCATCTGATCTATCTATTTACCGAAAATTACAGCTGGCAGGGAACAATCTTCTCTTTCTTTTCAACCTATCGTTTACATACATATGTCGTGTCTTTTGCTCGTGCGCAGGGCAAAAGGTACGGTCGGTCAGATTCTTTAGATGTCAATATTAAGTAAGTTTCCTGCGGTGTTAAAACTAGAATAATAATATCATACTATTAGTATTAAATAGATTAACTAAGAATTCTAGTGACCTAGTAATAATTTGTGTAATATAAGTGCATGCGAAAACTTACGAGACAACTGATGATGAACTGATGAAGCGATGCTGACGCGAAATTGTCTTTATAAATGTTGCGTTGCGGCTTTGAATTTGCGATCTTGGCAACTGTATTTTAATGGCAATATTTATTTGTTTATTTAATTAATTATATAATATTATTACTTTTAAAGCTTGCGTGCACCGATGTGATGGCAAGTGTATTCTGGAGGGTCAAATTTGCGACCGCAACTTGGATTGCGCCGATGGATCCGACGAATATCAATGCAATTACTGTAACGGCGCAGAGGACTTCAGGTAACATTAGATCCTTGGTGTTTGCTACTATCCATTCTATACATTTTTGATGCGTTTTTAAGATTATAAGATGTTGCTATTTGCGAAAATGCGTACTGTAATAATTCTCAATGCGAAAGTCAGCGCCTCAGCGATTGTTTAGTTCATGTTTAAGATTCTTCATCTGCAAAGATTTTATTTTGCTTGCCGTTCATGTTTGTGTAAATAAATGTTTTTATTTTAGTTGTGACTCCGGCGAGTGCATACCGTTTGCGCAGAAGTGCAATGACATCCCAGAGTGCATGGACGGTAGCGATGAAAAGAACTGTAACTACACCATGATCACTAACAGCCGTAAGTTTTATAATTTATTTTACTAATATTATAAATATGTTTGTATGTATGTGGCTCAATCACGCGTAAACAGTTAAACGGATTTTGATAAAAGTTCGTACGCAGATAGAGCATACTCTGCATTACAATAGCATTCAAACAGCGGGCACAAAGAATACCACTCAGAACTATCGCTTACTGATCACTGAAATTTTTCTCCCGCATAGGATTCAAACCAACAACACTCTGCGTAGTGCAGCTATGTTACTTATAAGTGTCTTGTGCTGTATAACGTGGCGTATCGTATAAGTATGTTTAATTTTTTCAGAGCCTTGTGACGCAAATCAGTTCACTTGTCTCTCGGATCAAACTTGCATCGACATGCACTTCTATTGCGACAACAACAAAGACTGCATTGACGGTTCAGACGAATCGAACTGCCGTAAGTATTAACAAGATCTATCCCCAGGACGGATTCCTAATATTAGAAGGATAGTCACTGATTATTATTCAACACATGGTAATCTCATACACGACGCCGGTAACATGCAGAAGTTGAAGCACTTACGCGGGCTGCATGTATATAAAAACAACCGATGCAAGCCAATCCAGCAAAAATAACACATCTTGCTTGTGCTCAGATAGCTCTACATACTGAAAAACAGGCTTGCGCATGTAGCCGGCACTACTTGCGTCGTGTACGAAAGACAATAAATATTTGGATAGTAACGTATTTAAGGTATTTTAAAGTATGTAAACGATTAAGTTTATGGACTGGTCCTATGTGTTTAGGTCAAATCTTGCATATAGAGTGATCAGGAAATGATTTTTAGTTTGATCCGGGGTTTTGCCACCATCTCCTAAAGCATTGATTTACATGCGCGCAAACCTGATAGCGCGTTACAGTAATAGGTATAGCATTGTCTCGTTTTCGCTCATGCTATAATAATCTTTAAGAGATGCCGGTTAGGTGCTTGACTATTATAGTTTATGACAACCGTTGCACATTATTGTTATAACTATACATAAAAAGGTAATATGTTAAGATTATACAACATATTACTTTGCTTTGGCTAACTTTTACTGCAATGATATTCGTTAATAATTTGCATCGGTCTATAGAAATTTGGGCTTAAACAACTTCAAGCAAAGGCACTCACACGCTTATATAAATGTGCAAGAGCACTAACACTTTAATTCATTCGCACTTATGATGAAAATCTACGCGCACTTTGTGTATTGCACCACAATGCACTAGATTTGATGCTAATGTTCACATCTAAATTTAAATATTCAATTACCGAAATAATTTTACAGTTAATTCTCTTTTATGTGCAAAAATCTTCCTTTCTTATAACAATGAGTCTTCTGTAAAGAGTTACTTTAGAGTCTGCTTCTTTTTTTCAAACAGACTCAAAATATACCTAACGGAGGATGTATTAAATGTATTTTACGATATTCTTCTTAACTTTTACGAGACTGCTTGATGATTTCCTTTATGAGTTGTGCATGGGTCTACTTCATGTAAGGAAATAGCCTCCTAATCACATAGTGCTATTGCTTAAATTAGATACTCAAATCAGTATAGCTCTTGTAAAATGGAAAGATAAGCACTATGAGTACGTCAAAACTACACTAGAAGATTGGAACAGATTTTTATGGTTGCCTCATGAAACATACCTTACACGTCGTATTAGAAAAAAATGTGAGTCAGTTAATAAACAAAATATAATTAATGTTCTGATATCTAAAGAAGGTGATCCATTTTTGAAAGGCGTTAGAACATGTAATTTTTGAATTATTGAAGTTGTTTATAAATATCGATTCAATCACAATATTACGCTTAAGATGGATCACCTGTCAAGATGTCGTAACACCGTGGAGACAGACGTTGATTAAATAATGGGTGTCCAGCATGGTACATGACGAGAGCGTCGCGGTCTCCAGCGATGGCCACCTGCCATGAATCAGAGTTTACCTGCTACGACGGCCGGTGCATACCGCACGCCAGACGCTGCGACAATATATACGATTGCTTCGATTTCTCTGATGAACAGAACTGTTACACCTCGGGTATCCGATATATTTTTGCATACCCACATTTGTGTATAGCACCGGTTGCAATTTTTGATATTTTTAGCATACTTCTTTTTGACACGTTACTCGATGACGACGTTACTTTTACTCTTCTGAAATGAAGAGCGTCATACATTTGAGAGAGCAGTTCGTTTCATATTAGTATATATAGTTACATAGTTCGTTCGCAATACTCGTTCTTCTTAATCTCGGATAGATTAATTTCATAAATTATGTTTAATGTTTAATTAAAAACAATTTTCAAATTGTAATCTTGCGTGCTTGGTGAGGGTGAGCTTGGTGCTTCGCTGGACCATACTTAATGATATAAGTTATTAAAAGAAAAGTACAAAAAATTGCTTTTACCTTTCCTTTTGTAAAAACATAATATTATATTAGACCTATGATACATATTACGATACTGTTACGTTGCACACAGATGTGGGAATGCAATTTTATAAAGATGAACGATTTATAGTAAACCCCGTTATTGATTTGAAGATCCTTAGGGATAGGCATAATTTTGTGCTTCATGTTTTTTTAACACATGTTCTGTTGACATCTTGTTAATTTTTAGTTCTCTGCATCAATTTAGATTGATGATTGTTTGACTAGTGTAGATAAACATAGACTATGAGATTATCATTTTACTTCCTTGTTACGCAATCATGACTCGCTTATGTATGTTTATGTATTATCCATTGAATTACGTTTGGATATTATTAAACTTAAAAGCAGAGTGCTACGTCAGCCTCCTGATTGCGTGCTTAAGTCTCATTTTAAGTATTTTCATTACATCGACATTATTCTTGCACGGTTTTCCGCTTTTTATCCTGTATATTACGGATTGGGATTGTAATGGACTAAATATAATTAGAATATAACAATGAGAGCTATGCGTAGGATGCGTAACAAGTAATTGAACAACTTTAAATGACGTAGAACCTGCGGGTCTACCGTGAAAATGTTTTTACGCAATGACGTGCCGAAACGAATTACGAACGAAATAATAAGCATATACCTACCATGAAAACACTTCGGATTTTTTAGGCCGTACAAATTTCATACGACGATATTCGTGACGAATGTCGGCGCGAATGATGTTTCATGGTAAGAATAAGCACGAACGAACGTACGCAATTGCGTATAACGCGTTTCACGGTAGACCCTCTGGTGTTTGACTTGGTAATACTTTAAAACAGCGATTTTCACCTAACTTAGTTTTGTCACAGTAACTAGTAACTAATCTACACAAAATGACTATCATTTGCTTATTAAAATCAACGTTATCACAAATGTAGATTGTCTTGTACTTTAATATATGTAATATATATATAATATTGTCTTCTGTTTACGCGAATATTATTCATTGAAATTGTTTGATAGTAGTTTACTATATACAGATTTTATCGCAGTAGTAGTAGTAGTGTAACAGTTTTCAAAATTATGTAATTAAGTGTCAAATAAACATCGCGATAAAATCAAGTGAATTAGAAGCAAGAACCTCTTATTCGTTTCTGCATCCTGTCTAGTTGATACATTTTATTCTGAATAAACTTATAATAGCTATGAATCCATTACAATCCTACAGACGTTTTTGTCTAATGTAATCTAGAGTTTGGTATCTGATATAAAGTTCCTTTTGCACGTCCCTACTCCTTAGAAAATAGTTTAGTTTTCTACACAGAATATAACGAAACTTTTATTTCACAGCATGTCCCATGGCAGATAGTTGGCAATGTCGAGACGGGGAATGTATAACATCAGCAGGTTACTGTGATGGTATACCGGACTGTGGTGACGGCTCCGATGAAGCTGACTGTCCCTTTACTACTCAACACCCATATGTGCCGCCTACTACTTACCGATCACCTGTAGAGCCACGCACTGAAAAGAAACCCGACGTTAGATATGGTGAGTCATAGTCATTAATATTTAATATAGATAAAGATAACTTTTTCTACTAGGTTTGGTCCACCATAATGTCTCTTGTACAGGACGCGGAAAACAAACGCAAGTTGAGATATTTGCGCGGGTATGTGCCCGTGTTAGTAACTTGCGCGTCACGTCACGCGTCACGTCAGCTACTTGCGTCTTGTACAAGCATTATATGAGTAAAATTATATTGAATGAGAAACATTGACTATTGGACTTCCCTTTACTAGGTGCCTGCAGGTCATATGAATGGCGTTGTGAGAACGGTTCGTGCATTGACGCGTTCCGACGTTGTGATGGACATATTGATTGTCCATACGACTACAGCGATGAATTCGACTGTCCCCCCAACAGTAAGAAATCGACTGCCTGATAACAGACCGATAACACTTGAGTCGATGTTGTATTTTAGAATAATACCAATAACAAAGGACAGACTCCTGACTCCGTATCTCTTTTAATTTTCTAACGACTTGGGAGTAATTTTTTAATATATTTAAGAAACATAGTCTAATATTTACGATTTCCCGGTCACTATCGATTATCTACGTGTGGCGAATAGATTTCCACTAATATTGAAAAATATTATTATCCCTCCGAGACTCAAAACAGCGTTTTGCGGTATTGCACACGTTGTTTCAAGCGAGAATTGACGCCGCATCTCAAGAAGAGGCGAGATTCGATCTCTTTATTGGCCCAATAAAAATAAAAAATAAAAATTTAAATTTTTATTATCATCCTCGTGACAATAGGCTTAGTTTGCTTTGCCCGTAAATATAAAATTATAATATAGTAGCTTAAATAGTAATCAAGTTTAACAGTTTAATGTTTCAAAAATGTAATAAAAGTGTTTGAAATTAAACAATGCCATTAAATACATATAAAGTATTGAAATTATACAAACTTATACGAACTTTATCGCGTTGTATATTTTTATAAAACACTACTATCATACAATTTTGAAATATAAGGTAGTTTAATTTCAATATAACTTTAATATCCTATTACTCCCAAGCATAACATAATTTTCCAAAGGAATAAAATTACGATTCCATTATTAAGACAAATTACCAAACTAACTAACAATAATTCTACTCAATATAGACTTAAACTAAAAAATACTATTTGACCCAACTAAAGTTTTTAGACGTAATAATAATACTTTTAACTTCTCAACCAATCCACTTATCAAATATAAAAACGCTATTCAGACAAAGAAAGACTATCATAACAAAATTTAAGTCTTAAATAGTTCGGTTAAGCCCGAATGCCGGCGTCCTAGCATTGGTTGAAAGGTTAATAGCCCGTATAATCATGATTGTTGTACTTTTTATTTATAAGAATTAATAATTTATAGTTACTAATTAATTTTATCATTGTAATGACGTAATAATAATAGTAAGTAATAAAAGTTAAACGTAACGTAACGCCATAGGTAATGTACAACTCTAGATTTACCTACTTATGTATTATTCTAGTATAATATATAAATATACTATAATAGAATCTAATAATAATGTAAATACATTTATATCGTTATAACTAAACGAAAGGGCGATTTTAGAATTATATTTATTTCCATTTTGAAATCCAAGATATTAGAGATCACACAATTTCGTGTCCTGTATAGATTTCGAACACACAGCACTAGCACGTATTAATCTTTTGAAAAATTATTCTGTTCTTAGCATGCGACCCATAACTGTTTTATTTTAATTGATATTTGAAATAAAAAAGTTTCATTTCCATCCTATACGAAACTGTCAATATACTAAATACAAATCCATGATACAATTAGTTATATATAAATTTAATTGCAGGTCCCATCACATTGAATTTGAAGACGTATCCTTCCGCTCAATCAATCAGACACGGTAAGCACAATTTAAATAAATTTTGTACCTATAATGTCGAAATAGATAGCTTTGATTGTACTTGAACCAAAATTCTTGTAAAACAGAGTACAGGAGTCTCACGTGAGTTTTCTTAAGCTTCGACACGATTCGTCTGCGACATGTCTTTTCATACGTTTTCTAAAAGCACACTGAGCAGAAGCGTCTTTGTACTTATAAAAACTATGACAAGATGTGCTTACGATCAATCCTGCCGAGTTATACAGATTCATGGGAAACTCTCAGGTCCCGGTTGAAGCAAATGTAATTGAGAATTTTTATGTAATAGTTTTCAAATATTAGTTTAATTATGTATGTTGTTAATTTATGTAAAATTATTACCATATTCTACATTCAAACAAAAGGCAAGGAGATACAGGTGAGCTACAGACTAAAAGGCGATCTGTCGGTGCAGGATAGTAAATACTAATTATAACATACCTATTAGAGTTTTACATTAGTGTAAATATACATCAATCAACACATAGGTGCTTTACGTTAGATACAGCTGTCTTGGAATATTTAGATTTAATTAACCAGCATTCCGCTTACTATTGTAGCGGTTAAAGGTAAATGTGTATCTACGATTATTATTTATATTTACTGCTATAACAACTTAGTTCTATTACTTGTATTAACTATTTATAGAATTTAAATTGTAATTTGAACCAGGTTGTTATGAAGTAAATGATTAATTCTATAGAAATATTTTTAACTTTACACTTCATTAGTAAGACGTAAATAAAGTATCTACGATACAATTAGGCATTGGCTAATAATATAATGTTAGACAATATTAATAATTCTTGTTGTTGTTTCTTTCATGGTGGTGGTACAGCTTCGACTGGTGAGTCAGCCTGCCTGACAAAGTTATATTGGGAAATACATATTTTTAAATGGGTTTTCTTAACATCTTAATTCCATAACAGGTTTTCTAATGCAATTATTAGGATAATAATAAAATTATAATGAGTTTTATATAACATTTTATTAAAACGGCTAAACGATTGGAACATTTTGACTTGCGTAACATTTCATTATCGGGTGCCTATATTACAGCTTCGTAATATTAATATTTTCAACGATATAATCAATTGGTATAAATTATATAATTATTTATATTTTATATATTTACACTCTGATATAGATATCATTATCGCTATTTTATACATTGCATGAAATAATAACATATACTATATACTTTTTTCGAGTGGTCATAATTAAATAGCTTTACAATTAAAGATTTTAAAATATAGAAATATAAATACTTTAAATAATAACACTATCGGCTATATACTATAAAAATAATATCATGATATAATATGTCACTTACTTACTTGATTTTGGATATAAGATATATATTAATAGTTATTATATAAATATGTTTTTGCTTGAGATTTTAATAATAATAATTAGATATGTAATACTGTCCTTTCATGGACGTTGTAATACGAACTTTAGTATTTCATTTACATTAATTAGTATGCTTATAAGTAAGTAGTTAGTTTTTTCACTATTTAGGTATGTATACATCTATCAAACATAAATCGAGAACATTTTTATTGACAGCTTAGCATAAAACATTAGAAACTACATATAATATAAAATGTCATACTATGATTAGGATATGCATGCGAATATCGACTCAATGTTAAATTATCTAAAGGTTAAATTCCAATATTACTTTGACGCAATACAATTTTCGGGTAGTTTCCATAGTTATCAAGTGTAATGCTCTTTTTATAGGGTATATAGTGCCATAACTTCATGAAACAATTTTCTAATAAAATTATATAGGAGTTTCAATTACCAACATTAACTTACAATTCGGTTAAGATTATATGTATGTATGTTATTTAGAAATAACATAATATTTTTACCAAAAATAATCTTCGCTTTAGCTTCTCAATTACAATATAGGCGCAAGCCTATATTGTAATTGCGAAGCCGTAACGGATAGTTTAAACGTGACCGTAAAACTGTAGTTTAACTGTTTTATTGATTATTGAAAGCGGCTGTAAGTGAAGTCGCTGCCGTAAAGCGTCAAAGACAATTGGACTATTAATATAAAACATCAAAATTTATTATTCACATCCGAGACATCTAAGCACGTACTGAATTGGGTATAATATATATAATTATTGGTTATTTATGGAATGCTGCATACAGAGGGGGCCAGCTTGTTAATTAACTCCAAATACTTACATAAATGGTTTTTCTAGGTGGTGACGTTGTATTTCAATGTCGTGACGAAGGGCCGCAGCGAGCCAGAGTTAAATGGCACAGGGAAGGAAGACCGATCAAAGATGGATCAACCGACATAAGGGGACGTTTAGAAATGTTCAAAGTTACCGTAAGTATTTTTTGTTGATAATATTTAAAAACAAACCCTCTTTGCATGGGCAAAGAGGTATGGTATGCTCATATTATGTATTAAAGATAATTTTCAATACATTTTAAAGTATAGATATATTACAAAGTATCGATATATTTGAAGTATATTCAAAAGCATATTGCAACTATATTCGATAAATATATTTTTAATAGGTCTACAAATTTGAATATATTTCGAAAGCAATTATGGACATCTTTACTTCGAAGTGATCTATCTATTCCCTCGATAAGCGTGAATGATAGCGCCATGTCGGGGTCCCTAATTCTACAGTTTTATAAAAAGATAAGAAAATTGAAACTGCGTCCAGGACACAACAAGAAACTCTCTTTCCGCTACAACATTTGAATAACGTATACATATGTCTGCTAAACTATAATATATTAAAAATACTGAATTGCTCTAATATTTGTATTATATTTTATTATTATAGTCAGCTGACAGCGGCGTTTATATTTGTCGTGCCGAAGATTATGCAAATCAGCCCGGCGGTGAAGTAAGAGTTACTCTTCAAGTCGAAAGCCCACGTAAGTAACGAAATTATAATGAACTTAGACTTTTGCTTTTAAACATTATTTTTTTATACTCGTCCCTTTCAATCTCTATATTAAATATTACGATCTATTTTAGCGGTGACGTACAGACCTTTCCTGCCTTGCCAGCCGTATGAAGCAACCTGTGGTAACGGTCAGTGCATTCCTAAGTCCGCTGTGTGCAACAACAAAGTCGACTGCAGCGATGGTTCTGATGAAGAAAATTGCCGTAAGTATTTTGGATTAATTGATTAAAAATAAGTTCGATTAAAAACCATGTATTCGGTTAATCGATCATAATTAAATTTGACTATATTCCAGATTTGATCTGTCGGATCTGGGTGTCTGTAAAATCCAATCCGGATATATGGTGATAGTTTATCATCTAGTAACAGTGGTACTGATATTGCTCCATGTCTCATCAAACTATATATTGGATAACCGGATAGCGTATAGAGAAATAAAGATAATAGATAAAATAAAGATAATACGATACTTTTTTCCAGATCACGGTGGCATGTGCGAACCAAATGAGTTCAAGTGTAATAACCGTAAATGCGTTCTGAAAACCTGGCTTTGCGACTCTGAAGATGATTGCGGTGATGGTTCAGATGAACATGACTGCGGTCCGAAAATAGACGGCCAATGCTTACCAGTAGAGTACACTTGCAAGTCACAAGACCAGTGCATCCCTAGAAGCTTTCACTGTGATGATCAGACTGACTGTCTTGACGGCAGTGATGAAATCGGATGCAGTAAGTATAATCGAACAAATCTGAGCCTTTACAAGCCTTGCAATTCATAATAGTGATGTACATGTACATTCGAGTTTAGGATATTTGATTGTATTTACATACATGTATGTACAACAATATTCGAATATTATTCGAATGAATTTATGTGCGATACTAGATTACTTTCCATTAATTTTTTCATGAGTCTCATTCATCCGAGACAAGTGTCACTTTTGGTAGAAAATATATTCTACGTTCAATTTTATGAATAGCTTTTATTAGGAATATAAATAAAAGTTATTACGTTATTTCAGTTCCTATTTACGTGACGAGTCCGCCACAGCCATCGAACCTAAAGCTGAATCCTGGTGAAACCCTGACATTGACAGCTAAGGCGACTGGTAATCCTATGCCTCTGATTTCATGGCGTTTGAACTGGGGACATGTACCCGCTAAATGTACCTCGACTAGCGAGAAGGGCGTTGGTGTACTCGTTTGTACTAACATGCAGGTGAGTACGACAAAATATGATTACCTTACTATTTATTTGGTTTCGTGCAGTACAAGTTTTCCTTTACTTAACGCTACGAAGGGCTAAAGACAGAAATATTGGGTGATTATTTGTATTACATTAAACTTTGATCCAAAAGGACAAAGACTATTTAGGCTCGTATTAGATAAAGTATTAAATGACATAGCATGAATAAAATTTTTAGGCTAATAATACTAGAAATAAACAAATATGATGAGTCGAATAGATTATTATTATGGAATCAAGGATAAAGTAAAATAAAATTTGATTCTGATATTTACCAGTGCGTTCAAAACCATTGATTCGCTACTTTTCGAAATTATAACTACTTATTTAAAGTACTAGCTGCTGCCCATGGTTATATGTAAGATATATTACTAAGGGATAGTGTAGCATTTTATAAGTAATAGATGTATGTATCTTATGCGGGGGCCAGTCAGTGCATAACGGCGACACTTCGACCCAGTGGGATCTTTTGTGTCGACACTCTCCCAATAACGACTGCCATAGATGTTCATGGCAGCTGGGACCGACGGCTTAACGTGCTCTCCGAGGCACGGAGCAGCCGATAATTGTCAATCAATACGCACATAATTTCGAAAAGTCATATAACTTCCGATAGTCAGAGGTACGCGACGTGGGTTCGAATCCGAGACCCTCCGCATTGCAGTCTGTTGGTCTTAAGTAATAGATACTCAGCTTCCGAAAAGCAGAAAACTACGAAAGTTGGTTAGCCATTTAACGGTTATTTGAGATGCATTTGATTTTGAAACGTTGTTAATTATCCTTACAGACTCTGTGTTAGTGGGGGAAAAGACAGTCTATTAATTTGATTCTTATATTCACAGCCTGAAGATAGCGGTGCTTACTCTGCTGAAGCCATCAACAACAAGGGAACCACATTCGCAACACCCGATGCCATTGTAGTCGTGAGCAAGACTGACCTCTGCCCCAGAGGATATTTCAACAAGTAAGTTTGCATATCATTAGTACTATCCAGCTTTTTGAAAAGACTATTAAGATATAAAAGCATTCAGTATATTGTCGGGTGCCAGTTATCGTTACAATACTTGAAGGAGGCGTTGCTGTATCGCCAGCCTAAAAGAAGCGCGTGCCTTATAGGTAACGGTTAGGCTACTATTTTGTGATACCTGCTTACCACATCAGCAAATTTGGCTACGAATGTCTGTTGGGTAGAGGTATGTACTTTTAATACGCTTCTAAATAAATCTGTTTTTGTTTCAGTGAGGCTCGTTCCGAAAGCGAATGCATCCGTTGCTTCTGTTTCGGCAAGTCAACGCAATGCCGCAGTGCAGACTTGTTCACATACAATATGCCGACACCCCTGGGTGAAGGAGGTACCAGGCTGATTGGCATTAAGGCATCGCGATCAAGCGATGTTAACATCGACACGCAGCCGATTTCGAGCCAGTACTTCTATCAACCACTAAGGAACGGCGCCACGGTAAGTTAACATTATCATATAAGTAAAATTCTTATCCTAGGGCCATTTTACCATCCCATAAGGTAATGTCAAGGAATGCGCGAGTCCGAGACAAAGGTACATGCTCTGTGACAAGTTGGCTTCTTTTCGCCTATCCAATGATAACGTTTTAAGAGATAGTGGTACATTCTCTGTAGCCTTTTTTTACAGCACGAGCATTATCACTGTACATCACAGTATACACAAGCAAAATATGGCTCAGTAATAGTTATTGAGTGTAAACTGTTAGACCAATTTTCCAAGACATCCGCTATATATCCAATGACTAGGTCGTTTGTCCTGTGGATTTAGTTTATGCTTGTGGTTGAACACAATCTTGAGATCCTGGGTTTAATTTATTAGTCAAAGGTTTTATCGAAGTTAACTATTAGCATTCTCAGTACCCGAACGAAGGCTTCCAGGGACAAATGGCACAGAGCTATATGCTCGCTCTCTGTGAGATTCTAAAACATAACTAGTGTAATGTAAGCGTAATCCCTTCAGGAATAAACAGGCGTGAGTTATAAGGATATATGTCATAAGTATAAATATAAACAACAAGTTAAAATAAGAAATTTCTGAAATAACATCAATACATTTTTATTTTTAGGTGACAAAGTCTGGTGATGTATCATCTTGGTCCAACTCGCATCCTTACTTGACTCTACCAGAGATGTACAATGGCAACCAGCTGAAGTCTTACGGAGGACATATTAAGTACACCTTGTCTCCGCAAACACAGAATTATGGATACGATGACTCAGCAGCTACAATAATTATCAAGGTAAGAAACATATATAACAAACAGGTCAAAGTCTGTGTTTTACACGAATCTTATTTACATCATACTTAAAAATAGTATATATGTATGTGTATCCATTGTCTAGTACCCATAGTACAAGCTCTGCTTAGTTTGGGCTAGATGGTGTTGTGTGTATGTGTTAGAATATTATTATTATACTTAACAACTTTTATTGTGACTATGTAATATATACATAGTCAGAATAAATGCATTTATGTAAACGTTTATTTTAGCATGTTTCCATTCTCCATTTTAATTTTGCCACATTTATTTTTCGTGACTCTTTACATACTGCTGAAAATTATATTGTGTATTCTTAAAACTTTATTATTCTTCAGGGCAAATATGGAAACCTGTTCCACATCAACCGTTCTGGTGGCACAAGGGACATTAACGTTGAAGCCCGTTTGACGCCCGAAGATTGGTCGAAATATCCTGATGGATCCGCACCGGCTTCTAGGGAAGATATCATGATGGTGTATGTATCTCACCTCTATAACGAACACTTCTAATTAACAAATTAATATTTTAAATTTATGTATATAGTTAACTAATAAGTTAACTCGTTGCCAAGAAATTGATAAAAATACATAAAAGTACATAAATATACACACCTCATATAGAGAAACTACTTATTTTTTGACCTCAGTTAAAAATAGTAAAATATAGTTTGTACACCAATAAAATCTGTGACTATTAAGCACTAGTTTTATGCATTGTAATGTTAATGTACTACCTCACGCGTTGTCTATTCTACAAGAACCTTTCTTTTCTCCTTTATGAATCACTTTTAGCTACAGTTCTGTTTTATTTCAGTTTGGATGACATTGAAATGATTTTACTGCGCGCGGACTTAAACAACGCTGGTGTCAACATTACCGATTTCGCTATGGAGTCTGCTGAGCTCTTGAACGTTGGTCTGGGAGCTGCAAGCCTTGTGGAAGAGTGTACTTGTCCCAAAGGCTACGAGGGACTCTCATGCCAGGTATTTATAGTTCTAAATTTCAATTCAATTTAATTATTTATAATTTACTAAAATAATCGAATAATACGATAGCGTCATTTATTTGAAAAAGTTGCCAATCAATCAGTGTGTTATTGGGCAATTGTGAGTGGTTCTATTTTCGAATGCGGTATTGTGTATACTTTTTGGTAAGTATTGCTTCTTTGACATTGGGAGCCACTTCCAACAAAGAGTCTAAAATTATTCCTTGAAATACTATTTTTAGTTCTCTTAAATATTTAAAGATCTTGTTATTCATAATGAGTTTCTCGTACTTACTTATTAAGGTTCAAATTTACTTAAACGGTAGGATTACGTTTATATCGTACTTGATCATATTGTTTTGTTTTAGAAATGCGCATCAGGCTTTGTCCGTAAGAAGGTTGGTCCATGGCTCGGCAACTGTGAACGTGAAGAGTGCCCACCAGGAACATATGGCGACCCTTCCAGCAGTATACCTTGCAAGCCATGCCCGTGCCCGCTTACGAACAGCCAGAACCAATTCGCAAGGACATGCTCCCTTGGTCCCGACGGATCTGTCATCTGTGATTGCTTCGCAGGGTAAATAATTTCTTAATTACCCAATTCTATTATATTAATAGAATCTACGTAACATAAAATATACTTACAAGATTCTAAAATAAAAGCAAAGTAACAACCTCGTTCGCATATATTGCGTTTTCCCAACTAATCATGAAGTCAAACATTTAATAGTCGTATCAGGCATAGTGGGATAGGATTTTCTATTAAGAAATTCTCAATAGCGGTAGGCCAGTCTGGAACTGTCCTGGCAGAAGGCTATTAGCTAGTTATCGATTATGTAGGTTCTAAAATATATGTATATATAACGAATACCTAGTGGGTATAAAACACCTCTGCCTACCCATTAGAAATACAAGCGTCAAAATATGTATGTAAATTGTCATTAGCAGCACGAAGTTAAATATATACCCCATCCCTTCCTATCATCATTACTGTGCTGCCAAAATAAAGACTACATCGTATATATGTGTATAGTAAAAATCATTTTATTCAACAGCTACGAGGGCAAGAACTGTGAACGGTGTGCTGAAGGCTACGAAGGCAACCCATTACTAGTAGGCAACACGTGCCAACCCAAAAAGAGTGACAACTGCAACCCAATCGGTACAAAATCGATTAGACCACCTGACGAATGTATTTGCAAGGACAACGCACATGGCCGGTACTGCGATCAATGCAAGAACAATTCATTCTTCCTGTCTGAAGATTTCAGGTATTTTAGCTTAATTAAATAGTAATTAGTAACTTACTTAATTGTGAAGGTATTAGACTTCAGCTAGAAGGGTTTCAAGATATTTTAGTAAACTGGAACCCTAATAAAAATAAATTGTCCTTTAACTATTACTTAATGTTTTGCATATTTGTAAAGTCTGCTGTAACACATGATTGATGAACAAATACACAGGAATTGTTTTTGAAAAAGATAGACTTACGAATATACCATAATATAATTGTATTCCATGAAAAGAAATATAGAAATTTCATTTATAACATGTTAGCTGTTTCCATACTCAAATCGATAAAAACCAAATTAATAGGTTGGAAGGTTGTGAACATAAAATACCAACAGAATTGCCTTCGTAATAAGTTTCAGCGAGCCACAGGCGACCAGACTTAATTGTTCTGTAGTAAGATCTGAAATGCCAGCAATTAACAGTTTAATAATATTGGTATAGACCACTAACATCCAGCACTAAATTTGTTTCTAGACACGGATGCGCACTTTGCTTCTGTTCCGGCGTAACCCAACAGTGTATGAGCAGTAGCTACCGCAGGAAGATGACCACCGTACAGTTCAATGTGCCACAAATCATTGACCAAGTGAAGATCTACAACAGTGCCCCGGCCGGACTTAGTGGTTCAGTCAGATACTCAGCACCAAAGGAAACTGACCTGAAACCCCAACTACAGCGCGGAGAAATCACATTGAACGTTGACCGCAGTTCTCGTAATAGCGTGTACTACTGGAGTATGCCTGCCAGGTAATTTGAAGTTCACTAGCCGTGATTCACTAATCACTCATTATAATTTTCACGATTTCATTGCATCCTGGAGTTAAGCCAGAAGATTTTGCTTATGTTCGCGAGCGCTTGTGAGGTCTTCGATATATGGAATAGTGTTATCGGGATTTCATGTTAGCAAATTATCAGTAGCAATATAGAAAGTAAAGTGAAACAAGTAATAAATGACAGAAAATCAATGACGTAATAAAATCACATTCAAAATAGTTCAGTAATTCTGGAGATTAGTATAAAAAACTGCACAGGCCAAAAGTTCCCGATGGTTTTATTAAAAGACACGTCTTCCTCTAACAGTTTCGCCGGTGACAAGGTGACAGCTTACGGAGGTTTCTTGCGGTACATGCTGAAGAACGTGCCTAGCTCCGTAGACCCAAGATACAGGAACAGTGCTCCCGATGTCCAACTCATAAGTGTAAGTATGTCTAGGTTCACCATTCATCGGAATGTGTTCAAACATATTTAGTTTTTAACTTCTGCCCGAACTTTCTTTGGGTTGATAGATAGAGTTAATAAGGCCGATTTTTTTTGTTTACTTGCCATCTAACTGGCGTAGCATTTCAAACTTTTCATGATACCTTACGAACTCATGACACAACATAATAATTATGTAAATGTTTGCTTTCCACAGGATAACCAACTCACCTTCCATTACTTTGGAGACTTTGGTGCCTCTCATGATAGAATCTTGAATGCCAGCATTCAGTTCCTTGAAAAGGGATGGCAGAGGTACGTTGCAATTGCTTTTGTTTATAATAAAAGGTCTTAATGGTAGAAAAGACTCAGTAGATGATCTAATTTATATATATTAAAGCCAATAAAGAAAATATTAAAATGTTTAAAAGTAAATAATTATGTGGTTGAGAAATGGTTGTGTCAAGCAAATGTAATTTGCCTCATTTCTCTGAACAGAATGGGAATACTTCATCGTCAAACCAATAAGAATACAATTAAATACTCATGCAATTTACTTAGTCAATAGTTTTTGTAAGATTCCTTAACTTGATAGACAGTTACCTGATGAAATATTTAACTGATATAGATGTTATAAATTCTTGTGATAAAATAATTTTCATAAATTTATATTATCACAAGAACTATGTCCTATCAGAACAGAAGAATATGAAAATATTTTTGATTTTCAGGCAAGACGGCAAGGAAGTTACTCGGCAACACTTCTTGTTAGCTTTGGCTGACGTGAAGACTATCCTCATCAAGGCAACCTATGCACCGGGTCCTCAAGTAGCTTCACCTGTGAGTGCAAGTATTGAAACCGCTGAACCGGACGCGTACGGACCTACCGCTTACCACGTGGAACAGTGCGTATGCCCGCAAGGCTACATTGGAACCTCTTGCGAAGAATGTGCGCCTGGTTTTACAAGGTTAGTTCTTTTAAATTTTTATTAGTTATGCCCGCAATTTTATATGCGTAAACATAACTGTCTTCGCTTCCTTATATGGCTATAAGTTAGCACAGTGTGAATGGGGTTAGTACTAAAGACATAATACAAAAAATTATTAAATAATCCACAGGAGTTCAACTGGTCTTTACCTGGAGCATTGCGAGCCCTGTGAATGCAACGGCAAGGCAACCATGTGTCATCCTGAGACCGGAGTTTGTCACGTAAGTTGTTCCCTAAATAAAAAGTGTCTGGAAAGTTGTTTATATTTTAAACTGTTAGGTACACTTACCTAAACTGAATTTTATGACAGAAAGCTAAATAGGCTTTTGTAGTATTTGTTTAATCATTCGCAACTTATTTTTGACAGGAATGTGCGGACAACACAGATGGCGATCAGTGCGAGACTTGCAAGCTTGGCTACGACCGCGATCCTTATGGCAACTGCGTCGAGTACAGAGGCAGCACTAGCCGACCTTGCTTGTACGTAACTACTTCTCCTATCTAAATACTCCAAAAATAAGTACTGTCACAAACATCAGCAACTCTCAAATATGCTCTTTATTATAATTCGTTGTTCGTTCATTGTAATACAGAACATGGATTTAGTCAAAACATAAATAATTCCATTGCATTGTTGCATGGCCTGCCACTTGGTCACACACATGGTCTGCTAAATATATATTAATACCAGTCACGTGTTTTGCGCAGTAAATATATGCACAAGTAACTGGAGCGGGCCCAATACGCAGTTCACTCGCGCAGGCTACAGACCTAAGTTTGTCAAACAGATTATTTGCTACAACGTCTTGCGTCGGTCATTTAAACGAATCATACAAGCTTCAAATGACATAACTTATATGCGCATCCTAGATGTTTTGTGTAAAATATGTACATAAAAAAGTTAAACTAATGAATGTTCTCCCCGCAGCTAACGTAACTTAAGGATAGTAGGCTATAGGAAACTGTGTTCTATAGATACGATAGCTTAAATCTATAATAATTGTTTTCTTTTAGCTGTGATCCTCGTGGTACGAGCACCCCTTGCGATAGCGCCGGTAACTGCGTCTGCAAACAGAATGTCGAAGGCGACTCCTGCGACCGCTGCAGACCTGGCACCTTCGGCTTAGACTCCAACAATCCAAATGGCTGCTTGTCTTGCTATTGTTCAGGCGTTACCACCGATTGTCATGAAGTAAGAATTCTTGTTCACTGACAGCCTAGATTATAAACTGAGGGGATCTGAAGTTTGAAATGATTGAAGTCCTTTTTACTTTAACTTGCAACGATAATATGGATAACATATTTTCTCTTTAATAATTGATATAATTTTAATTAAACATTTTGTCTGACGAAGACATTTTATTGCAGTGTACTTAAATAACACATCTAAGACAATTTTATAATTCAGTATGCAAAGATATAATATTAGTCAGCATAACAGTTAGTTTAATATGATACATTTTTGCAGGGCAATCACTACACCCGAATGCCTATCGCGGCTCCAGTTTTAGGCGAAGACTATGGCGGATTTACCATTACGGATCTTAAGGCAGAACGAGTGATCAAGGATAACTTCTCGCCGCTTTTCGAACAGAGCGAACTGATGTATAACTTCCAGTTCAGGCCTGATATCGAGCTTTATTGGTCGATACCTGTCCTGCCCGGTACGTACAATTAACAATAAACAACTTACAGATTTAAGCAGTGAGAAAACATGTATGTCTTAAACTTATAAATATTGTTCTCGAAGATGTGTAAAGACAGCCAGCCTGGACTGGACCACTGTGGTGTTCTATAGTCTAAACCTTTTATACCACTTATATGTCTAACTGTAAAGGTCTGTGCCTAGCAGTGGGACGATTTATAATTAACGCAGATTATACACATTTAATTATATCTATAATTAAGAACAAATGTTTGAGAGAGCCTTATTACAACCAGGTAACCGCGTCCTGTCGTACGGAGGCAGTATCTCTCTGCGTCAGAAATTCAGTTCCGAGAATGACCTGACATCTGAACGAGGCACCGACGTCGTACTTGATGGAGGAGACATTTCTATCTTCTGGACTAACCCCAACCAATTCCAATCTGGTGTATCATACGTAAGTGGACATTGACAAATACTAAAATATTACTTAACTATAATTAGTAGTCCATCTTTGTTTCTTTTTGTAACACTAAGCTTAGCCTGTAATATTGTTTTTGTGAACAAAATATTCATATAATTTAATATTTATATGACAAATTAATATAACAATAGATTTTGCTTTACTTTTATAATGTAGTCAAAATAAATTTAAGTAAATTCTTTAATCTACCAACAGACCTACCAAGTACCTCTAAAGGAAGACGGCTGGTACATCCTGAATACAGCTACGCCCGCCTCTCGCAGTGACTTCATGAATGTTCTGAGAAACCTAAAGAGAGTTCTGGTCAGAGCAACCGTCGCACAATACATCTACGAGACCACTATCGCTGATGTGTCCATTGATACCGCCATTCCAAGCTATGACTCACTCTCACCAGTTGCTAAAGGCATCGAGGTATGTGTATCTATAATGTAGGTTTAATAAATGATTGCAGCTAATCGTGATATTCCTAAACAGTCAAACGTTTATGAGCATATTTCCGGTAAGACGGTAATAGGATCGTCTCCCATACATGGAACCTAAAATTATAGTTGGTCTAAAGTGGGTAAAAAACCTTTGCCTCTCTTTTTGACGAAGGGTGAGGTATCTGTGGCAAAAAGCATAAAATTAAGTCTGAATGTACATACTTACCTATCTAATTATTTAAGCCTTCAAGGTATGCCTTAGTAGTTTAATAACTATTATAGTCAAGATGTGTGCAACTAGAATGTTCGTTTCAGATTTGCATGTGTCCACCCGGCTACATGGGAACCAGTTGCGAAAACTGTAAGACCGGTTACTACAAGGATCAGCTCGGCTACTGTCGCGAGTGTTCGTGCAATGGACATGACTGTCAACTTGACAGTAGCGGCCAGGTCGTCTGCAACTGCCAACCGCCTTACACCGGATATGACTGCTCAACCATCGGTAAGTCTTGCACAATAATTTATAATAATATAATCACCATAAAATTGCCATTTATTCTTACATTTTATGTCTTTTTCCAAACAAAGAGAATTAATATGTTATATAAAATCACATAGCATCAATCAATCATCAATCTAATATTCAAATAGAGTTTACATTCAATGTAATAATTGACCGCGTGTATATCAAAAATAGACAATAAATAACTAAAATATAACATTTCTCGAAGGGCCTCTACACGGTCGACCCATGTCCACGTCTAAACCTCTTTAAGGGCCGGGTATTGCTATAATGCACAATGTTAGAAAAATACCTGTGAAAAGAAAAAAAACATCTATAAAATTTAAAATGCCCAAATCAAAACCAATTTGTTGTTAAAAAGAAACGCTGTCCTGTATTAATATTTAAAATGTATTTTATTGAACGGCCAATAGGACTGATAATGGAACTTCATCCGACCATACACGAGGCTGCTGACGACGACAAATTAACGCGGAGAGTCACGTTTACGTGTAAATACCGCGCCCCGGAGCCGCTTACTATAAAATTTTATCACGAAGGTCTCGAACAAAAATCTCCAAAATACTATTACGAGTCGAGATTGGAGAAAGACGGATGGCACGGCGAACATGTCTGGCATACCGTCTGGGACACAAGATACCAAGGCGAAATATACGAGTGTCATACTTTTACCGAAAAGGGATTCACACTTGGTGTCCTCACTACAAGTCTTCCCGAACCAGGTAGTCGATCACACTGGAACTTGTTTCGGAAGTCTTCGTTATCCTCGTAAATCATACACATGCTTTTAATTAGCCTATGTTCTGTCCAAGTTAAACCGAGTGTAATCAAATATATCGCAAAACAATAACAAACGTTTTGTATCCATCAATATTATGTGCTGCCATAACATGCGTTGTGATTGTCTCCGCCGTGTCAGTAATTATCATTCATTTTGCCTACTGAAATTCACGCATAATGTAATGTGTCGTCTTTTATATTATATTCTGAAGTTATTAAGGTTGTGGAAATTGTTGTACGTTTTAACAACATTAACGAGTCCAGAAGAATCTAGTCAAAATATCAATATTATGTTGGAAAACAACATCAGAAATAAAAATGTTGCTTCTCTCAACATTATTCTCTTACTTGAGAATAAGGCTGAGAAAAGCTTTAACTTACGCACAAACATGAATGTGGAGTACTAATATCTGTATCTAAAATTTGATCATAATGTGTCTAATTAGGAGGTGAACCTTCTGTGACCGAGCCATCAACCCGAGCACCGACTTCAGAGCCAACAGTCAGTGTGACAATCATCAGCCCAACTATCAAGATTCAAGAAGTTGGTAGCAGCGTTAACTTCACCTGCCAGGCCCAAAGCCGTAACACCAGGAGTCGCCTTCCAATCACGTGGACTAAGAGCGATGGAGATTTACCTCTTGAAAGAACTTACATCGATGACTATTACGGCGTGCTCCAAATCACTAACCTTCAAGTTTCTGACAGCGGCCTATACATTTGTGAGACCAGTGATGGAATCAATACTGCACAAGCAACTGCTACGCTCAGAGTACCAGGTAAGTACCGTTCTAGCTGCATTTAATATCACTATATAGGTGATATTTTCATTAACAGAGTCGATTTCAATTGTGTTTTTGGTAGTATGAAATAGCGAATACCATATATATAAAACAGAAGGCTGGCTAGATAATCAAACAAAATGTAACCGACAAATGACTTATTCAAGTATCAAACAATAAACTATAAAATTAATCTAAGGTCTCGTAAACTAATATCTGTTAGAGACTGGTAACAAAAATCACGTTACGCTAACAGTTATGGAAACCATTTTAATCTTTATAGCTTAATTAAGTATTGTCTTTAATTTCATGCTAATTTGGAATAGTTGTCCCGTTTTGGATATTTTATGCAAAGGGTAAGTTTTAACAAGGTGTAGTAAACATTTCAGGAACAGCCAAAAATAACTATTTCCCATATTAACACATACTGAAAGCTGGATTTAGGCTCTTCTTCATTTTCTGATTATTCTATTTTTAGGCAATGAAATGACGCTACCAACCGTGGAGATTTCACCATCGGTAATGGAATATTATGAAGGGGATCGGATCGAGTTAGAGTGTAAAGTAAAGGGCAACCCGACGCCAACGATTACATGGCAGAGAGGCTCAAACAGACCATTGCCGTTATCTGCTGAAAACCAAGGCTATTGGTTCATTGTTGACAGCGCACGCGTTGAGGATACTGGCGAATATAGGCAAGTCATGTCATACATACATATTTAAAATAAATTCTAAACTAAGGTTTCTTAGGTATTTAATAGATTACAATCATATATTACTAACTTGTATTTATAAGATATTTGAGCATAAATTAATTTGGCTAAATGTTATTTCGCAGATGCATCGCGTCTAATACAGTCGGCTCAGATCATCGCACAGCTATGGTTACAGTACGAGCCCGTCCAAGCGAACCGTCGCGCGAACAGCTAACCGTATCCAATACATCACCTACTGTGGAGGAAGGTCAGAGCATCAGGATTGTATGTACAGGCACCACCAATGTACCCGCTGGGTCCATCGATTGGGTCAGGTAAGAACGAGCAAAACATATTCTGTTTTTTATATATGTATATTATAAATAAATTTACTTATTTACGTACTACTTATAATTACTAAATTTTATAAATGTTGGCTATAATACTAAAACATTCAACATACTTTACAGACAAGACAACGCGTTGTTCATGGCGAACGTTCGATCTGAAAACGGCGTGTTGTACATCGACTACGCTGAGCCTGATAACCAAGGAGTATACATCTGCCAGTCACCACTTACGAATATTCCCCCTATTCCGATTCTGGTGACTGTTATCACCTCGAACCCTGTACCAGAAGTGTATAACATCTCTGTGTCAGTAGACAGAATGACTTTACCTACTGGTGGCAGTGGAACTGTGGACTGCAACCCCGTAGGACGGCCGTTGCCACTCATCAGATGGTCTAAGGTAAAATTTAAGAGAATTTCATACATGACAAAAATAGATCTAAATTTAAATAAGTTTGAATGTTTTAACATGTAACTACATACATATTATATTTCGTTTGTTCATACTGTATAAATTGTTTTTTTAGCACGGTGGTTCATTTGGTCCTCAATCAAGCCAACGTGGAAACACCCTCATCATTAACAACGCGCAAGAAAGTGACCAGGGATACTATATCTGCGAGGGCACTGTCAACGGCAATCCAGTAGCGAACATATACGTTTTCGTTGAAATTGAAAGTAAGTATGACACTTTTTTGTCAGGCAGAATTATCCGCTTAGTAGTGATGCATATCTTCAGTCATAATTTGCTTAATATTCAATGTAATAAATAATAATAGTAATGTAAATAAAAAGAAATAATTTAAAATTACTATATCAATCTTTATACGTAAAGGCACGAAATCTCTGCGGATGCAGTAAATTTTTAATAAATCATAGAACATATTAATCTTTATTGATGTGATTTTCTCTAGGACGCGAGCCTCCCAGAGTGGACATATGGCCTCAAGGTGAACAATCGATACAACTAGGCGGTCAATACGAACTGCATTGCCGAGTACTGGGTGGTATACCCGAACCTGACGTAACATGGAATAGAAACGGAGGACGTCCCCTATCTAGCTCCACACAGATACAACCCCACAATGTGCTCAAGTAAGTAAATTTATTATACCTATAATATTCTATTAGGACCACGCTGCCTCGGTGGCGCAGCGGTAATGTATATGACTATGGTGCAAGAGGTCTCGACTTCTTTTCACTACTACTGCACCACAGAAATTGCTTTTACCAAAGCAAAGTGTAAGAACACGCAAAGTTGAATTTATTTATATTTACTTCTATTATTACAGGTACGCCTCATTTGAAAGTGTTTTATTAATACGATACTTGCTTATGGTTGTCTGCCATACAAGGAATTCTATATTTTCGCGTATCAATCAACTACTCTTTTACTTATTCTGACTATAAATTATCTTTCCTCTCAGGTTTAATAGGATTGAAGTGAATGATGAAGGCGAGTACACTTGCACGGCGCACAACGATGCCGGCACAGTCAGCGCAAGCGCAGTTCTCAAAGTGCGCTCACCTCCTGAAATCACAATAACCCCCAGCAACTACCTGCAAGTCAATGAAGGATCACCCTTAAACGTCGAATGTAGGGCTAGTGGATACCCTGAACCCATGGTCTCCATTTCATGTAAGTGTAATATCAATAATATATTTACCAATAAGTCGTATATTTTCACTCTTAAACACCGGCGGCCAGACAATGGATTTTAATAAAGTCTGGTATTCGAACAATTTACAGGTTGATAAAATTGGTAAACATTAATATTTCTAAATAAACGAAGTAAGTGTTTTTGTAAGACCGAAAGTTGGTAAGACCTAACTTGAGTTTTGAGCACCAGCGGTCTTCAGTATCAAGTAGACGTATCTGTGATCATAAGACAAGGCGATCTTAATTTCTCTTATAAGTTTCTTGTTGAAAGTCTGTCTCTATTTAGTTTTCTTTGTTATATAGAATATAATACATATAATTTATTTTCCAGTTAACGACAACGAGTTAGTACCACCGCAGCCAGGTCACGCATCTTTATACATACCGTCTGCTAGCTACCGCGACGGTGGTTACTACACTTGCACAGCCTCATCAGTCGCTGGTAGCATCAAGGATCAGTTTGCCGTGGACGTAGAAATCAGGGGAGACGGCGGTGACGATGGTGGCGAACAGATCCCTAACAATGAAGGTAATTGTCTTTAAAACTTTATACATAACTATATTTTAATCCCTTGGATGTTATGTTCATAAAGATTATAATGATTCTAAGTGACACTTTGTGGACATCATTATAATTAAATTTAATGATTTTAGTTATTTTATGAGTAGGTATTTAATAAATGTTTGCTTGTTTCTCAACCAATCACGGATTACGTTTGAAAAAGAATTGTATGAAACTTGACACTAGTAGGGTTATTCTTATAACTTTTTGTAGGACAATAGTTTAACCTTTATTCATTGGTATTTTAACTATACTTACGGTTAGATCTTATTATTAGATAACGGTGGCGATTTTCATACTAATCTAAAATATACTCGTGCTTTGTAAACGATTTAGTCAAGCAAAAAATATAGTACTTCATCTTAATAGAATTTCTTCGACAGAATATAGCCAATGTTGACAGTCTATCTACTTCATGCGTGCGGCATTATATGTATTTACATAATGCCGAACAAAGCAGTGTTGCTACCTAATGTTATCCACTTTACTATTATTGTTGTTAATTGTTCCGTGTTATTTTCGCAACAGGCAGCGGTGACTACCCGGACAATACGGATACGGATAGTCAAGATCCCAATAATGAAGTGCCCAGCAATCTGTACGCCATTGAAGGACAACCTGAAACTACCATCTAGTAAGAAATTAATTTTAAATATGTTTAAAGTAAAACACAATATTGAGTAATGTTTATAAGTGACCTTTTCATTTTAGATTAGTTTCGAATCAAATCTTTACGTGTTTTCAAGCAATTACATAATTCGTTTTTAAATTACAGCTGCAACGAATCAGGCAATGTGAGGTGGGACAGAGCTGACAACATGCCAATGTCTGAGAATATATACCAGTCTGGAACTCGACTTGTTATTCGAAATGTAAGGAAACCTTATTATATATTTATTACTTTAATATAACTGACTTTTATGACCCCGTTAAATAGCAGCTTCCTATTAATTGATATGTACTAAGTACTAGAGCAGACAATTCAATTAGATTCTTATCGTGGTTAAAGTGCACGCTCTCTAAATCACTGAGTCCGAGCCACACGCTTACAGCAACGACACATTTGAGTGCAAAATGAATAAAGTAGTACGATAATACTGGCATATTATATTGGTTTCTAATGTCATACAGCAGACACAATAGAAAATGTATTATTCGCGAACATTTGTGACCAGCACGGCGATGATTGTGTTAAATATTAAAACTTTTCAATCAAGAAATTGGGTAAGCGTCAGGCACAGTTTAAGAGAGTTAGAGAGCGTGCAGTCTAACTCGTGTTGCCGACAATTTAGTTATTTATTATGATATTTTAGGACTAGTCTAGTCTTTATGGTTACCCTAGTCTTTTCTATAGAAGCTTTAGTGAGCTTAATTTGTTTGTGGATAGATTTTTAAAGGGATTATTTTGTAATTTTACCAATAAAGTCATACTAATCGACTACACATTAGTTTCGAATAGGTATACGAATCAACACTTAATCCGCTTTATTCCGTAGGTGGCAAAGAGCGACTCTGGTCTGTACGTGTGCAGCATCTACGATGAGTATGGCTACATTCACCATGCAATACACACAAGCCTGGTGGTAGTTGCCGCTCCTACGATCACACTTGTTCCACCCACGCAGACTGTTCAACCAGGACAATCGCCTACTGTTGAGTGTATTGTTCATGGCGACGATATTATTGACACTAACTGGCGACCATACGACAGGGAAGCTCCCAGGTATAGCTTGGCTTCTTGTTGTTTTTAAAAGGAAAATTTCACACTTACATAATTAATTTAAGTTTCACTGAAAATTCTGCTCTCGATTTTGAATACGAAGTTATCGTACATTACATACATATTTTTTGTTAATTCTCGTATAAAAGTCATCTTTTGTATATAAAACTAGCTTTCTTGAGTTTGTGTTCGCAAAGCTTAAAAGAAATCGATTGCTTGACTTAAATTTTTTTACACAACTGCCGCAGCGAATTTTAGCCGGGTTTAGTTAGTGCTAACATAAATAAATTTTACAGCCGTATGGAGACCCGCGGCAACAAGTTAATATTCCATCAGATTGAGGTAGAAGACGCTGGCAAGTATGAGTGCATCGCAAGGAGCCAATACGCGAACAGAAGCGCCATCGCCGAGGTCATAGTCAGTGGTATGTTACGAAAAATTATTTTGCAATGGCATGTCGAACGAACAAAAAAGCACAACAATAGTACATAATATTAGAATTATTGCTGAAATTGATAGAATATTAATGACAATAAAAATTACCATACTTCATTGGCATGTATTACCATCAGCTCGTTAAAATTGATCTATTGCAACATCAAAATCACTACTAATATTATAAGGATCTAATGACGATGATCATTACTAATCCTCTTATTAAGAAGTGATATAAGTCCTGCCTCTTCAGCTATAAGGGACATAATGTAGAATTGAATTAGCCGGAAAAATATTTAAAGCCTTTTTTGTCTTTTCATTGTTGTGCCTGTGAATTTCTATCGGTGTTTCTTTATTACTTTATTCAGACATAATCAAAACAAATTTGGTATCACCACATATTTCTTGAATCTTGTTTATTATGATTAATTAATAGCAAAAGGTTTTCCTAATATACATAGACTAAAAAAATCGGTATGATACGGTAGCTTTAATATAGTTTTAAGGTTTCAGATTCTTAGTTCACTATACTACATACTTCCATACTATTTGACCACAATTTTCTTAGCACTCTGTTAATAAAATGATGACTCTGGGTTGTTTATTGTGTGTCCTGACATCTTCTCTAAAAGAGGGCCATGGCCATTAGCTAGCTATGAGCTAGGTATGGTATTCTATCAATGTCAGCGACTTACGGCAGTTATGCCTCACAGCACTGATGTACAGGTCGCACTGAATGTCAAGGCACCTGTGATTTTATTTGCGTTCAGTTGTGCTGTGAATGAGAAGGACACCTATCACCGATTATGGAATCACCATTGATTTGAATGCTTAACATTTTAATTTTACTTTTTACCACCGACCAAGTGTATGTATATCATAATACTAAATGTTCCAATAAGAAAAGAGAACAGCAGACAAATGAGGTTTATGTACGTACACGCGGTCACGTGGCTGCTTGTGGGTTCAGTTGATGCATGTTCCATAACCGTTCATAGAAGATTCGGATCGCAAATGGGTGTCGCACGATAACGAGCAGTGGGCCCACGCCGGCGCGGCCGTGCACCTCAACTGCAATTTGACCCAGCCGAACACGCGCATCGTGTGGACCAAGGACGGAAGACCTGTGCCGAGATCTGTCGCCCGCAAGAGCGACGGATCACTCTTCTTGCGACTCGCACATAAGTCCGACAGCGGACGATACGTGTGCAGCGTACGAGACGTATACGGAAAAGTTCTCACTAGCAATTACGTCGACCTCCACATCCAGGGTCAGTTTATAGACGATTAAAGAGCTTTCCTTCCAGTGGTGGGGCTACGACCTCTATGCTTCGCCGTTAATATATAACCCTCGCATGCTTACCCTTCATTTAGTATCTTTACCTACTTCTATCTCCTCAACCTCTTCTGTTTTGTGTTTTATATTGATTATAGAATTTTATTATGTCATTAAAGCTGTCATTTTTCGCTCGCAAAGGTTATGAGTGCTTGGAAACGGAGTTCCGTTGTTATGACGACAGTAGTTGTGTAGACGAACGCATGCTCTGCGATGGACGCAGACACTGTCAAGACAATAGCGATGAGGAGAACTGCCTGTGGAGAGATAAGCGTTTCTCGGACACAAAAAAGGAGTCTCTGTCACATGCTGGTAAATCTGGTGTTGCACACCCGGTGTTGGGCCGTTGTCTGTTTAGCGTGAGGGTGTTGTATTGTTCGTAACTAAGCGGCCCGTTGTACCCTGTCATGGGATGAGATGTATACCCTCCTGGTTTTAAGTGCATTAGTGTTTGTACTACCTGTATTTAGTTTTATAAGTATGATTCGATAAGTCGTATTACTCCCGTTTCGCTGGTGAAGTCTCGTTTAACACACGTTGTTTGAGAGTTACATTATTAACTAACTGAAATTGCTTGTGCTTACCGTAAGCTTACTCATATCTACTGCGTTTTCCGCCAAAAACAATAAGCTTGTTTGGAATGAGAAACAAGAACAAAATAACATGGGTTTGCATGTGTGCGTTAGATGATTTATAATTTTTATTCTATAGCAGTTTTATCATAATTTATTTATGCATCGGTATGTACTGTAAGTATGATGGGAAGCGATCGCTTGAACGAGGTTGTATTCAGTTGCATTGGGGTGTGTGTTTATGAGTTTAGCTAATAGAGTTTCGTGCATTGTAGGACCTCGTGACGCGGAATCGCAGCAGCTGTTGTACATCGCACAAGCCCCGAGCATGTTCAGGGTCGGAGACAATGTCGATGTGCTGTGCAGAACCAAATATAGAGATGTCCGTGTGCACTGGCTCAGGCCTGGCACGAATCAATATGTGAACTCTGTAGTAAGTTTACCTGATAAGTTTGCAAAATTTCAAAGATTTAATTTTATCTTGTAGATTTTTGGTTGCAATTAAAATATTTTCAATATGTTATTTCAAGTAACGCAGGGTTCTGTAAATATATAGCCACGCTTTTACTCCCGAACTCACCCCTGTGATTCTTCAGGGCTTTTTCACAAGAACCGATGCATCCTGCCGATTAAGTCCATGTCTAGGCGGCCAATAAATTATATCTAATCTTCGTTGATTCGTTGGTCCATTACCAACAGATCAATAAAGAGCGAAGATAAGATATCTGACAGCTAATTGCACATTTATATAATTAATTAACTTAAGTGTCGGATGAGGTTTATTAGATCCCGGTTTAAAACTAACTAAACATTTATTCAGAAAAAAGAAGTACATACCTTCACAGTTCGTGTCAATGCTCATTCACAACTATATAACTGGATAGGTAATATTTGACTTATTCTTACTTTTTAGACATACGGTGATGGCGCCAAGTTGGAAATACAAAGTGTGACGAACGCAGATGCTGGTGTGTACCGCTGTGTCGGTAGTGACTCTCGTGGACGCAGCTCCAGTGACGAGTTTGAACTGAGGGTTGAATCGGGTACGTACTCAATCATTTAAAAATTATATCTCCATTCGTTCGTTACAACAGAAACATGCAATATTAGGGGCAAAGCCACAAAGCGAAGAAGTGCTAAGCAATTTTAAAAACAGGCTTATTTCTAACAAAGTCTCTCATATATAAATCCAAACACAGATGATGGGTTGCACGCATCATATAAAAGATAAGTTCTCCAAAATCAAAGGTTGTATGATTAACTCGCAGAAGTAGCCTGCGGATAAAGCTCGCGTCCTGTACAAGAAACAATAGAGTGCAGTCACTTTGTACACTTTGAATACTTTGTACATCAGAACAGATTCATGCAACCGGTTACTGAACAAGAGGGATGTTAAGAAAATGATTTCAGCTGTATTTAATCGATTCCTCATTATTCAGGTTTGAACGCACCAAGTTATTCTGACCGATTCGGTGGCAGTGACATGCATGTGGCTGAATACACCGCACGTCTGCGTGATTCCGTCGACCTACCTTGCCAGCATAACTTGGAACCACCGGTCAATATCGAATGGAGAAGAGAGTTCTTGCCACTTCCCGCTGAACTTAGACCTAACCAGGTAATAATAATGCTTCCAGGCTTTGTAAAGCGGTGCTATCGTTTCAGCAGAAGATAAGTGTGATCTTTGTACCGACAAGTTCATTTATAACATATCCAGTAGGCCATAGCATGTGATGTAAATGTCGATGTTTCGGGGTATTGTTGGTACCGTTAGTACCATGAAATACATGTAATTAAGGTTGATCATCTTAAATTCTAGAGTGAAGTGGCCAACTTGAAAGAAATAATCCTTATATTTCGTTTGCCTGAAGTTTCGGGTCGACATTTTCGTAGTAGACCTAAAGATTTCCAAAAAAGTAGATTTTTAAATTAATATATATTTGATGCCTGATTATGTCAACTTAATAACGAATTCAACTGTGCCTTGCGCAAGCTGATTCATGAATATTTTTTAAAGGATAGCAAGGCGCAAATTTTTCTTCTGATGTTGCAGGCATGCATAGACTATGGTAACCAATAATAATCAGTTGGGTTGTACACTTGTGCACCTCAAGTAATGTGAAAAAAAATTATAATAACTTATATTAACGTTTACCCTTGCAGCCAATTCTTCGCTTCGACTCAGTGTCTGAGACCGACGCGGGAACATATGTGTGCCGCGTGAGCAACAGCCGCACCGCTGTCGAAGCTATAGCGATCTTCACAGTCAAAGGAGTCGTGCCAAGATTCGAAGGAGAAAGTTACATCTCTCTACCAACACTTAAGGACGCTTTCAGACAATTCGAGATTGAAATTTCTTTCAAACCAATGGGTAAGACAATCAATCTTTACCTTACAACTTTTTGTTAATATAACATAACATAAACACGAAATCACGCTTAAACAAAGAGTTATTGTATTCTTTATTATTTTATTTAACTAATTGTCGATGTAAATTACTTGAACGAGAGGCTGTTCGAATACATATTTATATTTCGACGTACTTATTTATTAACAAACTGTCTAGTTGTCCACGAAACGGACAAATATCGTAAATTAATCGTCCACTATACGGATGAATGAAATATATTAATCATCCACTAAACGGACATATAAATAACTCATCCATTAAGACTGCGCCGAGCGTAAGACATAATGACAGAGCTCGTACGACGCATATCTAAATCGGCGCACGGCTGCCATAGTAAAATTGTATGGAGGATTTGAAGTGCTTTTTTAATAAATATGTATCTTTATTGTCAACCAATAACTTAAATATTTGGGACGGACAAATTGTAATATAACTATTTATGTTTGGTTTAAGCTGTAAAATAGGATAGATTTCTACTGTTATAATCTAAAAATCACATAAAACGAGCTTACGTTTTTACATTTTTCGTGCAAATTTACGTAATTTTGTAAGCTTTTTTTTACACAGAGTATTTATAAACATATTCATTGTTATGGTAAATGTATATTTTATATTTTTATTAGACAAAAAGTGTCGATATTATGCACTTAACTGTGACCGCCTGATTTGGCACATTTCGCTCGGCGCAGTCTTTAATATATCCGTTTAGTGGACGATTAGCAACAGCCATTTATTATAGTAAATTTATTTGACCGATGAAAATAAACCTATTTTTTTGTAAACATATATACATATGTATAATATGTAAAGTAATTATAATCAACTATGTTTTGTATTTGTGTGTATACCTTTAAACTATATTTGAAAATGATATAGTTTCTTAATCCTAAAAATAATTGCAAAACAATGTAATGTAACAGAACATATTCTAACAATACATTTCTTTGACAGACGAAAACGGCCTGATCCTTTATAACAGCCAGAACCAGGGCCGATCGGGCGACTACATTGCACTGCAGCTTAAGAATGGAGTACCAGAATTCATCATGAACACCGGCACTGAGACCCTCACTGAAGTAAAATATGACCAACCTCTGCAACTCAATGTTTGGCACACAATCAGAATTCGAAGAATTGACACTAAAGGTACATACATACTACCTACATACCTTTATCTTCACCCATAATCGTTACATATTTAAGACAAACATCTAGCTGCACAGATATTTCAAAAGCTATTCTCTAAACAATCTACAGGTGTACAAGTACTTGCATTAAATATTAAAAGTATTTCTTCATAAAAACGACATAAAACATAAATCATTCTCGCCGTGCATCTTTGTATACCTAGGGCGAGCCTGATTTAATTCCGTGTCCTGATATAAAATTTCTATATCTCTTGACATTACAATCTCAATTTTGTCCACGTAGAAGAAATTAGATTGAAATAGCTACATACCAAACAACCTAGCTACCAAACGTCAGGTATGGCGGCTGTAAAGTTCCTGGAAGTGCCTTATTAGATTTTATATTACCAAGATCATCTTACTGGTGCAGTTTTACGGTGGCTATGCTAACAATAAGATTGTTACAGTGACAATGGACGTAGACAACAGTGGACCTTTCGTCGCGGAGTCACCTGATCAATGGGCGGTGTTGGATCTCCAGCAACCACTATACATTGGCGGTGTGCCAGACTACGACCAACTACCTGCTGAACTAGCTGGCGCCTCTGGGTACGTACAAGACAGATGACTCGTACATATTATATTGTTTAACGTTAGTTGCTGACTTGGCTGATGTATGTTAATAACCAGAAAATAAAACAATCCACTTCCCTTAACCCAAAAAATAAAATAGGCATTGGCACCATAGACACTCCTCGCAACTTTATTGGTTGCCTGCTCTTTCAAGCAAAAATAACTAGTAATATGAAAATCAATGTTTCGCAAAGTATTATAATAATAATTACTTAAACATTTAAATCATAGATTAAGCTAAGAAGCTCACTCAATACGATAGTGCTGAATAATAATTCACAATTCTCAATATGAGTGACCGTAATAATACTATATTTATTGATATTTATAACTCATAACGACCTTTACCAGCCAGTCTTCTAATTAATAAGAAAAGCAATGTTGACGTTGGTTACCTATTTCAGTTTGATCGCTTGCGTGAGCATGGTGATCCTGGGCAGAGAAGAGAAGAATATAATGATGGACAGTCTTGAACAGAGCCGAATCAGTGAATGTAATACCTGCATTCCCAACCTTTGCCAGAACAACGCCTTCTGCCAGGTAAGTGCTTAAGAGCTATACATTTTGTTATTTTAAGAATGTTCTGGAAAGAAGATAGCTTTCAGATATTCATTATAAATAACATAAATTAAATGTTACCTATGTTATACTAATTAAGGTTTCTACAGTCGGAGGTCGCAAAAAAAACCAAAATGCTTTAAACTAATTTAATTAATAGAAATAAAAGAAGTATGAAATAACAATGCAATGGAAATGGAATATTTCCTAAGCCTCGGTTGTGCAATTGACGTCAATCGAATCAACTTTCCGTCGACGATGCAATTTGACGCCGCATGTCACGTTGCGCAGTGAAGACCGCCGATACTGCCGTCGATGCATATTCCATACATTACGGTTCCGTAACATACTCTTACATATATATAGTCTGTGTTTACAAATATTTATATGCTATAAATTCATTATTTCCGTTTATTTGCGTACCTATATTGTTGTCCTTACAGTCTAACCCAATACGATAAAGATGTTACAAATAAGTTACGTAGTAGACAAATAATATCATCTTTTAAAATTTCGCCAATCTACATGAGTAAATATAAAGTTGTTATGACCCGATTTTAAATATGTGCATAGCTGATGCACGCGATGTTAAAAAATGACCCTTTTGTACGTACAAAAGAGGCATTTATAATATTGGTCCGGTCTACTACCATCCCGGATTCCTTTTCCGGCAGCTATCTTAGCCTGGTAATAGCACTAGTAATTTAATAGATAGAAAAGAGGCAAACGATTTATACATAAAGGGAGAACGGAGCTTTTATTCAAGATATAATTATTGTTATTGCAAATGTATTCAGTCTAACCTTTTGTGAAGTAATGCGCACTTTAGTATAAAATAAACAAAATAACGTTGTTCCTTTTTTTGGTAATTAGTTAGTAACAAAATACAAGATTTTAAGGTTTGATAGGATTATAGCGTCTAGACGGTAATGCTTCCCTCACCATTATTGTTATTGTTGTGTTTTTAATGTAATATCAATTATATACATCATATTATATATCATTATCCTAAACCATTACTGTACAAAAATTCTTTAAAAATGATTAGGTTTATTGAAACAAGAACTCTATGAATCTAAAATCTTTTAAATTGTATTACCAAAACGTCGTCTTGTTTTAAAAATCAATACCAATACGACAATGATTAGTATTCTAAACACTTCAGCTAAGCTAAAATGCTCATTTTATGAGTAGGTTCATCGTGAGTCGATAGGTCCTAAGTCCTTTGCTTTATCCGTAAGGCTACTGTTACTTAGATGACTTGTTATATTTCTCTATATATTATAATTAAAAAAAGAAAACCAGCCATTTCAATAATTACCTTTGTCATATAGGAATATCGCAACGAGCGCGGATATGTATGTAACTGCGCGCCGGGCTTCGCGGGCTTGAACTGTGACCGGACCGGTGACGCGTGCCGTCCCGGCATCTGCGGCCCCGGCAAATGTACCGACACGGAAACCGGATACAAGTGCGCTTGTCCTGTTACCCACACTGGCAGAAAGTAAGTAAAGTTTGCAAGCATATTTTTTTAAATATAGTGATTTTTATTTCCTGTCTTATGATATATTTATTAATTTACACGCAACTGGATTGCCATACTGAGATCTTGAATACGATCCCAATGCACGCACCTGTGCCTTATAGAACTCGCGCGATTTAATTATCGCTCGCCTCAACAGTGATGGAAAACATAACTAAAAAACTACTCGTCTCATAGTAAATTCCTTAAAAGGAATGCGAAAGATGGCTACCCTTAGTGGTCCAGCGTTAAGCTTTGGCCTAATCACACTGACACTCAGAATATATCCATACCCAGCATCAGGATATTGTATAAACACTACACTCAAACTTATTTCCCTATGAAATGGTCTTTCAATAGATTCTTTTCTTTTTTTACATTCCATAACAAGAAAACAATTTTAAAACTGCCATCCTTTTGTAGCTGCGAAGTAAAACAGTCGATCGAGTACCCAGCATTCACTGGTAGCGCATACTACGCCATTAAGTCGCCCGGCCCTGCCCGCACTCTGACAATGTCAATGGATATCAAGGCAGCCACTCCAGTTACCGATGGAATCATCATGTACTGCGCTGAGTCGTCTAGGGGCTACGGTGGATTTACATCTCTGGCTGTGCACGATGGCAGACTCGAATTCCGCTACGACCTTGCCGGAGGTAATTTATCAGTTTATAGTGTCCCTCATCTGATAATGTATCCATGCTGTAGACATATTTTAGACTGTGCAGCATCATATATTTGTATAGTTACTATGAACTAGTACTAAGTGAATGTAGCCAGAGCAGTGTGTCAGGATCGTAGCAAATGGAAATCCGTAGTCTCTGCCTACCCCTCTGGGAAACAGGCGTGAATCTATGTATGTATAGTTACTATCTATGATTGAAATATTGATCTAAAATGCTTGGGCTATTAGACTTCCATTGCGTAATGACATATATGGAGTAACAATCAAAAATGTATATCTACTGTTCATGCTAGTGATACGGATAATTGCAACCGAAATATACTTGAATAAAATTGCAGAAAACAACGCAATATTTACTATGTATTGTCAAAATATGAATAATATATTGTATTGCACGTACTTATCTATGGTATTGATATATCATATACATTTTAATTAGATTCGAGTTTTATTATGCAGCATAATCAGGCTCATGTAAGATCAAATACCTACCCTTCTTTAGAACATAGCTGAGGTAGTTTGAGTAAATCTTGACATAAGCTACTTGAACATATTGACCCAAATGTGTAGCTAAATGCGCGAAACATATGCCCAACTAATCAATCAAGCAGCCTACGGTCACAAATAAGATTCTTTATGAGTAATAAATAGTTATTAACAATGCGAAATATATTTGTATTTTACCAACTTTTTTATTAGTTTCTTCAGTTTTTCTGTCAGAGTTTCTTTCTAATATTTTTATCAATTTGCAGGAAGCCAACCAATTGTGTTGGTGAGCAACAAGACACTGCCAGCAAACGAATGGACTAACATACACATCGCGCGTATAGGATCTATGGTATCCATGAAGATCAACTCGGTGTTGTCTTACGAACAAAGACTGCCTGAGCCCTACAACCAACGGGTTGGTTCTTCCTTTATTATACATGAGAGTAAATGGTACATCAGCCAATCTATTGTCAGCGTGTGTAGCCATTTGCGATTGTCATTGTTTAATTTGCTTAATCTTGGTTCGACTTGCTTATGGTCTATGTGACGCTAGTGAGGGTCATCATGTACGGGTCGTAACCAAAGATACATTATGAATGTTAGATTTTACGCAATTAATAATTTTTTCTCTTTTATTGTCGAATTGAGAGGTCTGACTGCTCTGTAGCAGAAGATCGTCCCGTTCTTATTAAGTAAAGTAAATAGCTAAAGAATTTATTTCTCTATCATGTATCTATCATTAAGTCAAAGTAAAACATGGATCAACTTTCCAAGACTTAGATTAATTGTAACAGAAAATGCAGATCGAATAATTCAACTTTTGATAGAGGTTTGCTCTCCTAAGTTCAGTCCAACTAATCTTGATACGATACACTTCGCATGTAATCCAAGTTTTGTTATATCTTGTTGACTAGGCTGAATAAGATTACCTTTTAAAAACATTTATATTTGTACTAATTAGATGCATTTTTTGGCCCAGGACTTGCCATTGGAAACGCCGCTGTTCGTAGGTGGAGTAGACGAGTCCTATACTCTGAACAAAAACACCGGAGTAACTGGTGGATTCAACGGCTGCATTAAGAACGTAAGTGTATGAACAGAAACATTAACTGTTGATAGAAATAATGAACAAAGCACAACTATTTCTATCAATAGTTAAAAATTCAACCGCCTAGAATTAAACCTCAAATATATGTTGAATTTTAATATATGTCCCAATTTTGAAATTAAAGTACTTACTTTATTCGAATAGTGTCACTTTGTTAATTTTTAAAATACAGTATTACATCATTTTGGAACTTGTAAACTACTATTGTCTAGCATTTTAAGACTGTGCCGAGCGAAATGTGCCAGGCGGTCACAGTTAAGTAAATAAAAAAAACACTTTTGGTTTAATACAAATATAAAATATACAATTACCATAACAATGAATATGTTTACAATTACTTCATGTAAAAAACTTGAAACAATTAATATTTTCGCCTACAAAATTACGTAAATTTGCACGCAAAAACTTGCAATGCAAAAACGTAAGCTCGTGTTACGAGATTTTTAGATTATAACAGTAGAAATCTAACCTATTTTACAGCTTAAACAAAACATAAATAGTTATATTACAATTTGACCGCCCCAAATATTAAAGTTATTGGTTGACAATAAAGATACATATTTATCAAAAAAGCACTTCAAATCCTTCATACAATTTTACTGTGGCGGCCGCGTGCCGATTTGAATATGCGCCGTACGAGCTCTGTCAACTCATTATGTCTTACGCTCGGCGCAGTCTTAACTAGTAACTGTTTACTTCTGTTTAAGCTATTTAAATGATTAAAACTATTTAGATTTAAGCTTACACTTTCCCCGACGTTTCTGTTGCTTTTCAACAGCCATGTTCAAGTTGGGACTGAGATGTTGGTGACCATAGTGTGTTTATAAAAAATAAACAACACGATAAAATCGTCGTTTAATTTCAATGTATAACATTCGCGTAAACGTAAGACAATATTATATGTTTAATTGTTAAGAAGGAGAAGTCATCAAATTTAGATAGTATCTAATTCCAGTGATCGTTTTTCAGGAACAAGAAAAATAATCGATAACAATTCTAAGTTTGATCAGTGTTGAACTATTTGTTTGGCATATCTGTTTTCACTGTAAAAGTATACTGACTGTGTTTATTTACTTTATAACACGGACAGGAATATTTATTATAATTTTGGATCATTATTTATATTTTGGATTTATTTATTTTCTAAAAGATTACTGCCGCACTAGTAATAAATTCTGTATCGCGGAAGATTTTACAAACATACAAACAACGGACACAAATACCCAGACTTGGAACAACTATTGTGTCATGGGTATAGTGGATTATACAAATTTTGTCCCATGTGGGTATCGAATCTAAAAGACTCTGCGCAATAGCAATAGCGAGGCGACGATTTAAACCAAAACGCCGTCGATGCCAGTCGAGTCAAGTCAAAATGCAATTACTAATATATACCTAATATTTTTTGGTATACGTACCAGTACATAAGTATATCTAATAAGTTATCTAAAAAAGAATTAAAGTCTCGATTCGCTCCTTTTAAGAATTATTGAATGCTTTACGTATACTAACTATTAATTTTCATTGTAAATAAGAAAACCATGTTGCCTTTTTATAAACTAAGCTAATCATGGTAGTAAACAAAAATTATTAAAAAGATTTAGTTTATTTTGCTGTGCGTTACAAGGCAGATTTTTATTTTTCTTTATGTTTCTTTCATTCCCCTTGTTTTAGTTAACAATCCATGGACAAATCGTCAACATCGTGAATCAGACAATCCAATCTGCCAACGTTCAGGAATGCGCCTCCTCGAGTGACTCTCGCGGAGACATACCCGAGGTATATTGTTTAGTTAGTGGTTTAAGCATGTATCTTTTCGCACTTGTCTTATTTAAAGCCACTGTGCATATATAATCAATTATATAATCCACGTGGGAATAGTCGGTTATCTATACTAATACACAATTCCAGGAACTCTAACACAACCGTTTTCCATTCCTTTCCTGTTATCCTATCTTTAATTCCTTTATCCTCGGTTCCTTAGGTCGGTGACGCGAGAATGGTACCTCTATAACCAATCACAGGTAACGATATAAGCTTACCCCGAGGCGAGCCATAGGTGTGTATACAAGTGACTTTTTCCAGAAATAACTTCTATGCTAACATGATAAAGGGATTTCTCACGGTGTGAGAAGAGGCCCGTACCCGCAGTGGGACATTTTATACAGGGTTAAATGAAAAATACTAATTACCATTAACCCGTGTCTTTTTTACATCATGCTAATCAACTTTTGCATTACCACTTTTCTTGAAACTCAATACTTTTCTAAAACACTATTTCTATAACAAGTTTAAAATTGCATTCGCCCCGCCTCCCGCACAACGCCTGGCCGTCGGTATTTTTACACCATTGCTTTCTTGCTTTATTTTGCAATCACGGGTAGTCTTAATACGATTAGAGCAACCAATTTAAATATTTGTATTTTTGTAAGAAAAATAGGTAATGAATTATGAAAAGTTGTTGAACAAAAGTTGTTAAGTAAGGTATAAATAAGTAACCGGTAAAGGGTTATTAGTATTTTTCAATTAACCCTGTATACAGGGCTAATATTGTTATCATATGTGTTCGCAGGGAGAAAACATGATCTGCCAATGTCGCAATGGCGGTGAGTGCATCTCGTCATCAGATCCAACAACCTGCTCTTGCCCACCCGGTTACACTGGTCAGTTCTGTGAACAACGAGCGCCGCTTACCATGAGTGACCCTTGCCTCCTGAGACCATGCCGTAACGGAGGCACCTGCCGACCAAACCTATCTGCCGTAATGAACCACACATGCGACTGCCCTCTTGGATATGCTGGCCTGAACTGCCAGATCGGTAAGCTTTTTATATAGAACAAAAATAAAACTAGACTGAATTAATTTATTATCCCTGTTGGTAATAGCGACCGTGTATGTGTTTATCCAATATATATATATATATATATATATGTATATATATACTAGATGACCCGGTGTACTTCGTATCACCTATCCTAACAAATTTTTCTATATTTTCTCATCGTTTAAACCTTCCCTGGACTACGACAAACATTTCAAAACCAAAATCAACTAAATCGGCCCAGCCGTTCTCGAGTTTTAGTGAGACAAACGAACAGCAACAGAATTTTATATATATAGATATAATATATGTTTAAGTATTCTGCGTAACCGTTGGTGTACATTCCAAAAATTGACACCGATATTGGATTGCTGATGGGTATTGATCCATCAGTATATCAGGAGGATTGTCAATTACTTGCCAGAAATCCACATAGATTAAATAAGCACAACCTTATGGGATTACTGGTAATTTAATTACAATACCTACTAATTTAAAAAAATTGGCGATTTAAATCTCGTAGATGTGTATCGACTTATGATGCTAACTCGAAATAGCCTATGTTAAGTAAAATTTGTTTGTTCTAGCATTCGTCCCACATCAAAGCGTCGGCTTCAACGGCAATGGTTACATCGAGCTGCCAGCTTCAAAGCTGTCTTACGAAAACTTAGATCAAGAGCCGGCACTCATAGCCATGTCCATCTACACCAACTATGATGGAGTTCTGCTCTACCAGAAGGAAGCCCAAAACCCACCTGGTTATGGAGACTACATACTGCTCAGAAGTAAGTATTTCTTACTTACACGTTACTGTTCTATTTTACTACCAATATTTCTACTTTCACTGGTAAAATCTAATTTGTAAACACAACGACATTTGAATTGCGATTAAGAGGTCGAGGATTCATATCTCAACTATTACACTACCAATGAGATCACAAGTACATTAGTTTGGCTGAAAAGAGCACAAGAATAAAAAAAATTGTACCCCAAATTTCTAGTCTTCCATATAAAATATTTGTGATCACACAAAATTTCGAACAATCCTCTCGAACGCATAGCACTTGATACGTGATAAAGGCGCGGTGAACTCTTTAACCATTGCGCCGTTCAATATTTTCTAATATTTGTTATTCACATTTTACTAGTTATGATTATGTACTTGGACCGGTCACTAATCTGGATCATTTTGTTTCAGTTGAAAGAGGTATTGTGGTACTAGACTGGGACTTAGGGGGCGGCAAGTCCACAGTAGCTGTCAACGGAGTTTATGTCAATGATGGAGAGCGCCATCAGGTAAGACATACTTCTTTTAATTGCCATATTTTTAATTAAGTGTTTTCTTAATGGGCTTTATTTTCCGGCCACGTTGCTAGCAATGATACCCACATCTACTAAGTAATACAGGCAATATATTTCGTATACCTACTTATGCTACACAGCCAAACAAATGTTTGGCATCCGACGCTTTAAAATGTTGCTAGCATGGCCAAAAAATAGATGAAATTATTGCCGCCACATATCGCAGTACAGATATTGCCCGTTTAAAATCCTCTTTATATGTATATACATAGTTAATTAATAATATAATCATTGACATGCATAGAATGAATCACACCTCGTCTCGGGCGGTAATGAGAGGATTCTTTCTTTCGGGCTTAGCTATCAAAATGGTCATTAAGAGATCGTATTTTTTTTGTAAACCAGGTGAAAATAAATTAAAAATATTCATCTTGTAAATCATCAAAGTCTATTTACGCCACAGATGAGCTCATTCGAAAAAGGATAATAAAAAAGATGGCACTTATTAATGTATTGAAATTAAACTGCTATATACGGATTTTATCGCGTTGTTTATTTGACACTTTATTACAAAATTTTGAAAATTTTTACACTACTAAGTACTACTATTAAACTTTACTAATTTTTAAGCTAATTAAATTATTATTAAACTATTTAGATTTAATTTATTTTTACACTTTCCCCGACGTTTCGGTTGCTTTTCAGCAGCCATGGTGACGGGGAGACCATATAGATTAACCAAATAAATTAAATCTAAATAGTTTAATAATAATTTAATTAGCTTAAAAATTAGTAAAGTTTAATAGTAGTACTTAGTAGTGTAAAAATTTTCAAAATTTTGTAATAAAGTGTCAAATAAACAACGCGATAAAATCCGTATATAGCAGTTTAATTTCAATGAATAATATTCGCGTAAATAGAAGACAATATTACTTATTAATGTAATTAGCAACGAGTATTTATTATTTATTCCTTTACTAAACATTTTTAATAAACAACAAAGTTTTTATACTATGTAATATTAATCAGATCATATTGACTGAAGCAAGAATTTTCTTTAATGCTTAATTTAGAAATGAAATTACCTGAAATCAATTACTCGAAATGTATTAAGAAACGTAAATGCGAAGCCGTATAGATGCAATCTACGAAATTCATTAAAAAAGCTACTCGCACTTTTATCTAAGCAACCGTATAAGTGCCTCTTTGGAATAGACATGGCAAATTGTGTAGGAAATGGTCTGTTGCTACAGCTGAAGGTACCTTGACTTGACCAACTTTGTATGTTAACTTGACCCAGCATTATTATTTTAGAGTAGTGATGCAGATTGTTGCTTTTTAATCGTATTCGTATATAATTGTGCATAACGCGATACCTATTTTGTATAGCTAAGGTCGCAGGCCGCGTACTCGTTAGTGTTAGAAACACATTAAATGCAATAAGGTATCCAACTCGATTATTTTGATAAAATCGTATATACAAGCCATTTCGTAATTCCACTTGATAATAACTACGCTGAAAGCCTTTTATATCTGGCGGATGGCTGATTTCTCAGTACAATAAGTTTATCAAGTGACGACAAACTGGTAAAGAAATAATGTTTGATATTAATATCTATTATATAACGTGATCGCTAGATAAATGCAGGCGCACGAAGTATGTACCCCACTATACCTCACATTTGCGCAAACCGAAATTTCAAATAATAAATACTAAATTTAAAGTAATAGTGACTTTTAGATTTTACCACCAACTTTAATGCTGTTTTCACAAGGTTTCTTTTGAATGTTATTTGCCGTTGCACAACACGTATATATATATGCCTTACTACCTATCTTAACTCTGCACGTTGTATCACGTAATCTCACAACTACAGTAATCGAGTGGAAAATCCGCTATTCCCGGTCATTTCTAAGATACTTGACTTTGACCGCGGGTTCGCTCGTGTAAATGTAGGTTATGTAAGGTTAGTATCACCATTGTTCCTAGACAAAAGGTACCGTAGGTCCTTTTCTGTACCCCTGACAAAGCGTATGCGCTATTTCATGATGATCGGTCGAGTAGTTAATGCGTAAAAGCGTTACAAACAAACAAACTCACATTCGTATTTATAATATTAGTAAGGATAACTATTAAAAAGTTTCGCCTGGTGATTCCTTTATTTTCATCATCATTCAATTGTAATTAATTCTACTACCGGTGACAATGCGCAGGAGATAACTCGGGACAGGCCGAATGCTTTTGCTAACGAACTTGACAAAACATCTTTTCAAAAGCTTTATGAATTGGAATTACGTTGATAACTATATTCTATATATATATATATATTGTTTTCAGATCATCGCTATGCTAATGATGGATGGTCGCGTCGATCTCTCCGTGGACACACACCATAATACCGGTACCAGCAATGGCATATCTACACTCATGAACGCTGACTCCAATATTTATATTGGTAAGTGGATTATATTGTATGGATATATTAGCAGATGATGAGCAGATTAAGAAGATCTCTATTTACTATTCAAGTGCCTAACACACCAAGCTTTACTTCGATTTTTATATACATAAAATATCTACATATCTATTGTACCTATTAGCCTGGCCACAACAAATTTTCTATTACTACTACTATACTACTATTTATAATAAAATACAAACGGCTTTTTTGGAGCAGCGATAGCTCATTGGGGAGACCAACAGACTGCAATGCAGAGGGTCTCGGGTTCGAACCCACGTCACGCACCTCTGACTTTCGGGAGTTATATGACTTTTCGAAATTATGTGCGTATTGATTGACAATTATCGCCTGCTCCGTGGCTCAGAGAGCACGTTAAGCCGTCGGTCCCGGCTGCCATGAACATCTATGGCAGTCGTTATTGGGAGAGTGTCGACACAAAAGATCCCACTAGGTCGAAGTGTCGCCGGTCAGCACTGACTGGCCCCCACATAAGATAAGATACGGCAAAAACAAGCAGAGAACAGCTTGTTAGAAAATTGAAACTAGAAGGAGAAACTGTAATAGGATTTCTGATCGTCAATATCTTTTTCCATTTGGTATTAAAGATTAGCAAGCAAAATCCCAAGTAGATTAGCAAAAGATAGATATGATTCAACATGATGAAGCTGTTATAGCCTACAAGGGTTACAAAAATCCAGTAAAATGCGAGTCGGACTAGCACACGAAGGGTTCCGTCCCAACGATATAACACTATGTACCTTTTTATTATTTGGTATTAAAGCGACGTTACAAATTCACACTGTGAAACTTTCAACTCTCTAGCTGTTATTATTGCTCATAATATATAGCCCGCTGACGGACAGCGACGACTTGGGAACCCCAAAAAGAATAGCCCTGTACATTAAGTCATAACTACCAAAAAGTATTTTTTAATGTTACAATACACTTACTATTGATTATCTATTCTTAGGTGGAATACCGGACAGCATCAACACCGAAGTGTATCCTGGCTTCAACGGCTGTATTGAGCAACTTGAACTGATGGATTCAAAGCGCGGCCTCAAGCTTGGGGAGATCGCTGTCGCCAGTAGGAATGCGCAGCGCTGTTCAGAGTGAGTATCCTTTCATAGCTTATTCACCCATTATACAATACCAACTCTAAATTAGTCACTTGACTCTTCCAAACGATAAAGAACTGTTACTAATATAGTTACTAACATTCGTGTAAATCTTGAGTCGCAGCGCAGCGGCGACCTGCCTCAATAGCTTTTCAACTATATCTGGTATTCCAACCCTTGACAGGTTGATAGCTAATTATCATTCATACTAATTACCGCATTTCAAAAAAGCACGGTTTCAAATGTGTGTGTAGTTAGGTATAACTGAAACCTGACCACCGAGCAATTGTGATGAACATTTTCTTGTAATAATTCTACCACAGACACACAACACCGTCTAGCCCAAACTAAGCAGAGCTTGTACTATGGGTTCCAGACAATGGATAAACATACATAGATGCTTTTTTTTTGTAAATACATACATATTATACATAGAAACTCCCAGACCAAGACAAACATCCATGTTCATGCACACAAATGTTTAACTTGTGCGGGAATCGAACCCCATATTCAGTATGTTCGTATTACTAACACAAGTAGGCTTTGTGGATATGTTATCTAGCATAGGCAGCGAGCCAAAGAGTGTCTGACGCTCATAGCAGTTAAAAATTATATTAAATAAAAGTATAAACGCTTATCTATTATAAAAGGTCCATTTAGAAATAGACATCAAATATGAAACTTTGAAAGAAATTCAATTTAAATGTATTTTGTTAAAACTAAACCCAAAGTTTTGATAGGAAATATTAGCATGGGAAAATTATACACAGACTCGGAGCATCGGCTATGCTTCAGAGGTATACATGTTAGTAACATTTATTGGCGGGATTGTTAGATATTACCATTTTATACACACCGTGCGTAACAATTGTTAAGTATTCCGTTACTTGTTACGGAAAGAACATAAGAAACGGTTGCTGTTACCACTGACAACAGCTTGCACGGATGGTGCTGTGGTTTTAGCAGTCGCTTCGCCACTGGTATTGCGCTGAGTGCTCTGGGCTCGATCCCCACACGGAACAACTTTGATCCACAAATATGTAGTTGTTCCAAATCTGGTTGTTCTATATGCCCGGTGTTTGAATGTTTGTAAAGTCCCCCTGCTATACAGGAACTATTCTTAGTGGGGAAGCTGCCTTTGAAAATAAATTAATAGCATATTTAATTATCTAAAATAGAATGCTCTGTCTATTCTTCCACAGTATATTAAACACAAGTATACAGTGTTTCGTAGTTTATATACTTACAAGATTGAGGTTATAATCTACGACCGCCACTGTTTAGGTAACTGTATTAGTACAACAACATAATCAATAGCAGACCGAGTTATACAAATATACAATAATTATACTCTGGAATAAGAATAAAAAATAAGTTGGGCTATAAGAACTCCGATCGTACCTATCTACAAAGTCTAAATATAAATTATGTGAACATCCCACACAGCTTTTCTGGGTAATCATTTCATTGGAAATTAACGAGAAGTAGGTGAATTTTCTTCTCTATGTAGGTACTCTTAATTCCTAATTAATTAGCTTCTTACATCGAGTACCCACTTAAAAATATATTCACAAATACATATATTTGTAAATTGTTCATGTACATTTAAGTACGAAAACCACAATAAAAGACCATAACCATAGCGATACCGGTGAAAAAATTGGTACAAAATTCTTTAAAACACTTTGTAAGTGTAGATAATAAACTAACATCTGGTCCTTATCACTGTAGATTCTCTATAAAATTATTAGTCGAAAAAAGGTTACTACACTTACTTGGCGGTTAACTGAGCTATATAATTATGCATAGTTACTAATTTGTCACTTATAAACAATGAATATTAACTATTCCTTTTTACTAATGCTTTTTCAATATGTATAAGTTGTATAGGTCATATGCATATATAAATTCTCCTAATATCCTTAATCAATATGTTTATATGCACATTCTTATCTGTATTTTATATGATAAATTTCAATGGAATCATAACAATAGGAAGAGTATTACATTAGATTATGTTATTCTAATTATGAACTAACTGACATAACAATGAAACGTTGTCTGACGTTCGCTGCAGTTCTAAAGCGTCTCTACAATAAGGTTCGGTTTCTGACGGCTAACCTAGTTTTGATCATAGCAGCGCTATCAAATCAATTCGGATTTCTAATTAAATAATGTACTAATCTCTGGCGAAGATTGAAGTAGCGCGCAGTAGTCCAATCAATAATAGAAATTGGACTTGCGGCTGAATGGTCGGATATTGAAATGCCACTCATTGCGCTGCCACTGTGAAACCAACACTAACACAAGCATTTCAGTTAGCTGGTGGGTTATATGATTGCTAGAAATTTGCAACATAAATTGGTAGACAATTTATTTAAAGAAATTTTACATTTTAGTTGGCAGTACATAGGTACAGTCATAAGATTGGAGAAATAAGTTTCAAAAAAAAATTCCTACGCATTGCAACGCCAAAACTGTATTATATTTGGCATACGATTCTTGTTCATATTTGAACAACAAACTGATAATCTGCACCTAAATTAATATAATAACCAAACGCTCAAAAACATTAAACATGATATTTAACGAGATGTTGCTAATTATTCACGTTGAGAAACCAAATGAAATCTTAGCTACTAAGCTAGATTAGGTACTCATTTAAATAGTAGATGCGCGATAGTATACAATTATGCGCGATACGATTGAAAGCAATAGTATACAATTTGTCAATTTGAGTGGCCGTGATAATATATTAAAATTCAGATGAAATGTGTCAATATGGCATTGTGTCAGATTACAACTTAACGATTAAAAATGTGACAAAATTTAAACGTAGTAGACATATCTATGTATGTATGATCGAAAGCTAATGTCAAAAGAATATACCACGACTGCTGAATTAGTTTAGTTGTTTAAATGCTTGCGTGAGTGCTATTCGTGAGGAACAGGATCCGATAGCTGGAACGAGCAATTTTTCAATCCGTTAGAAATGTCTATACAAATCACAGAAGAGCCCTTTGGTTTATGTGGAATCTGCTAATGATATGCAGGCGTGAAGTTATGTATGTGTAAAATAGATTAAGCTACATACATACACGGCCCATTACATTTATACATCACCAAGGTAGTCAGATGTCTAATACACCCACATTTATCCGCGATTCTATTGTCGTCTAACGGCCACATTTGAAAATTTACATTACAAAACCAAATTACAAATAACCCGACCTAGGAATCAACGGCAGGACCTCACAATCGCACGCAAACTTAAGCGACGAGACTAACGTTCAGTCGATTAAGCTACTATACCTAATAAATAAGTCGCTAGATTTTAATAAAAACACATTTTACTAACTTTCACGCTGCTATGGATTATCAGATCACTGTTTCCTGACGTTTATCCATACTTCGAAGAGGTCGACGTGTACGAGTCCCCCCCTCCCGGCTACTTCCTCAATACTAACTCTAGACTGACTAACAATTTCTTACATTTCCTTCTGCCGTCCTTAACATGCTTCTTCCATATTCGTATATTCCAAAACATCTTTTACAATTACGGCTAATGGACACCGGTGAGTATACGGCTTGTTTCATTTCAGACGCAGTCGATAAAATGAATATCATTCCTGGAAAAAGTTGTTTTAGAAAGTATAAGTACGATATTATTTTTAGTATGCCTTAATATATATTTATAACTGATTTTAAACAAAGTACTTAGTATATTTATGGTATTTCAAAAGTAATATTGTATTACACATTCATGTTCGCCCGATTTGTCTTACTAGGTAATGCTCGATCTATTTTATATAACGTACATTATTTGATTATAATCCATCTACTAACATGCCTTCAGTGTTATTTCTTGGCACATGATACAAGTTAAATTGAAAAGAAAAGAGAAATATTCTAGACGTTTAAATAAAAATATTTTCAGAATAGGTTTTGACAATATTTTTAGGCTAGATTTAAATTTACTTGATGTAAAACTACTATGTTATGACTGTAAAAATTTCTAAACATATACTAACATCATGAAAAAAATATATGTGACTCTGAAATTGTCACAAAGCTGCAGCTTTTTTTTCTGTACCCCTTTTGTTGTCAATTAATATTTAGAATAATTTCCGTAATGTAGATGAGGTATAACATATGTGAATTAGTGCGTCAATTTCTATATAAAATAGATATTGATATTAGGTGTTAATGAACTAGTGATTTGTAAAACTATATTATACAAAATAACTTGAGATTACATTTAAAATTAATCCCCTTAGAAACAATTTTCGTAGAATTTTGTATTGGTCTCGAATTCTTTTTGGCAATTCAGAGTTATGGATATGTACAATATACAGTCCAAATTATTCTCGCTTTTGGTGTTGTTAGTATTATATTTGTTTTATTGATTAGCAATGATATATGGTAAATTTTAATTTAGTTTTATTTAGTTTACCATTAAATTGGCTCATATTATATTCGCCCCGTTAAACAAGAAAAATAACTTAAAACTAAATCAAATTTTGTCACTGATTTTAAATATGTCTATTTCGAAGGTTTACTGTTCCACCTATAATAATAATTTCTCTAGTGATTTCATAATTCTAAAAACTTTTGCCAAACAATTCCATTTCATACAATATCAGGAGCTAATTTTAGTTACTATCTATAATGTCACTCACCGACTGTGAAAAATGTTGATACAGTAACTTTGCGAGAAGTCTTTATTGCAAAATGTTCTTTATATAACTAAATCTTTTACTCGTTAATGTGGAATTGTTATAGAGGGTTTCTAACTTATTTTCTGTTTTATTTCAGGCCCAGAACACACGCGTACTCATATGAATAATTAACTATATATTCTACGTCAATTGTGCGAACGAACCTTCGATATCTACGCAACATATATTAAATATGAATTCGAAACAATCTGATCTGACAATGTAATCTTTCTTCCGCGTACTTGGCATATTGTTTAAAAAGCCATTACGTATCTATAAAGGTTACAATTTGTTTCTTCAATAGTTATAATAAAGGTTTAATGTTGTACTAGTATTAAGATACTTTCAACAACCAGACAATACAGTTAGCTTAGTGTATAAAATAGATAAATGCGAATGTTACTTCAATTAATATAAAAGATTTAACATTCGATGTGGCGGACATTCCACGCTGTCCTGACAACCTGCCCACGCCACGCCAACAACACTGTGTTTGGTGCCATAAGATGAATTGTTAATGTAGTTAGGTATCTATTTACTAATAACTTTTAAGCATCCAGTTTTCATTTCAGCTTGTTCGCAACGCATGTTCAGTAATCTCTCTCAAAACGTATCAAAAGCTTACTTTTCTATTACAGCCCAGTGATATGTAAGTGCCAAACGATTTATAAATATATTTTTGTTTTATTAACCCACTGCCATTATTCTTGATTTTTTATATTTTCATATTTCAAGTTAATCCTTCGCTTCTTTAGCAACGAATATACATATACTATCGTTAAGTACTTATATATATTACGCAGATATATTTTAAAGTAACGACTATAATGGCATTTATCTTCATTATTATGGTCAGTGATTTTTTGAATATTGTTATATATTTTAATTACGAAATTATATCTGCATTAAATGTATCTGTTGTTAGCTTATATAAGAACTATGACATATTATTATATAATAATTACTACGAACTGATATGATATTATTATAATTATGTAACTTTACACTGTGTAACTATTTTAACCAAACCTGCCTATACGTATATGATCTACCCGTATAATGCTGCTAAGTGAACAAATTCGACTAACTATAAGAAATGAAACTTATTATGAAAATATGTGTTGTATTATTTCTTATTACCCAAACTACACCTAAGTCAAAAGTCAAGTAAAGCAATCTAAATAATTCTACCTACTACTAGATCTATCACTTCAATAGAAAAAATTGTTTCGTCTCGGATTCGATGTCTAGTTTAGATAAAGTGTTACTGGGATTTCCTGACAAAAGGCTGAACCTTGAGATTTCTGTTAGAAAATGCTGATTAGCAGCATAAGATCGTGAAGTGTGCCCAGTAGACAAGAGGATGAACTTCTGTTAGGAAATACTTAGTTACAGCATGATATCGTGAACGGTGCCCAGTAGACAAGAGGATGAACCACTATGGGAGGTTCTTGTTAGGAAATACTAAGTTACAACGTAAAAGTGTAAGCTATCCCTATTAACAAGAGGATGAACAGCTATGGGGGTTTTCTGTTAGGAAATACTGAATAACAGCATGAGGATCAACCACTATGGAAGTTTTCTGTAAGGAAATGCTGAGTAACAGCATGAAATCATGAACTATGCCGAGTAGACGACAAACTCAAATACTATGGAAGTTTTCTGTTAGAAAATGCTGAGGAACAGCATGAAATCATGAACAGTCCCCAGTAGGCAAGAGGATGAACCACTATGGCAGACTTCTGTGAAAAAATGTTACAGCATGGAGCTAGGAAATGGCCTAATGATGGCAATACTGTCCAACCACGTGGTTCCTAAAATCGTAGCTGCCAAAGTGTGGATATAACATCTGTTCGATATAGGCGTGTAACTATGTTCAGTTTATGACCTTGACGTCGAGTCCCGCCAGGTCGAGTCGCCGCCACGTCTACTTCAAAAACGCCCACCTTTATTGCCGCCTCGTCGAATCGTTAAAAAACGTATCTTTTATTACAGTCGATTAGTTTGATTTTTTTTACATATTTTAGTAGGGAAGGGTAGGCAGCGATAGCCTAGTGGGAGACCGTTGGACTGTCACGCAGACGCCTCGAGTTCGATCCCATGGCACGCATCTCTGACTTTTCAAAGTTATGTGCATATTAAATTGTTAATTATCGCTCGCTTTAACGGTGAAGGAAAACATCGTGAGGAAACCTGCATGTCTAAGAGTTCTTCATAGTGTTGTCGAAGATATGTGAAATCTGCCAACCCGCACTGGGCCAGCGTGGTGGATTATGGCCTAACCCTTCTCACACAGAGAAGAGGCCCGTGCCCAGCAGTGGGACAGTTTAATATAGGGCTGATATTATTATTATATTTTGCTGTGCAATTAGTATTTTTGGTGGTCATTATATTTAATAATTAATTATTACGACTGTACAAATAAAAATGGTGTAGTAGACGTGGTGGTAATAAGAGATACGGTTTTTAACGATTCGACGAGGCAGGAATAAAAGCGTGTGTTTTTGAAGTAGGTAGACGTGGCGGCGCCTCGTGGCGGAACTCGACGTCAAGGTGATAGATCCTATGTTCAATGCTTGCAGTATTTGTTAGAACAAACTATTTATAAACTTATGCTAAACAATAATATCTTTGCCAGATATTGACAGCACAGATGGCGTAGCTGTTTTAGTGGTGGCCTGCCGCCGTGCTGAGTGTTGTGAGTTCGATCCGCACACAGGTAAGAAGTTGTGTGACCCACAAACGGTTGTACAGAGTTTGGGTTTTCTTTGTGTCCGTTATTTGAATGTGTGTACAGTCCTTCTCGATGCAGGAATTATTCCTAGTGCAAAACTTGCCTCTTTTTAAATAAGAGTATTAATAAAATGACTATAGGTGATAACCTAGAGAGCCGATTTCATGCTGAAATTAACGAGGTTTGTTTTTAGATATATATTTAAATAATATATATCTAAAAACAAGCTTTGAGTATTTCATTATTCATCTCTTGTTCTTAGTATACAAACTGACATTAATGGTATTATATAATCGTACTAGCTGTCCTTTGTACTTTTACCCACGTCTAATTACTGCTGCGCAGCATCGGACGGAAGCACTCCCGTGGCTCGTAGCATGATGTTATACGGCTTATGTTATTCAGGGTAAAAGAGCATTCCAATAGTTAAAGTATTTTTAGAATCAATCCCGTATTTTCTGATATTATGATTTTATTAATTACATACAAAAATTCAAACTTTCCTCTGATAGTACCTACTATCAGAGGAAAGTTTGAATTTTTGTATGTAACTATCATCTCAACACGAGATGATAATTACATACAAAAATTCAAACTTTCCTCTGATAGTACCTACTATCAGAGGAAAGTTTGAATTTTTGTATGTAATTATCATCTCAACACGAGATGATACACATGTTGGTAAGTACCCGAAGCGATCCTTGTTACGGTAAAAAGTATGTTGCGTAGTAGTGAGCCTTGCCAAGATGATTGTCTTACGATGCGCCAATATCGCTCCTCATCGACATTTCATTAGACTGACCTTGTTATCTAAGTAATAAGATATTGTCCCTTTTTATTATCAATATTGCTTTTAACTTTGCGTTGCAATCATAAATTAGTTATTGATTTTACCGCTTGTTACATAAACTTAACACATTCAATACCACTTTCCCTGTGAGATCTATCTCAAATGCCGTTTTTGGAAAAAAACGCATCAGCGTGGCCGTACAATTTGAGTGTTTGTATTATTTGTAATGAAGTATTATGCTTAAGTTTTGATAAGAATTAAAAGAAAGCAAACTCTTTATCTTAAAAAAAAGCAAAATCACGGCGCCGCCTTGTACTTGGCCTACAGAAATGTTGGTGGCCAATTACACGGCACCGTGTAATGAGATAATATTTTTATTTTACGAAATTACTAGCTTTTCCCCGCGACTTCATCCGCGTAGATATCGGTTTTATATAGCCTATATGCTTCTCCAGGCTTCAGACTATCTCCTACCAAGTTTCAGCACAATCGGTTCAGTAGTTTCGACGTGAAAAGTAAATTAATCGCGCGAATCCAAATCCAACACTTGTTTTATATAGAACGAAAATGTGTTAAAACCAAAAAGGGAGCAGGTATGTTGGCAGTAACGGATGGCGTAGTGGTTCAAATGATTGCGTCACCACTGCTGAGGGCTGTGGGTTCGATCCCTACACGGAACAAATATTTGTGTGGTCAACAAATAGTTTTTCCGAACCTGGGTGTAATTTGTGTCCGTTGTTTAAATGTTAGTAACGTTAAAGACATAAACGTAATTTTCTAAATATTTAATAAATTACTTTTTCTGCTGATAAACACTTGATTAATAATAATACATTTATTTATCACCAAAAATTAACTGGTACAGTGCACAATTTAATTAATATAATAGCATAACTATGTACAATTTTAGTAGGTACACTATTCGAGCCCTGTCTCTTATACTAAGCAATAATACCTGTATCTTAAGAGACAGTGTTCGGTGTGTAAAGGGATTGACATTCTACGTAATCATTATAAGGAAAATAAGTGGGTCGTGTAGACATCATCATCATCATCAGTGGTGGTTGGTCCTATCTTATCTTATTTTAAATACGTGGGCCAGTCAGTGCAGACCGGCGACATTTCGACCCAGTGGGATCTTTTGTGTCGGCCCCAAAATCTATCCTTTAGTTATCTCCTTATGAATTTACTGCATCAACCGCAGTGTACACTTCAGAGGGAGAACTCTGAAGTCTTCGGGGTTTGGATATGCCAATCCCATCAGACCTATTCTCAATCCAGCTAAAGGGTCACATTCACACAGTAGGTGCGCTATGGACTCGTCTTGTTCACCACAGGCTCTGCAGATCAGATTATTTGCCAATCCTATCATCATTACAGAAAGTCGTTGGTGCCAAAATGGCCAGTGAACGCTCCTGTAAGCAGTTGTATTTGGCCCTTGTTGTGCCCGCAGAGCTTCCGGGTGAAGCTCGTGGCTCTGTTTGCAATGAATTTCTTAGAGTGTTCCAGACCTCTGATCCACTCTAGCCTGTGTTTATCATTGCCATGTGCATTCAAAGCTGCCTTGACGGTACTCTCAAAGAGTCCTACAAATGGCTCAGGGCCCACAAACGGTTGCTCCGAGCCCTTTCTGGCTAATTCGTCAGCCTCCTCATTGCCCTGCATGCCCCGGAACCCAAACTAGTCTGACTGTTTTCTTCTTGCCAAGATTTTTGAGGGCCTTAACACAGTTTAGGAGTAGTTGGTCCTAACTAATATTATAAATGCAAATTTATAACCTTGTTAGCATTAGAGACATATAATAAATCGCTATATGGAAGACTAATTTAATAACAAAGGAACAACCTTAAACAGCTGGTCAAACATAGGTATATTAACTGCTAGGATTGGCAGACTTAAGGACTGCTCACACTACTTCATTTCTGTTCAGCTTTTGTCCATAGAAAACAACGATTTTGTATGTAGATGTATACGCATCCGTTCAGCTTGCCGCGTTTATTCAGCTTTCGCGGCAAATAGGCATAAAATGAGGACAAGTGTGTTTTAATCATGCGAATGCTATAAGTATATAGAGTTCAGCGCTACCCTACCGCGTTCAACGCTGTTCCGCCACATTCAGTGCTGTTATGCCGCGTTCAGGGCTGCACGGCACTGTACGCTATCGCAACTTGTCGACGAGGACGCCCGCGATTAGCGCTGAACGCGGCGGAACAGCGCTGTACACGGATGGTTCCCGACCCCTTGTCGACAAGTTGCGACCTGCATAGTTCCTGCGTAGATTTGATTTATTATTACGTAATCTTTATGCACGCAAGGATTGAGAGAGTTAGGACGTGTTTTAAAGTAATTATTGTATGTTTACGAAATAAAGTAATGAACGAAGAAAAACTTATATTGCTAGTGCGATAATATTCTTATTATCGTCTTCGCAGCATATTCAGCGCCGTATGCAGTAGATAGAAGCGTTTCAGCGAAGAAAACACGCTATGACAGCTGTTCTCATTCTTACGACGCCGTACGCGGCTGATAAAAGCAGAACTATAAAGTGTGACTAAAATCGCTCAGCAAGACGCGAATGGAGCTGAATAAGTGTGATTAGTCCCTTAATTAGCAACAGCGTAATTACATGCATCTGATTTGCAGATGTCGTTGATGAGCCTTTGAGAAACCAGCTGTTGTTGCCAGAGGGACAACAATAGGTGCTTGCCTTGCATTGATTATAATAATAATAATAATAATAATAATAATAATAATATTTTATCACATACACACAACACCATCTAGCCCAAACTAAGCATAGCTTGTACTATGGGTACTAGACAATGGATAAACATACATATATACTTTTTTTTTTGTAAATACTTACATATTATACATAGAAACACCCAGACCAAGACAAACATCCATGTTCATGCACACAAATGTTTGACTTGTGCGGGGATCGAACCCGCGACCTCAGGCGTGGCAGTCGGTTACACTAACCACTACGCCACCGAGGCCGACAATAATTATAATATATTTGATGATTATAATTATATTATATAATTATAATCATCAAACGATAGCCATCCATTGTTCTACAGAGATTGTCTTATTAATTGTCCACACTGAATGTAGCCTAGAAATCCAAGCTAGGTCCATCTTGCTAACTTAGTAAGTCAACATAACCAAATATTATATTAGGAACCGCTGCAGTAGAACAGATGAGTTTGCTCTTATTTTTAATTTTCCTCACGTATCTGCTGGTTTGCCATGGAAATCAATATTTAAAAGTTTGTAGTGAACTGGATATTAAAAATATATTGATACTTACCACCCGCCCCGGCTTCGCACGGCTAGTAGAGCATAAGCTTGTTGCGTTGAGCATATAAATTAGATTAAAATGTAACATATGCCCACAATACTTGGCGGTGCGGGGATAGACCGCTTGGATTTATTTTCTCGAGCGTTTGTTCTTTTTATGTGATATCTCGTAAGATATTCATTTAACATGTATAGTGTAAAAGGCTATAATAATGAGCATGATTTGTTTTGGTAGTAACTGTGGTATTTAATTTGTTAAGGAGTAATACTGACTGTTTGTAAATTGCTTTTCAATTACCACATTATATGTGACTATTTTTGTAAAAGTTAGAATGTGTATAGTAAGCTATAGGTACAAACCTATATTTTAAATCTACAAAAAGTCCGCGATTGATGTCTATCTTTTAACGAGCTTACTATACACATTCATATTGTGCCCACTATACATTGTTTTATCGATGAAAGCGCCCAGTCGTCTTGTTTTTTCCCGACATCTTTAATAAACATCGTCATATTTCAACCATTTTACACAAAACCTTAACAAATTATACACCTGAATCTTTCTCATGAATCACTCTGCATATTGGGGACAACTACATGAAAAGCCGTTCTGTAGCTTTTGAGTTTATCACGAACAGACAGACAGATCGTTTTATAATATGTAGTGATGATGTCCATACCATGTAGTTCATTCTGGTTTCACTTTTAAATAATTTTGCTCCCTTTTTTAAATGGAAGGAATTAGGCCAATTTATAAGTTACTTTATGTGTTTATTAGTAAAATGGAAATATCGGTTGGGCTATGTATTGCCGGCAGTGCCACACTCTATGGTGCTGCTAACAGATTTTAAAAGAAAATCACACATAAAGAATTCATCCAGCAATCGCATTCATTACCGCTGCCGCGCTGTGCCAACGAGGCAGCCATAACATCGTAACCAGTAGTTCGACATAATATAGAGTAAAATATGTAAAGACTATATAATAAAATAAAACGCAAGGGAATAATAATAAATAATGCGATGAGATTATTTTTCTTCGCTAGTGTTATCCCTGATAAAAGGGATTAAAGATAATGACCACCAAAATTACTAATTGCACAGCAAAACATGCTTACTAAAATATATCATAACGAGCACCTATACGCCTCAAATCACTGCATTCCGTCTTGGAAGGGTTAGGTTATGTTAGGTTCCTTCATCGGGCACGCCACGACCGTGGCGGTAAGTCCCGTGTTTGAGGAGTGGCTGGAGAGGCGGCATGGCGCCCTCACCTTCCGGCTGACACAGGTTATGACTGGCCACGGTTGTTTTGGCCAGTTCCTGTGTCGTATACGCCGACAAGAGACGCCCGGTTGTCACCACTGCGGCGACTGCCGCGACGTAGTTGAGGACACGGCACTGCACACTTTGGCGGTTTGCCCCGCCTGGGCATCGCAGCGCCGTGAGTTGATCGCGGCAGTCGGGTTGGTTGCCCTCTCGCTCCCGGCCGTAGTTCAGTCTATGGTCCGGAGTGAGAGGTCGTGGAACGCCGTCGCCTCCTTCTGTGAGGAAGTCATTTCCATCAAGGAGGCGGCGGAGCGGGAGAGGGAGCGTTTAAACCCTCTCCCCAACCGCAGAGCCGGGCGCCGGAGGGCGCGAGACTACCTCCAGCCACCCTGAGATTTGACCTGGGGGTGGCGGGCTTTGTGGGCCTGCCCGCCATCCGTTCAGCACCAGGTCTGAGAGGCGGCGTGCGTGTTACCACGCGCGCCTCTGTTTCGAGTCCGTCACCCCTCTAGGGGGGACAATAGGGATAATTTGTGAGGAGTGCCTTTGGGTAGGTCTTTCGTGTAGTGGCCTGCCGTTTCATACGGCGGGCCGAAACCTCGGCGGGGTCGCGACCGCATGCGAAAGTGATTCGCGCGGCCCCGTCGATAGTGGTTGTGTCGAGGAACACCGTGGTAGGTTTAGTCGGTATTCCGGGAGGTCCTTTATCTTTTCAACATCTTATTTTACCCCGGCGAGTCCGACATAACCCCTCCGCCCGCCCCCGCGGATGGGTATGCGTCATGCATTCCCCCACGTAAAAAAAAAAAAATATTAGTTTCCTTCATAAACCCACCCAAAATAGGAGCCCTGCGAATATATTTATTTTAAATATATATATTTTTTTTGTACAACATACTTAATTACCCTGATTTTGAAATCGTGTAATTTCTTTTAATCACGCTTTCTACTGGTTATATATAATAACCCTGACCATATTGATTTTTTTATTAGAATTATATTTTTGGAGACATTAACGTACGCATTTTTTTCGTGTAATGGTTTCAGATAGTCATATGTTAAACACCCGAGGCAGTTTTAATTTTTTACTAATAGTAATAGATATATATATCAATAATTATGTCGTAAATAATAACGGGCGGTCGTTTTTATTGCCTCTTATTATTTACGACATCAGTTATTGATATGTTATATTTTTAAAATTAGTAATATATAAAGATTGTGGCGCGTGGTAAAAAACGGTACATTAATTTTTCCAATGCGTGTTTAAAAGTAATTACTCTATTTCAATGTCACCCTGTATATAAAGTAGCAGTGATTTGGCAGTCATGTTATTAGCGGCAAAACTAAAGTAAGCTTGCGCTGTGTATATAATATTGTTACGTGCTGGGTTCGACAGATAAGAATGTAAACAATATTACCGACTAAAACACCTTTTATTCAAACACACAATTAAATTAATCACAACAAACACTATACCACACTTTTTCACTGTAATTGCTTTAAACTCCGTAGTATTTCCGCTTCCTTTCGCTTCGATGAACACTTGACCGCTTACGATTGTAAAACTGACTCGGCGGTGCGCGTGCGCCCTATTTATACGCGGGTAAAGCGTTTCTAGAGCTTTCTAGTAACGCTATTCCCGGTATGTAAACAGTACGATGATTCGAGAAAGTACCAGCGTCTTCTCTACGATTCTCGTAAGCATACCTACTACGTAGTTCCGTAAGATGTCAATAGATGGCGGTGTAAATTATTAGACGGAACTGCCGAGTCTTTACCACAATGCCGAGAGATGTCACTGGGCGTAACAATATAGATGGTGATAAAGTTATATTTCACGTATGTCTAAACCATCATCTTGGGTCAGAGAGTCGCGACGTTATATTATATCACCCGCAGTAAGTACTAAGAGAATTAAATTATACTAGTCGCCCAGTGGTCAAATAAGACAATAATTCTTTAAAATTAAATAATAATTTAAAATAGTTTTTTTTAATAATTTTACATTCCCACAATTGTTTTTCATATAAACATTAAATATGCCAAAATCATCGCCTTCCCCGCTATCGAGTTTGTGCATAGTGCGCTTGGTATAGCTGCTGCAGAAAAAGCACTCTTTTTAATCTAACCTAATCTACATTTATGCGAGCAAAATCTAGTAAGTTTATAAATGCAAATGTGAGTTTGTTTGTTACGCTTTCACGCCTTAGCTAGCTTGTATGGTGATCAGTCGAGTAGTTAAGGCGTGAAAACGTAACAAACAAACGAACTCTCATTTGAATTTATAATATTATAGTTTGGATGTACTCACTAACTAGAGCTTTCAAATTCCATTCCTTAAAGAGTTAAACGGATGAACCCTTAAATGAAAATTTCTTACATTTTAAGATTTCGATTAGAAATTAATGTACACTCCCAACATGTCTTCGGCTCAATTCATGATGAATAGAACAGTCAAGAACTGGTTAGTAAACAAGTCTGCTGTAGCCGAGCATTTGTTGGAGTCTGGACCAAACCACTGGATTGAGTTACATAAACCACAGGTTTTATCCACCGATCGTCATTATTACTCCAGGATAGAACGTGAAGAGGTTGAAATTAAGAAATATTACAATTTCAACCGGGAGGATGGAAACCGTTTGTCTACATCTTGGCATCCAGTCATCAGCAAATGTAAACATCGCCGTAGTGACTTAGGTCGCGAGTGTGTAGACGTCGTTAGTGTTGTGTGTCGAAATACCGACAGTGCGAATATAAATAATAGTAACCAAGTGAGGGTAGTTGCCGAAAACAGCACTTCACGAAGGCGCCGCTGAGTTCACATGAGTCACCGCGTGACCACGATCGATGCAAGTCGGCCGAAACGTCGGGCAATCAATAGGGGTTTATTACCTTTTAAATACTTTATTGCGAGTAAGACCCGTTGTCTAGCATTATATTAAGTACGCTTACATCATATTGTCAGTAGGCATATTATTAGTAGTCTTTAAATGTAAGTGATTTGGCAATATGCCGTTAACGTGCATTAAATGTTGATGAATAAATAAATCCCTACTTATCCCTACTTAATATTATAAATGCGAAAGTAACTCTGTCTGTCTGTCTGTTACGCTTTCACGCCTTAACCACAGACCCGATTTTGATGAAATTTGGTACAGAGATAGACTAAGCCTTAGGGAAGGACATAGGCTACCTTCTGTTGTAAAAAAAGGCATGAAGGGGTTGAAATAAGGAATGAAAATTTGTACAGGAATTCGTCATTATCGCGCCTAAACCACAGCCGATTATGATGAAATGCGGTACAGAGATAGACTAGACCTTGGCAAAGGCATAGGTTACCTTTTGTTGTAAAAAAAGGCATGAAGGAGTTGAAATAAGGGATGAAAGTTTGTATGGGATTTCGTCATTATCGCGCCTAAACCACTGAATCGATGTTAAGGAAATTTGGTACAGAGATAGACTAGACCTTGGGAAAGGACAGAGGTAACCTTTTATTGTAAGAAAGTACATTTTAGCTGTTGACTTTAAACAGACCCTGTCGGTTATTACTAGGGGTACACCGGCAGATGAAATAAATGCCTGTTTAAAGGCGTCTGTGGTATAGCTTCTATAATACAAAACATTTTTACGTGTACCGTGGGTACACGTAAAAATGTTTTGTCTGACTACAAATATGCGAGTATAACTACACAATGATTCTCACGCAGGGCAATATGCGGCTGCTCTTCTAAAAGTCAGAGAAGATTGTATGCTAACAGACAGTAACAGCATGATTACACTAAAACGTAAATTCTGACAAATTGTCGATAACACAGATGATTTAAAGGATTCGCAGCACAATCATAATAGAAAGCAAACATTCTTTATTGCCACAAAGAACTACTTACACCTACATAATTTGTCTTATAAAATAATAAAAAAGACAATTAAATAAATAGTTCGTAAGTTCGTCGTTCTATGTAAAAAGTACATATTATGCTATTGTGGCAACAAATGGTCCCCATTCAGCATTGTTGTTGCGATAAAACTGACGTGATATAATAAGTATGGGCATTCGATAATGGTTGTGTGATAGGTCAATTTCAATTTTTGCGCCGACAAACGAGACAATTGGCCTGATAAACGATTAAATTATGTCAGATGTTGAGGGAGATGTTGTCGTGTACCTGTCAGTAGACAATGTTATGGACACTGAACAACTAACATCGTACCCTATAGAGTATCTCAACTCTTTAGAATTATCAAGATTGCCTTCCCATAAGTTAATTCTGAAAGTTAGTGTTCCAGACCTGTCAATGAGAAATCTTGACGCACAAAGGCTATGTAATGGTACACGGCAAAAAATTGCTCATCTAGGTCGCAATATTATAAAAGCTATTAGGACCTTGAATAAGTTCTCGCTGTGTTTTGCACAAAATGAAAGCTTTATTTAAGATAAAAGAACAAAAAAAAATTCACTCAAAGTATTGCCCATCATTAGAGATTACTTTCTGCCATCTTTCTGGCGGTAAGTAGGTATAAGAATGTCGCGTGATAGTCTCATTTGGTTTGAGCAGCTCATAATAAATTACCCCCTGCTAATCCCACCAAATGCAGAGAAGAAGCTTCGAACCATAGATACTTTGTTTTGTAGACGCTTTGAATTATCGTAGTGTATCCATTTTATATCACCAGTTACGATCCGGTGCAAAAGCCTTATTTTTTCTGTCGTTGAATCAGTAGTTCACAAGTAATCTCTGCGTGTCGCATCAGACAGAGCATTGTCACCGTAAGTCTCAACAAGAATTATGTGTGCTTCAGCTGCAGGTTTCTTTTGAATAAAATAGTGTAATAAAATTCGCCGCAAATACATACCGTTTATTTGGCACAAAAATTTACGTTTTCAGAACCAATAAAGAAATAGTAAGCTTGTATTAAAGTGAACTACCATACACTGAAATTTAAGGTTAGATATAGATCTTCTTTGCAGATGCGTTACCATTCGAAATTTCATGCACGGAGTGCTGATACTGCCATTTATGAAAAAACGGCAAGAACTTATTCAAGGTCCTCTGTATAATCATGACAAGAATATAAAAAGGAGAACATGTTTTAATTCCCTGTATTCCGATAATTTCGACCGATTTGCCATTTCAGTTTATAAGAGTGCAGATTCCCCTAAAAGCAGCATTTACGAAAATAATAAACTAAACTGTTTTCCATGGTCAACTCTATGTAGCGTGCTCACGAGTATGAAACTCGCAAAATCTTTATGTTTTAGCAAAACATAAAACATAGCATGGAAATACAAAAAACGTAGTTTATGAAAATGTATCAAAATAAGCTATTTGCAGTAAACCATAGCACTTATATGTGCATTATTTGCAAAAAAGTATCCAAAAAAATAAAAATGTTGCCCAAAATAACTATTCCACGCGGACAAAGTCGCGGGCAAAAGCTAGTATTTAATAATTCTCTGACGAAATTCAAGAATGCTGCTGTAGCTTATTTGCGGAATTGTTCGTAGATCAAATTTCTCTTTTTCTTTGTAATATTGTGAGCCAATTTTTGTAACTAATTTAGTATTACTTATAATATTTTTACTTTTAATTTGAATTGATGTCTGTACTACTTTGTCGCATGCTGTGATCTCTTCTAAGTAAGAAAACATAAAACATACAACTGTACTTAGCTTTTAATTAAATTTGTATTTCTTGTTGGAGATCCTTTTAAATAAATAAATATCCATAACGATTTAAACATTTATTTATTTATTTTAAAATTTTATGCACAAAATAGTACAATGGCGGACTTAATGCCTAGGGCATTATCTACCAGTCGACCTTAGGGTGATGCAGAGATATGTTATCTTATGTGGGGGCCAGTCAGTGCAAACCGGCTACACTTCGACCCAGTGGGATCTTTTGTGTCGACACTCGCCCAATAACGACTGCCATAGATGTTCATGGCAGCCGGGTCCGACGGCTTAACATGCTCTCCGAGACACGGAGCAGGCGATAATTGTAAATCAATACACACATAATTTCGAAAGGTCATATAACTTTCGAAAGTCAGAGGTGCGCGACGTGGGTTCGAACCTGTGACTCTCTGCATTGCAGTCTGTTGGTCTCCCCACTGAGCTATCGCTGCTACTGATGCAACAATATAAAGAAGTAGGTACCTACATACAGTAATGCAAAACATAGGTACATGTAAAGACCCTAAAGAATAGATACACTAAAGAATAAAAAAATTATTGTTTATTTTTTTATAAAACATAAACAACGCGATAAAATCCGTATAAATTTGTTTAATTTCAATATATAATAACTACATTTCAAGACGATACCTCTACTTTATTTCCGTGATTATGGCTACTGGAACAATTTAAACGTAAGGTATAAATGTAAGTATAAATAAATAGTTATTATTAAAATACGCATAAATACTTAAGGCAGAGGTGAGTGACATGCACATTTGAATAGACTATGACTACATAGTCAAATATAAAAACTCGGTTATATTAATAAAAATAAACACTTTATTTAATAAACACGAGTTAATACAGTCTTTACAGCGGAGAACAAAGGAATGACTTAATTCTAAGTTACATGAGTTTAAATATGGTGTGACACGTTACATGTGTGCTGTCTGTGTGAGACCTCACAGAGCTGCTTAGTTACAGAAACGAAATGATACATGTAATTAGATTAATGTATTTGGTCAACATTAAGTTTATGGTAATTCGTTATGTTATGAGTTACACAGAACAACGGTCAAGTTCGGTTGCTAAGGCTGGTGGCGTGATGCGTTCTTAGTTTACTAACATGGTACGATGTGTGGTCTGGGAACGCATAACTACATATGGCGAAGTGGTTCAATTGGTCGTGCCGATTGTTGTGGGTTCAAACGCCACAGAAGACGAAAACCTACGTAATCCGCACATATTTGTTCCAAATTTAGGAGTTCTTTGTGGCCGTTTTTTGAACTTTAGTAATCTCTGCGACACAGGGTTTAATCACAGTGCGAAAGAAGGTTGTTATAGGTTTATTTTAGGTGCCAAGCTAAAGAAAACAAGCCTTTTGCTATCTACCGGGCACAGTTCGTGCTATTGAGAACTACTTGATAGTGCAATGTTAAGTGTGAAAGACGTGCCACATACTACAATAGAAAACCCACTTAGGTATATTAAAAATTAACAGAAATATCATACATGCAGCATTTACGTTCTGTATGTGTTGCTTGAATATTTATGTTAGTTTTCAAATCATAAATTGTGTTTTGTATTCGATATCTCACAAAGAACCTAGCCTACATATGCATGGAATACACCACTTGCATGAAGATATATATTTGTATGAGGATATTGAGTGTTAAACAGTATTTAGTTGTGGTATGAATATATATTTAAGCAAACACTCAATCAAATCAATCATGGGCCCCATTGTACAATTCTTGGCCTCGTGTACACATATTTGAATTTGTTGCTAGACATACTGAGAATATGTTTCGACTGTAGATTACATCCATCGGACCAGTTGACGCATTTCTTCTCAATACCGTAATAGATATCGTTCGGTATAAATTCGTCTGCTGATGTTAACGTCCTAGGTTCATTAGTATCACTCTCTTCAGAGAACTTCTTCTCTTCTAGGACATAAGCTTGAGTAATTTCAATTCTGCTATTTTTATCTGACCAGGTTCCAATCGTATCCTTTGTAGTTTGAGAATAGTCTTTGGTAGTTTTTGAGACATTGTAATTTGTTGTTTCACCGCTATTCCCAACTGGTAGCTTAACACGATTGGCCAATCTTCTATCTTCTTGATTTGTAGAAGATGCTGTTGTTTGCTTGTGCTTCTTGGCTGATAGCATACCACGCCAATAGTAAGTCCATAGATCTGCTACGAAGTTTCTTGATAGCCGTTTTGGTACCTCTGCCACAAATACGCTATCGTATTCATCTTTAACGAAATTTAATACATCTAAAGATTTTGGCACAGCACGTGTTTCGTTAAAAATAGGGACCACTTTCACAGCTGCACCATTGATTCGTGTCAAGATATCATCTTTGATGGCATAATCGGTTAATTGTGGCACAGGTCCACTTGCAACCATTATTTGTCCTTTATCATCCTTGTAGAACAATACCGTTGCAAGGATGTACGTTTTCTCCTCACTGTTTACAGGGGCTGATATTACAGCAGATACATAAAATAAAATGCAGACTACAACTAACATGACCCTGAAAATTAAAGGTTTGTTATGTAAAGCTCAAATCCAATTCATATTTTGAAGCATTATAAATTTCTCTACTCTTCAACAGAGCTCAATGAATGAGGATACGTACAGACTTAATTCCTCACCTCGCAGGCAGAAGGTCAAATAAAGTCTTTAAGTAAAAGAACAGCAAGAAGCGAAAAAATTATTACATTATATTTTCGGCAACCATATATTTAATTACAAATTTTACAATATTAGTGGCAATCCGGTATGTCTTACTAAATTTATAAACATATGGCCTAAGTAATACAAATAAGATTTAAATAATTTCTATTGATTTAATATCATCAGCAAACATTTGTGAAATTATAACGAATGTAACAAATAGCTTTAAAAAATATGCAGATAATTTATAATGCGTAGTGCCTATGTTACGCTAATTTACCCTTAACCATTTAATTATAGACCATTGAACATAAAAGAGCAATAAAATTTTGTAATTATTGTATTTGATTATTCGACGGGTAAAATGATCGTCATTCGAACTGATGTTCAAATATAACTGAACCGTTTGCACTATCAAGGTGGCAAACAAATATTTAAATCATACATCTGCCGGCACTGTACTTAAACCGCATAGAAAGGGTCCATACTAAGAAGAGAGAGCTCACACACATGTGATAGAGAACGATTGTGTACAACTATTTTCAACTAGATGTGCCCACGGTTTCACTCGCGTTTATGGTTACTGCGCCACCTCTGTGGGCTGTATCGTGATATTATATAGCCTATAGCCTTTCTCGATAAATAGGCTACTCAATACTAAAATAATTTTTCAATGCGAACCAGTAGTTCCTGAGATTAGCGCGTTCAACCAAACAAACAAATAAACTCTTCAGCTTTATAATATTATTTTAGATGTGAGCAAGCTCACGTTCCAATATTTATAATTCAGAGATCATGTTGGCTTTATGTCTCATACATACATGATTACTTTACATTCAGAAAGGTGACCATATTAATACGTAGTAGGGCGCAAAGATGGTTTAAATGTATGGAAGATAGTTCATCTGTTGATAAACAACATGTTTTATAGAAACCTCTTGTTTCTACTTAAAATAAGTTACTGTTCTTTCAGTGCTAGTAACACAGGACACTTAGCCCAAAAGATAGCTCAGCGTCGCCCATATATTATCTTTCTGACGTGAATCCATCCATTAAATCCACATTAAATCATATTATACATAACGTGGACAGGTCTGATCACATAGGTATATGATAATGAAGTTCAAGGAAGCAATTGAACCACGTGCAATTAAAACATTTATTTCAAACAGAGTATAGCTTAATTTTGTATAACAGCATAAACAGTGACCAGCTTTAGTCTAAATCAAAATCTATATCTAATTCTAATAAAACTATAGCATATTTTTGCCAGGGTTTTTTCCATTTAAAGCAGTTGACAAATAAAAAAGTAAGATTTTAATTTGCTTTAGTATATATACTTATTTACATAATACAGTTGAATGTTCAGTTTGGTTTCATAATTTTAATTAATAAATTTAATTTTGTAGTGTGTAGCATACAGTACGCAACCAAATCACACTCAATATCTGCTAGAGACATTCTACCTTTATGTTATGTGATTTGCCCTAATTAATACAATCCAAGTAAGTCAAAGATAACTACACAGCCAAATTTGGCTATAGGTATATTTTGGATTTAGCTATACATTTTTAGCCCCGATGGTATTCGTTGAAGTGTAAAGATTTTTTACAGAGTATGTATCACTCGTATTCTCTGCTGTGAATGTACATAGTATTTTTATCAGTAGGCATAATTTATATATGTATAATAAAACATAGCTACCACCTAGCTGTAGGTGGTAGCTGTGTTTTATTATTAAGTATTTATGATTATAATATAATGATATGATTATAATATATTATAGAACCGTGTGTGATAATCTGTGCTTACATATGTCATTCGATCTGGCCCGACTCATTGAAGGCGCAATCCATAATCATAAACTCGATGTCCCGGCCAGATGGACTCAGGTGCCATACGCAACTCATTCTATGGTGCCATTGTTTTAAAACTTAGATTTGGTTCTTATAAAGAAGCTATATCGACGAAGAAACTACGATATGTAACGTAAGAATCGTTACATATTGTAGCTTCTTCGTTGATGATGGTGATGTATACAAAATACCCATATATTCACAAGGATAAAATACTGACTGTAATTAAAATAATATAGGTTGACGAGAGGAGTAAAGAAAAGGGCATTTGGTATAAAACCATTCAACATCAGCCTGCTAGTATAGGACTTTTCATTAATATCCTAAGTGACCCTACTTCAAATGCGGCGTTAGACCTATTTGAGATATATGTACAACAACGACTTCCTCTGTTGCCTATTATGAAATAGTAAGTTAGTATCTTAGAAGAAGCCACGATGGGGCTAACATATTACTCTGTAATAAAAGCCTCTAAATAAATAAAGGTTAAAAAAAAAGAAATAATAATAATAATATGGGTTATCGTAAATTAGGCAATAAGTACAGATTCATGTAAATATGCAAATTCGACTAGATAAATAATAGACAACAAATCATTTAGGTCAAATTATGTTTCAAATAGACTATACTATACCTGAATATTAGTATCAAATGACTGTAACGTTTCTTTTGGTTGCTTAAGATTCTGACATAATTATGTACCTACCAGATTTACATTTTCAGCATGCTATGCTTTTATACGGTTATATATTTTACTACCTCGTTTTGTCGGCCTCGATGTGTTATGGTTGGTGATTTTTATGGTTATGTAACCGATGGTTAGTGTAACCGACTGCCACGCCTGAGGTCGCGGGTTTGATTCCCGCACAAGTCAAACATTTGTGTGCATGAACATAGATGTTTGTCTTGGTCTGGGTGTTTCTATGTATAATAAGTATGTATTTAAAAAAAAACAAAAAAGTATGTATGTATGTTTATCCATTGTCTAGTACCCATAGTACAAGCTCTGCTTAGTTTGGGCTAGATGGTGTTGTGTGTATGTGGTAGAATATTATTATTATTATTATTATTACCCTTGAGGAAGGGTAACCTTTCTTCAGAAAAGTTTTGATCAGGTATATTAGACATTCATGATGATTCTAGTAATCATATTATTTGGTCCAGTAACGTGAGGAAAATGACTATAAGCGTATGAAATTACTTTTATTCGAACGGACCCTTAATAAATTTGGGTTTTTTATAGTTAAAACTGAAATATTTACTTGGCATATTAAGTAAATCCTTAGATTGAAGATTGCACCCGTCGGCCCAGTTCACACATTTCTTTTCAATACCGTAATATATGTCACTTAGTACAGCATGATCTTTGGATTCATTATTACTTTGTGCCTTCGGGTCAAGTTGTTCTTCACTTTCACTTACTATCACAATTGGATCTAATTCGTTACTCTCACTTAGTTTGTTAGTTTCATTTAGTTCTTTAGATTTAGAATCCAGGCTCTCTTCTTCACATGTACTACATTCACTGTCATATGTAACTGAACTTGCCTTTATAGTAGACACTTTCAGTATAGTTGACAAACGAATACTGTTTGTTCCATTTACTGTATTTTCAGTTTGTAGTTCCCACAGATCTCTTCCTATTTTTCTTGACACCTTTTTTGGTAATTCTATTACGAATACAGTGGCATATTCATATTTTACATTCCTAAGTATGTTTGAAGATTCAGGTATCGTATTGGAATCTTTGAACATGGGGACTACTTTCACGGCGGCACCCTGGATACGTGAAGATATATCGTCTCTAACAGCAATTTCGGCTGCTTCAGGTACCACCCCGTTTGGCACCAATAGATGCCCTTTTTTATCCTTATAAAATAATACAGTCGCCTGGAGGTATAGATCCTTTTTACCTGTTGTAGGAGCTGATATAGTAGCAGGTATGACAGTTAACATACACGCTAATATAAACATGATCCTAAAAGAGCACAATTACGATATATGGTAAAGAGTATGATTTCCATATCTTGTCAAAGTAGAGATGTCAGCTTTGAGTAAATATGAAATATTATAAATCGAGATTAATGGAACTAATAGTGTGAGAAACCAACGGCGAAATAAGAACAAAGAAAATAACAAAAAACTGCGAATCACGTGCACGTCGATTCAAATCTAATATAATATAATGTTTTTACTGAATAGAATTTTTTCCTAAATAGAAAAATCTGTTAAAATATGATTAAGATGTTGGCAAAATATTATTGAGAACACTTGTTTCCAATTTTTTGTTTGATGATTAATGCCATTTGATGTTGGTTTCACTTTTGCGTGGTCTCATATTATAGACAGACTTGTCAATAATCTAAAACCACATAGGTATATATAATTTAGCAATAACCGTCGTTTTAAATATTGTGTATCTATAATATTTACTTGTAACTTTAATCGATGGAATTATCATTTTAACAGGTTATTAAAGTAAGCATTCAACTAAATATAAGTAGTAATTATGTTCCGGTAATATTAATTTAATTACGCGCCTATAATTATAAGTTCGTACGATATAAAAAATACAGCTACGTTGAATAAAACAGCCAGATCTTTCCTGTTTCCGTTTTCGATTCCCTTTGAGGGTAAATAGAGATCGTGCATGCTAACTTACTATGAACTTAACGTGCACGATCACACGATAAATACATATATTAATTATATATATATACAGGGTGTCCCAGAAGTCGAATCAGATATCAGACTAAGTAATAAAAGAGATTATATAAAAAAATCTAAGTTAAGTATTTTAAAATTAAAATTATGAAATTTAAAAAATACTAAAATTCTATATCTTGTTACGATCTTTTCACTCCTGTTACTACAGATATTTAGATTAAATTTTTTAAATTTTTTTTGTTATCTAATCTCGAGTAGTGCTTATTTAAGCTCCCGATTTTTTCTATTATTCGATATTACATAACAGGAGTGAAAAGATCGTCACATGATGTAGATTTTTTGTTTTTTTATACATGCCTATCATTTTTAAATTACGTATCTTAGATTTTTTTAATATTATTCTGATAGCTATTATAATTTAGCCTGTTACCTGATTCCGGCTTGACGTCGACTTCTGGGACACGCTGTATATATATGTATTTATATAAAACACATTGTCAGGGGACAAGAGAAGGACGTAGGGTACCTTTCATCCAAAAAGGTACGTACTCACGTAAGCTAACCTAATCTACTTTTACGCGAGCGACACAACGCCGCAGGCCATATCTAATAATATGAGTAATAAAAAGTTGATTGATAATAAGAACGCGATTGCCGCAAAATAAGTGAAAACTTGAACTAATGACATACGAAGACGCTTAGTGATGTATGGGCCTTCAAAATAATGTTGAGTATGTAAGAGGTGCTCTTGCACCAAACACTACTTATATTATGATATTGTTTCTAGTAATATTAATTAGATTAGATAGTTTAAATATATTATTCCCACAGTAGAAATAATTCCTGTATCACGAAGAACTATACATATGTATATTAAATTTCAAACAATGCGCAGACTTGTAACACACAATTTTTTGCCTCGTGTTGGATTGGAAACGACTACTCGACGTAGACAGGCGAGAGAACTACCTACTTTAAACCACTACGCCATTTGCATCTGTGCAATTCAAAAACTTTTTGACAATATTATAGTTCTTGATAAATCTAAATCTTTTTGAGTTGTATGTGCTCGTTCGCCTAAATTTGCCTGTGTCGAATGTATATGCCCGTTTGAGATACTACCAAATATAACTGCATAAATCGCATCGCCACTGTGGCGAGTGTTTCTGGTCCGATCCCCACACGTTACAAACATTTGTGACCCATAAATAATCGTGTGTCACGCATACAGTCTGGGTGTTTATTGTGTCCGTTGTTAAAATGACATTATAAAACTGTTTATGAGCAGCGATAGCTCAGTGGGGAGACCAACAGACTGCAATGCAGAGGGTCTCGGGTTCGAACCCACGTCGCGCACCTCTGACTTTCGGAAGTTATATGACATTTCGAAATTATGTGCGTATTGATTGACAATTATCGCGTGCTTCGTGCCTCGGAGAGCACGTTAAGCCGTCGGTCCCGGCTGCTATGAACATCTATGGCAGTCGTTATTGGGAGAGTGTCGACACAAAATATCCCACTGGGTCGAAGTGTCGCCGGTCTGCACTGACTGGCCCACACATAAGATACATACATAAAACGGTTTTATTTACACGTGTAGACTTAAAAGGAAATTTCAATAATATAATTAACAGGTTCCTTGTCTGATTCACATATGATACATAACAATAGATTTTCCTATTGTGTCTATCACGGGACAGCGAAAGGGTTTATGTCCGACGTTGAAATTAAACCTTCATGCCTAGCAGTCACATTCATTACCGCGGCACCGCGTAGGCGTTATATAAAGTTCACCAGGTTAGGTAAAGTAAACTCAAATTTCATATCATCAATTTCTGTAGAATGTTCTTAAGGCACCTTCACAATCACATCTGGTTAGAGTCTAAGTTATTATGTACCTACAATGGCGTACAATGTGACTGAAAGAGCTAGTTGTCACGATTTCCACTTTGAGTAGGAATCCAGGCTGAATATGCTCAGGTGTGACATTTAAATAGTAATATAGTGTATTATTAAGTTGGCTTTTTTATGTTTAACCAATTTTTTTAACTTATTTTGATTTAATAATCTATCTGGCACTGTTATATGCCTATGTTTTCCTTGATCCCATAATTTAATTATTATAAGCAACAGAAACGTTAAAAATTACATAAGTACACATTCACGATTAAATAAAAACAGGGTTCCCATATTGATCATGGAAAAGTTATTATATTATATTTTAATATTTTATTATTATTCTATCACATACACACAACACCATGTAGCCTAAACTAAGCAGAGCTTTTACTATGGGTACTAGACAATGGATAAACATACATATATACTTTTTTTTGTAAGTATGTACTTATTATACATAAAAACATCCAGGCCAAGACAAACATCCATGTTCATGCACACAAATGTTTGACTTGTGCGGGAATCCAACCCGCGACCTCAGGCGTGGTAGTCGGTTACACCAACCACTACGCCATCGAGGCTATTATTTTTAACTATATAATACGCATATAACATCGAAAAGTCAGAGACCCTTGGGATCGAACTTAAGACCTCTGCGTGGCATTACGACAGTCTCCTACTATGCAATCGCTACTAAACAATCGGCATAATTATATAACTATTATATAATATAGATATTTTTTATTCTTCTAAATTGCAGAGGATCCCAGACTTTTTTTCTCGTTGACCACTTTCAAAATGTAAGTGACCCCGTGCAGCTACATTTCTACCATATTTCTTGCCATTCGTATTATTTACATTGGTGAAGAATACGAGCTGTACTTTTCTTTATAACTTTAAACTTTCGCGTTGCATGATATATATATAATGTGTAACGGGTATTAACGCGATCATGCATAGCTATTACCTTTTTTATGCTTGACGTTTCGACCAGGTTACACCGGCCGTGGCGACAAGCTGACTGTCAGCTTGCGACCACGGCCGGTGTGACCTCGAAAATAGGATTGAAAATCCCATATTATAATACAAGAAATGTAAAACAAGGAAATGCTTAAATCTAAAATTAATAATTATCACTGAGAGATAAATCATTAATTAGAAGATCTAGTACTTAAAATATTTAACAAGATAGAACTGTTAAGAACAGAACCTAAAACATGTTGAAATCGAAATTAAAGACTTTACTATCAGTGAGATCCATTACCGCGGCGTAGTAGGTCCATGATTTCGCTTTCGTGTACGTGATGCTACGTAGCACATGACCTATGTAGAAACATTTACATAATATATGGTTTTAAGGACCAAAAATACATATATAATTGTTAACGAGCGTATCTCATTGAAATTAAACTACTATATACGGCTTTTATCGCGTTGTTAATTTGACACTTTATTACATAATTTTGAAAATTGTTACATTACTATTAGAATTAAACTTTATTAATTTTTAAGCTAATTAAATTATTATTAAAACTATTTAGATTTCATTTAATTTTACACTTTCCCCGACGTTTCGGTTGCCTTTCAGCAGCCATGGTCACGGGGAGACTATCTCGCCAATAAGTTGTGTAGCTTGTCGAGGAGATTTGTATTTTGTACTATTACATAGGTGCCATAATATTATTATACCATCGAATAAATGTGTGAAAATAAATTTATACGTGTGTAATGAAAACACTTAAGAACAAATTAAAATGTAAAGATTTAAATATTAATCAAAAATATATATACTTATATTTACATAATTAATTTTATAATTAAATAATCTAATAACCTATATTTACAAACGTATTAAAAAAGATAACATAATTACAAAAACACAAAAAATTATAATACTAAATATTTACAAAAATGGTTTAGGCATCGTAGAATTCTTCAGCATCGCTGTCAACTGGTAACGTGCCCAGAAGACTGGCAGCATTGCCACGTTGAATGGCAATGCTGATTCTTTGGGCTAAGAAAAGACCAGCCTTCTCATCACACGAAACGTCGATCAGGCGTTTTGCGATCTCCCTGTACAAAATACGAGCGCTCGGACCCCATGAACCTAGGGTTTCCACCCCAAACGGCTCAAAAATGTAATTTCCAACTAAATTACTATATTTGCGCCGTTTGAGGGTTTCCGCGGTTGCAGCAGCAGCGCCGGCACATCCCGCAGTACTTGGAAGAAGTGATGGCGCAAAGGTGTCATCGCATGTTGCATCCCACACCAAAGGCCTGCCTAAAAAAATATATTATATTTTGCTAAACATAAAACCTTTATTTATTGATTGCTATTGTTTACTAGGAATGTACCTTGTTTGTTAAGCCTTTTTACCTTACCTCCTTTATTTTCTTTCATAAACTATCAATACAAAACAAGGCTCAATAAAGGATGATACCTTTGTTAGCTTAGGTTAAGTAATCGCGTCTATCACGTGATCTCCTGAGCTACTGCCATAACTGGGAACTTGAATAGTGCGCAGAACTAGATCTCTGTCCGCCATTACAAAGGTCAAGACAAGGTCGAACGTGTATGGTAGGTATTTTACAGGTACGAAAACCGTAATATGTTTTATGGAAACAATAAATAGATCCAAGCAATTGTGATACGTTCGCGCTCCAAACAGAGGCTTATACAAAATTTCGCTGTAACATATGTCGGATACACGTGTATTATACACGTGACAACTGACAATGAACGCTCGCTTTTAAAGAATTTCTCTCGTAATACTATTTATATCTACATTGTAATATTTATTTTACACGTTGAAAAGGCTTTTTCCCGTTTCTACGTAAGTGAATTATTAGGTAGTAGGTAATCTATACTTATATTATAAAGAGGAAAGATTTCATCTTTTGTTTTTTGTTTGTTTGCCAGGTCTTAAAATAAAACCAGCTACTACTATGAAGCTAAATTATCCTGAACCTTCACTATGAAGCTAAATATTAAAAAAAAGGACTTTGTAACATAACCCAACCTACTTTTACGCGAGCGAAGCCACGGGCAAAAGTATATAAGTAAGATAATTTTCTCGACTTTTAGGCGACGTATTAAGATGAAACATGCACCGTATTTTGAGTTCGACCACCAGCTTATAAAACTGTGCAAATCACATTCAATTTCGTGTAGTAGTTTTTGCGTGATGCGCGTACAAATATACAGACAGACAAAAACATAAATATTTTTTTTTATTACAACCTCACGTGAAAATGAAAAGTCGTCTATGTACGTCTGTACCGTTTAGAGATTAAACCCACAACACTCACTGCAATGGCAAAGGCGAGGCGAACACTATATACCATATCACTATAATAATAATAATGATTAAACCTCCTCTGGGACAGTCGTTATCTCATCATGAGACTAACGCGATATCGGAGGGCACAGTACACTAGCTTTTAAACTATCACCTTCGCCTTATGATATAAAAAATGTATCACCAGGTTAAATAAAAGCGCACAAACCGCAGGGCAGCTTGTGGCGAGCTGAATGTGAGTGGCGACACTGCGGTCCTGAATGAATCAGAGAATTGGTTAGGGCCTCGTCCCCAGCTTGCCGTTACTGGTTGGTTGGAGTGGAACTACAAGAGTGCCCGTAGGACTCTCAACTCTGGCTTACCTTGGTCGGTCGGTCAGAGGGAGGGCCGCTAGAGCTACATGCTTGGGGGTAGAAGTGTCATTTTCAAGGGCATAACTACGGGGAAACCCGCTCCGTGTCTCACGAGACCCGTGATGGTGAAACCGGCGCCGCACCGCTCGGCACCCCTAGCCGCTTACACCGGAATATTCAGGGCAGACGCCGTTTTATCATCCATAGTTACCAATATACCGGTCCATCAAACACCCATACTCATAGCTCATATATTAGAATCCATACGTAGCAATAGTCCTACGCCTGCTGCGGCTAGTGCCTCTGTAGTTGTTCCATTCCACCTTTGATTAAAACTCTCAAAGAGCCTCTTCACGTTGGACCTATGTCTGCGTGTAAGCCTCTTAAAGGGTCGGGAATTTTCCTAACCTATTAGGGAAATACCCGTGAAAGAGAAACAAATAATAATAATACGTTTATTTGTTCTCTCACACAATACATAATATTTAACATCATAATCAACGAGCCTATACAAGAAAGCAGTGAATATATAGTCTGTGTGGGAGACTGGTCTCTATACAAGTAGCTCCTGTATTACAGATTACCAGCATCTCCGTGCTCTAAATAGGTTGAATATATATGAGTGGGGGGCTAGTATGTTCGTGTTGAGAATGTACGTCATGTTGGGAGATGTGTGAGTGGGTATACGTATGCAGTGCGTATGAGTGTGTGTCCTTGTGAGTGTTTTTGTATTTGTGTGTGTATGCGTGTATGTGTGTGCGTGTGTGTGTGAGTGCTTATATGATTTGATAACCTAACGAGCCAAGTCTTCGGGATCAGAAAATGTTTGAATTTAAATTTAACTATGCCACACCCGTATAGTCTGTTCCAGACTGAAAATATAATTGGAGTATGGTGTACATTTTATAGTTTAATGAGAGAGTTCAACGTATATCCTATCGATATTATAAAATGTGAATGTTTGTGAAAATATTTGCATGTTTGCATGTTACTTAAACAGTTTACGCACGTAAACTGTTGAAGGGATTTTGTATGATTTGGGCACAAGATAGACTATTTTCTTGATTAACAGACAAGACACGTCCATCTTTTAACGTGTTTCTATAAGACTTTAGACTATAGTAATCAAAATAAGCAAGGTCTATTAAAATACAAACCTAGAATTTGCTCAGTAAACCGATACTGTCAATGTAAATGTGAGTTTGTTTGTTTGTTTGTTACGCTTTCACGCCTTAACTACTCGACCGATGATCATGACATTTCGTATATACGTTGTCACGGGAACTGAAAAAGACATACCTTTCATCCAGAAAAATACGGTTACTAGAAGGTTGAAGGTTAAAAGTGAAGATAGGAAGGTAGAAGGTTAGGTACCTTCATTTACGCGAGCAAAGCCGCGATCATAATCTAGTATATAATATTATGGGCCTTAGGAATTATAATAATTTTATAGTACACTATATTTTCCTCTGGACGTCCTGTTTCGATCATTAGCCTCTCCAAGGAGAGGTATCTAATCACGGTCTTTTAGTATATGCGGGTACCGTGATACTATATCTTTGAAGCGGCGGTAATTACGATCGTGAGTTCGCGGGTTCGAATCTCACCCGTTGCACTACCGACGTGTACTCAATTTTAACACAAGCATTCTAGCACAACTAGAGGACAAGAATGCCAGTAATTTGGACCCCAATTGCCTGCTCGGATGGCGTAGTGGGTGAAGTGGTCGTCTCGCCATGGCCGTCGAGTGTTGTGGGTTCGATCCCTACACGGGACACAAAATTAGTGTGATCCACAAACGGTTGTTCCGAGTCTAGGTATTCTTTGTGTGCCGTGTTAGAATGTCTGTAAAGGCCCCCTCGTCACAAGAATTATTCCTAATGAAGGAGCAGGTTTTTTTAAAGAAAAAAATGACGTCTAATATTAAAAAGAACGATTTCCATGTTTAGTGATATTTGTTATCATAATATTGCAGTCTTACTAAAGACCCAATTAATTACGTTTGCTAAAGGAGCGTTTGCATCGCCGATAGAACATTTCAAGTGGAGACTGAATCTGCAAACGGAAGATAGGCTGCCTGTCAATCAGTATTAAGAATATATCGCGGGCTTAGCTTTAGACGTCGTGCTTTTGGCTACAGGAATTGTGCTGACATAATATTTTAAAGGGGTCCAAGATTGTAACCTAGATCTATTTTGTAAGAACTTACTTATAAGAATATTTTGGAAATAACCGGTATTTTCGTTCGATTTGTCTTATAATAGCTGCGGAGTACGACTGCTGGTCTCGGGTTCAATATCTGGGTCTGGTAAAATCTTATCTGTTTTTTATTGCCAAGAAGCTGTCACTAGTGGTAAGATGTCTAGAGCTATGAGGATAAACCGCACTAGGCTCTCTTTAAAGGCGCGGTTAGATCGTGAGCTATAAACTAGTGGATTGAATGCTAGTAATGTTCATGATCAGTAAGCTTTAAGTATGAGGATTATTTTATTTTATTTTTAAACTGATTTGTAAGGTTCCGCACTAGGAATAGCAACTGTATAGCATAATAAAACTTGCAACATAATGTTGCCAATAATGATTTTAAATAATTCATTAATCATAATTATTGCATAATTTAGAACATAACTATTACAATAAAAAATCATTTATTACATAATCCCTGTATAAGGCGGATATAAGGCCTGTCGTACTGTATGGAGCTGAGTGTTGGGCTACTAAGAGGATGGATGAGAAACGATTGCATGTAGCAGAGATGAGAATGTTACGATGGATGTGTGGAGTGACGAGAATGGACAGAATTAGGAATTAAAAAAATACGTAACAGATAGTCTGAAAGTGATGCCCATAGACGAGAAGGTGAAAGGAAATCGTTTGGCTTGGTATGGACATGTTATGCGAAGAGATGATACGCATGTAGGTAAGCAAGTGATGGATATAAGGATAAAGGGACGAAAAGGGAGAGGAAGGCCAATAAAAAGATGGATGGACTGTGTGAGGATATAAAAGGAAAAGGGGTAAATGATCAGATGGCGGGTGACAGAGAAGTATGGAAGCGAATGACATACTGCGCCGACCCCAAATAAATTGGGACCAGAGCAAGAGGATGCTGATGACATAATCCTGTATTACGGGGGACTTTACAAACATTCAAAAAACGGATACTCAGAACATCCAGACTTAGAACAACACAACAAATTTGTGGATCACACAAAGTTTTGTCCCGTGTAGTACCTACTCGAGCCCACAACACTTGGTGCAGTGGCGGTGGCGAGTCGACCACTACACCATCTGTGCAGTCAAATTATTAAGATGGTATGCTGGTAAAGATCTAACGCACAATGGTCATACTAGCTGAACAACTCCATATGTAGAAAATAGTAATCTAGTTAAACGATTAAATATTAACAAGCTGAGCTGAAATCTCAATAGTTCGTAATGGGAACCATAAACGATTGAAATAATATTGCTATTTAACCAAATAAATTAAATAGCAGTTCTTCGTAAACTATTAAATATCTACCAGCTAATAGTTTGTAGCTCGCGGTTTGACAGCGCTTTAATATACCGATGATCTCTCAAAGAGTCCGTATTTACTATTTAGCAGTGCTTTGCTAGTTCGCAACGATAGCCTAGTGAGAACCTTAGACTCTCACGCAGTCGCGAGTACGATCTCAAGCTGCGCAACTCTAACTAAGACTAACGGTAAAGGAAAACATGATAAGGAAACCTGCATGTCTGAGAGTTCCTCATAATCTTCTCAAAGATATGTGAAGGTTTCCAACCCGCACTGGACCAACGGTGTTGACTAGTATATACCCTAACCCTTCTCACACTAAGAAGAGGTCCATGGCCATCAATGAGACAGTTTAATACTGGGCTGGTATTATTATTATATTATTCTCAATGGCAGCACAGCTTTAGCGGATAGGGTCAGCCGTTTTATAAACATACTAAATATAATATATGCAGCAGATATTTGTATAAACATATTGTATTTGTATTTGATGAAACGTGTGAGTTACAAAGTGAAAATATATCACATATGTCCGCCTTGCCATATACGGGCGCATATCTACGCATATGCTTTTTCCCTTTTACGACGAATTTAAAGGCAGTAGACTTCATAATAACGATGATAGATGTCAAAAAGAATAAGCGTTATTGAACTCCTAACCAGAATGCCGGCTTTCTATATTGAATACCAATGTCAATAACTATTATTGAAAGCATGCGAGCTTCACACGAGCTCAACATTTTGTGAGGTTCCAATTCCAGTAAAGCGTGCTTTCTCATATTTCATTTAATATCTTAACGTGGACCTAGTTCGCCCTGGAAGACTGGAAGAGGTGAATACTGGACCTGAGAAGGTCTACTAACAGGACATAATAATAATAAACAAAAAATGTATTACCAGGTTAACTTAAAGCGCACAAACCGCAGGGCATCTTGTGGCGAGCTGAATGTGAGTGACGACACTGCGGTCCTGAATGAATCGGAGGGTCGGTTAGGGCCTTATCCCCGGCTTACCCTGATTGGCTGGGGTGGAATTTTAAGGAGCGCCTGTAGGACTCTCAACTCTGGCTTGCCTTCGTCGGCCAATCAAAGAAGGGCTGCTACTAGAGCTATATGCTTGGGGGTGGAAGTGTCATTTTAAAGGGCATAACTACGGGGAATCCCGCTCTGGGTCTCCGTTGTCACGAGACCCGTGATGGTGAAATCGGCGCCGCACCGATCGACACCCCTACCCTAGCCGCGCGCACCGATGTTGCCCTCTGCTGCTGGCTTGTATGCCTATGGTGGCTATTTACGGGGCGTATCTAGTGAGTTGGCCAGTCACCGTCTGCCCATCCGATTGATGCTATTAGAGTATTCAGGGCAGGCGCCGTTTTTCATCCATAGTTACCAATATACCGGTCCATCAAACACCCATCCCCATAGCCCAGACTTATTAGAGTACATATGTAGCAATAATTCTACACCTGCTGCGGGTTTGTGCAACCGTAGGTGTTCCATCCCACTTTAGATTAAAACTCTCGAATGACCTCTTCACGTTGGGCCCACGTCTCCGTGTAAGCCTCCCAAAGGACCAGATATTTTTCTAATATGATAGCAAATATCTGTGATAAGAGAAACATAATAATAATATGCATTTATTTATCAAAATATTGTTACAGTAATGTTAAAGATACAGAATAATCCATTATATTCTGCCATTGCTGGCGTACAAATATCTGTCAGTTTATGAATAATTATTTATATTGGATTAACATTACAAGATAGGAATGTCAAAAAACAGACTAATATTAATACATGAATTATCAATTATTATTAAACAAGTCAAAATTAAAATAAGCATTTAAAGAAATATCATTTAGAAAATCCTTAGTTGAGTAGTAGCACTTGTCTATAAGATATAGAATCAATTTATTTTAAACATATTAAGATTAAGGGATTTGAAAACATCTGGAAGCTTATTATAAATACGGATTTCCATACAGTAGACATTATTGGAAAACCTTGGGGGAGGCCTATGTCCAGCAGTGGACGTCTTTCGGCTGAGATGATGATGATGATGATGATGAAGACATTATTGGAAAATAAATTAATAGTTTGCTTGGGTATATCTAACTTCTTCCGTCTAATTCCGAGGCTTCTCGGCGCTGCGTCCGCTCTAGGGCGTCTCTTGCTGAATTTATTTGGGCGGGCCCAGCGTCAGCTGTTCGCAGCTCTACGCGGGGGTTGTCCGGTCGATGGCACTTTACGGCGCATCGGTGTGGGTCGACTCCCTGACCAGTGTAGGACTTTCTTGCGGAGACCGCAGAGAGTCATGGCGGTCAGGATTATACGCGGATACCGCACGGTGTCTGCTGATGCAGCCTGCGCATTGGCCGGAACTCCCCCGTGGGACTTGGAAGCGGAAGTGCTCGCCGAAGCATTTAAAGTCATGTCATCGGTATGTCGCAGGCAGGTGTTCATCCCCTCCCAGAGATGATTAATATTACACGAAACCGAGCCCACTAGGGCTTATTTCTAAAATGGAAGGCGCGGCTGGAGGTGCCCTTGCCGGATTTAGAACCGTTGGGGCCTTCCAGCCAGTGTTAGAGCGGTGGGCAGGACGGCAGCATGGGACCCTTTCCTTCCGACTGGTGCAGGTGTTGTCAGGGCACGGTTGCTTTGGCAAGTACCTGAACACAGTCGCTAGGGAACCGAGTCCCATCTGCCATCACTGCGATAGTACTGAGGACACGGCGCAGCACACGCTCGAGGTATGTCCTGCCTGGGTGGTGCAGCGCCGTGAACTCGTCGACGTTGTGGGCATAGACTCTCGCTGCCAGCCGTGATCAAAGCCATGGTCGACAGCGAGAGGAACTGTTTAGCGATCGCATCCTTCTGCGAGGAATTTATCTCGCGGAAGGAGGCGGCGGAGCGGATCCGTGAGGTAAGTATGCTTGCGGATCCGAGCCGCTGCCGGCGGCCCAGGCGGCGCGGGCGCGCGTATGCGCGCTTTATGCCTCCATAGTGAAGGCTGCGGGTGGGAGAACGGGGATCTTCCATGCACAAGCCATTGAGTCGGAGCGACGCTCTCAGTCGTTCCGGGGCGTCACCGAAGAGTTGTCGTCCGCAGGCATTTCTTGCACAGGCAGGGCACTGCTGGGTGGGTCGCTGATGTAGTTTCAGTTCCAGCGACTCACCCACCATTGAAGACAGCGAGTTGGTACACCGTGGTGGGTTTAGTTGGTAGTACCCGGAAATTTCCATCTTTTCCCGGATGAGCCTACAATAGACCTAAGAATTTTGTTTTATCAACCTCTTCGATAGTATTGTTATCATATTGTATTAGTAATTGTGCGCGTTTATTATTATATGTTTGAAAGTTTATTATTTTTGTTTTCTTTAAATTTATCTGTAAATTATTACATTAACTATTTTATTATTGCCGTAAGCGTATCATTAATTTCCTTTTGGTATTCAATGTGATTATTATTATTGAATTCAATGCTAAGTGTAGTACATTTTGTAAGCATAAGATGAAATCTCATCGTGTATGCATATACTATAAGTCATAACATCAGTGAGTGATGTGACTATGCCTCGCGGCCGAAATCGACTCATGGAGACAATATTGTACTGATATTGCTTTGTGCGATCTATATTCTTCCTTCCTCTTCCTTCCTTCCTTCCTCTAAGTCTTATTGTCAAATTATAGACAGGTATGACAACAAAAATAATAATAAGACACGTATTAAAGACCTTTTCTTTTATTCTTAACGTTATATTTCGAAATAAATTTGAAATAATTATTTCGAAATAAATTGTTGGAGATAGTATGTCAATGACAAATAGGCGCCAAACTTACAATACAATGGATCCTCAAGTTATCAAGTGACTTCGCAACAGACTCAAACAAAACTGGCAAGATGAGCCGGACTCCTTTGCTTGGCCTTTGCACTGCAATGTGACGTAAAGGCTTATAATATGCAATTTAAAATACTAAGTCATTTTTAGAAGACTTTTTGTTTTAGCTAGACCATAGCATTACTGTTGTCATGCAATATTTTTTGCCAGGAAAGAAGAAATCAAAATTATTTTAGTACATTTCTTATCTTAAATTATTACCTTCGCTAAGAATAACCTCAATTATTTTTTATAAGGCGATTGAACACCTCTTAACAATCTAGCTCTGATTCCTTGTGAATTGCAATCGGCCAGCCAGTTGACGCATCTTTTCTCTACGTTGTAATAAATAGCATTCGGAATAACCGTTACAAATGGATCTTTAAAATCAGGCTGTATAACTAGAAAATCATTTCTGCCATGCTTTTCTACATACGGTTTATCAAACAAGGCTGACTTTTTATGAGATAGGGCGTTCTTCAATTCGCTTTCAATCAACTTCGCTTGAGTATCCATCATATCTGATGGGTCTATCTCTGCCATATCCGTATTCCGTAAAGTATTTTTATGTTTGTGGTTACTGCCTGTTCGCAGTCCATCAATTAGAGACTTGGCTCGCGCTGCACGTTTATGAGTAAGTGATCTTCGCCCGTTACTGAGTATCATATCCACAACTTGGCTAATCGGTATGCCGCCGTCCGCATTCTGATTAGAATTATCTTCTAGCGATTGTTGGCACGTTACTATATTAATCAAGAGTGAAATAGCAATAGATGTTAGTATCTGAAATTATAAAAACGACATTTCAAATTCATTGACATCTCCTAAATTAAGGTAACACACAACTACATTATTTTCTATGGAAATAATTCTGATTAACCTAAAGCATTAGATTCAGTTCATTACCTATTATTACTAATAATATTGGTACGCAAAAAATTTGTAGATATAGTAAAAATCCATACAATTATTCATTCTCTTTAGACACGTTTATTTAAGTAGATAGAATAAAATGAAAGAATGTTGAAAAGCAACAGATGTCAGAAATACCAACCAGTAGAGTTCAAACGTCACGCATAAACGCATTTTTTGCCGCTATTAATTGCATGTCATATTATAAAATACATGTGATGCCCTCAAAAGACTAGACTAGGCAAAACTGTGTTACGTAATCTGCTCATTCAATCAGCTATGGTTAGATATCTTGCAATAAAGGATAAGCCTAATATCAAGTTCAATTTTAAAAGTAGTGATGCTATATCATGCCTTAAAAAAATCTATGTTATGTAGGTATATTTTTTTTTTATCTGGACAGGCAGAATAAATTTCACCAACGAATTCATCCCCAACAAGAAGAATTTAGGCAGTTAAATAATGTATTTTCCCTACATAGCACCAGTATTTAAAAACAAATGTTTCTGAACCAACAACAGTAATGACTTGTTAAATACATGCATGTCGTTGCACTATTGTTCTCATGAAATGATTTACAGTTTATCAACGCTATCCCAAAAGTGTTGTTCTTGAAGTATCTTTATAAGCTTGAATTTTTTTTTAGTGCCTGTGGTGGCGTGCCGCGGTAGTAAGCGGTAACCGCTTCTCTGGCTAAATTTTAAGCACAATGTAATTCAACAAACAACGCAAATAGTGCAGTCAGACCTGTGTCCGTGCTTCCGAATCGAAGGGCTTGACTTTTAGTTGGGACGCTTTCCTATGCAACTAAATTTAGCAATTATCTATTTTAAAATGTAATAATTATTATATTAAATAAGGACAATACGAATGATTTCAAATATTAATAACTATTCAAATGCATTAATCGTTGATGATAATTGACCTACCATATTTTAAGGATAATATTAATTATTATATTCTTATCATTTTTTTCTTGTTTATAAGACAACACTCTAAAATCCCGTATAGCGGGCACTTTACAGCCTTTTATACAATGGACAAAAATAACGTCCAGACTCGGACAACTATTTATCGAACACACTTTTTGTCCCGTGTAGGAGATTTCGAATTCTAATTATAACAATAGGCGTAGTGTCAATACCAAAGCATCCACTTAAACTATTTAAATCACTGCGGCATCCGTGCATTTCAAAGATAAAGTCAAGTAAGTATTAAAATACAATCACCCTTGCTAAACATCAAATCAGCTACATATATATTATTTTAGTTCACCTATGCATAATTCTTAGAAAAGTTTAATGTTAAGGTGTAGGTAACGTAATGTATAAGTCTATGAGAAGATTCAACTCGCTTTGTTACCACCTTATCTTAAAAAAGGATATAATATACTTAAATGAAAGTTAATGAACATAAAATAAATAATATTACACATATTCGCATTTTTATCCTCTTGACTGATCCCACTGATTATTATGTTAAGTTATTGCTACTGAATAAATAAATGATAACATTGACAACATCAAACAATAATAAAATTAGGTTTTATTGAAAGCAAACTAACTATGAAATTGATTATTTTTACTGCGCACAACTAAATTGAGGATATGAGTACGTAGAGCAGCAGCTATATATAGCTTCAAATCTTTATTAACTTGAACAACAGCCTTCCATCAAGACAATCGTGTTCTAATTTGAAGGGAGAAATATTTACGCGAATATTCTCTCATAACTCTTTCGGGATTTAAGTATTGATTAAATACTAAAAATCAATTAGTGGATAAATTTTATTTATTTATTCAGACATCCAGTAGTTGTTACATAATTTTAACATAACTAAATAAGACCATAAATAGTAACTAAATGCACAACATTTTAAAGTGTCACAGCATGCATAATTATGGTGTAACAACGTTATCTTAATATGTAATAAAAAACAACAAATACTTATTAGTATAATAATAAGATTATATAATAATCATTTATTCAGTAATAATACATGGGTATACATTTTTGTTATTAGTCTAAAATAATATTATACTACAATAAATTATAATTATTCTTAATCTGCTATATGTTTTAATTATACTTTAATCCGCCGACATTGTGTTATGCATTATAATTAAATTTCAAAAACTAGGTTTTATTAAGTGATTGCCTGAACTAGGTTTAGATCTGTGTTTCAGGCTATTTCTCTACTTACAAAAAATATATTACATTTATTAGTTATAATATTATTTACATAAACAAAGCAACAATCATAATTTACAACTTAACTAATATTAACAAACCTAACCACTTATAAATAAAACAAAATGAAAAGTAACAAAGTAAGGGACTGTAAAATTTAATAAAAGGAAATGGTTGGTTTAGGCAGCGTCGTAAAATTCTTCAGCATCGCTGTCGACCGGGAAAGTGCCCAGAAGACTGGCAGCATTGCCACGTTGAATGTCAATGCTGATTCTTTGAGCCAAGAAAAGTCCAGCCTTCTGATCACGCGAAGCGTCGATTAGCCGCTTAGATATATCTCTAAAAAGCGCACCAGCGCCCGGACCCCATATACTTAGCGTCTCCACCTCAAACGGCTCAAAAACGTAATTATCAATAAAATTACTGTATTTGCGCCGTTTGGGGTTTTCCGCCGCTATAACAGCAGCATTGGCACAGCTTACTGTGCTCGGAATATGTGATGGCGCAAGGGTGTCGACGCATGTACCGTCCCACACCAAAGGCCTACCCATTTTCCAAGGTAACAAAGACCCGATGGTATCATCGGGTCTCTTCATATCGTCACGTACCAAACACATGGGTTCTAATACTGCTGGTACGCCGGCAGTGATAAGAGCACGACGGATAATGTCATTAAGGTGAGCGTGTCATGAAATACGACCAGCGCTTTTGCATCCCAGACCGATGCCCATGGTATCCGAGGCTGTCGACAGCTTCTCCGCAATGACAGCGATGCGGAGAAACACACGGGGCACGTAAACGAAGACAAGTGGCGAGGCGGAATGTTGTATCGTCCAACATTGTACCTGTGTTCAACGATGGAAGTGCCTGAAGCCATAAACCTGATTCCCATTCTCCCACAGCCAGCAAACGTGCGCGCTCTGCAACACTTACAGATGTAATAAAAAGTTTTTCTCTTACCGTGTTGTATAGCGGCCCATCTCACTACCTTTGGGAGAATGGGTTGGTAGGCAAATCAGTATCTGGACAAGCCATTTTCCAGACGTTCACGGCGTCGGTCTTACAAAACACTTCTGAACTAACCAGTGTGGGTGCTAAAATGTACCTGGTTAATTCTTCCATGCTATGGACCGAGGCCAGGAACGCTGGTAAACGGACATATAAATTTTGCGAACGGCGAGCCCACCTAAACGAACAGGTAGAGAAGCTTGAAGCCACGCTCGGTCATTCAAATCCACATTTAAAATTTGCCTTAATGTATTCTGTATGATTTTGTAAATTTTGACTAAGGGTGTTAAATTTTCCAAAACTGAGATGACCTTAGAGCATGAGTAAATTTAGGGACCAAAAGGCAGTATCGCATTATAGTAAAAGCTGAATGTATATTAATTTTGAAAAGGCGGTTTGAAATTTCACAAAAATTTTGGACTCTCTCATTTAAGAAAGCATCAAAAATTTCTTCATTAACTGGGGACCCAAGCAGGTGAAGAGAATGTTTTCAACTATTTTGATATCTGGAGCCAATGAGTTGAATTTAGTTAGTACCAAATGTTTGTCTAGGTTATTAATATTGTTTACAAATATTTCACATTTATTTGTATTAAATTTATTTTTCAGAAGTGTCAAATCTTGTAGTACTGTTTCTACATCGCCTCCAAGCGTCCCATCATTTAAATATCAGGTGTTAAATTTAGAATTTATCTGCTGAATAATGGGGTGTATAGCTAAACTGAAAATGACTAGTCCAAGAGGGTCACCTTGTTGACAACCAACTGAAGATTCTAAAAGGTTGTGCTTATAAAGTAATTTACTTGGAAATCTGTAACATTGCCACTAGAATTTTAATATCTGAGGTGTTTCTAATTTTGCTTGTGTCAACAAGGTGTCCCTGTTTACTGAATTAAAAGCATTTTTTTAAGTCAACTTTACGATGACCTCTCCATTATGCAAATACATACATTACGGCCTACTAACTTACTACAAAATTGAGGTATGCCTTACTAGTTTTAGATTATACATCCGTTATTCTTTCATTTTAGTGTAAGTTTTAAACTAAATGATCTATCGCGACGAAACAAACTCAATAATGATTAAAAATAATTAGTCGTGTTTATAAATTCCAAAATTTTTTTTAATGAAGTTTTCTGTAGGCTTTTGGGCACTTATTGGGTGAACAAAAATCATGGAACTCGCGTCATCGTCACCGAACACATTCAAAATTCAAAAATAATAATCTAGTAGATTGACAATACAATTCACAAGTTACTTAGTTTTCACTTCTATCGGTAGTCCCCAAAGACTGACACGCATGTGTTTTCTTTCTTTGTACTTCTCAAAATACTACTTTACTTGCCTCTTTTATCAATTCAAGGTTTCACATCGTTTTAAGCATAATCTTCTTTATTTTAAAATATTATGCACATTATGAAGACTGGCGTTGTATTATGAAGAACTCTCAGATGCAGATTTCCTGATAATGTTTTCCTTCGCCGTTAAAGCGAGCGATAATTAACTACTTAATACGCACATAGCTTCGAAAAGTCAAAGAAGTGCGTCTTAGGATCGAACTCGAGACCTCTGCGTGGATGTCCATCGGGCTCCAACTGGGCTATATCTGCTAACTAGCAAAGGAACGGTGGAAAAAAAACCCATTTAAAACTGTGTTTTAAATAGAAGCTGTGTTACCAGTTACGCTGTTTAAAGCATACGTTCTATTTTATGATAAGCAGGTGCAGTCACTTGCAAGAACAGATGTATCTGTAAGTTGAACGAGTAAACCAACTTTGTTCTCCTTTTGAAAAATGTTCTAGACAGTTACCTAACCGAAGCGCTTACGAATAAAACCAAGCATTTTCAAAGAATTCCTTAGTACTTCTCAGTTTTAAAAAAGATTATTCATAAGTAATTCCATGTTGCAACATTTTTACCTATATCGATTACATCGATCTCTTGATTGAGTATACTATAATAATATGTGTATGCGGTGCTTGTGCGACAAAACTGTACTGCTTACCATAGTAAGAATGCACGCATTTACGACACACTAAAGTGCAACATCATTGTAGTGCGACTCACAATTTGTATCAATAAATCATACGTGTATCATGGGTCAATAATTCAGGTAGTTTCCTACTTATTAATGTTCCCGGGTTCGTTTTCAGGTTACTGAACATATATATATATATAGTTATTCAATCTTTGTGAAAATACTTGATTTTCTTAATTAATAATAACATGATTTTCAAATGTCCCCTTTCCTACAGAACTGTGAATCGCATGTTATAACGCAAACTTATTATCGCATACCACTATTAATTATTACAACAGCAACGTAGTGTCGCATTTATAACAATGTCGCACAATCGTGTCGAACTACTGACGGATAGTAATCATTTGTTGCACTGAAGTGATGTTGGACATCATTCAGTGAATCGCTCAAGCGGCAGTGACACTTAGATGTATTATGGCTGGGTTGTCGGATAATCAGCCTACTCTTAATACATAAATAACCTTTGTATATAGATTAGTAATAATATCAGCCATATATAAAACTATCCCACTGCTGGGCTCGGCCTCTTCTCGGTGTGGGAAGAGTGAGGCCATTGTCCACCACACTGGCCAATGGCCTCACTCTTCTCACACCGATATACATTTTCGAGAACATTATCAAAAACTCTCAGATATGCAGGTTTTCCAACAGTGTTTTCCTTCTCCGTTAACGCGAGGTATAATTAACAATTTAATTGACACATAGCTTTGAAAAGTTTAAGAAACGCGCCTTAGGATGGAACTTTGGACTCTCGGATTTAAGAGGAAACACTAAGGGCGAAAGAATTGGAAAATAAGTATTTGTAAAATCTATTGCTGTCTAGCAGTGCCCGTAGAGTACGAAAGAGACAACCGCAGCTTGGACCGAAAATACTTATTAAAGTACACAAAATCAACGTTTCATAGTCCCCTGATTCCTTCGTCAAAACTTGACCAATTTAACTACTTTTTCATTAAAAATTAATGAAAGGCTTGGCCGTGTTCTTATGTTTTCATTTTTTTATATAATCTAGTCAAATTTTGTTTTCTAGATGTTTGAACACAGCGGAAAATCTGACCAATTTTTGAGGATTTTGAAGGCTCATGTCTCTTTTAATAATTAATTTATGATAAAAAGGAAAACATCGGTCATATTATTATGTATGTCAATAGAAGCCATACATTTTTTGGAAAAAATGTATTGTGATGCTTGCATTATCCAGGGAAGAAACAGGGGACTACGTTTGCAAGGAAAAACGGCCCTTGTGTTTTCTCTTAAGACCTCTTATGCATTAGGTCTAATCTTTATCCACAGGGCGCGATCAGAATGCGAGCTATAATCTATTTTCTTTTTTGAAAGCTTGTTGCGTCTCATTGCAGGGCAAAGGCCTCACCGCTCTCCTTTCATCTCTTTTTATCCAAAAAACTGATAACGTGCATGAAGAATACAATTGCCATTTGAGGGCTAAGCTACTAAATCTTAAATTAATTGTGAGAAATTCCTACCTGCTCTTAACTAAATATATAATCAAATAAAATAATAATCATATTGAACTACCTAACTACTAATATCGTTGCAGCGCAGCGACATTATATAGAACTATGAAATATACTACTTAAGTAACTTATAAATAAGTCACCGGTGAAAGGTTATTAGAATAAATCAATTAACCGTGTATCATCCTTTTATTTTAAAATTTGTTAATGCTTACAGTGTCAATCATATCAGCCCGGTATTAAACTATCCCACTGCAGGGCACGGGCCTCTTCGCAGTGTGAAAAAGGTTAGGCCGTAGTCCACCACTCTAGCCCAGTGCAAGTTGGCAGACTTCACATATCTTCAAGAACATTATTGAGAACTCTCAGACATGCAGGTTTCCTGACGATGTTTTTCTTCAACGTTAAAGCAAGTGATAATTAACGGTTTTGAATAAGCATATAACTTTGAAAAGTCTCGAGATGCGAGTCTTGGAATCGAACTCGAGACCTCCGCAGTGCAACGGTCTACCACAAGGTTAGCGCTGCTATTAATTTTTTACATGTTTGGGTCATTTGTATGTATGTATGTATCTTATGTGAGGGCCAGTCAGTGCAGACCGGCCACTTCGACCCAGTGGGATCTTTTGTGTCGACACTCTTCCAATAACGACTGCCATAGATGTTCATGGCAGCCGGGACCGACGGCTTAACGTGCTCCGAGGCACGGAGCAGGCGATAATTGTCAATCAATATGCACATAATTTCGAAAAGTCATATAACTTTCGAAAGTCAGAGGTGCGCGACGTGGGTTCGACCCCGAGACCCTCTGCATTGCAGTCTGTTGGTCTCCCCACTGAGCTATCGCTGCTCTCTGGTTCATTTACATAAAGGTAAATCTCCAACCATACTAACAAGGAATTAGAAGTATAACTCATCAAACTATGCGATGGTGAAAAATAGCGGAGGCATCAGAGGAGGTAAAATTCATAGTAAACGATTAAACGATCCTCCTAAGACTTACATAACAAATCAGCTTGTGAGCTTAGGATCATCACCTATCCGCGAAGCCTGTATTTGTTCTGTGCAATACAATACCAGCAATATAATGAACCTCTCTTTATACGAGAACTCGTTCTGAAGAAAACTTCTAAAGGAAACGTCAACAATAAAGTTCAAATAGATCTTGATTTCAATGTTCAAGTTTGCAATGCAGTTTTCTCAAAGCAAATGACGCAGTAGATAGAAAATAGGATAGAAGTTCGAATTCACTTGAAATATAATCATCTTCCTTAGCTGGCTTTTGACAGTAGCTTTTCAAATAGTACTGCCGTCGTTACATAAACATGTCTCTGCCGGAACAAAATACAAAAATGTTTATATTTTTAAAAGCTCCCACATCATTGATCTATAATTAACCTTTAATACGTTTACTTAACTATTATTCCACTAACAACCACCGTTCATAGAAAGCCAATGTATAGGAGATATTTTCTTGATTAGTGGATAGTGTCAAAACTTAGCTGCCTATAGGATCTATTCATAAATTTGATTGTAAATCGCAACAAGTTCATTAAAAAGGCTGCCTACTGTTGTGCTCCTGGCGGTGCATAGAGGATATTTTGCACTAATATTTTATTTACGTCGTTATAATACCCATGCTTCGTGTCCACAAATGGTACACGGACCTAGTGCTGTGCTTGAGTCCTAACAAGGTTCTTTGGAGAACACCTCCGCAGTAATAAAGTTGTTCTTGTTGTTGTAGTTATGTTGCATCATTGCAAGACGCGTTCAGTTACATTAAAGAATAACTCATGTTAGGTACGTACATTTGAAACTGAGTTTCACCAAATAACAATATCTACGTGAAAGTATCTAATTCTTTAAAATTAAAGAATATTTTAAATAATTATACGACAGATTAAAATATAGGGCTGGCGTAGCTCACGCATCTTCATCATCACTCCTCTATTGCCAAAAGCGTAAGCGAAGGTCTATCACACCCACATTTCTTCAATTATAGTTATAGATACCATGTATGTATGTATTTATAGATAATTAGTCTATTGCTTCCTACCAGGCATAGAACCAGTCTCCATTTAGGAGCTGAGATTTTTTTAAAGCAAATCTCTACCGAACCTTAAGAAACTTGGGCATCGAATCCGAGACTTTATGCATAGCAGTCTCGCACTCACTACTGATACGTCACCGAGGCAATCATAATCATACATGCATCATTAACAGTTAAACATTACTTTAAATCTTTGCCTTGGTTAACCGGAAGACCTTTTGGTTACTCAGTCATGCGTAAATCGTCGAACAGATTTGAATACAACTTGATACATTGACCATGACCTACATTACCAAAGAGGATACGCTTTTTTGCGTTCCCATGACAATTACCTGGATGAAGCCGAAGGCAAGGAGTTGAGATAATAAATTTATTCTATGTTGGAATACTATAACAAATATGGTAAGCTTCTGAACATTAATAGATTGAGATCTTAGAGTCGCCAGCCCTCTGTCATTTTAGAAAAGCCCAGAGTTGAGTCTAACTATATACAAAATATTGTCTTACGTTTATGCCAATGTTATACATTAAAATTAAACTACATACTGATTTTGTCGCGTTACTAATTTTAAAACTCTTTTATTATATAATTTTGAACTATGACACTACTATTATTGAACTTTACAGTTTAAGCTATTTAAATTAATCTTATTTAGCAAACAAACAGAACGTACTAGCCGCTACCGACAAATTATACAGAAAGCCGTTTGTCATTTGTATTGTTAAAAACCAATTAAGTTTGAAGGCAGTAACTGAATGATTTTATAACAGTTTGTTTGTTTACCAATTAAGACAACTAATTAGTAATGAAATCTACATAATAAATATGTACTTTATTAATATCACAACGATTTTTGAGCGACATTGAATTGATTGTTGACTCGTAAAACTAGGTACACACAGCATGCTACCGCATGTTACCAAAATCAAAATACATATCTTTATTCATTTCGTTCACAAAGTAACAGTTATGAACGTAGAGAGTGCACTTACTAATCGTTACTATAAATTTACATTTAGCTGTTGCAACTTTCAGCAAAGCAAGGGCGTAGAATCAATAAGAAGAATGGGCTAGAAATTCACGGTATTATAATCGTCAATTTTACAATGCTGCTTATTTAACAAATTATAAGGAGCTGCCACCATTATACCATTTACCTACTACTGTCACAAATACACTCAAGCATTAAAAATAAAAATGATCAGAAAATGTATTATTAGCCTCTATATTTAGGCATGGCAAAACGGGAGCATCTAGGCACTCGCACATAAAGTAAAAAAAACCACGAACGACCATATGGCCGGGTGAAATCTGAATATTTAAGATTTATCTCATCGAATAAGAAATGCCACATATATACATAGCACATAGATTCAATTTCATGCAATAGTTTTTGCGTAATGCGTAGTTATATTTTGTCTTAATCTATTAATAATAATTTGTCTGTCTGTATAAACATACAGACAGACAAATTATAAAAACAATAGTTTTGGACTCTATCTTGTATTCTGATGTCTGCACAAAGGAGCTTTTTATAAATCGTTTGTGCAGGCAGACATCAATCAATAACAATTTTATCATATAATAATAGGTAATAATATTTTTATTGCCATAAAAAACTACAAATAATACAGAACAGCTTTTAAAATTCAAGAAATGTTTACATAGTTCACATTTTTTCTGAATTAATTAAATTCCCCGCAGTAGGCTAAGTTTGTCCTGCGGGAAATTGTTGGATAAGGCCGATTCATTTGAAAGCAATTTTTACATAGAGTGGTTTTGAACAGAGTACAAAATTATAGTGTAGATAAAATTAAATGGTAATGGAACAATTATATAAAATAAAAACGTATTGTGATAGACATAAACAAAACCAAAGTACAATTAAAATTCAACAGTAAGAATAATTAATAATATCAAACAAGACTAATATGGTAAATAAGGTAAATATTCAATCATCAATATGATTATAAAGGCAAACATTCTTAACTATATAATACTTTTAAAGATTTTTTTTTTGGAGGTAAGTCAACGTTAATAACGTTTAGTTAGTTAGTTAGTTAGTTAGTAGTTAGTTAGTTAGTTTTAACTTTGCCTCACGATGAGACAGTAAATAAATGTTATTATATAAATAAGGCTTAAGATATGCACTTAACTTATTTGTAAATGTTGTCTTGACTGGTAGAATTGGGAGACTAAAGACGCGTTTCTTGATCATGTCTTTATAGTTTTCTGCATGTAATACCTCTTTATGGGATAGGAGAATAATTTTGCTTAGAAACAGTCAGCTGACACCAAGGACCTAAACGTCATTGAAGAGTTCAACGGTTGGGTATCGAAAGGTCTTTCTCAACATCGTTTTAAGCACTGCACGTTGGACCCTTTCTAGAGTTATCATGTAGGAGGTGGCAATATCACCCCAAGCCAAGATGCAGTACTGTAAAATCGATTGGCCTAGTGTAAAGTAAACAGTTCTGAGTTCAATGAACTAAACCATTTTCTTTTTAAACTGCTGGGCAAAGAAAGGGGCCTGAGTTATTAGGATCATTGGTTGCTCCACTTTTGTGGATAGGCGTCACAGCAGCGACTTTCCACTTATCTGGAAAGGTTTCAGTAGCCATACTTTGATTAAAGATGTGGGTGAGAGGTATTTTTATATATAATTTTTATTATATATAAAAATACCTCTTTATTTTTATTTATAAATTTATTCAACCTTAGAGATTTTATTTCAGATATGGATTTTGCCACTTGGCAGAAGAAATTGTACGAGCTAAACATATGGGATTTAATGTCATTTAAAAGCATAGTACTGAATTCTAATTATATCACAGTGTTCATTATCATCAACATAACTTCAATATTCACAAGTACAGCAACAAAATTGAAGAGCATATAACATAAATTAAAAAATAATATAAAATAGAAATACCTATATGTATATAGCAACTAATGGTGAAACAACACCACTATTAGTCTGTTTATAAAAAATAATTAGTAATCGATCGAAATAAATCATTCTGGCTGTCGGAATGAGACAAGGATGTACCTTAAACAGAGGCAATAAGCTGCTCGATCTCATCAGATGAAGAGCATGGTGTTTCCGTTACTTGGTACTTTCTGCTTTCCTGACGTAAATAGCCCGGTTTTGTACCCAGCAGAAACGAAAATTGTACTCCTTTGCCCGTTTCTTTGCTTACCCAAATAGTTTTCTGTTTGGTATTGTAAGTCGTTCATTCAAGTACCTATAGCGTAGATGTTGGACCGCTGACGATGTCCTTGGATGTGATGTTACGACTCACTCTAGCAGCAGATAGTAGTTCATCTCTTTTGGTTTTGCGTAACAGTTTTAACACAATCAATCTTGGTTTATCGAGGTTCTTCGAAAATTCGTTACGTTTATTACCTACTCTTTGTACTTGGTCTATGTCAGTTTCGGTTAATTCAACACCCAGCTTTTTTGAAGTGATTAACACCAGATGATTTAAACTCTCGCTATTTTGTTCCGGAAGACCAGCTTTCTCTAACTCATTTCTCAGTTCGTACTGATATACGTATATACGTACGTATGCATAGTATACTGTAAAACATGCAGTGTATGGTCAGTGAAACCAGTCTAAGTCGATCGATGCGATGCAATTCGAACTATTTGCGTAGCCGTCCATTCCGAAGAGCAATCTGCGGCTTACAGTTCGTGGTTGTATTTATTTTGCGTACTACGATCAAAATTGCACTCGCTTCAAAAAAGTAATAAAGAAAAGATCAAAACAATAATCGTTTGAATAAAGAACAGCAACGAATGAAAACTTCATAATTATACTTATATAAGCTGATTTATGTAATTACAATATGAACATGTTTGACTGGAACTTAATTAACTTCTCTTTGGTTTTAACCAGACTTCTAATTTTTCAGTATATTATGTTTGAGGCAAACATGATATACTGCAAAAATAAGAAGTCAGCAGCAAAAATAAGAAGCAGTGATGTATGCGACTGCTGTACACAAGGTCTCAAGTTAGATTCTCGAAATGGCAAAAACTGATGTGCATTTGATTCATATCGTATCACAATGGATTTATCTACATATATCATGCGTCCGTACGTTGTTGTGTATGTTTGTAAAATACTCCGAGTCACAGTGATTAAAATATATAACACAGATTTTCATATTCTAAAAAAATACTTCGGACTTGTTTAAGGCTTAAATTATTTTGTGTATATATATTATATGTAAAATTGAATATGTTATTTTGCCATAATAATGAAGCAGCTACCTAATGATATCATTATGAGTGAAAGTGCGCGGTGAGGCCAATTATCGGTTGACAATACAAATGAGCCAAGGTCGCCCGTAGGTGTACTACCTTTATACATACGACATAAAAATACTGTTACTAAGAATATTATTTTTCTTATTAGGCCTTTTTTTTGTTTGCCTCATCGGTAGGACATAAACGAAATAATATTATTTATTTAAAATACTACTCCCATCCAATGTACATATGTATTCTGTATCGCGGTGAACTTTAAAAAACATTCAACCAACGGACACGAGGCACACTTAGACTCGTAACAGCTTAAACCAGTCCGCCACCCAGTCATAGTCGATGAAACATCTTCTGTATCCACAATAAAATTATTCAATTGATTGATTGCAAACAAAAGACTGAACATGTTCAGTTCTATAGGTAGTAAAAGTCATCGCTTCTGCTACATATCTACTACTTCTAAAACAGGTAGTGAAAGATCCCAAGGCTCTCTCATACCTACTTCTGCAAATATTATCTTAAATTAATTTAAATTATTTTCCAAGAAACGATTCATGACTCCTGGTATTGGCAATCTCACTGATTACACTAACATTTTAGTATCAGGCGAGCCGTGTACCTTTTTTTTTATTGCCATCGGCGGCAGACGAGCAAGCGGCCCACCTGATGGAAAGTGGTAACCGCTGCTCATGGACTTCAGCAATGTCAGGACACAGCAAAGCCACTGCCTACCGTGAAAGAAAACCTTTTATTTAGCACTTTATTGTATAAAAACCAATCCAAAATATATGAGTTCCTTTTTTAATAATACAACTCGCGTACCAGACTTTCCCTGCGTTGCGGGTGACTTACCGAACATACAATTAACGGACACAGAGTACTTCCATTTATTGTTATTAACCTATCAATGTATATTGTATATATAACCTATTGTATGTATAGACGCTGGTCAAGTATAGGTTAAATGTCCACACCACATGCTGAAAATGAACGCAAATGATAAACAGGTGGGTTCATGAATAAATAATATTCCAATGGTCTGAAACATATTTTTATCTTTACCGTTAAACTCATTCATAAATACTTATTAATAATTAATTGGTATTTAAACGGCTTCGTTCCTTTGAAAATTCAATTTTGGATATTAATATTAGTGGTTAAAGTATGAAATTACCGATTTGTACAGAAAAATGGAAACTTGTTTTTTTCCAAGATGTTCCATATTTATTTAATTGAAATATTTACCCTCATTATCTATACATTGCTGCCATCTAAACGGAAGTTAATTTATGCCTTTACGATAGAATTCCGGGGATCTAGATTCAACAAACTGTGTAAAATCATTTTATTAACAGCCTCCTGGGAAGAAATTTTTTTATCACATAGAAAATTGTCCAAATCCCGAAAAAAATGGCAGTCCGTTGGAGCAAGCTCTGGCAAGTACGGAGGATGGCGTATGGTTTCTAACTGTAGCTCCTGTAGAGTTACAACGATTTCTAGTGCAGTGTGAGGTTTTGCGTTATCATGGAGCAATAATGGTGAAGATCGATTCACGAGTCGGGACTGTTTCACTGCCAGTTTCACCATCATTGTTCAAAGTTCGGCACAGTAAACATCTGCTGTTATTGTTTGACCAGACCCGAGAAAGCTATAGTGAATAACACCATGAAGAGACCACCAAACAGTTACCATTACCTTTTTATTGGTAAGCTTTGTTTTACTTTTGCGGCGTTTGACCTGCGATCAGCCATTGCATTTTTTGCTTATGGTTATCGTAAAGAATCCACTTTTCGTCACATGTCACTATTCGATCCAATATTCCTTCATTTCTGTACCGATTCAACAAGGCAACACAAGTTTCAACACGCATTTCTTTCTGCAGATCAGTCACACCATGAGGCACCCATTTTTCATATATTTTATCTTATTGATTTGATGCAAATGAGCCAATATTGTAGGTAGGGTAACGTTAAACCATGCCGCTAATTCTTGAGTAATTTGACTCGGATCGGCTTCCACCATCTCCTTCAATTCAGCGTTATTCGCCTGTGTGGGCGGTCTTCCACGTGGTTCGTTCTTCAAGTTTCCATTTCGAAAGCGTTTAAACCAAAAACGTACGGTACGTTCATTAGCAGTCTCCTCTCCAAACGTAGCGTTGATATCGCGAGCCGTTTCTGCCGCGTTAGTTCCGCATCGGAACCCGTATTAAAAAATGATTCGGATTTTCGAAATATCCGTCTTTCCTGTCTAAGATGAATAAAAAAAACAATTGAAACTTGTAAATAGAATGTTGCACATTTAAAAAAATGGATCTTATAGGTATCATGTGAAAAAAGTTTCACTCGAAAATCTGACACTATGAAAGTTTTATGTCAATTCAAAGCATATATTACTATACAACGGCAACTTCATACTTTAACCCATATTACTTATGTTGTTTTCCGATGTCATGAAATTGGCCAGTATATATATAGAAGTATAAATAGTATAAACAGTTTTGAAATGTCTATGACCTAATTTCTCACCCGTCCGTTGAAATTTCAATGGCGTGGCCGTGGCCGTTCAATGGCGACATTTATTATTAAATCTTTATATGATATGCGATTCTGAAGTCTTAATTAACCTCAGAATCGCATATCATATAAAGATTTTGCGACCTTTGTACCGTCTACCTACCAACAAAATAGAATAAAATGTTAGACTAGCTTCACATATTTCAATTTTATTATATTCTTTTATTAAGGCGTACTGCAGATGACAGACAGGCAGCGGACATGAAATCTATGCCACAACTGTACTGTATTCTGAGGCCACAATGCACACGAAGGACAAGGACAACAAGTCTGTTGGTACCTGGCCCAGTCTGACAGATATCGGCATATTTAGCACCTAACAAATCAAACCGACTCTCGCCGATGCAGTGACGACCGTAGCTGCGGGCAACTGCGTATGACAACGGACTGAGCCGGACTTCTCTGCCCATAGGAAAAGGAGAGTGTCATCTGCGCAACGCTTTATTATCTTTAGTTATTATTTAGAGTATTTATATAACGAATTTGTACGCTCCAAGAAGCAGAATAAATTTTTCAGCTTTCACATTGATTGTAACACATTGATCTATCGTGTTTGAGCAAAAATAAACTATCAATCAATGAATTAAACTTTCAATTTGTTGTTTGATTGTTGATGCGAAAAGTTCATCTCTTGTTTGACTATAGATATTAAACTACGACAAAGTAGCTATTCATTCCTCGCACCAAACACGGGCGCGACTAAATAGGAAAAATAGTCCTCGTATTTATATTAACACTTAGTACATTGGCAGTTGCAAAGTATCCACTGTAAATTTTTGCGCTTTATACACATTATATGATAATAGACGAAGGGCCTTAAGACTGCGCCGAGCGAAATGTGCCAAAACAGGTGGTCACAGTTAAGTGAATAAAATCAACACTTTTTGTTAAATACAAATACAAAATGTACATTTACCATAACAATGAATGTGTATACAAAAACACCGTGTAAAAAACTTAAAATAATTATTATTTTCGCCTACAAAATTACGTAAATTTGCACGAAAAATGCAAAAACATAAGCTCGTGTTACGTGATTTTTAGATTATAACAGCAGAAATCTTTCCTATCTTACAGCTTAAACGAAACATAAATAGTTATATTACAATTTGTCCGTCCCAAATATTTAAGTTATTGGTTGACAATAAAGATACATATTTATCAAAAAAGCACTTCAAATCCTCCATACAATTTTATTTTGGCGGCCGCGCGCCGATTTCATTATGCGCCGCACGAGCTATGTCATTATCTGTCTTACGCTCGGCGCAGTCTTAATTGTATTATATATTTCCTGACGTTTAACGAACATAAGCTGGTCAAAGCGTTGAAAAATTATTAGGTATTTTTATACATACTCACGCCTATATCCCTAAAAGTGTTAGGAAAGGTACGCGTATACCAACCCCTCCCGGAAATAGGATATAAGAAGTGTAACACGTTACACCCACATTACACCTAATATTTGCCCAGAAACCACGTAATAAGATGCGAGCCGCCACTTACCAATTATTAGCATCACCATAGTTCCAAACTCCGTACTGGTAGTAAGATTTTCTTCAAGAAAAATCCAATGACTCCTTGCCCAACCTTGAAAATGGAACCCGAGGCCTCATGCACAGCAGTCGATTATTAATACAATTGAATACTTACTAACGCGACCCATGGTGAAATCTACATATGTATATATATAAAACTTTTCCGTTACTGAGTGACTGACAGACAACGCACAGCCGAAACTACTGAACGCAAGAAGCTGAAATTTGGCATGTGTGTTCCTTGGCGAGTGTAGGGGAGCACTAAGAGAGGATTTATGGAAATTCCACCCCGTAGGGCGTGAAAAGGGTTAAATCCGATATTCACACGGGAACGGGCCTTACGCGGGTGAAACTGCGGGAAAACTACTAGTATTGTATAAAACAAGATGTACACTTAAATCACTTGAGCATTAATTGTTCAACAAAATCTCGCACCATGAGATCGGCTCACAGCGATTAAAAACGTAATACTCGCTGAATAAAAAGCATAATTAAGAAAGTAATTAATAGAAACATAACAATCCGGCCGTTCACAAATACCACTAATGTTATTCGAAAAGCTGCCACGCTAATGGAATTGGGCTAGACATACATACATATACATATGTATGTTTGTTTGTCAAACGCCAAATATATCAAATTGATAACACAATGGATTCCACAAGATGGCAAACGATACCGCGGCAGTTCAAGACGAGGCAACTTCTTCAAAGAAATATCTATGAGTTTCTTGGAGGTATCTTTTCATAGGCTCAAAACCCTTTACTTACTTACCTACCTAGCAAATAACCTAAATGTAAATTCAATAACTTCACTAAAGTCACCAGTCATATACTTTGACATTCATAATGTTACTTTCTGATCTAAATGAATAAATAATGATGACAATAATTTCACTAACTTTACCGTTCATAAGTATTACTTTGTGATCAGACAGATTTAGACAGCGAGATGAGCTGCACTCCTTTTAAAAAGAGAAGGGATGCGTTTGCCTTACAACGGAATATTATGGCCCTATAAAAAGGTTAAAAAGGTGTATGTTTATATGCAACTATGTTTATGCCTAAATACGGGCAACAATTTCGAGGAAAGCCCCGAAAAAGATAGCAAGCTGATCTGAAGTCCTATTATACCATAATATATAATGATTATAACTATTAACAGGTTAACTTTAAATATGTGTAATTGCTTGAGTATTTCATGGTCGATAAGTAGTGTAACGATGGCAGCTCCTTACAGATCTGATTTGTATAATAAACAATTTGTAAATTTGGCGAATAAAAAGAGAGGCCGTGAGTTTCTTGCCAGTTCTTCTCGTTGGTTCTATGCCCTTGCTTTTTTGAACATGGCAACAGATAGCTCATATTATTAAAATCACTTTAATAAATGTAACTTAGACGTTCATAACTGTTACTTTGTATATATTTTTGAATTTGATTTTATAAACGAGATTGGAACCGTATAAAGTGAAATGCAAGAAAGGGTTGGCGTTTGTTCTAAACTCGTCAGAAAATAGAGCATATAAATATTAAACAAACATAAATAAAATTGCTGGTCATAGAAATGTTTTAAAAGATTATGCCTCTCAATTATTTGTGGCACTCACATATTTTTTGAAATCGTTTCCTCATACCCATCATTCGATGTAGTGGCAACGGTGAAACAACCACTTATGATAGTTTCCTATATCAAGAAACGAGTCGTTTTACTTGCAGACAGTAAATATTTAACACATTTCACATTAAAACTATGTCAAAATTGAACTGTCCGTATATTAAACGACTCGATTTGATATAGGAACGCGTCCATAAGCAACTGCGCCATACGTGATTATGCACCGAAGTTGAACGCCTCGAATGTTCCTTCCAAACAGCTCTCACTGCCGCCTCGCCTGATGAGACGTAACTAGTAGAGATCATTCGATTCTTTTTAAATATTCTAATATCTTACAAAAATATTAAAGATAGATAATATGCATTTTTGAAATTATATTGGCTAGAAACTGTTTACAAAAAAACGGAAAGTCCGTTTAACAGCGCTTTAAAAGTCTAACCTGTTCTGTGTGCTCATTTAGTAACCATTTAAATAGTCATTAACGTGATACCCTATTCGTATTTGCCAAACGTACAGAATCACGGTACCGTGATCTCTTAAAATTTTGTCATTCCATCCCTTAAATACCACACATCTTTAAATACGCTAATTCTACCGCGTTTATTCTAGATCCATAATTATCGTTCGATAGATTTTATATAAGTCAACCAGCGACGTAAGAGTTCATTACAAAACTTTTCATTTAACAATAACTTTTATACTGAAATATCCTTCGTCATCCATTCGCGAGCTATCACTGTTCCCGATATATATCAGAACTAAAGGTTAAATAACGTTCCGACTCAAAGTTCAAACAGTGAAAGGGTTTCAGTATCATATCAACAAATAATTGATAAACAACATTTCACTTACAAGGTGGCGAATCAATCAGAGTATAGGGAATTAATTGACAACGGCGTCAAAACGCAGTAGTTTATCAAAGTCCATCCGCGCAGGGTCCAGGGTGTGAGAGCGATGGGAGGCACCAGAACGAAAGAAATTTAAGATGTGGCATGCGCGCGGCCAAACTGTGCTCGCGTATTAGTATCCAAAAATAACAACCAACTCACAAATAGGGGCAGCTTTTAAATACAAGTAACACTAACGCTTTATTACATAAGAATAATTTCTAAGGTAATCTTGTTAAAATACTAATGCAACATAATCTTTTATAGATCCGTTAATATTCGTATAAATCTCACAAAACAAGTGAGTAATTATTAAAATTTGTTACCTTAAAAATAAGTCAATATATACATATACGTATCATATTTACCTATATTTATTAAACAACGGTAACAACATAACATTATGTTAATAAACTATTATTTTTACGTAAGTTTCCGGGTGATTGGTAATCATGGGGCAATACATGCAACAGCCGCATCCATTTTGTATATAGGCTTCAAGACGATGCACAGTTGCTGAATATGTAGCCACCTGGAATCATTCGCTGTTGCTCCCTCGAGTTGTGAGGACGTGGGCCTGAGCTCTAGCTTCCACCCAGTGTTACTAACATTTTCCTTAACTTAGACCCGAACGTCCATTCGCGGTCGTCACGTGTGTCACCCGCGCCGCGACAACAGTCAACGTTTCCACAGGCGCGATCCGACTGGGTAAGACATATTTATTTATTTTATATTTTATTTTGGTTTCGTGTTTTTTATTTGTGTATATTTTTATGCGATTTTATTTTATTATTCCTAATTAAACTTTTATATTTATTTGAAATTAAAACGGATTCCTTTATTATTATTTAAAACCTTGTTAAAAGGCGGCCTCGATGGCGTAGTGGGTAGTGTAACCGACTGCCGCGCCTGAGGTCACGGGTTCGATTCCAAAGTCAAACATAGTGTGCATTAACATGTATGTTTGTCTTCGTCCGGGTGTTTATATGTATAATATGTATGTATTTACAAAAATAAATGTATATATTATGTATGTATATCCATTATCTAGTACCCATAGTACAAGCTCTGCTTAGTTTGGGCTAGATGGTGTTGTGTGTACATATGTGACGAATTATAAAAAAAAAAACAATATTTTGGTTAATTGACATAAATTTTAATTATCTACTTTTACCATTTATTACCATTATAATGTCCGTGCGTAACGTTTTTCAAAAGTGAAACGCGATCGACGATTTTTAAAATACTGGAGCGTTTTCTTTTTTAAATCTCTACGCTTTAAAGGAATTTTTAATAAAATTTCACTTAAATATTTTTCGGTTACTTTACGAGTCAATTATTTCTAACAAAATTATGATTTAATATAAAGAAAAAACACAACTTTTTTAAACTCTACGGTTTGAATATCCGCGAAATATTTTACGAGACAAATATTTAGGAAAATTTTAAACTTAAATGTTTATATTTTAATTAAAACATTAAGTATAATAAATTAAATTACCTGATTTAAAGTTCATTGTGAGAGATATGGTCTACATTACAAGTAAAAAGAAAACGGCGACGTTTAACTTTATTAATCACTACGGACTAAAAGAACAAACACCTTTTTTTTATGTATCAAATACGCTTAAATGTTTCTAAATAAATTAAATTATAAAATATTTGGTTATTTTATCGTATATTTGTTGTAAATACAATACAGCACGTTAAAACATTTTTTTAAACTACTGTCATTTTAAATTAAACGCTACGCAAAATATTTTCTAGTCATTCTAATATTTAATTTTCATAACTAGCTAAATTTCATCAGAAAATTATAATTTCTAAATTTTTCGATCGTGTTTGATTATAACTAATATACGGTCCGGCATTAAAATAAGAAATAAAACTTTTGTAAACACTACGATAGATTTTAATTTAAAACCTCGCAATATATTTTCTCGTGATTTACGAGAAAATTCTTAGTCATAATTATAATTTAATACTTTAGTAATTTTCTAAACAATATTTTTAATGTTAATTTGTAATATATAGTCCTTACGTGACTAACATTTTTTTAATCACTACGCGGTTATGTCTTTTTCTGTATTACCTAATCTAAAGATTTGCTCAAATACTACAATCAAAAAGTACGTCGCAATCTATTTTCTGTTGTTCTCATACTCATAATTATAATATTACACGTTTGATCACACATTACAAAGATCATAAAACAATGTTACAAAGTCGATAATTTAAAAGACTGTGTGGACATTTTCTTTTTCTCCCCACACAAAGATCTGGAAGAACTTATAACGGTAATTTTCGAAATTCAATATGCAAAAGCACATGTTTTTATTGAATCGAGCGGTACCAACGAATCATTTAAACAAATTTATTTCAACTATGAAGGGATTCCATTATATTTCAAAATAATATAGTTGTGATGAGAATTTATACAAAAATATATTTCAAGAAATTAAAGATTTTATAGAAACACTGTACTTTTTATCTTTCACTGCCATAAGGATAAATCGCTTACTTAGGCCGCAGGGTGTAGAAAATATTGTACCTAACGAAATCCCAAACAGATTAAAACAAATGACTGCACGGATAGTAAAGTTGCCACACCACTGCCGACTGATATGGGTTCATTCCCGGCACGGAACAAATGCACAATTATATTACCGAGGCCGGATGTTATTTGTTATTTCAATGATTATATTATAAACTCGGATAGAAAATCGTCAACAGCTTAAAACAATTTACAGCACAAACGGCACAAAGTGGTCAGCTGGCCATTACAAGTCCGCGGAGCGAATTTAGTTCGATCCCCACACGGAACAAAAATTCACAAATTTTTTGCCTAGTCTTTTACAGGGGATTAGGGAATTTACAATCATTGAAATAACAAAGAACACCCTCTTTGTTATTTCAATAATTGTAAATCCCAGACAGTAAATATCTAAAGATAGACATTACTACGTCGCGCTATGACTTAAATGTTCACCTTACCAATCGCAATACGCTGAGCGATATGGGTGCGAACCACACACGGCACAAAAATCCAAAAATATATTTCCTAGTCCGTGTGTTCTTAGTTATTTAATTTTTTATAAATCCCAGACTGAAATTCGGCAACAGTTTTAAACAAATTACCAAACAAACGACGCGGTGGCTTAAGTGGTCACCTGACCACTGCCAGTGCGCCGAACGACATATGTTCGGTCTCCACACAGAACATAAACCCACATATATTTACCGCGACCATTAGGGTGGTTCTGGGTGTTCTTTGTAGTTGTACGTTATTTCAATATTTATAAAATCCTTAACAGTTTGAAATAAATGACTGCACAGATAGTTTAGTGGCATAAATCCCCACACAAAAGTTGATTCTCACCCAAAAATCAAACCCCACACAAAAATCGGTCTCACACAAAAATCGATCCACTCACAAAAATCGATCCTCGCACAAAAATCGATCCCTACACAAAAATGAATTCCCAACCAAAAATCGATTCCTACACAGAAATGAATCCCTAACCAAAAATCGAACCCCACACAAAAAATCAATGATCACACAAAAATCGATCCCTACACAAAAATGAATTCCCAACCGAAAATCGATCCCCACACAAAAATCAATCCACGCACAATAATCGATCCCTACACAAACATCAATCCACACACAAAAATTAATCCACACACAAAAATTGATTCTTACACAAAAATCGATTTCTACTCTGAAATCGATCTCTACACAAAATTCTATTCCTACCCATAAATCGATCCCTACACAAAATTCGATTCCCATACTAATATTGAACCACACATGGAATAATAATTCAATAATATTTTCCGTATCTGGGTGTTCAATGTTCGAAAACTGGCTATACATACATAGGGTGACATTAAATTATTACGTAAAGTAATTAAACAGTAGGTACTGCAAACACGTGGCGAAGCATATAATTATATTAGCATAATTGGTCATCACCTGGTATCTACATACCTATGTATGTCGCTGATAGCGATAAGGGCGATCACTATTGAAAACCTTTTTATTGTAAGCGATGGGGTTTATCCAAGGGCAAGTGTCGCGTGCCTGCGCTCAATTATTACAAGTACAAGTGGATTACATAGATTAACGGCCAGTCCTACAACTTACAAATAAAAGTTATCCGAAAGATAAATCGCATGCTGTCTTACTCTTGTTAAGCTTAAGAAGAGAGATGGCGAAACTTATATCTTATAGATAAATGCTATCTGGAGGTGGTAGAACAAGCCCTAAAAGATCTAAATCTTTCTCCAAGATAAAATCTTTCTCCTTGTAAAATTTCATTAAGATCCTTTTATCCTTTTAGACGAGTAAAGGCAAAAACGAACAGCTACTTACACTTATATAACACTAGTATGAAAGTAACGACTAAGTCAAATCTTATAAAACAATTCGAAATTAGTAATTCCTGAAAATCACATTAAAATTGCTCATAGCACCTTTGCACCTTTTACAAAATGATAGCGAAAGCACGACAGTAGTAATTAGACTACCGTACATAAAATGTCATGGGTTCGATGATCGAATTGCACTATGTGCTATACAACGAATAGATAATTTCTTAACGTAAAAATCCCTAGGTCGGTATCGGTAGCAGCACGGAGTTTGGAACTGTGTCCAGAAAATCGCAAGACGCTCGCCTGTTATTAGTTATTACATAAGACTAGGTCATAATAAGTAACTACGAATGTGTATTACACTCACATTTCAGGCAGAGGTAGAAAGAAAATTAAATATAGATATTTATTGCTTTATTTATTTCATACTAGTACATCCGACAGGCGTTGTTCTGTCTAAAATTAATTGAAAAAGCACTTGTCTTGCTTGCATTTTCTTAGTAAAAAGCCTTGTCAAAGCCAACACTATGGCTTAGCTTTCGTGATCCCTCTTACAAATAATAAAGAGGAAACAGAATCATTTTCACATCATAATTCGTTAAAACAAGTTGGGTTTGTTTTGCTACTTGACTTCCTCTGCATTTTGTTAATCCTCAAAGGATTACAAAAACATGTATTACACTGTATTTTGCCAGCAGTTTTCATTTCAAATCCTACGTAATAAAAGGCGAGCTTAACCTCCATTTGCAATTTTAGTAACTGAACGGATTTTGACAAACAACATATTGCCAATCGCCGCACTACTACTGAAAATTGCCTGATGATAAAAGTAATATGACCCAATAACATTGAGCGCTGGGAGATCGAACTCAGATCGACTGTAAGTTAAAACTCAAAAACTAAAAGTGTTCTTAAAAAATACAGTTACGGTGGCAAATGTTAAAGGCAAAGAACTGAAATCAGGATATTTTACAGCGCACAAGTGTGTGCAAAAAGAGACTCTATATTCTCTAATTCTCATTGTCTGATCGGACGGAACGCCGACGCAATCGAAGAGAGATCAGACACAGGACCAACGGCACATAATGCTTTTCGACGCACGGGGTATAACAACACCACCGTACTCGTAGGCTCGTACGTAGATATAAATTAGGTAGCCCACACATTATTCTGTTTACATCTCTTGAAAACTGCCAAATAAAATAGAATAGCCAGCGTACATAGTTTCACGCGCATATCTCTGAAAGTACATAGAGTCATACTGTCTGCTTTATAAATCACTAGCTGATACGACAGATGTTGTGTGTCTTAGACGAACTGTCAAACACGAGCGGTTAAAATAGTCGTTAACTTTTTTGCGTTAGTACCTTCAACAGAGTATTAGAAAACTTAAATAATGATGAATGAAATCGGTAAAGTCGTTCTCAAGTTATGGCGTGACCAAGAGAAACAGGGTTTCATTATTATATAATTATATACATTTCTTCAGCTAAGCATGTTCCACGTTATAAACAGGGAGCCTATTGCCGTCTATCAGGTCCCAAAAACCGATAAGTCAAATATAAGTAACACTACCCAAACACTAAAGCACATAGAATTTTTGAAATCTATTAGTAAATAAATAAGGTAAAAGCTTTTCAAATCTGGTAAACGGGGTAATCATCAAGTGATAGAAAAAGCATGCACGATACAAGCGACGTAATCGCTATTTAAACTGACTGGTACTGTCCGAGAAAGATAACAATTATTACCTCACTTTTTACTTACGTCACCAATATTTCTCACTTCTTTATTTTGTTAACAATTTCGATACTGCTTGCACAAAATTAAAACATATGATTGCTATTGGCAGTGGTGTGTAAAACATAAAAAATCAAACGTACCACCCTATTTCTAAAAAGATAAACCTAATACAATTTTTTAACTTAAGTATCGAACCCGACACAGTATCTACACAACAGTCGATTTGGCTACCGTTGCGCCACCAAGACAAACTAACCATGCTGAAATAATTATCAATAGTTATAACACGGATTGCTCAATTCCCAAACCAACAAATACTCTCGCATTTATAATGTAGATGACTGTAGAAAGAGTTAATTTATCACGCAATACATATATTCTAGGAACAGGTATTACGCACACAATCATCCTCCAACTTACCGCGGTTATAATTACCAAACAACGCACTGACACCGCGATTAGATGCTATATCGAATAGTGATGTAAGCGAACGCATAAACTGCTACTCAACATAAGGAAAAAATCGAATAAATTATCTTTTAAACGATATCAAAAGACATTGATAATGATTGTTGTTTAGGACAAACTATAAAAGTATCTATAAACTTCATTAAATAATATACAAAGCATTCGATAAACTGCTATAATTATGTTGCGTGAGCTGTTTGTTCTGTAATTATTATTAATTCTGCACAAGAGATTATGTAAAACAACAGATACTGAAAGATTGTGTCCTGTTTTATAAATCATTACAACTTTGCGTGCTTAGGTTATTTAATTATATAATAATATAGTTAAAATTGGACGTTTAATTTCGAGCCATGACTCTCTCTCTCTCTCTATCTGCCTGATAAGACTGACTCACTAGACTCACCGTAGTGTATCCTCGACAGGAAAACCTTAGGCGTACCATGCTCACATTTCATCAAGCGCGCGCGAGTTATTGCGGTTCACGTAATTCACAAATGCATATTGTGGTTTACGGGCCAATATTCCAAACCGCGCTTGGATAACAATATCTACTGGTACAGTAAAATCCATGCGTTAGTCCCGGCTATAAGCTGGAAAATCAGTCTCCTTAAACATATTAACATGTTATTTAATTTTATATTTTTTTAATTTAAATAATAAAAACAATGAAATACGATACTAAATGCAGACTAATTTAGACTAATTAAATAAATTAAAATTAGGGATTTATTGAATGATAGAAGTACAATGGCCTGTTTTTTAAATTGGTAGTTAGAAAGAGCAAATATATCGATAGTAGCAAAATGTTTGTTGTAATTGTCCACAATGTGGCGAAGGGGTGCGCGTATGCCAGCGTTAGTCCTGCAAGTGCCTGTATGGAACAGTTTAGGAACTCGAACTCCCCGCCGGTAGACAGTACAAGGTACTATAAGAAATAATTGACTAGTTTTAGACTATTTCACTACAATCAAACCTATTATTGCAAAAACCATGCAGCGTCATGACATCAAATAGCCAGCGTCTTTTGGACGTTATGATATTAAATTTGTTTAAGAGTTCTGTATAATGGGAACGGGAACGACTGCATTTGTAATTTCCGGTTCGTAAGAACTTTCTTTGAACTATCTCTACTCGACTCCAGACTGATACGGCGTATTCCAATTGTGATCTTATTAGAGTCTTATACAACATCAAAAGTCACACTATGTCCCGTGAAGCTCTTATAACAAAGCCAAACATAATATTGTATGGTTTGTTAATTAAATGTTGTCCCCATAACTAGTTTTTAAGTCCAACATAAAGAGTTATTATAATGTACACCATTGTCGATAGCACCAGTCAGTTTACTTACGATAAACCCAATACATGATCTCACGATCGCACCCGCATATAAGCGCAAATTTACGCCAAGGCACCAACGCAATTTCTTGCCATAAAATATATGACAATATTTTTAATTGGAACCCTCCGGAAAATTGTCACTACGTTAAGTCAGTAAATTATAATAAGCACAACAAAAGCTTCAGAGTTAATATGATCCTTTAAAGAATGTTTAATAACATTATTTAAACCTGGTAAAAACATCCGAGTCACAAAGTTGCAATATCCGTCATGTAATTTCCAAGAAATTTGCATTTAATTAAAGTCGAGGTAAAAGTGCAATTTCCCGGAGTAACCATACAGGCTTGTTGTGAGCGAGGACTGGAAAATATTACCCACGCACAGCTTCATGGTATCACATTGAGAACACTAATTACAACGAGCTTCAAAGTACAACGTATGGACCTTTGAGGAGAAATATCAAAGCAATATTACATCTGAAACAGCTTTCCATTAGTAACGAATTATTGCATTGGAATATATTCCTGTATACAAATAGTGGGTATAATACAAACACGCGCTGGCTATATATATGTACATACATATATGCTATTTCATACGTATGTATATGTCATATATTTCCTTCGTCATCCTTTTTAATTGAGGCAACACGTTCCAGATTCCTAGATGCCGATCACAAAGGTGCACCTAAGCACCTTTTACAGAAACGGTTATTATACAGCATAATTAATTAGTTTCTAGAAGGTCTTTCACGACACCTAATTGGAAAATATCTGTACATTTATGCAGCATCTTACATTTTGTGTGATATTTTTCATCCATAACAATAAGCTCGCCATAACGTAGGAGTTGAAATATATCAGACGAAATATTTTTTCAAAATACATATCCTCCCACATTTTCAGGTATAATGAGAGTTAGACGATCTATGTAGGTCTTCTTAGATGCCTGAATCTAACTGGTAAACGGGCAGGCAATCTGGCGTTTCGCCTTCTGCCTCTAGACTAAACCCAACATTTTTCAGTTCGTCGGTCCACCTGACTATTGACTATTTCTTTCTACCTTACGTTTGCCATTTCGTGATCTCTGACTTACAGCATAATAAATCATGCCTTACTAAAATAATTTATTACATAATGCACGAGCGCACTTTCATTGCCCTTTGCTAAGTTCAGCCAAGAGATGCAAGCAATATTAAAGACAATAAATTAATATTCTTCCAACAACAAGAAACAAGGACAACAACTTCAAGGCACAAGATGAATTTCACTTCATTTACTTTTAAATAACGTATCGAGCTTCCCTTATTTAGTGCCTAGGCACGCCTTGGCTCTTCTTGTTGTACCCTTAATGGTACACTACACGGCACTAATTGCCGAAGTATTAACAGTTTTAGTAACAATGAAAAGTGGGCGTTAAGACATGCGCTCTTCATTTTGCCGTAATAAAGTTTTAATAATCTCGCATGCATCGCATCGCATGCAAATGTTTAAATAAACACATAGTTGCTGCTGCAATGAACGGTGTAATACATCAAACTTAAAGAAATTGTTCCAAATTCAAATTATTAAATAAATATTTTACCACTTACCTAAAACTGAAGGCATTTGAAATTAATCGATGCGATGAGCTTTGCTCAGTTTTACTGCTTAACACGCGTAACTTTAAAACCTAGCTCGCAATAATTACCGCGAGCTTAATCATACCCGTTGGAACATTGCAATGTTGATGTTTTTTTGAATTGACTGCAGTCAATAAACCTTATACGTTTCTTACAGTGCGTTAGGTATTCAAGCCTTTAAAAGAAGCGATGCACTGTCAACTGGTGACCAGTACTGTCATTTTTGGTCCTTATACTGAATAATCTACGAATACTTACTTGAAAGTTTAATAAAGCACGACGTATCACTTGCTGAAGTGTCGAAGATCACACAACACGCTACCTGGCGCTTACTCACCGCAGGAATACAACACAAGGTTATGCTATGATCTTCCTGTATACTGGTTTCTCGTTCAAACTGCCCCAATTTCGACAACCTCCAAGATATAATTGAACAATTAAGTAAGACTGTTATTATGTTTCCTTCTATAGTCTTACAAGAGAACATGAGATAAGTTCTAATTAAAAGACTATATAAATAAATCAATTACTTAAATAAAATAATACACCTTATTATGTAAGAACCACGTGCCCTCTATCTAGGTACGTTTAATTGATGTAACTTTGTAATACCTTACTTAATTAAAAATTTACTTAACAGTTTTCCATCACGTTTTCTTGCCTATCATTGTATAATTATTTTTATTTAATTCGACAATCTTGAAGAGTTAACATTCATTTATTCAAGTTGATTACGAAGTATTTTATATCTGACTTTATTTTCGTTGATTTGTTAATTAAGCTCGTGACGTAAAGTCAAGCGCACCGGTCAATCGTTACTAATTCAGGAATCATGCCTCGGTTACCTAGTACTAATTCTGTGCCTGGTTAGCGTAATATCACAAATTAAATACGGCTACACTGTTTTGTTTATTATTGTTTTTAAAAAAACAGAACTCCCACACTAGGCATTAATCCTGTGTCGTGGGGGACTTTACTAACATTCAAGCAACGGACACACAAAACACCCAGACTTGGCACAACTATTTGTGGACCACACAAATTTTTGGCCTGTGTGGGGATCGAACTGTTATACGAGAAACTTGCTGAGACTTTAAAAAAGAAAGATATTTATAATTTTGGCTGAAGGCCGTTTATTTTATGTAGATAATTACACGAGACCTTTTGAAAAGAGCAAGTGGCTTTAACCGAAATTGAAACAAGACTGGCTCGAACTGAGCACACCAAACCATCAATCCACTACTAATCGCCAATGTGCTGACGGTGTATTTTGTCAGGGTTGTCCCATATACACTCGGCGCAGTGGCAGTGGCGATAAGACCGCTTAAACCACCACGTTATCCGTGCAGTCAAAACACATAGATGTGAGTTACAACGATTTTGGAATAATGTGGGGTGAATATAGTTACAATTAATTGTCAACGCTTATATTACGCATTAAAATTAAACTACCTTATACAGATTGTATCGTATAACATCAATATGAAGGAGATGAATTTCAATATTAATTGACAACGGTTCAATTCATCATGTCACCCACACGATGCATCGAATCGAAGATAACTAACCGTACTGTGGGTTGAAATCGCTGTAGATACATGATGATGAGCGTTATAAGCTTGTGTAATCCTTCGGTTCATAGATCTTCATATAATATATACCAAAGAGCTTTAGTTACAGTTTAACTATTTTGAAAGTAAGTTATTTTTATTGAATTTACCGATGGACAATTGCAAATAAAAATAAAGGCAGTTATTTAAAAAAAAATTACTTCGATTGATTCGTTGTCATACATTATTATTCAAATAACAATCGAAATTTAATACTTGATTTGATGGATCGATCGATCGAATTACAATTATGACTTCTTTTTAAGTCTTCCGTAACAAGTCTGCACCAACTGTGCCCAAAATATAATTATTGGCAAAGACATATTTCTTTCATACTGAAATGCTTGTAAATGATCCGACAGACAGCAATAAAGGTTTTTTAGTAAGAAGTTAATACTTAGTTAAATAATTAATCCATATCAAAGTTCAACGTATTCGTATATATGTATGTACATATTATGTACATTAAACCAAGCCCAACTCTCAAAAATTGAGATTTCCTTGAAGATTCATATCATTCGAATTATAATCGATAATAGCGCATCCTTCGTAAATCCCGATTTGCAGACTGACATTTTTAATTGATTGGGCACTTACAAACTAATTGCAAATCAATGGTACTGGCTCATCAAACGGTTAACTACTTCGGCTATAAACATAGCTGACAAGATATATGAAACATTCGGGACGGCTTAGTTGTATCGCACGAACCTTTACGCACACATTATACTTTTTTGGAGTTGTCGATTCGCACACATAGAAATACGTAATTCGAGTGCAAGACGACCCCGTCTGCTCGCAATATTACATCGAAGTGTGTGACTCGACAAATAAAATAATATTATTTTTTTAAAGTGTCGTTTCGCATTCGGCGTCATATTTCGCATCCGTACGGATTCATGCGAAACTACCACTAAGTCCCCGGGACATCTATTTACAGACAGCAGTCAATACATTATAGTATTTGATGTGCATTATTGAACACAGATAAAGACCGGAGATCGGATTTCATTCTGCATATTTGCAGATGTGAGTAAAAGCGTAGCGAGGCAGGGGATGGAGTAACTACAGACATACCGATGCCTTCTACTCCCCAGAACAAATGCTCCAAAAATGTTTTAATAACAATTGATCAATTGTGCTTTATTTCATTGTAGCACTCATAAAGCATTAAATATTTATTAATTCGCATGTTACATTTATTTATTACACATTATTACGCAAATGTTTGGTAAATTTTTATTTGTGTATAAGACCGCTAGTGACCTTGTCGTCCCGTGTTCGATTCTTGGATTGAGCCCGTCATTATTAAGTATCTTGCATACGAAATTTTCAGAAGCAACATGGAGTTTGGAAATGTGCTTGCCCCTTATAAGGTTGATCTTAAAAACACAGCTTCCGAAAAGTGGGTGTATTTAATCTCTGTCCTTTCCTTCTTCTGTATACCGGCCTGGTAATAGACCAAACCAGGCAGCACGGAGTCTAAAAACGGGTACTTGCCGAGTCTACTATCGTCTATATTAAGCTCGAGTTTTATTTATCGATATCTACCCTAATATTATAAAGAAAAAGATTTCATTTTTTGTTTGTTTGTAAGGATTCAACTCAAAAACTACTCAACCGGATAAAAAAATATTTCACCACTAGAAAGCTGTATTATCACCGGGTAACATATGCTATATTTTATTTTTAAAAAGTACTGCTTGATACAATAACCAATATAAGCTGATTTTACTTGAGCGAAACCGCGGGCAAATGCTGGCTAAGATATAAACAAATGAGAAATGGCAATGAATTGCCGTAAATGTTCGAAAAAATGGTTCCAGTAATATGCAAAGGTCACGTGATCGAACTCTAAAATGGAAGGTTGATTACGCAGTGTTACAAATTTGATAATAATTTGGTCCGGAGGCCCAATCATTCTCTTTCCCCTTCCCACTCCTTCTCCTTCCCACTTCCTTTTTCTCTTCTTCCTTTTCTAAAGGCTCGGCAACGCGTAAATGAGGCCTCTGGTGTTGCAGGTGTCCATAGGCTACGGTGACCACTTACCATCAGGTGGGCCGTACGCTTAATTGCTAGCTTAGGTGTATAGAAAAAAAATCATGAAAGTTCCAGATTCTCCGGTAGAGCTTCAACCAAAGAAACCAACTTAATAGTAGCAACACTGATGCCGCATTTCGCCTTGTGTGTAAGACGCTCTGAGTAAGAAGCTTATGTTTTTGATTCCTTAGAGCCCATCTTTAATTTCTTTCCGTGTATTGACGCTTGCCACCTTTCTGCATAAAAACCTTTCACACTAACACGACAGAAAACCTATCTCAGAATACACAAAGAATACCGTGAACATTTCATTTTAATAATAATAATAATATTCTATCACATACACACAACACCATCTAGCCCAAACTAAGCAGAGCTTGTACTATGGGTACTAGACAATGGATAAACATATATATATGATATGTATCATATGATATGATATATGATTTAAAATATTATGAATAGTATAATTTCTACCAAGATAATATTTTGTACTTATATTTTTCTCAGACTTCAAAACTATGTCTGTGTAGTGACACAGTGCAGTGCAGCCTAAATTACTTCTCAAGTAGCACTGATTTTCCAATCATGAGATAATAGCTATTGACAGGATAAAGTTATATACACATTTAAATCGATTTTTGTGGAAAATTGTTCCATTGTTTCACTTTCATATTCAGTCGAATCTTAATTCAAGTGATTAATAACTTTTACGCACTAACTTGTACCTTTCAATTTAAAATACCTAAATCATTAATATATTAACAGATGTCGGACTCGCGTCTCTCAAGAAATAACCACGGAGAACCTCACTACATCTTCTCAAAATGCTGCGAACATCGGAACGGGCGTGGGCTCTTGCCAGAAGAGATATGAAAACTTTCCAAAACGACCCGGTAAGTATTCTAAACCTATGTGCTGTATTTCAGAGATATCGTCGGCAAAGTCAACATTTTCGGATTATAGGAATTAATTGACATTTGAACCGAGAAATATCTGTGTGTCTACGGCTGTGCGGCAGCTTTTGTGCCTTGTATCAATTCGGCCATCGGTAACTACCTTATTTGTGATCGCGTTAATTCTCTGCAGATCTACATTTTAATTTTATATATTAGCCTGTTCTAATCAAATTTGGAATGACGCAGTCCTTCTATTTAAATAATAATTGGTTTGATAATAAATTACAAGGGATAATGTTTCCAACTAAAGAAATAATAGTTTAAAGTCGTATTTTTTTTAAACATCTATTAAAGCATTTATTAATATAATATCTACGTTAATACAATATAAAATATACTGAGGACAGCTAAACTCAACGATAATTTTTCTAGCAAACTTCTAAACAAAAGTGGAGAACACTTTTTATTAAAAGAAATCAACCACAATAAAATGAAGAGAAATAATTAAAAGTTTGAATACCGTTTCCCTTGTAATACACAAGTTCTGTATTATAGGTTTCAAACTACGAATCTTACGAATGCTGTCATTTACATTTATAAAACAGCGATGCAGACCACATGCGTGGCCGGAAAAGACAATATTGTGCCCAATCAATCAAGATATTAAACCATATAACAGCTCTAACAGCTCCTAATACAATATCGTCTTTAATATATAGCCATGTTATTACTGACTACAATTATAGGTATTGTCACTAACATGGTAAAAATAAAAACACAAACTGCGCTTTTAAGATAATAATAATGAAACCAAACTAGGCGGGCAAATTCGAAAATCACAAAGTGTTAGGTTACAATTCAAGAAGTAACATCCAGTGATTCTTTCAATAAAGTTCATGTTGATAATGCTACATTGGAACAATCAGAACATCTATTCTGAAATGGGATTAAATATAATGACCATCAAAAATATTGCACAGCATAACGAGCACCTATGTATATGCCTCAAATCGCCGCATTCCATCTCGGAAGGGTTAGGTTATGTTAGGTTCCTTCTTAAACCCACTCAAAAATAGTAGTCCCGCCAAGCAGGGCTCCGTCGACTTAGTTTGATCTCTTTAAATATATTTTGCTGTGCAATTAGTATTTTTGGTAAGCATATTTTGTTGTGCAATTAGTATTTTTTTGCTGTGCAGTTAAATACTACCCTTCTGAAATGCTCACGATGTCGTGTTGTTGAACAAAGTCTTTTCAATTAAATGCACAATGCCCAAGATAGTAGAACAAGTTTATTTTAGCTTTGTAACCGAGAAATGAACACTGTTATTATTTGTATTGTTCATAACTTTTTTTTTTACCTTTTGGAATTCTTTGACGCGTACCTCTCCGCGGGGCGACGGAGAGGTTATGTCGGGCTCACCGGGGAAAAGATACCCCGGTAATACCGACTAAACCTACCACGGTGTTCTTCGACATAACATAATAGACTGCGAGGCCGCGCGAATCGCTGTATTGTTCATAACTGTATCAACTGAAATCATCTCTTATTTACTCGCGTGATGCCACAATTATCACTCGATTCACCGCAAATCGTGCTTCCAACTTGCGCTATGATTTTATTTACTACGCATATTTCTGATTCATCACGATCAGAGGCTGAAGGATTTTACATTGCGAAAAACGGATTATTCCACAAATACAGGGTTTTAATGCGGCGGTAATGTAGCAGGTGTCTGCCATAGATTTGCCTTCATTAGTTATTGGACCAGATGTTTGGTGAATTGAATCGAGTTTGTGGTACACACATGCTTCTAAATCTGTACAAATCGTTGTTTCTGTAATGTGGCAATCGATTTAGTAATGTATTACGTACGTACACACATAACTTCACTCTTTATAGGTGACGTAGATAAAAACATAGAAAATAATATTTTCAATTTTTCATTTACTTCACCAGTTTTAATATGCAAATCTAAAGAAAGAGTCAGTATCACTAGATGGTTTATATAGTGTATTTCTTGATAAACACTTTTATACACAAAGTGGTTCAAATGTATTCATGTATCAAACGCTGCACTTACAGAGCAGGAATGTGGATGTGACACACGCTTTCGTAGAGCTGTCTAAAGAGGCTTTACTCGCTTTGAGGATGTCCGTTACTTATAGATAATGCGTTCGTAAATCGTCTTGTATTCCGTAGCTTCAAAGAAACTTTCGGTTTTATGGACACATGCTTAAAGATATAGGTTGTCTATTTATGATAACCTATTCTTCCAAGATATGCTTTAAAATGTATACCTTTTACATACAAGTAAAATGTGTTCACTTGAAAACTTTTTAAGTTATTTGATCGTGACTACAACACAGGTAATATTGTAATAAATAATATAATTCAAAAATAATATAATTAAAATAGTAACAATCGGTAAAGTAAAGTGTAGTAAATATTTTTTGGTATTAAATATATTAATTGTTTAATTTAAAAATGATTCCGGGAGCTTGCTTTAAAGTTAAGGTCATCAGCCCGGGCTTGTAATTTATTTATTTGTAGTAAAATGATACAGTGTAAACCAATAACATAAATTAACATAAAGTATAACAATTACATTGACTTATATTGGCATAGAGGAGACCCTATACCTAATAAAATAGCTACGTGTAAAAATATTTCCACTCCCATCTGGAAAAAATGTTTATGTTCATTACGACGACGACTGTTGCCCACGACTGGGATAATATGTGCGAGTAGAAGCACTTGCGCGCCCGTACAAGTAACTATACAATGACCTTACCCCGCACAAATAGCATGCACATGTAACCTGCGTCTGTTTCTAGCGTCATGTATGTATAGTCATTTTCAATAGTAGGTATAAAGTTATAATCGTATAGAAATATCAAAATAAAAATCATTTATCTGACAATACCTAATAAGCCTAAGCAAAATGGTGCTTATATAAAAAAGTTACAAATATTTAAATATTTAATTACACACACACATTTAATACACAAAAATTGAATCCAGCTTCACTTACAGCTCATGATGCCACCATGTACTAAAGAAATCTGAAAGTATTTCTCTTTTTGATAATATAACATCATAATATATTCATAGACGGTACTTCTCTAAAAACATTACCACATTTCAAAAACATAAGCCAATTAGAATTTGTGTACCTCGTTATCAAACAATCATTCGATACAACAGTTTGAAACTCTATGCAGTTACTTGTTGGGTAATGGGTTATGCGGGGGCTTACAAACTTATGTAATAGCCACGCTTACAAAACTTGAAACAGATGTTTATGTAGAATTCACAAGCCACCGTGAATAGCATGTTTGCCACAATAGATGAATACAATATTTTGGAATATTGGATGTGGACATTTTAATGGAACATTGTTTCTCTTGTTCATCTTCCTTTGTTTCAAAAAGATATATTTCTTTTTGAGTGACTGGACAAACCGTTTTACTACAGCGCAAAGAAACATCTAGATTATTTCAATTGAAGATGAATTGATCAATCACTAAGACTTCCCAGTCTATGATTTTCAGATATAGAACACCAACCCTGACAATAGATAAATATTTCTACTCTTAGGTTTATTTTCATTCGCATGTTTATTTATTTCCAATCGTAAGATATACTTTTGGGCGTTCATGGTCATCGGCAATCCAAGCAGTAGATTTATATTAAAGAATCAGAAAGAAAGCTTCTGAAGTTGTATAATCTACTATAATTATATGTTAACGTAATTATCGTAATATACTATTAGGTCTTTAGATATGAAATCGCCGTTTATGTCCTACGTCTAATTTCGGAGATACAGTACAAAATGCAATAGTTATTTAAAAATTTATTTATATCTCTAGTAGACCTTTCGTACTATTTGTACTTATAGTTATATCGCTTAGTGTCTGCCCATATACGTTGTTTCAATTCACCATAATTACAGAACAGTTGATGATTTTGTTAGTTTAGCACAAACTACAGTGGCCTAAATACAAGCAATTATAAAAGTAAAGAATTTGGATTGGACATTGCAAAGTTTTTTACCGATTTCTTTACACACAGCGGCAACTTCATATCTAAACATCTATTATAATATATTTGTTATACAGATTAATGATTATCGAACCATTATATTTTTCCAATGCGTTCACCAGCTTACTGCTAGATGCGCTGTTGTAAAATAAAGTATAGCAATGCCGATGTTTGAATGTAATCGAATACCTTGAGAACTCGTACTAGCATTATTGTTCGCAGTGATATCCCTTAAAATACAAGGTTGCTATGATCCATGGACATTAAAATGGACAGAGTATTCCATATGGGCTCAGTGTTAAATCAAAACGGTTAAAACTCGATAAAGATCAAAATAGAAAATCACTTCTATCAAACAAATTTAATCAATTTAATACGCAAACACTATTTATAAGTATTTACACTAACCTGCGGTCACCTGCATAACAAAATGGCAACGTCGCATACTGTTGTCTTACATTGTTTCATTGTTGTCACGGGTATCCTGGAATCAGAGCGGCAACGTCTCCTTAATTTTTGTCACTTTAAGGTGCATGACCTTAGATACCTATGCATAGACTATCGGTCGGCTGTTAGGGCAGATACAATCTGTTGCAGTTTAGCAAAAACTAAAAATCTATCCTGTGGCTAAACTTCTGCTCCTATTGAACTGAAATTTGGTGTAGAGCTTGTATGTGGTACATACTATATGTAGATAAAAATAAAGCTTCACTGTTTAATCAAGGTTGTATATATATGTATACCTAAAAAATTAATAGGTCAGGGATTCACTCGCAGAATCGAGAAATAAAATCTGTTCAGTGGATTCACTGAAACTATAGACAGCAGGTATTCACATTACTAGACACATAGAGAGAATAAATTTTAACCTGCCAGCTAAATCATATCGAGCTATAATAATAAATGCATTGTATCTGGTCAGCGACGCTGTACACCGATGGACGAATAAAAATCGTTGTAATGAACTATCCATCTGTGGTTTTCTTTACTAGAGATTGAAATTTGCCATAATTTGATTAGAAACTATGTCAAATTCTAATCGCTAGTAAGAAAACCAGAGATATATAACTAACTGAGCAACACCATTAATCACTTTGGGAATGATATTGAATGCCATTGAAATGGGATATTCCTCAAACTGAGCTGGAGCGGTTGGAAGAGTACTTTCGCTCCACAGTATTAATATTGTTATGTACCAAAATACTTTATGCAGTATTCAAATCTCCATAAGGAGACGCTGTATTACTAACAATTATTAATCTGATCTTTATATACCTGATGGCGAATTCATTTGTAAAGAATTGGCAACACTCATGCGTTACTTCTGATGTTGCAAGCGACCATAGGGTACGCTTACGGCTTAACATCCGACGAGACCTTATTAATCAGCACCTAAGATGTACAAAAATATAAAAATATATAGAGAACACAGGTTTAAAAAACACAATAATCAAGCTAGGCAACACAACAGGAAAGCAATATCCATAATCAATCCAAATCGAACGAATCATCGGGAAACCAAAACTGTCTTGTTGTAAGACGCTTTGACTATGCAGACTTAAGCAATACTAACTCAGTAATGAAACTTGACAGACTTTAGGCAAAAGAAAGAAATCAAGCAACAGGTGGTGCGAAGGAACCCTCTCGAGGGACAACGCTCGTTGCTTCAACCTAAGTTACATTTTCGCAACAGGTGGCCCATTTTTATTTACAGCACTAGCGGAACCTTGCCGTCAAGTATGTAATTACTTAATACTTGAAATGAATAGCCACCCTGCTAAAGTGTTATTAAAATTACTCACTACTTCGCCTACGTGGAGCTGATTTGGCTCTCGACATTGTGCAAATTAATCGAATACTACGAGTGCCGGGCTTACTGAATCAGATTAGACGTGAAGATTTCAGGTCGACTCACGGTAACTAACTCTGAAAAGGGAATCAAGATCAGACCTAATTTATTATCATGGCATCAGTCAATGACAATAATGTCTTTGCAGAGTAATGTGATTTATCCGCATTGCTTCCTAGTATGCATTTGGATTACTGACGCCCGAATAATACAATAGTGATACAGGATAATGGGTAGGTAAATGGATATTAATTCCATACTTACTATAGTATGGATTTAATATGACTCTAGCCTAGAAATAACACACAAGAAATTATATTCATTACGGATTATTAGTATTAAGAAGTAAAAGAGCTGAGAAGGGGAAAAAATGTACTAAGATATTTTGTTCGTATAGAGAGAACATACGAGAATCGATTGACCAACGTAAGTAGATTGGACGATTGTGATTGCGACAGACTGAAAAATAAGACGTAAGTGAATCTTATTTAACCATATTGGAGATGTATCAGTGAAAAACCAGGTATTCCAACCGACAAGGATGCATGAAGAGTGTAATGCAAGCGAATGATGGTAGAAAGATATGTCAGAATCGTAGCAAGTCCTTAGCCCGTGGTCTCCAACTATCTCTCTAGAAAACAGACCTAAATGTCTAAGTATGTATTATTATAAGATCGTTATTATAACTTTAATAAGTTCGTTCAGCGTCCTTTGGAAAGCGCAATCTTAATAGCAAACAGTTATAATACATTTAAGTAAACCATACAATGTTGACTAGTATCTGCAGCAAAATATATATTAAAAAAAAGGCTTCAGAAAAATAATTTTATATTAAAAGGAAAAGAGATTTAGAAATTAAACGCAGATTACTTCATTCGAGGTAGTCAAGCTTGTAGTAGGTATAGTAACCAAGTAGGTAAGAATTTATCTTTGCATAAATTTTTCCAATGCATGTAATCCTCTCTAGCGGTGTAGCGGTGGATAAACATAATCAATTCTTGTTACATTTTACTTTATTAAAATCTAAAGTAGGTTTCCTTTATCCAATGAGTTGAGACTTTCGTCGTGCATTTTAACTTAAACTAAGACGACATCATTTTATTATTATATGTGTTACCTTTAGAATTCGATAATACTATTTTATAATTATTATAACAAGACGCGCAATGTCTTTCAAAGAAAATGTTACATTATATGAACTGGAAAATAATTGAGAATTGACGGTAAAAGATAAAATCAACGTTTGGTTTCTTAAACAAGAAAAATAATTTGTATCTTCATTTTCTTTATGTAAAATTGTACGTCAAATCGTACTTAACATAAGTAGGCACCTACGTTTTTTTAAAAGAACACATTATATCTTGTTCTTTTCGATACTTAAGCATCTTCTAGATCAAAAAAAGGTCAATGTGGAATTATTTTCTTCTGTTTCTATGTGAAGATAATAAAAATAAAGCACCGAAAGAGCAGGTAGAGCAACATTAAGAACAAAATAATGTTTCCGTGAATGCATAACTTCCTCAGTAGATATAATTCCTGTGTCGCGGAGGACTTTAAAATATTCAAACAACGAACACAAAGAACACTCAGACTCGAAATAACTATTTATGGATCACACAGTTTTTTGTCGTCCCGTGTAGGGATGACAGACAGTGGAATTTCTTAGCGACACTGTGTTTTTCTTTTGAGATAACTTCCTCAGTAGATATAATTCCTGTGTCGCGGAGGACTTTAAAATATTCAAACAACGAACACAAAGAACACCCAAACTCGAAACAAGTATTTATGGATCACGCAGCTTTTTGTCGTCCCGTATAGGGATGACAGACAGTGGAATTTCTTAGCGACACTGTGTTTTTCTTTTGAGATAACTTCCTCAGTAGATATAATTCCTGTGTCGAGGGGTCTTTACAAATATTTAAACAACGAACACAAAGAACACCCAAACTCGAAACAAGTATTTATGGATCAGACAGCTTTTTGTCGTCCCGTATAGGGATGACAGACAGTGGAATTTCTTAGCGACACTGTGTTTTTCTTTTGAGATAACTTCCTCAGTAGATATAATTCCTGTGTCGAGGGGTCTTTACAAATATTTAAACAACGAACACAAAGAACACCCAAACTCGAAACAAGTATTTATGGATCACGCAGCTTTTTGTCGTCCCGTGTAGGGATGACAGACAATGGAATTTCTTAGCGACACTGTGTTTTTCTTTTGAGATAACTTCCTCAGTAGATATAATTCCTGTGTCGAGGGGTCTTTACAAATATTTAAACAACGAACACAAAGAACACCCAAACTCGAAACAAGTATTTATGGATCACACAGCTTTTTGTCGTCCCGTGTAGGAATGACAGACAGCGAAATTTCTTAGCGGCAATTTGTTTTTCTTTTAAAATATAACTTCCTCAGTAGATATAATTCCTGTGTCGCGGGAGACTTTACAAATATTTAAAGAAAGAACACTCATACTCGAAACAAGTATTCATGGATCACACAGCTTTTTGTCGTCCCGTGTAGGAATGACGGACAATGGAATTTCTTAGCGACACTGTGCATTTCTTTTGAGATAACTTCCTCAGTAGATATAGTTTCTATGTCGCGGGGGACTTTACAAACACTTAAACATCGATCTCAAAGAACAACCAAACTTGAAACAACTATTTATGGATCACACAATTTTTTGTCGTCTCGTGTAGGAATGACGGACAGTGGAATGTCTTAGCGACAATGTATTTTCTATTAAGATAACTTCCTCAGTAGATATAATACCTGTGTCATGAGGAACTTTACAAACATTCAAACAACGAACTTAAGGAACCCCTAGACTCCGAACAACTATTTGTGGATTACACAATTTTTTGGCGTCCCGTGAAGGAATGATTTTCTTTGGAGATATTTCCTCAGTAGATATAATGCCTGTGTCACGAAGAACTTTACGAACATTCAAACAAAGAACACGTAGACCCGAAATAACTATTTGTGAATCTTAAATTTTTTTGACCCGTGTATCGAACCCACAAGACTCGGCGCAATGGCAATGGTGAGGCGACCACTTTAACCATTACGCCATCCGTGCAGTAAATTGTTTTGAGGGCTTACAATGTAGAGGAGCTGCTTTATTTACTCTATTATTGTTATTAGCCTCATGCCTTTAATAGCAATTAATACTTTCTGGAACCAGGGGCCTGCGTGTGGAGATGTAACCTATACTCCATTTGGTTAGGTACTTAACTAAAGGTAAACAATCTTAGGTAAAGTACCTAAACAAATGGAGTATAGTTAAATCTCAAATTTCATTTATAGCTCTGGGAATGTGTTAAGCGTTTCATTCGGCAAATTCTCCGAAACAGGATTAGTTCTGAAACGTATCTGGATTATTACAATATACCGCTTCTACGTAGAATTTACACTTAACTGGTAAAATATTAGTGTGGTTTCTGAACGGTTTGAAAATCGTTAGCACGATATTATGTGTCACACTTATATTACCGAACTTGTAAGCATTGGCGTATTATACCCCATTTCAACAAAGATGGTTTTATTTCCCATGCGTTTAGGACAAGCCTATTGTCATCCTTTAGACACTATTCCAAACGCCGTGCTGCTGCAAATTTATTTGACGGTAATACCTTATAACACTTTGAGTGACCTGAGAAAAATATCAGGACTTTAAGCACAGTATTCACATTCACCGACATTGAAAGTGCGCATCGAATCAGTTGGATAATTAAAACAAATTAAGCTTGTTATTGATGGCTATGATAAAGATTATTATTATGTTTGTCTTATCACAGATATTTTCTAATATATCATTAGAAAAATACCCGGTCCTTTGGGAGGCTTACACGGAGACATATGTGAGTCCATTAATCTAAAGTGGGTATAAACACCTACAGCGGCATTAACCGCAGAAGGCATAGGACTATTGCTATGTTATTATTAATATATCAGCTTTATTTATAAAAAACAGGCTTTCTTTTAGAATTAAATAGTAAATAATATTTAATTGGTCGATTCTTTGATAACTTTATGGAAATCTTTCAAATGTGCAATTTCCTCACGATGTTTTCCTTTAACCTACTGCTGCTACCAAACGTTAATTACTTATCAATTAAATGTGTATAGTAACTTAGAAATATTTGAGTGCGTCGATTGCGTCTTTGGATAGATTTTATTGTCGGCACTGTTTGCGCCGTGGTTTTCTGGTCGCTTTGCCATTTCCAGTATGCTGAATGCTGCAGGTTCAATCCCCACACGAGACAAAAAATGGTGCGATACACAACCAGTTACTCCGAGTCTGGTTATTCTTTCGGAGCCTTATAAAGTCTCTCGGGACACAGTAATTATTTCTAGTGCTTTTGACAAATATAAGAAAAAAGGATTATGTAATTTATACTTTTCTAAAGATCGATAAACATAACATAGCATATAACAACGATATAATTAACTAACAGGCAGCCAATGGTAGCCAATGGTAGCCAACGGTATATTTTCGGAACCCAACAGTCTATTAAAGTTTTGAATGGAAATTCTGTGAACTGTTATTGTAACAATTTACTTTTCATGTTCATCAAACCAAGTACGTGCTTTGTTTTACTAAGAATTTCGTTACGTAAACTGTACATATTTTTAAGAAGAGCAAGTCTTCTTGCAACTTTACTACAAATATAGTGTTACAGTCCAGAATTCGGCCAAATTGACTGCGTTTTCAGATGCAGCCATCAAGATCTTCTGCGTGCAGGTTTTAGTCACGCCGGACAATGACTGAAGACGTACATACGGTTTAAATGGTCGCTTCGCCTCTGCCACTGCAAATGCTATGGGTTCGATCCCTACACTGAACTAAAAGTTGTATGATCGACAAATAGTTGTTCCAAGTCTATGTTCTTTGTGTCCGTTGTTTGAATGTTTGTAAGAATTGCAAATGACCTTAAAAGATAAAGGTGCTTTGAGATGTCCCACCTTACATCGTGTTCTAGTTGTCCAAAATCTCATCAACAAGTTACCTCATCATTTCGGTTTCACCACAAACAAACCAGTTTCATATCGTCCGTGAATCTTATCTCAAAGTTATAATTAGCTACAATAAGCAAAAAGCTTCCAAACAAAACACGCATCCGAATCACACAAGCCAATTAAGGCTCAGCCTAGGTTGAGGCCAAAGGACTGTCATGTACACGATATTTTTTATTTTAATAGGCTTGCGTTTGACCGCGATCTCACCTGATGTTCAGTGACGATGTAGTCGACGATAGCGCACGCTATACCTATCCACTCGCAACTTGAAGACACCCAGATTGTACTCATCGGGAAATACAGACTTAGGTAATGAGTTCCACTCCTTTGCGGTTCGCATTATAAAATTGGAAGCAAAGCGCTTCGTGCGTAAATGTGGTATATTCACCATATACCTATGGCGCTGGTCTGTTTGTCTGGTCGTCCGATGGTACAATGGGGAAGTATGAATAAAATCATGCAGTTCCTCCCCACACTTACCGAAATGTATCCGATAGAAAACCGGGAGACTGGCAATCCTACGACGATGCTCCAAGCTTTGGAGTCGTGCGTTGAACAGTTGGTCATTGCCGATAAGTCTTTTGGCCTTCCGCTTAATTGACTTCAAAACCTCCAGCTGATATTTTGCAGAGCCATCCTAGAGATGTGAACAGTACTTCAAGCAGGATCGAACCTGTGCTTAGTACAAATTAAGCAAATGTTCTAGTATTAAAAACTGCCACACCTTACTGAGGATACCCAGCTTTTTGGCAGCTAGTTGGGCTTTTGCCTCAATATGGGAGCCATAGTTAAGGGTTGGAGTCAATGACATACACAGAAACTCAAGGCGATCAGTTATCGGCACGGATACATCTCGGCAAGAGTTGGAATGCGCTCTTTTTTGTGGAGAACAGACACGCCTGGGTGTTATTGAACTTAACGATGTTGGCACCAGCCCAATCGGAGACTGCCTTCAAAGATAAGTTCATAGGCTCGACCAAAGCTTCCCGCAACGGCAACTGTATATTTTCTCCACTGGCCCTAGCGCTGGAGACGTATCCCTCTACAAGCGTGCTGTCTTCTGCATACCCAAATGGTTTTAGCAGATCGTTAATATACAGTAAAGAGGGATTCTGTGAATTTTGGAACTGAAGAGAGATGTATTATTATGTTTCTCTTATCACAGGTATTTTCTAACATATTAGATAAGAAAACTACTTGGCCTTTGGGAGGCTTATACGGAGACAGAAGTCCAACGTGAAGACTCCCTTCGAGAGATCTAACGTGGAATGAAACATCTACGGTGGCACTAGCCGCAGCAGGCTAAAACTATTGCTACGTATGGATTCTAAGGATGGCACTTACTACTCTTATAACAGCAAGTCGGATGGGCTGATGGTAACCCGCCAACTCCCTAGATAGGCCTCCTGAATAGCCATAAGCACCATATACAGCATGCACCATAAGCATACAATCCAGCAGCAGAGGGCAACGAGCTAGCCAGTGCGAGGAGCTAGGGATGTTGAGCCGTGCGTCGCCGGTTTCACCATCACAGGTCTCGTTATAACGAAGATCCGGAACGGGTTTCCACGTAATTATGACCTTAAAAATGATACTTCTACCCTAGAGCATATAGCTCTGGAGGCCTCCTTCTGACCGGCCGACCAAAGCAAGCCAGAGTTGAGAGTCCTACGGGCGCTCTTGACGTTCGACCCCAGCCAACCAGTAACAACAAATCGGGGACGAGGCTGTTCGGACCTTTCTGTCCCACGTTGCCTGCATACGCTGGCGCGGCGCGCGGTGGCGCCGACCCGCGCACTTCACTTCGCACACCATACTCTGTTACCGACACTCGCGCGTATATTTATTGTTTGTAGTTACCAATTATTATACCAGTTTTTACAGTCCACTGGATTTTATTTATAGACCTAGATTAGGTCTCCAACAAGGCCCTAACCGACTCTATGACATTCTGAACCACAGTGTCGCCACTCAAACTCAGTTCGGTTTGTGGTTATTATTATTGTTATTATTTACCTAAACGCATCAGTGACAACTACATAGATAGTCACAAATATAACCCTCATATTGTCTACAATATGAGGGTTATTTTTGTAACTATCTAATTAAAAAATATTTGTGCTTAGCGCCAATCCTGATCCATCCAGCTTTATACAAATATTATTTATTTTGTCTTTAGTAGAAACACCGCACTGTATTTCAAGTTCTGTGCTACCACCCCATATGTAGATAAAATGAAACAGAATTAGGATCAGAGTTATTTTTTATTATTTAACTATTACAACGTTGCATAATCAACCATTACATTATAAAGAACACCTATTTGATGAACTTTAATAAGTTGAAGCGCAAGGTGTTTAAAATTTTCTTTGAGGTAAATAATGCCAGCTAAAAGCAAATTCATATCAATAAATCCTAACTAATATTATGAATGTTGTTTGTTACGTTTTCAAGCCTTAACTACTCTATCGTTCATCATAAAATTTAGGCATGCATGTTGCCAGAAGTACTGTTTTCCGTGGACCTGACAACTTGTATGCGAAATTTATATATACTTAACTGAAATGTTTGAAAAAATATATGTAATAATAATATATAAGATGACCTATCAGAAAAAACTAAATATATTTATAATATATAATATTTTACCACATACACACAACACCATCTAGCCCAAACTAAGCAGAGCTTGTACTATGGGTACTAGACAATGGATAAACATACTAAAATACTTTTTTTTTTTGTAAATACATACATATTATACATAGAAATAAATAAATAAATCCGTAAGGATAGCCAGTACATAATGACGTACATAGGATTTTTTTTATTTGAGTACTTTTTCTTCGGGCTTACTCCTCAGGCTAGTTAAATCTTTATGCTATATTAAACCTCTAATAACTTAGAGTTATTTAAACTCTCTTCTTAGAGTATACGAATATATACTCTATAAACATAGATCGCGCATCACACACCGCCTTCCTTATTCCAAGCAACGTTTAAGGAAAATAAAGATTTTAATTGCGTTTCTCAAATCATATTGACATTCATGTCTAGACTATTATATTTTATTAAACTGCCTCCGTGGCGCAGCGGTAGTGAATGCGACTGCTGTGCATGAGGTCTCGGGTTCGAAACCCGGGTCGGGCCAACAAAAAGCTATTGGGATTTTCTGTAAAAGAAATCTCAATAGCAGCTCGGAGTTAGGAAATTGGCGGTGTTAGACACCCCCGTGCCTCGGAAACCACGTAAAGCCGTTGGTCCTGCGCCTGATCTCTCTCCGGTCGTGTCGGATTGCCGTCCCGTCGGATCGTGAGAGTTAGGGTACAGAGAGTGCACTTGTGTTTGCGCACACACTTGTGCACTATAATATCTCCTGCGCAGATGGCCAGTTTCTGTTAAGACTGGCCGACGTGGCCGAAATTCGGTCCGGAGGACATAATCATTATTATTATTATATTTTAAATATATATGACAAGGAATAGATTTTGTAGTTATATTCAGATATGGTTGTCTACCATGTTTACACCTACAAAAAGCTGCTTACAGTTCGTACTGGAACAGCGCAGTCTGTCTGGATAACCAATATTTGTCACGCCTTTGTCCCAAAGCCCAAAAGAATAGACAGAGATGTAACACATCCACATTTCGATGGCTATAGTTTTAAAGTCTATGACAAGAAGCGACCCTATGGCAATTAGACGGCTTCAGATAATTTCTTTACTGAAAACCTAATAACTCTTTGCTCGATAATTAAAAGCTCTGCAGAACAGTCGCATATCGCTGTGCCTTCGAAGTCGCCGTGTGCGCTCTTTAATAACTTAAAATATACTCTAAGACTATTTTCAAAGATATCTATATGTCTAAAACAACAATATGGACTTCGGTTTATAGGTATCGAAGAACTCTCTAAACTGCGGCACAGTGACGGGTATGGTACCCGGCAGGCCACAGTTCGTTAAAAGCTCCTCTGTGAGTTCCAGGTTCAAACCCTTTACCTGACATAAGTCTGTAAGGTATTCGCGCCATTCATCAAATGTCAGCTCCGTTTTACTGAAATATAAAAATATTTTAATCAAAATAAGAATAGCAATGATCGATTTTTTATGTTCTTTTATATGCAACAGTAAGTAATCGTAGCAATAGAAACATTTTTGTTGCTAACAGGCAGCTATAATTATTTGAAATTGGGGTTTGAGGAACGGTAAGGAGTTAGACTGTTTATCTTGCTGTCTACCTCGCACGCATGGCATTTTTCTGCTATTTAAATACTATCGCTGCTACCAGGTTTTATAATATTTATTATTGAGTAGGTGCATTTAACATCTTATGCAATGAAACTTTGTGAATAATAAAATCGGCGAATAAAATAACATTATCTGAGCCCTAGGTTTTGAGCAACCGCTATGACATTAAAATAATAAAAAATGGCAAGTAGCTTTGAACACATTGAAACAGTAGGATGCAAGTCGAGACATTTTTTGTCCAGTTTCAAACTCGCACCACTTGGCGCCACGTGAAAACTTAAATCAATATGCAACTGGTATAGCTTATCACTACATATTATAAAACAAAGTCTTACGCCGCGTCAGTCTGTCTGTCTGTTCGCGATAACTTAAACCTGAAAACTACTGGACGGATTTTCATGTGGTTTTCAGCACTAGACAGACCGATTTATTAGGATGGTTTAGGTGTAGATATAATTTGTTAAGGCTTTGTACTACCCACGCAAAGCACGGGCGGATCGCTAGTAATATAATAACAACATCGCCCACAAACAGACTTAACACAGAACTGGATAGAGGGCACTCTTTGTGCCACTCTCCACTGTCCTGTGCCATCGAGGTTCAACCCACGATTTATAAGAGAAAAAAATAGAAGACGTACCTGAATTTAAACCAGGCAAGGCCTGTATCAGTCATCGTGACTTTCCTGTCATCCAACAGCTTGCATTGGCGCATCCAATAGTCCGAACGCCACAAATTGATAGTCAACCCTTTTCTTTTATTATCCATTAAACGACAAAACTCATAGAACTGCCCGTCAAGTGTGGCCGCCTCTTCCTCCATTGCAAATTATCTACAACACACATAATATACTAACACCTGGATATCGCCTAACTAGGTACTCCACCTACAAAATATTCTAAGCCTATGATTTAAACATATGATTGCACTTGTATTTCGCAAAGTGTTTTCTCCCATATTATAATAGAGGGTAAGTATTCCCATCCAAGTATTTTTAGCAGCACGATATTCGGAAATGAGCATGAGTCTTTAAAATATACCTAAACTAAGTTAGTGTTTTGTTTTAGAGTCACACACACATGCATACACCTGGCCCTTAGGAAAAGGTTAGAGCATTATAGAGCCATAAGTAGTCGCCTCGCTATTGGAAAAAATATGGTATTCACAAGTAGTCCGCCAAGTTCTTCTTGTCCGTTATATAAATGTTTGTAAAGTCCTCCGCGGCACGGGAATTATCCCTAGCATGGGAATGATCTTTTAAAAAAGCTATCATGTAATTGTATCATAGTATTAATTTAGGAAACTCATAAATCATAGGTGTTTTGCCAGTGCCAAGCTAAATCTATTTAAAGTTTTATACTTGATTAAGACTGCGCCGAGCGAAATGTGCCAAAACAGGCAGTCACAGTTAAGTAAACAAAATCAACACTTTTTGGTTAATACAAATATAAAATATACATTTACCATAACAATGAATGTGTAATAATAATATAATAATAATAATATTCTACCACATACACACAACACCATCTAGCCCAAACTAAGCAGAGCTTGTACTATGGGTACTAGACAATGGATAAACATACATATATACATTTTTTTTGTAAATACATACATATTATACATAGAAACACCTAGACCAAGACAAACATCCATATTCATGCACACAAATGTTTGACTTGTGCGGGAATCTAACCCGCGACCTCAGGCGTGGCAGTCGGTTACACTAACCACTACACCATCGAGGCCGACACCTGTGTTTATAATTACTCCGTGTAAAAGCCAACAAAATTACGTAAATTTGCACGAAACATGCAAAAACGTAAGCTCGTGTTACGTGATTTTTAGATTATAACAGTAGAAATCTATCCTGTTATACAGCTTAAACGAAACATAAATAGTTATATTACAATTTGTCCGTCCCAAATATTTAAGTTATTGGTTGACAATAAAGATACATATTTATCAAAAAAGCACTTCAAATCCTCCATACAATTTTACTATGGCCGGCGCGGTTTGAATATGCGCCGCACGAGCTCTGTCATTATCTGTCTTACGCTCGGCGCAGTCTTAAGTAACATCATCCAAATATCTATAGTATATAGATATAGGGACTAGGAATCGTAGTAGGACTCGTAGGAAAACTGAATGCCTTAAGAAATCCGCGTAGAAGCATATTATTGTGGTCACACACGCTTTACAATACGAATCCGCCCTTCGCCTCAAAGAAAATACTTGTGCAACATTGAAAATGTTTCAACTGCTGGTATCAAACATCGCCATGCATGCACGAGAACGAAACAAAGCTATAAGCTCTATAACACGCTATCTTTGTCGCGCATGTATGCTATACGAGTTGGTGGTAAGACCAGTGTCCATAATACGGCTTAAGGTCCGAATTGGGCTTGCCATAGACGTGCTGTCAGACTATTCACAGTAACAGCACGGCAATACCGAGAAATAACAACAAGATAGGTTCTGAGTGAAAGCGAAGCTTAGATAACGATTGAATATTTGGACTTCTTGAATATACAGTTACCTTAAAAAGGCGTTACCTTCAAATCGAACTAAAGGATATTTAAAACAAAAATAATAAAGTTAATAATAGAGAAAACACTAGGAATTATCCCTGTGTCGCGGGAGACTTTACAAACATTCAGACAACGGACACAATAACACCCCGACACGGAACAACTACTAGTTCGCGGTGGCAGTAGCGAGGCGACCACCTCTATTGCAACATCCGTGCAGTCAAGTCCTGCACTAGGCAGTATGCCTGTGTCACGAGAGACTTTACAAACATTCAGACAATGGACGCAATAACACCCCGACTCGGCACAACTACTCGTTCGCGGTGGCAGTGGCAAGGCGACCACCTCTATTGCAACATCCGTGCAGTCAAGTCCTGCACTAGGCAGTATGCTTGTTTCGCGAGAGGCTTTACAAACATTCAGACAACGGACACAATAACACCCCGACTCGGAACAACTACTAGTCCACGGTGGCAGTGGCGAGGCGACCACCTCTATTGCAACATCCGTGCATTCAAATCCTGCACTATGTATTATGCCTGTGTCGCGGGGAACTTTAGAAACATTCAGACAACGGACACAATAACACCCAGACTCGGAACAACTACTAATTCGCGGTGACAGTGGCGATGCGACCATCACCATTGCAATACCCGTGCAGTCAACTCAATAGAACATCTTCAAGATGTAGGAACTATAAAATAGTAATTCATAAGTAGCCAAACGCTGGTGACAATTATTGTTGGTTGCTGAAATGAGTTCAAATGTACAGTAAATTTAAATTTAAATTTCGTCATTTAAATATTTTCATTTTTATATTACTTCTACCATATTACAAATTCTAGAGAGATTCTGCCTCTACTAACGAGTGAAAGCACAAAAGTAAGCGTATTAATTATACTATATTTAGTTCTCTTCATTCCGAAATTTCATAGAATTTCGTTTTGATGAAAATGTTTCGTATAATATTTAGTCCGTGTATTTAGATGTCGAATATTATTGTTTCAACGACTATTTCGACTTCAATGAAACATATTTCACAGAATTTCAATACATTTAGAAATTATTTCTTTAATTTAATAAAATAACACTAGTTAAGCGACATTAATTTTGTTACTGGTTTTAATAAACACCTTCATCAGTCATACCCGAAATATATTTACTTTGTACGGATTGACTCTGGTTCTTGGGATATTTAACATAAAGAACGGTTCCATCAGAATATTAAAACAAGGTAAGAAAGATACCAAGGCCAATGGGATAGGCGTATTATGATGGCAGACTATTGCTTGAGTTTAATAAGGGATTGTCCTGAACATAAACACAATAGAAAAGCTTACAGGTAAAGTTTTTCTAATATCTTTTTTTATGATTTTTTGTTAATAGTATATGTATTAAGTTGTCTTGTCGTTATTATAGACGGCCAAAGGCAATTGGCCAGAAACAAATTTATTTACTTAAACACTCAAATAAAAACTGTCACTCGATAAAACGTTTTCTTGGTTATATCTTTTATATTAACTAAACAATATGAAGATAGAGAAAATTAAATCAATAAAAATATCAATGAGTTGAATTTATTTAAAGTAAGTATTCTGTGTATTGCTTATTCTATGAAATGATAATATGACAAATATTTTATGTAAAACGAAATTCTATAAAACTATTGTCTATAAAATAACGTACACACAGCGACACATCAACCTAGACTGTTTGGACTTTGAACTATTAGAAGTTGAACGCTGCGAATCGTGCGATAGAGTTCGTTATATTTTTGTTATTTTGTCTCACTCACGCTGAACCGGACGCGACGCTCTATCCTTACCATTACATCGACACCACTATGCACTGTCCTTTGCCGACAATTCTCTATTTTGTATATAGCATAGTTATGCGTATATAGGGTCTCTAACTTGATGTGTAGCCATGTGTAGGTACTACCGTAATTACGCTATTGAAAGCAATGTGAGCACGTGAAGAATATTTCATACACATATCCGTTAATTATTTTGGTAGCATATCATGTTTTTGGCGGCAATATTTATTTTACAGTGTATGGACGGTATGTCACCGGAAAAAGATAACGCCTTTTTAATTAACATACTGTAAAGCCAGGCTGTACAGATATATGATAAAAATCACAAAAAAAAACAACTGTTACCAACACGGCATAGTTCACTCTCAATGTGCGGGTTGGATTCGGTCTGTAAATGATTTTCGCATTAAAACGTATCGCTATTTCCACAACCACAGTTTTGTCAATTCAATGTTACTGAAATAAAATTCAATGCTATTGAAATAAAATTCAATGCTATTGAAACAAATATACATACATATAATTATATTGAGGCAAAAGACAACACGTTAACCCTTTAATTAAAATTTTGCTTGGTCGATACGGAATATTTTAGCTGCCTACATTTTAATGAGGGAATTCGAATATTGCAACGGCGATCGAGGCCATATATGAACATATACAAACATACACAAACAGAACATTGAGCTAAAGGATCGATAAGTTATGTGATTATAGGTGCTGGAAAACAAACGAAACGTCAGCAAAGATGGAACATGCCTCACATACATTACATCTAACCTACACAGTGACGGCTTCGATGGTGTAGTGGTTAGTGTAACAGACTGCCACGCCCGAGATCGCGGGTTCGATTCCCGCACAAGTCAAACATTTGTGTGCATGAACATGGATATTTGTCTTGGTCTGGGTGTTTCTATGTATAATATGTATGTATTTACAAAAAAAAAGTATATATGCTTATTCCTTGTCTAGGAGGACAAGATCTGCTTAGTTTGGGCTAGATGGTGTTGTGTGTATGTGATTGAATATTATGATATTATATTATACAGTCTCACGCGTATCCATATACAGAGTGTCCCAGAATATGTGAATCAAATTGTAATGGAAGATTCCTTAGTAAGGAACATTCAAATGTGCTGAAAAATATTATGACATTTGTGTAAAATCAAAACAATCCAATTTTTTTAAAAAGTACGACCTTTTCAGACTTTCAACTACAGGTACTTCTTTTATGCCTCATTTTCTTTTTTTTCGCTATTATTATTTGTGAAGGATTGATTCGTCAAACTAAAAAACATTGTTTTTAAACCGACCAAGTTTTGAATCGCAGCATTATCCTGGTGTGTATGTGATAGAATATTATTATTATTATTATTTGCACCAAAACTAAGATTTTTGTTAATTTTACACTAATGCCATAATGTTTTTATATTGTTCATTTGAAAGATACCTAAGGAATCTCCCGTAACAATTTGATTCACATATTCTGGGACACCTGTATGTATATAAGGTATAGGTTTTTCTCAAAGTAGTTTATTCAGGCAGATGATTTTTAAGGTAAATGTGTATCACTTTAGTAACATAATAGGGGACGATCCATTGCCGACTACCGGACAAAATTCCAGACTGTGCTTCTGCCGAGATTCGTTGACAAACACCCAAATAACACTTCGTTCGGGTATTAAATCCTAACGTTATAAAAAACACTCGCCTGACTACAGCTGCACCAGCGAGGGAGGCAGGAAAATGAAGAAAATTTATAAAAGATGTAACTCAAAAGGAATCTGTAGCCAGATTATAGTAGTTATTAGAAGCCACGTATAAACACGACGCAAAAAAACTAGCATGATGCACTTATATATCTTGCTAATTTCTTACTTGATTATTCAAGCAAGGTACTCAAGCGACCTACAGATGAAATGCAGTAAATTAAACTTGACGGTTATTTCATCAATTTATTTTATTTAAAAATAATATGCAATGCAAATGCTATATTCAATCAGATTATTGTCGTTTCAACTAGGAATTATTTTATGAATTGAAATCTAATTCTGCAAGTGCGCACTTGAGGGTTTAGTGTCATTCTCACTACACAAAGGTGCGACCCCAACCCACACTTGGAAAGTTTTCCTACTTACTTATAATGGTTAAGCGCCATGTAGCACTCAAAATAGAATACAATTATTCATTTACACTGAGAAATACAAGTTTAACTTAGTTATTGTACACATGAAACGATTATAAGAACAGTCGTGCACGGTAATTTTAATTCCTGATTACAATAATAACAGCACTTGTTAGGAGTAAGTATACATTACAAAAAAAAATTATTTTTTAATGTGGATTAATTGAAAAACATGGTCAGGACAACAAGCGACTACAAACTGAACTAAACTTAACACTCAAGTTTATATTACGTATGGAATAACAATTGCTATCATTCCTAATGAGTAAATACTTTAATACAAAATATATATTTCCTATTCGTTAAGTTTAGAACTTACATTTATATTTAAGGATATTTCTTATGATGTAAAATTTTAAATTATTTTTAAATAGTGGCAGTGACTTTGTTTCTTGATATCCTTGGGTAGGTTGTTATATATTTTAGCACCCTCGTATCTTTATTTTGTCTACCCGTTTATTTTCTTTTTGACAGTTCGAGACAGTTCGAAATTAGTGACGCTTTCACACGTTACCGATTCGATTTGAAATAATAATCTATTTTATTTAAGAAGAACTTTGAATCGATTGAATGCATCGACATATTTTAGTATAAATATTAAGTATTCGTTTATTCGCTTTTTTTAAATTATTTATCAAATAAATAAATATATAAATAAAAAATCATTAAAATTAAAATGTTTATACCTATAAATAATATAACGTATACGCGCATTCAATTCCAAAACTTAAATTCCAAGATTTTGACTTAATTCCTTGCAAATAATTATTCCTTGCAAATAATTAATCATGGAGTCATAGCTACTAATTCCATTTTCTTTTTTTATTAAATTTACAGAAATAATACTTACATAAAGTCAAATTATTTATTTCATATGATCGATTTATTTTATTTTACGACCTGTTTTATAGTCTGTGGTTGTTTGTTATACACACGGCACTTCACTAAGTGGCGTTATCCGTCAATAAAGTACGACATTACTGTAGTACATTATTCCGAAAAAAATGGTAATTCATAGGCGTGAGCTGTCAAAAAGAAAATAAACGAATGGACAAGGTATAATGTTTAGAAGTACCATAATTAGTTCTAGGCGTGTACAGGCAAATATTATTAGCATGCCGCATTTTTCGGGTCTGAAATTGTGATTATTTAGTTAAGACGTTTTGAGAGTGCGTTCTAATCTTAGGTTAAAATTTTTCTTATAAGAATGCAGATATTGTATTTATGTATGTGTGTAAGTGATATAAGTTTGGTTTTACTGTAGACATTAGAGGTCGGCGATAAATAATGACAGTTATAGAGTAATTTAATAATTTTATTTTGAGCAGCTTGTAGTGATTTCATCCTCGCAAAATACCCATAAGAGTAGAGTAGATAACTTGGAACGTATTTTGTCTAAATGTTGTTTCTAGGTGATGGCCATCTAGGACATCTAAAATTTTCCAGTATACTCTCTTGTCAATAGCTCATTATTAAAGTGTAACGGTTGGAAGAACCCGATATGTTTAATTTTGGCGCTTAAAATCATGTAGTTAGTCTTAGCCACGTTTATAGTTAATAAATTATTCTGCAACCAAGTATGTAAAATATTTAGATCGTCTTGAGCTTGCTTTACTATCGTATTAATGTAGTTACTGAAGTAAAAAACGCAGGTGTCATCAGCATATAGTGTTACGTCTCCACTTAAGTTTAGATCTTTTACATTATTTATATATATTAGGAATAGTAGGGGTCCTAGTATCGATCCTTGCGGGCACCCCGTAAGTTATTGTTCAGGTATACTTTCTGTTTTCCCAATTTTCACTATCTGATATCGATTCGAGAGATAACGATTGTATTGTTTTATATGCGACATTTTTTATATCTATGGTTAATAACTTTTGAAGGACTAATAGTATCAAAAGCTTTCTTTAGATCGATAAATATTCAGTGTTACATTTTTAATTCTAATGAACGAGTAACCAATTATCTTGATGCGCAAATAGCTTTAAGTATATTATCCTATTTTCGTATAATTTCGCCAAAGCTAAACACAACCCTAACTCACACTAATATTGTAAGTGTTATTTGTTATTTTACTTTAGATTATACAAGCCCAAATACAGATCATTTTAAGGACTTACTCGTGATTGAGTATCAAGCCTTCAAAAATCTTCACTTACTTCCGAATTGATAAAAGTAATAGTCTTACTATCCTGTCTCACTAAACTAATATACATCAAGACATTGCTAATAAAACAAGTTGCAGTTTAAAAAGAAAACTGGTCTAGTATAGCCGCCTTCGTACCTACTGAGAATCCAATGCTGTTATCTCTTGAGAATAGCTATTGTACAAATATAACAAAGGCATTAAAAATTTTCCTCGGATCCGTCACATAATACTTCTGACAGATTCAAATACAGTTTGTATTTGTATCTACCAGAAGCAGCTTAAGGTTAGGATTTGTATACAATATGGATTTTATACAATGGGCTTACCACCCCACCGCTGTTACTTCAACGAACAACAGGAGTCTAAGCTTTAGGGACATACACAATAGACAAACACGTATTTATATTTCCATAAACTAAAAAACGCAGTACGCTGTAGCGTCACGCATGTTACAAAACATTGAATTATTAAATCTCTTACAATTGGTGAATAATAATCAAATAGCAATTAAAATTTCGAATTACTATTTAATGACACTTAGATGTGCAATTTGTTTAACCATAGTCGATCAATTACCTACTTGCTTTTTGGTTTAATCTACTTAATCAGGATTCCAGTCGAATGTTTCACGGCATATCAAATTCTAACACATAATCAAAATAAAAATAGAAGTAGCTGTCGCGTATTTCTAAACATTAGTGCAAGCGAATGACTATCAAAACATTCAAATCAAAGGAACGGCCGGATTATTCAAACTGTAACAGCCCATATTTATAAAGTAAATTGCTGAATTGCCTATTTTGCAATATTCGATGATTGACGTCAAAACAAGCGTTCTTTACCCGTGACACCACCAAATGTTTTCGTCCTTTATCCGTGAGACCAACAGTGGTATCAGAAGGAATTGTCATTCCCTATGACACCACCAGTGGTGCCTATTATCAAATTCAAAAATCTTCTATTGCTCTATTAATCATAGTCACTAATAAATGAAAAAAAAGAAGATAAATGTGATTAAAAATCGTATAGTTTTTAATTAATTGAATTATGATTATACTTCAAGAAATATGCTTAGGCCGCTTTTTGTGCCGCTGAGTGTATATTAATACATAATTCAAATATAATTATTTCAATACTAATATAATAATAATTATAAAATTAAATAATTATAATATAATAATTGTATTGATGGAGGCACTGAGCCACCTTTTCCCTGAGGGCTTCAGGGCGGGTACTCAGTATACCGAGCCAAAGCTAGAGAAGAGGAAACACTCTAAACAAATATTATATTAATAAAAAATAAAAATAAGCCTGTATGTTTATGGCGGCTATTCAGGGGGCCCATCTAAAAAGTCGGCAAGTTACTGTCTGCCATTCCTACTTTGTACAGAGAGAGTATATCAGGCAGACGCCGTATTTTAACTATAGTTTGCATTTTACTAAACCACTAAACACCCATCCCCATAGAAAATAATAATTAGATTTCATATGTAGCAATATTCTCTTACATCTGCCGTGGCTAGGGTCTCGGTAAGCGTGCTATCTCACTCTCAATTAAAACTCTCCAAGTGCCTCTGCATGTTGGACCCATTCCCCGTGTAAGCCTCCAAAAGGGCCGTGTATTTTCCTAACGTATTGGGGAAATACTCGTAAAAGAGAAATAATAATAAATATTGTGACGCGGACCGGTCGTTGCTGAGCGGTCGTGCTCGCGGCGCCCCTCCATCGGCTTCTCCTCCGGCGGCCCTTTATATTGGCAACGCGCCCTGGTGCCAGCCTCCTTCCGCTGCGCTGCCTACTAAAGTTAAGTGGTCCATTCTATCCGGGACCACGTACCAAGCCTTCATCGTGAACCACGTCCTGAAATACCACTAAATATCTAGTCGAATTTAATTGTAGTTCTATTTATTCTTATACATCTGTTGTAAGTGAAAATATATGCTTATTGATCGCGTTGTTCATCTTTAATTTCTATTAAAATCCTAAGTCAACCATGCCTCTAAAGCGGTTTGACTACCATAACGTTACAATATAATTAAAATAATTAAGTTTATTATAAATCTATTTATAATTATAAAATAATAATAATAATCAGGAACTATAATTATTGAGTGGCAATATGCGTGGAGTTTTATCATACATTAGAACTTATCGTAGTTGTTCAAGCATTGAGTAACCTCAGTTAATAGAAGAAAGAACAATAATTTCAATGCTTAACTTTAAAATTCATCTGTTTTTTGAGCAGTAGATATTGTTGTATTCAGTCATAGTCAGTTCAACCCTACAAAACTCTTGGCCATCACTAGTATTCAGTGGTGTCACAGGGAATAGGTCACATCATAGGTGATGTCTGGTGTCATAGGGAATGAAAATTCTCTCTGACACCACTGTTGGTCTCACGGATAAAGGACGAAAACAAGTCTGCAAGTCAGGATTAAACGCATTACAAATTTGCGGGATTTAACCAAAATATACTTAGTTATTATTTCTGGTGCTAATATAATAGTGGCTCCAAACCCTGCTTTGGGCAACCAACGCTGGATTATATATAAAAGCAATTTTTTGCTGTGAATCCAGGAAGAGTGACTCTAGGTTGACCTTCACTAGTATACCGCTCATATAAACAAAGAGAATTCGTTTTATCTCTTGTGTATAATTATTATAACTCTAAAAATAACAACCTACAGTGAAAGATAAGCAATAGACTGTCAATAATAAACTATTGTCACTTCAGCTCATTTTTAACATTGGTGGGTAGGCCAATCTTCAAAAATATTTCATCAAAAGTACATTGAATTCATTAAGATAGATATAGATGTTTTGCTATAAAGTCATAAATACAACAAACAAATAAGCACTATTATTTTCGTATGCACCAAGCAAGCGGCTCAAATGACCTTGCACAAAGATAAAGATAGGTACTGCGCCGCTAGTGGAGGGACAAATCACTGGTTAGATCCGTGCTGACAACAAGAAGCACAGGAACACCCGCCTCGCCGCAGTGATACAACACAAGTTTATTTGTTTGCGAACCTCGATAGAATCTAGAGAATTTTGAACTGCTTAAAATCGACCGCTATGGCCACCTTGATTTTAAAGCAAAGCTATTCAAATATAGTCAGCCATATCTTACGCCTGTTTGAATGTTAAATGATTCTCATATTATTCTGCTAAAACAACATAACAAAGCATGCTGCATTCATCTGAAATCATTATTTAAACCAGAACTAGTCATCTAAATAGCAAAATGTTTTTGGAATAACATAAATAGAAATACTTAATTCATAGTTGATATTTATGTAATCTACTTACGCAATCACGACTTCAGAAATATACAAGCAAGTTGAAAAGAATACGCATCCACGAAATATTCTTTAAACAAACACGTTTCTCTTGGTTTTATGTACCATCTTTACAATTTCATTTTCACTTTATTCTTATTGCAAATAGAGTTGCATAATTATGTAACGTCTTTCATATTGACAGGTATATGAATATAGTTTTAAAAACCAATTAATACAAACTTTTTCTGTTTTGAATATTTAGCAAGCTTTTGCTCTGAGTTTTACATAGATACTAGCACAGTAAAAAATTCTATATTTTTATTTTGATATGGGAATGCATGATGACATAAAGGAGACTGGCGGTTTTCGGTCTGAACACCTACAGAAATGAAACTTTTACGAAAAATATGTTGATATTTACTCTTAAGTATTTTCTTCAGTACTATTTTCAGAAAACTCGTCTAAGTGGAGAAAGATAATTTCCAAGTTAGCGGCTACAATGTGAAAAATCGATGCTTGCATATAATTGATACACTCCCACTTTGTACATTTAATGAGATTGGTTCCTTTATCACTTATTTCCCAAAGTAGAGGTAGGTGTTGCCCAGGGTAATGAGATATTTTATAAGCTTTTCAATTCAATTCACAGGTTTTTGAAATCGATTATTCACTCAATATCTGTAGTCGATAATTCATGTTTGTTGCCATACTAAAAAAACAGTAAATAGTTTTGTTAGATTGGCATCAACTGTTACTTGTCACCCGTACGTTGCAATCCCGCGCCGGCGGCGTTTCTAAACTATAAACATAAGTTACAAGCACAGTTGCTTCCTTAATTATGTTGAATCTTAGACTTAAGCTTGGAACCTATATAATAACGAGATGGGTGTAAAAACCCGGGATTCAACCTCTTCGTCTTTATGTGACTTTGTTTTTTGTGTCTTCTTATATTTATATTTTGCCATTTAAAATACATGTGACCTTGTGACCCCTATATCTCGGAGGTCTTTTGACCCACAGAGCCCATATTCAAACTCGACCGAGGTATGACCCAAAGGTATCTACCTACCAAGTAACAAGTCAATCGGTCCAGTGGTTCCGGTTATGCCTGTCACTAACAGACAGACACACAGACCCACATAGTGTTTTCATTAACCTCTTCGAAGAAGACTCGGAGGTTAATAAAGTATAATATGTACGTCATATTAGTGAATTAACATACATACATACAATATTAAAAGTTTGCGTGCATGACTTAACCTTATGTCAATGTCATAAGTTAATGTCTTATATCTACTTTCAAACAATTTTTTGGAAAAAGTTACAACCACATGGTTTTCTAATTAATAATGCTATCAGGAAATATTTAAATTATCCGTGTAGGTGACCAGGCCGAACGCTCTTAAGAAACCCGCTAGTCTCCTTTGATGCCCTCATAATAATATATAGTTGTGTCTCGTTTCACATGCTTCGACTTAACATATTTTGTTAAAACTACTATAATTTATGTGACATAAAATGCTTAAAATCCAACATTTCAATCATATCAAGAACTTAAAAGTAGGCAGCAGAAAGTCCAGTCTACTGCTATAGCACGAATAACTTAGTAATTTAAGTGGTGACTTCCGCATTACCAATAAAGCTGTGTTACTGGTTCACGCGGGATAATTACCTTTTATCCACTAATGATAGGTCCTACTCTAGACGATCTTTATATCCAATGTTTATATAAACATCTTACTACAGCAACCTAAAAAAAGGAGGACTTAACCTCCATTTGAAAATAGCACCGGGTATTTTATACGTTTGACATAAAGATGTCTACTAAACAAATTATTTAAATATTTTAACTTGAATCTCAAACGGACGCAGTGCCGGCGGCCACCTAACTCATTCTAACCGTTACGAAGCGACGACACAAGGGCTACTTCAATCTTTATGAGAAGAAAAATGCGAATTCAGCGCGGGCTCACTTCAATGGAGGTTTTTTGAAACGCGTCCCCTTCACTTCGAGACGAATTCTAGAAGGCTAAATTATTTATTGTTACCAGTAAGAATTACACTCGGAGTGATAATAAACTGAAATACTTAATATAAAATCTGTTAAAATGACATATTACATTTTCATACTAATTAGTAAGGTGTAAACTAACTTACAGCCTGGATAAATCTGGAACGAAAAGCACTTTGAAGTCTATAGTGTTAGCTGTGGTTGTGGATTGTAATCCACAGCCTAAAACTATAGTGGTGATATAGAGGATATCTATAGCGGGATATATATAGCGGGGATCAAATTGACGCCTCTTGATTGCAATCAAGAGGCGTCAATTTGATCCCCGCTCTATCAACGTTGAACAAACACCTACCGCAATAATTTATGAAGTTTAACAAAATAGCGACTAGTTTTATGGAGCTTAAATTCCTAACAATTTCGCGTGACACCACAAACAGTAGCATGCTTAAAAATGATATATAATTAAGCTGTTTGATGGAATATAGACTCAGTGTTTTTAAACCAAAGATTGAATTTCAATATTGCCGTATTTTAATTGCACCACTTGACGTAATTATGAAAAACAACGTAAGCACAACATTAGGTTGTTTTTTTATTGTGTGGTTTGTACATATTCTGCACAAAACAAAAACATATGCACATTGGACAAGTGAATCTTGTTCCACAACTTTATACAGAAAACCGCGTATTGCCGGGATAAAAAGCCAATGTCACTCTTCGTTTCTTAAACCATATCTATGCAAAAATCAAATGTGCCCATTAATGCGTAATGGAAGATCTCATCAACAAACATATTAATACAATTAATATTAGTATGGACTAGCTTTACCTGCAGCTTTACACTCACAGCTCAAAGAAAAATATATATCCTCTCTTAGGAAGTAAACATTTTTACCGATATATAAATAGCCTGTATTAATCTGAGGCCCTTAAATTATCAACAAGTCGATCCGATGTTCACTCGCTACAAGTATTAAGAACAAACACTTTTACATTTAAAATATTAATTTAAGATGTCACTATATTTCTACACGAACTGAGATCGGTTATAACACTATAATATTGTTTCCATAGCAACTAAGGGGTTGCTACAATAACTAGTATATAAACATCTAACGGTAACACTCCAAATTAATAAGCACGAGTACTTATTATTTACATGGGATAGCAAAATTAATAAGGTGCGAATTGTAGTTTGTCATAAGTAATCCAAGACTAGGCATACGGCTACACTATCCATGTAAAACAAAAACATTTACAATTTAATTCTATTCTTCTAAACATGTTGTTTTTCCTACGTATAATTAAGTTATTATTGTAACCTATGTAGGTATACATGTTGTCCCGTAAAGTATGTATTATCTAAAATACTTCATATTACAGCTATGGAAGCCCAAAATAAAACATTAAAATATTCCCATAATTATTATGTTTGATATTCTTTTACTATGTACATTATACATTTCAAACTTTCAATCTATTATTTACACAAATAAATAATTAAAGATAAAAACGGAAGATTAAGATCGCACGGTAAATGATGTCTACGCACCGTGCTATTCATAACATCATAATTACATTGCTGTTTAAAGGAGAATGTAATATTTAATATACTGTAATGATTTTATTTAAGCATTGTAATAAAATAGACAGCTTGAAACATATAAAATTGCAGTTAAATATATATATATTAATATATATATATTTGTGATCTCTTCTGTCTGTTAACTTGATGTTTAATTGTTTCAATGTATGCACATTGCAGTCTAGAACTAAACATAAGCTTTGATTGTTTTTAATTTTTAATAAGATTGTAATTTGTTTTGTGCAATTAATAAATAAAATAAAATAAAGTATCGCTATAATAATACACGGCTGGCAAATTGGAAAAAATGCTGGAAAATTCCAACGATATTTAACTCAAAATATTGGTCTGAATGTATTACTTTAGTTTTCGATACGCTGTCCTTACACCCGGTATAAAATACCATAATGCTGCTATTTTATGCACCGCCTCATGATTCAACAATATCAATAATAATACAGATAGGTACCTACTTTTATCCACCGTATCGATCAAACACCTTTCGATATTCAATAAGAAATGCAGTGGAATATCCGATTTAAGCTAGAACAGTACGATTGCTGTAATACAAGCTTGCAGCCATATTATACCTCGAGTTGTTTTCTTGTGGGTAGAGCTGTCATAACTTAGAGGCATCATATAAGCAACAGGCCAGAAGTATATTGTCTTTTACACCGTCTGCATATCTACTCCTTTCTTGCGACGTATCGGTTTTATTTGTTCGATAAGAAAAAAATCACTGAGTATAATGCGAGGCGACGTTCGAATTACCGCTTAAACCGCATTTCGTTATATATACGAGGGACTCCATGTAATAGTAGCGAGGCTATTGACGTCCATCCGGTGAAGATTTAGATGTTACTACCTACAATTTCTTGACAGAAAACCGCAATTCTGCATCACTGAGGTAGCCACCAAAAATTAGCTTCACAAAAGCAGTCAGTAAAAAATATATTAATGAAATTACTTCTCAGATGCGCCATTTGAGAAGTTAATTTATAAATATACCATTAATAAAGATATTTTGGCATAAGTGTTGATCAGACGATACTTTTTATCGCCTGGCAACGATCATGAAAATTCTTTAACAGACTGTTTGGATTAGTATGGGCAAGGTATATGTGTAGCTAAATAACTGTTCTTGTGGTCTAATCGCACATACGAACCACAATATTTTCACAGCATCCGACGTGCTCACTTGGAACCCTTACAAAAACAATTAAGATATTGGAATTGCATTTATTATTATACCATTGATTGTAACACACCTGACGTAAGAGAGTTGGCAGTTAATTAATATTCGATGTGTAATATGCCACGTGTAGCAAAACTATTAGCGAGGAATATCGCGATCTATTGTCAAATACTTGTGTCTTGTCTCGTTATTACAAGCCAGTAATGAAGACTTAATTGAACATGATTACAAAGTATAATGCAGGTGGGTGCTGTATAGGTACTCAATCATCAAGGCGAAGACAGATACATATACAGCGTATAAAGTTTCATATAGCACTAGATTTAGCCGGCGGCTTTGTTCGCGTAAATGTAGGTTAGGTTATGTTAGTAACATTACTTTTTTCTGGATGAACGATACACTATGTCCTTGTCTAATACCCTGCCAATTTTCATGATTATCGGTCGAGTCATTAAGGCGTGAAAGCGTAGCAAACAGACAAACTCACATTCGCATTTATAATATTAATTAGGAATAGGATTTTAGGTCAGCCAAATCTTAATCTTTTATACATTTATGTCATAAAGTAACGCGTATGAACGACAAAGTAAAGTAGTTAGTTAATTTATTCAAGTTACTTTTATTTAATTCAATGAGCAGTGATAGCTCAGTGGGGAGACCAACAGACTGCAATGCAGAGGGTTTCGGGTTCGAACCCACGTCGCGCACCTCTGACTTTCGGAAGTTATATGACTTTTCGAAATTATGTGCGTATTGATTGACAATTATCGCGTGCTCCGTGCCTCGGAGAGCACGTTAAGCCGTCGGTCCCGGCTGCCATGAACATCTATGGCAGTCGTTATTGGGAGAGTGTCGACACAAAAGATCCCACTCGGTCGAAGTGTCGCCGATCTGCACTGACTGGCACCCACATAAGATACATACATACTTTTATTTAAGTTATATTAGTAGGATTCCAGTTGTATTCACTTCATGGAATAATAATTGCAAGGTTTAAATTAGTCTTATAAAATTTCAATGTTCCTTTGGTAACGTGGACGGCTTTGACGAGTTTTAATTACTAGTTTTGGTTTTTACGTGAAGTAAAATTACGCAACCAACGCGATGTAAAACTAAATTGATTTCGTATCAATACCAATCATCTCATTGCTGCCGCCATTGAGGGTACGAATGTCACACCGGACGAAGCATTATAGTTAGATACATAATCTCACCCATAAATCAGAAGAGTACAAATAGTATCATAAGTCCTCCTCGTTGATTTGATTGCAATCTCAGAAATTATAGATCCTTTATAATAATATATAAATATAAAAAATAATTATAATAATCATAGATAACCCCTAATATGACTTGCTGCGTCTGTGGCGCAGCGGTAGTGAATGCAATTGCTGTGCGGTCTTGGCGTCGATCCCCAGGTCGAGCCAGTAAAAAGTTATTGGTATTTCTGATCAGAAACTTCAATAGCAGCGCGGAGTTAAGCAGTTAGCCGTGTCAGACCCCTCGTGCTTTGGAAAGCACGTAAAACCGTTGGTGTTGCGCCTGAAGTCTTCCTAGTCGTCTTGGATTACCATCCCACCGGAACATGAGAGTTAGGGAACAGAGTGTGCACTCCTGCGCAGATGGCCTGTCTCCATTAGGATTGTTGCCACCGCCGCCGCCGTGATCGAAATTCTTATGGCTTGCTAGTCATATATAATATCAGCCCTGTATTAAAATTTCCCAGTGCTGGGCACGGGCTTCTTCTCAGTGTGAGAAGGATTAGGCCCTAGTCCACCACACTGGCCCAGTGCGAGTTGGTAGACTTCACGTTCTTGAAGAGAGAACATTATGGAGAACTCTTAGACGTGCAGGTTTCCTTACGATGTTTTCTTTCACCGTTAGTTTTAAGTGTTAAGGGTAGTTTCAAATGTTTCTGTTATACACAAATTACCATCCTGAATCTAGATGTACTTTGTGTCGTTAATTTTATATTTGTAAATACCTCCATAATACAGAGCTTAATTCCTAGCGTGGTATTTGTTTTTGAAAAGATAGACTTACAAAAAATTTACCTCTTTGGAAATAAAGAAATTATTTTTACATTTGTGTGGAGAATTTGGCATACATCGAAAAAAGCAATAACGCAGCGGTCTACCGGTTACCTATTTGCAATTGTAGCTCATATCACTCACTTTAAGATAAATATTTAAAATAAGGCTGGCTGTGTTCACCATTTGGCCCTACTATGTTTTCTATGTCATTTTGCGATAAATGCAATTTTGCGTATATAGTCGCGATTAACTTAACTTATAATTATTTTAAATGTAAAAGTTTTTAAAGATGGTTGGATGTTTATTACTCGATTACGCAAAAGCCCATTAAGAGTTTTAGTTAAAAACACAGATAGATAGTCCTATATTAACACACAGGATATTTATTTGCCGGTTAGCGTTTCTGCGGCATTCACATGAGAGAAATCGCGGCCAGTAACGTACTACGTAATCATAAAAAGTGCAGCGCATATCTTACCGTCACGTAATAAATGAAATCTACCATCGACACTCAATCTTCAATATGAAATCAACATCTAGGATCTCGCAAGGAAATAAAAATAATCGAGATGTTCTCAAACTTCAACGAAAGGCAAGAAAACATTTATTCATATCGGAGATGATTTCACTGAAGCATAATAAAGACATGCTAGTGCTTGATTAGATATAATATACCATAATAACATAAACTTGAATAAAATAAAATTCAATATTGCCGTCGTTTACACATATTAATCTATTCTTGCTGCAAATATATCGCGCTTTACTTTACCAAAATCGCGAAAGCCGTATCATTAAACCGAAGTTTCGAGTTTTATTTTTCACGCAAATTTATTAAGAAACAGACTATAACATAGATATTTTATAACCTCAAGAATTAAATATACAAAAACTGAACGAAAATAAATAATCTAAATTCAACATCAACCGTTGGGCCTCGGCCTACCAGGTAAAATCACCCAGCCTAGTTATAACAGTTATATAGTTATAACAATTATATAATTATAACAGTTACGTGTCAAATTCAAACTCATGTCAAATGGTTTGATTTACTTTTATTTATTATCGTTTTAAATTAGCATAATTAGCAAAATAGCACCTCAGAAAAATCACCCAGCAAACAAACGTGTGAAACAAATAAACAACTAATATCACACGAATCAGAAGTATTATTAGATAAAAATGAACCAAAATCACATAAGACATTAGATAGGAGAGATGGTAAATTACATCAGACTGAAAAAAATATTATTACAAATAAATCGAATAGGTTGCAAAAACTATGCATTATAATTGTCAATAAGAATAACAATATTGTATCTATAGCACGAGATACTTTTAAGAGGAGCCAACTATGCCATTACCTATTACCACATCGTGAAATACGTGACATGATCAAAAATATACATAGCAAAATAAAAGACTTCAAAAACTGATTACTGTATTATCATGTATCATGATTGGAGAAGAAGATTTCAAAAAGACTAAATTATTATCAGCTTACATTAGAATTAAGACATACTCTACTAGAGATATCTAACACCAACATTATACTATGCCTGCCTACTTACAAATATAGTAACTATGCTGCAATGTATAACTGGCGAGTTGAGACATTTGCAAACTTACTGTATCTTGATCTTTAAACCTACAACTATGCAGTGTTGGTTGACTCAAATCTGAAACTGGCCTGCGACTATACTCTGTTTTCCAAATATGATGCAAGAGTAAATGATATTGGTATGAGAAATATTTTCACCGACATATTGTGGACAATATGTCGGTGAAAATCGTGAAAATCGGTGAGAACTTCATTTCTGAAACTACAGAAACAAATGATCTTCAATACATTAGTAAGGAAATTAATAAAACTTCGTTTTTTTCTGTAATAAAGATATACATATACTTCATCGGAATATTGCAGGGCTACTAAATAAGTCTGATAGCCTTGCGGTTTGTCTAGAAGAACTGAGTGAGACATATGTCAACAAAGACATTATATGTATATCAGAACACTTCATAAAGTCAGGTTTGGAGTATAATCTAATGATACCGAACTATTACTTAGCTGCAATGTACAGCAGGAAAGAAACCTAGAGGGGTGATACATGCATATTAATTAAAAAGGGTTACCATGGAAAGAACTAAAGGAAAATGAAAAGTTATCTAGACCTGGTGTATTTGAAACTTGTGCTGTAGAGTTAATTGACTGTAATTTTATTGTAGTCTGTATGTATAAGATTCCTAAAATTAGTAACATTAATTTATTCTTTGAGAGGATGGAACCCCTTTTTTTAAAATGACCTGTGGTAAGCGTAACAAAAATGTAATAATTGCAGATGATTTTAACATTGATATCTTGAAAAATTATTAGACTAAAGTAGAGTTTGAATGTTTGCTAACACAGTATGGGCTAAAACTTGAAATTAAAATGTCTACCAGTATAGCAAGTGGAACATGCATAGACAATTTTATACATAATCTTAAAAAAAATGTAAATTTTAAATTATTACACGGCCCAAATAATAGAATCCCCACTTAGGAAACAAGGAGAAGTTAAGTTTTGGACTAAATTACAGCGAAATTATAGCCTAGAGAATATAAATACATTTAAATCATGCCTTAAAAACCTATCATTCTATAAAATATATTGTACAAATAATCCTAACATTGCCTATAATCAGTTTATGGATACTTTTAGGTTATTCTATAATTTATGCTTTCCTTAGAAAATCACTACAATTAAATCCACAAAGAAAGCTAAATGGATATCAAAGGGGATCAAGAATTGTAGTAATAATAAACGAAAGCTTCTATGGAAATGTAGATTACAGCCGAATGAAGCAAATAAATTAAACTATAAATTGTACTCACGAAGGTACAAAAAGATAATTAGATTAACACAATGATCACAAAATATCCATAGCATAAAAACGTCTAAAAATGTATCAAAGACGACCTGGCAAATAATAAATCAGTCTAAATTAAATCTCCCTCCGAATACGATTCCCAAAATAAGATTAAGTGAAAATAGGGTTATCACTAGTCCCCCAAAGATTACTTGTGCTTTTAATGACTATTTTATAGATAAAGTTATACCAATAACCAATCACGGTATCAAAGCCACAAAATATATAGACAGGATCCAAAGTACCATGTGTTTCGCTCCTTGATTTCTAAGTGATATTGACACTAATATATCTTCTTTAAAAACACAAATAGTATGGGGTATGATGGCATATTAACTAAAATAATAAAAGCCACAGATTCACTTATTGCTGGCTATATGAGTCATATAATAAATTTAAGTCTTTGTACAGGTATATACCCTGATGCACTGAAGATATCTATAGTGAAACCCCTCTTCAAAAAAGAAAACAAGGAGCTTATGGAATATTATAGACGTTTTCTTACCAATATTTTCAAAAGTCTTAGTAAAATATATACATAAGCAACTATACAGTCATTTTGAGAAACACAATAATTTGGCAGCACAACAAATAGGTTTTAGACCGAACTTTAATATTAATAGAGCGATATATGAATTTCTGAAAGTAATTATGTCAAAAGTAGACAATAGGGTGCCTATATGTACCATCATTTGTGATTTGACCCAAACTTTTGATTATGTTGAACACAAAACTCTACTGTTAAATTTGAAAGCTATGGTAAACGATGTAATGTTCTCACCCTCATAAAATCGTATTTAACAGATCGAAAGCAGTTTTTTGAACTCAAGTATGTTACTAACAAGTAATAGCAATAAAAATGAAAGAAACATACGTCTCTCATATGCGAACAGTGAAATATGGTGTGGGACAGGGTAGTGTTTTAGCCCCTTTGCTGTTTATAATATACATAAATGATTTACCTAAAGTAACACCTCACCCCATCACATTGTTTGCAGATGACTGCTCAGTCGCTATAGAATGCCAAAACACTTATGAATATGAAAATGACATAAACACTACACTGCTAAATATTATAAAATGTTTATACAATAATAATCTAGATTACCAAAAAAAATATTTAAAAAACAAGTCGATACATAAATTTCTGGCGAACAAATGTTATTATAAAGTTAATGATTTTATGAAAGGCAATTAATTAATTATTTTATTTTAATGATTGATTGATTTATATACCTACTGGACTTAATTATATAATATATTGACTACCTACTACTATAATGGACAAATTACATTCTGACATCTAATATAATTATTATGTTAATTAACTATTGAGACATTGCCATTATTGTATAAATTATAAATTATCTCAATTATTTTCTAATGTGATATTATGCATGCCGAATAGATAGAATTTAGAGAACTGTAAATAAGCAAAATTTGTATAACATCTATCTACCTTTATTCAGCAAATAATATTTTTTTAATTCAGTCAGCCAATCCCAATAGTTGACATATTATTATGTACGTTTGATCACCTGTTCATAATTTTTCTTGTTCTGAAATGATCCAAAAGATCCCTCTTTCAGCGCTATTTACATTGTGTCTAGATTTTAGCTATTGAAGCAGTCATGCAAGTACTATATTATTAATTAAAATTCTAATTATTTTTCATTACCACGCGTTTGCACCGACCACTGAAGTGTAGTCAGAAAAATAAGATTATTTTAAATATGTTTATCTATAAACGTCGTTGTCTGAAGTACTGTTTTGTTTTCTAGTAACAGCTACATAATAATATATTATTATAACAGACTCATTCCTGAAATACCCGAGGTGTTATTTTCTAACAATGTTTATACAACGCGTAGATCTTATGTAACTAGTAAAAAGCCCATCATTTAAATAGCTCAATTAATACGGTTAGTGTTGGTATATCTATATCCCTTTGTCTTGCGAAGATCAGGAGGTAAAGCCGATAGGCAGTCGAAACTGATTGGATCAGATAGCCTACTAAACTATCCTTCTATCATAATAACTACAGAATAAAGAGCTATGTTTTAAAATTGTGACTGCTGAGCACGCTATATTCCACAACGCTAGCCCAGTAAAAATAGACACACATTACACATTTCCGAGAACATTATGGAGAGTTCTTAGGGCAATAAATTTTGATGAGTTTTCTTTACAATGTTTTTTTTCACAGTGACAGCGAGAGACAATTAACTGCTTTATACGAAGAGAAAACTGAATATTTAACAAGACGGCACTTGTGAAATATTCATATATCATAAAAGTCAATGTTGTTGAAAGCGCGGGACGTGTATTTTTGCTCCGTAAATATTTAAAAACACACAGTATAAATTTAATTGTTACATTTAAAAGTTTAATAATTTCAATTTTAACCCGTATTCGTCGACATATGACTCACAGTTGAAACTCTTTAAAAATTAAGTGTATATTTAAAATAATAAATTAAATCGTACTGAGTATTACTATGAACTACCTACTTATTAGTGCATTTGTGGACTTGATTTGAAGAAATGATTCTAAAGTCCGCACATCAGTCTAATGTCACAAATTAGATAGCACTCAATTTGAACACCGTAGCGTAGAAGTAACTGATGGCGTAGCGAGTACGAATCTGTGCTCGAGTGGTCTCATCACCGGAGCTTGTGGATCAAGCGCCGGCTACTTAATTACTTTTTGTGATTTAACTACACATCTTAGTGTAGAGTGTAAACAAAATATATTAATAAGCACAGAAGGATATCTGCAATGTTTCCAGTGCTGTCTGCGAATCCATTATAAATGTTTAAAAGTACATTAAATAAACAGCAATGATTGACTTGCCTGTGTTCGTTTTATAATAATGTTTAGACCTAATTTCAATACTGAAATTTGTCAAACGCACTTGGTAACAATCAATCGCCACCATAAAATATTCATACTTGAGCAGTAAGTCAAGTGACGATGGTTACATCAGCTGCTTCTGGCTTGTTAGATCAGAAGCTTAACGCCTCGGTGTCTGTATAAATTAATAATTATGGTGTTGACATGTTCTGGAATGCTGTCTTGAACAAAATGTTTTTAATCTCATTTAGGTGCCAAATAAAAAAAATTGGACTGATGTCTAAACTGACTGAAAGGGTAGGCAACTTATACCCACACACAAGTCACCCGATGCTTTTACGTCCCAAAGAAAAAGTAGTAAGTTTATTTCGGGTACCAAAAATATGCCGAAGCTCTGTACTTTTTAGAATGTCTTAACAGAAAAACCAAATGCACCTTCTTGGTAGAGACGTTAATTGCACGTACTACCTCACGATCGCTCGCAAACGTGTAAAGGTAACCTCACAGAACATCTCGGCTGAATTTCCGAGTTAGTCAGTGTTATTGGATTTTCTGTCAAGATTTTTTGTGTAGTCTAGAACTTTACCCGATAAACGGTAATACGGCCCCTTATTTTGTATGCGAAATGTGGGTACAATACGGCTTGTATTATATACCCCGGGCTAGGCGTGAGATTATCGAGGCAATTTATAGTCTCAAATCTAAATTATACTATATGCTTGTATGCACCACATAATACTGTCGGTTAATTAATATTATATATCATATTATTAACAATTGTTGCTATTTCATTAAAATGATTATACAAATTGATTCTTCACCGCAATTAGATACAGGTACCGCTGTAGATGCCCTAATTGGCAGCAACTTCAGATTACTGTGCGTAAATTATGAAATTGAACGCATGTTACGTGACGGTGGTTAACATAAATTCAAGCTATATCTCCAGAATGGTAGGCAGTTGTGTGTCAATAATAATAATAATAATAATATAATAATATAATATAATATTCTATCACATACACACAACACCATCGAGCCCAAACTAAGCAGAGCTTGTACTATGGATACTAGACAATGGACAAACATACATATATATACTTCTTTTTTTGTAAATACATAGGTACATATTAAACATATTATGTATAATATATATGTGTTATAATACTAAAGGTGGCAAGGTGAAAAGTTCTCGGCCAGACATAGATATGGCGTCCTGATCAGCAAGAAAATATATATCGCTCCTGGGCGGACATCTTATTGGCTCTTATGACAAATTTCAACTTCTTCTCTCAAGTAGTTTGTTTACAGGAATTTTTGCGGTAGACGTCTTTGGTGCTTCCCTTAAAATTGATAAATTTAAATATCACGCGGTCATTAAATTCTTCGTTTAGAATGAATTAATCCCTAATGAAATTCATCCAAAATTGACAAAAGTTTACGGGCCTGCGCCTTCCATGTCAACCATTAAAAAGTGGGCACCTGAATTTAAACTTGTTCGCACGTTCCCCGAAGATGACCCACGTGAAGAACAGCCAAAAACTGCAATTACACCGGAAACCATAAAGATAGACAAGTGCAGGTGTCTAAGATAACAGAGGCTGCAAGGATATCAGAAAAAAGTGTGCGATAGTTCTTGCACGCAGAATTAGAGATGCAAAAGGTCTACGAAAAATGGATGCCGCATTTACTGAATACCGATTAAAAGCGAATGCGCAAATGATTTTTGCAGTAATCTTTGTACTGATTTAATATTTTGTGCGGCGATCTGTCACCATAGATGAGACATAGGTATACATACACTGCATGCCAGAAACAAAACAGGGGTGCAGCACAGAACAAAACCACAGCACTGGGTGGAAGCCAGTAGTTCAGTGCCAAAGAAAGCGAAGTTGATCGCATAGCGGAAAGTCATGGCCGGAATTTTTTGGGATCGATTTGTTTTGCGTAAGGGATCCTTTTAATTGATTACCTACTTTACAAAGATAAAACAAATACAGGCCAATATTACTGCAACCTGCGTGACCGGCTATGCCAAAATTCGCAAGAAAGGGTTTGGCTTAAAGAAAAAACATATTTCACCAGGTTATTTTTCACAAGGCGTTGGTGATGGGCAAGCTGCGGGATTTGGGATACGATTTACCCGGCCATCCTCATTTTGCTGATTTGGTACCCACAGACTTCCATCAGTTCCTAAGCATGAAGAAATTTGTTTCTGGGAACTGCATCGCATCCAGTGAGAAAGTTAAGACCTGAGCCTTACAGATTCTCTTTTACGGAATGAACAATTGATTATGGAGAAGCATTTGACCAACATAAAAGGATGATTTGCAGAAAAATATAAACATTTTCAACTAAAATCGCAGTCTTTCTAGCAGATCTTGCAGATACTTTCTCGTACAATATACAATTTGCCTGTAAAGAAAATTCTGCAAAATCATTAAAAACAAACTAATTTACAAACTTCGGCGTTCATAAGTATTATTTTGGGGACTTTTATGGGTAACATAATTATTTTCTCTATGACTATCACGAACCCACATTTCACCAATTAGGTAGATATTAGAAAATTCTCATAAGTAACATACATCTTTACTTTTAAAAAACTATACTTTACTTATACTTAGCTCAGCTGCAAAAGCTCTTGATCAAGGATTAACGTTTGATCAATGCTCCGTCGCTATAACAGAAAATAATTTATAGTCTTTCCTAATTAGCCGCCGCCGGTCGATACTATTACAAGATAGTAGGTTACACGAGTGTACATTTCTTCTATGGCAAGTATGTTGGTACAAGGTTAAATTTAAGTTCTAATTTCTAAAAAGGAAATAAGTGAATATAAATATATGACAGATTTCATAAAACTTTATGGAGTACCTCAGAGAATCGGCTTCTTACTGCAAGGTGTAGCTAATACTTTTAACACCAAACAAGAACACATGCATATAATTTAAGACAATGTGTTACCGCATTAATGGTTTTAATTAACTTTAATCAAATGATTATTATCATCGATTGAATAATACAGCAGCATAGCTTAATGGGAGACTGTTGGACTGCCACGCAGAGGTCTCGAATACGATCCCAAAGCAGACACCGCAGACTTCTCGAAGTTATGTGCGTATTTAATATTTGACTATCGCTCACTTCTACGGTGAAGTTAAACATCGTGAGACAACCTGTATGTCTGAGAGTCATAATGTTTTCGAAGATATGTGAAGTCTACCAACCCGCATTGTGCCATCGTGATGGACTATGGCCTAACCTTTCTCAAAATAAAAACGGCTTGTGTCTAGAAGTGGGACACTATATATAGGTACAGGACTGATATTATTATTAATTATATTAATATTAAATAATCGACATTCCTTTATATTTTATTATTAAAATATGGCGATACAATTTAAATAGCACTAAAGCAACGTTTGTATTTAATCCGTCTTATGACAAATCTTATACCCAATCATTTTAACTAGGACTGCAAGTGTTAGCTTGTTACGGTTAACCCTGATACCAAATTCAAAACCAGATCTTAATACAAAATATTAACTTACCAAGGATCGACTACTGGTACCTAGGGTTAAAAGCAGCTATAAAATATGAAGAAACTAGTAGTCAATAGTCAATAAATCATACACACATTATACACTCAGCTCATCTTATAGAATTCCATGCCGAACCGTTTAGTAAATCGATATTTGCACTGAATCATGATCGATTAATTCTATACAAGGAATTTATTTCTGATGTTTATATGGTAATCGGAACGTCTTCAGTATCTAGTGATATATTTAGTTCGCGTTTGATAATAAATCAGCTCATGTCTGACCGTGTGTGCTGAAGACACTTTAAACCGCAATAACCTATAACTGCTTGTGTTAGGTTTACTGCTATCGTTGCAATTTAAACTGTCTCATTATTTAAAAACCAATCAAAATATAAAATACAACGACGTGTACGTTGCCTTTTTTTGTACCGCCTCTGCAATTTATTGTTACAAAATAATGATTGCGAGTTAAAACTTACGCCAACGCATATTATTTTTATATTCGTGTAGTATATATAATTTTATAAACAGTTTAACATAATATCAGCCCTGTACATAAACTGTCCCACTGCTGGACACGGACCTCTTCTCATTACGAGAAGGGTTGGACCATAGATTACCACGCTGGCCCAGTGACGATTGCTGCCGTCCTTTAACTAAAATGCCGTTAACCCACAAGCGCGCGAATATGACTTTTTAATGGATAGTAAAATAGTTTTGAATTGTCTATCTATAATTTTACTAGAATTTAAAACTATTTATCTATATAATTCTCTATCTATATCTATATTCTAGTATCTAATTCAAAACTATATTACTTTTCATTAAAAAGTCATAATCGCGCGCTTGTGGGTTAACGGCATTTTAGTTAAAGGACGGCAGATTGGCAGACGTCACATATTATTATGTTCAATAACATTATGTAGAACTCCCAAACTTGCAGGTATCATCATATATATGTATATTTGAGGCGCTCATAGCCAGTTGCACTCACTGATCGGTAAACGATTAGTGAGGGTAAGCAACGTTGGGTGCGGTCAATCTATAGATGGGTGACCGCTTAGTGGTATTTCATCTCAGCGTCTCCGTGCTTCGGAGGGCACATCGATAAAAAGTCGGTCCCGGTTGTTGTCAAATTGACAGCAGTCGTTAAGCCATGTCAGAGGCCCACTGGCGGCTTGAACAACTTTTGACAACAGGTTGGCCACTAACCACACGAAAAACAAAACAAAACAGGTATCATCACGATGTTTTCTTTCGCCGTTAAAGAGAGCTGTAATTAACTATTTAATAAACGAACGAACAAACTACGAAATGTTTGAAGTGCGTGCATTGGAATTGAACTCCAGACCTGTGCGTTTCTTCATTCATTCTTCCACTAGGCTATCGCTGCATCTTTTAGCCAATTTGACATTAAATTGAAATTTGCTCCACATGACTAATTTGAGCTTCTCTTTGTTATAGGCGAGATTTACTGTAATACCACGTACGACGGATACCTCTGCTGGCCGCCAACAATAGGCTCTCAAACGTCTGCGCAGCATTGTCCTGCCGTGCGGCTGAGCGATGCGACTCGTAAGTATTAATTTTCTATATTAACTAGCTGAGACATGCGACTTCAACCAAATCGAATATAATTCTAACAAAAAAATTTCCTCGGCACCCAAATTTCTTAAATTACAAAGGTAGCTTCAGTTACTTTTTATAACATCAGCTATCTCTCAGTGAAAGGCCTGTCGAAATCAGTCAAGCCTTTACAGCGATTAGCCGGAACAAACAGGCAGACAAAAATATAATTTTTTTTTTACCTTATATACTTTCATATGCATTTAGTGAAAAGCTGTTATTTTAACATTACAAACAGACACATAAATTTTATTTATTTGTTTATATTATAATATAATCTCAGATTTAGAAGTTCCCTATAACTATGTTACTCACAATACAAGTAAACTGTAATTTTTCATATTTAGCACAAACCGTATAATATATTCATTTATAAGTAATTTTTATGTGACTATAAATTCTTAATTTTCTTTTTGTTTTGTGTGTATTTAGAGTTTGCGTTTAGGCAATGTGGCATGGACGGGAGATGGCTCGGTAAACATGTAAACGATACGAACCCGCTTGGTTGGACCAACTATACTCCTTGCTTCCCTCCTGTGGTGCGATCTCTCTTTTACAAAGTGTACGATGAGGACGAAGCAGACGCTCAGGTAATCATGAAATCTATTTACTTTAAAGATAAACATAAGTAGTATTCTAGTAATTACTAATGGGTTAAGCGACTGATACCCGTTGGCAACATTTGCTAAACTTTTACAATTATTATACATAATGAATCAATCAGATGTTATTCAAATTATTATCTAGGTAAACATAAAACTACGAAATATCCGACTCTAATCGGAGCAAACTGACGATACGTGTAAATTACATATAGATAGCTGCCAAAAGACAATGTGGTGTCAATAGGGGACTCGAGGATCTCTATTTTGCATTAAATTATGTTATGACGGTCAGATTAATATCATTTCAAGTGATGCCGCTACAAGTAGACTATAGAAACAGCTTACTACCAGACGGTACAAAACGAGAAGGTATACGTTTGACGCATTGCACAGAAACATTAAGACCTACAGTAATAAACGATATATCGTAATAGGAGATGTAAAACCAATAAATAAAATATTTACTAATTATACACTTATTCTAAGTGAAATAAAATTACACGTGAATCCATACGATATTAAAGTTGCCAATTGCTGGGCATGAGCCTCTTCCCAGTGTGAGAAGGGTCAGGCCATAGTCCACCACGCTGGCCCAGTGCAGGTTGGCAGACTTTACATATCCTCGAGAACATTATGGAGAGCTCTCAGACATGCGAAGCAAGCTATAATTAACTATTTAATACGCACATAACTTCGAAAGGTCAGAGATGTTTGCTTTAGGATCGAACTCGAAATCTTTGCCCGGCAGTCCAACGGTTTCCCACTAGGCTGTAACTGCTTTGATATGTAATACTAGTATTTATTATGAACGATGTGATACGAGAGATATTTATTATGAAGTTATAAACGACTTATTAATAACTGTGAAACGTTAGTCGCTTACTAAATGCTTATCGACGAAATAGCTGATTGAGTAATCTGACCGTCATAATATAATTTCATGTTAGTGAAGACAAATTTGTACTAGACTTAATGTTTAGTTGCCTTGTGGGCAAGTACCTACTGGAAATTGTTGAAACGACTAAAACTTATTGGACACCAAAATATGGCGGAGTGTCAAATAGTTCGGAAGTACCAGCCGAACGCTTTGTAAGAATGCTGAAATTACAAGTTATTGCAAATCAAACTTTAAAAATGCATTTAAGTTTCACTTAGCATACCTTAACATAAAAATAATTGTTCTTCTTTTTCAATGAAATAATTTAATATTCGCACAAACTATGACATTACTAAAGTCAAAATAATAATGGAAAAGAAATACTAAGGATTTCTTATAGTAAGCCTCAAGCGTCTTGAAGGTTAACCATTTATTATATTCAATCATTAATATGTTTCGAAAAAGATATGAACACTATATAATTGATCTAAACCTTATAATGTTCTGTGGTCTTAACGCTACTTCTAATGGGTGACAACTCAGACTTTCAGTATGCGGCTTTTATCTCAGAGCTTCTAGAATATTTTAGTACCTGATTTATTAAATTACAATTATTGTAGTTGTCAACCAAATACAGTGCGCAGTATGGGGCGTGCCCATCTCAAACATTCGTTTTACAATTATATTGTCCTTATATATATATAGTGAAGCAGATAATAAAATTGGAAATAATAACCTTATCTACCAATAGTAAAGAATAAACTTTACTATTAGACAACGTTATTGCTTGATCCTGCCTTAATGCTGGTGGCATACTCAATCAGACTTCTAATTAAGGAGCTTAAAATATAAGATTTTAATTAAATTTTTAGTGTAACGTAATATCTAACTAATGTCTAGTCGAAGATATGTTGTTGTAAATCAGTAATATAAAATATAATATTCGAATAATCGATAATAGAAAATAAATTATTGTCGATTGATTTGTACCTTTATTAGTATCTATACAGTTTATGAGACATCAAAACTATACTTTATGGATAAAGTTTCTATATCTTCGAGGTTAATCCGCAACGGGCCAGACGTACGGTCTTGCTCGTTCCGGATTAACCTCGAATAAGTAGAAAGGGTGTTAAAGTAAGCCAAGTACCTTATAAGTGGCTGCTCTATGCCGTCCTGTAAACAATTAATTGCAATAATAATAGCACATACAATAGTAATTATGAATTTCATTATTGAATTGATAGAGCAGCCATTTATTAGGCTTAATGTTATATATTTTGTTGCAGTATAAATTTGAGATCGCAGAAAACACACGGACCATCGAGATAGTTGGCTTCACATTGTCATTCATCCTTCTGAGCATCTCCCTGTTTATTCTGCACAACTACAAGTGAGTACTTACTAATCTACCTTAAGAATTACAACAATACTTCCTCATATATGAAATTATAAAGCTTATTTGTACATCATCCCATTTAGATAGCCAGCATGTCTGTCAATTTTTATTTTATCTTTATGAATATTAGGTATTTGGCGAAGTATTCGAAGTCATCGGCCTTTATCTTGACTTCTCAATACCAAAAGACTACAATTCTTCACTTATTGCTTTTGTAGAATGTTTCTAGGTCTTTCTCACATACTCCTGTCTAGAATTTTAACTACAAGTCCATCATAATGCTTATTTTAATTCATTCGTATTTGTTCCTACGTAAGAATCAGTTAATACGAAATTGTATTTACTCTAAATACCGAATATATGTAGTCTATAAGACATAATAACAAATAATCATGCATCCATAACTATTTAGCATAAATTATTGTCTGCTTAAATTCTTATTAAATTTTTACACAATTACCTACTACTTTTGCAATTTCTTTCGTATAAATGTCCTGAGTCTTGCCTACCGTGCCATCCTTTTATCCTATGTAGTCTTAGGTCGTATAAAATACATCTGCTTTATATTTTCTCTAGATATTGATGAATGTTTTAGTTATAATATCATTTTTATTCAGGGCTTTGCATAACTTACGTACTCGCATCCACATGAACTTATTCGCTGCAATGAACGCGCAAGTTGTGGTGCGCCTGATCGTTTACATAGATCAGGCGGTGATGCGCATAGCCGCAGGAACACCCAGCTATACCGGCATCAGCAAAATTGAGGAAGTAGTAAGTTTATATCTCAATCAGCCTATCTTAGTTCTAAGGCATGACATGGGCCAGATCATCACTTGCCTTTCACAAATGCAGCCAGTCACTTTGCGTTTAAATTATAAAACTCTTTTATACGCCAATTTACATTTCGAGCAATTTAATGATGATGAGGACTTACATATGCGTAATTTTTTGGTTAATTAATTTTACCATCCCCCTAATTTAATCCTCAACTGTAGAGTATTAAAACGAATACATATCCAAAAAGTCACGTCCACAAATGGCGAAATAAGACGAAACTTTATTCATTGCATAATATACCATAAAGAATTATTGAAAAAGTTATGAGCGTGCTTCAAGAATCAGTATAATCTGCTGACTTCAAATCTATTGCCCCTCGAAGAAAAGTTCGCGACTAGCCAAACGGACACAAGACTCTTGAGGTACGAACTGCAGTTTACTTTGGCTCAGACGTAGACTTACATTGCCAAATTTTAGCGAATTTTCGCAATGTATCTTGTTTGCTATTTGTATTTTACTGATACTTAAACAGAATGTCTGGATTCTATGTATATTATAAAAATACTTTAATTGACTAATATACACATGATTAATAATAACTGTTGACTACAGCAGATTGTACGCTAAAAATACATATCATATACAATAACTATCAGACTCGCGACCAACATTGTAAAAATAATACGTGTCAGATTTATACATCGCGCCCGGATTTAGTGTCAAATTTAGAACGCTTACCTAATCAGGCATCGTAATAGAAGTTAAAGTAACCTAAAAAAAAGAGACTATTTAAAGTAAACTAAAAAGAGACTAAATATAGTATGGATCTTCAATAACTCAAATGTCATATATGAGATAGAAATGATATGATAAACTTAATTTAGATTATTAACATTGTTAATGTTTGTTGCAGCCACCACTATGCGTTTCGATGTATGTAGTCTTGGAATACTTTAGCATGGTGATGTTCTTATGGATGTTGAATGAAGGATACTATCTCAATACCCTCGTGACCTCCAACGTGTTGAGAGACAACGGCTATTACAAATATTTTTGGATATTGGGATGGGTAGCTCCACTTTTCATCACGGCCGCCTGGTCCATAGTAGCCGCAATTCATTACGGACAGGATCCAAGTCTGGGGTAAGTTTAGCATCTATTGCAACTAGTTTTTAATAACTCTAAAATAAGTATGTTTTATTTTAAGTTCTAATAATATATGGTATATATAATAAGGTATGATTATGAAAGGAATTCGTTTATATTTACAATATCTGAGCCTATTAAACCAATTTTGGGCGTTTTGGTCTCGGTCATCTCGTGGTATTACATTCTGTAAGGATTAAGGGGATTTGAATAAGGTTTTATTATAGGATATTCTCGGAAATAAAGTTTGAATATGGCAAACATTTCAGCCCTCAGTACGGGGTACGTACTAATATGCGTGAATCTGACGTTTGAATATTTGTTTCAGATGCTGGTATGGCTACAACTTCCTGCCGTACTTCTGGGTCATGCAGGGTCCACGTCTGTTGGTTATTCTGGTAAGTTTATCGTTCAAATAATTTATTGTCTTTTTGTATTGGAATGTCGGGACAATTGGTATCTACAAATCTGTTTCAGCAAGTAAAACTATTAATATTCCAAGATATGCCTCAAATTATTAATATGTCATCATGAATCCACCTGGATTAGATACCTCACGGGTTAACTTTAGTTCTGTTTGAGTATTTACGTGTGTGTCAAATTATTGTCTGTGGCCACCAAATTACAGATCAATATCGCCACATTGTCAACGCTATTGTTTGTTCTAATAACCGCATGTACTGAAGCGCCTTATGCAACTAGTACATGTGTGGATGATTTGATGACTTGTATACATTATTGTTATAGTACCAACACAATTATCTAATTATGTCACGCCTGTATCTCCGAAAGGGTAGGCAGAGTTGTATGACACACCAACATGTCGCCAACTATATTTTTGGTCCCACATAATATAGGGCGAGCCTATTGCCGTCTACCGGGCACTTTTCCAGACTACGCGCTGCTACTGAGAATTTCCTAACAGAAAAACCCAATAACACTTGCCCGACCCGGGAATCGAACCCGGGACCTCACGATCCGTAGTCGTATACACTACCACTGGACCAACGAGGCAGTCTTAGTAGTATTAAAATAATGGCTGTGCGTTTCACACAAATTGTACATCCTTTTATTTTGTTATTTTCGCTAACACTTTACTATATTTGGAGTACCGCAATTCTTCGATAATTTATTCAGCAGTAACTAGCTGCTTATCAAAAAGCGCGCCCAAATTCGATCCTTTTTCTGACAATATTATTATTTTTGTACTATTAAGGCTTCAAAGTCCTATAAAAAGGGTAAGCTTTTACTTTGTTCTTCGAGAACGTAAAAGTGTTACTACCAGCCGTCGTATACGATTTTGAAAGCCAACGATGAAGACGATGTGCCATAGAATAGTTAGATATATTTGGGCCCTTAGCAAGCCTGGGAAATCGGGTCAAACAATATGAACTAACAATGTTGAACACCAGTTAGCGGTGTCAAGAAATATCAAAGAAAGTTGCTCTTTGGTAGTTGCTGCTAGACAGTAAAAAGACGCATTTGATATAATATATACGTCATTATGCAACTGGGAATGGGTATCAATTATCGCTCGATGCACTTCCTGACTTGTTATACCTAACGAAAAAATTACCATCTTAAACACACTCGCTTCTCGTTGCTCACTAACTCGTTACTAGTTTCTAGTTAAACTCGCATCGCTAAGCACTACCAGCGGTTCTGCCCAACTACTCAATAACAATATATTTATATTAAACTGCTAATGTAATTGACTGCAATCATTACTATTTGTATTCTTCAAAAGACATCATGTTATCGTTAGGTATTATGTTTTTACTCTGATTACGATTTTTGTAGAAGTCGCTTTACTTCATTTTATAACCTTTTCTGTAAGCTACGTCATTGAAACCGATAGTCAAACGGTAAAGCAAACAAATTAATATTGCATTTCTACGGCCAGTAAGATCAAGTAGAGGCAGTAACGGCAGTAACTGAATATTGAACAAGTTTCTTAAAGTAATTATAGCTCTATAAGTAAACGATAATATAAGTAGCCTGAGACGGTTATCATTTCGCAGTCTCCGGCCTAGACTAGGCCTTGTTGACAAGACCATTCAAAAATACTGAAAGATTAAAAACGATTTCTGCTACTGCTATTACTTTTAAACTATTTATTTCCCTTTTTATCCGAAGTTTCGATTGATGTTCGACTGGCCTTTGTCACGGGTAGACTAAGCCGGTGTTCGTCTCAATATCTTGAAGTGCAGTTATTTCAAAGGGCGAGAGTCTCAACGCCTAAGCCGTGAACTAAGCTTATACTCGGCTGCATTTTAGCCAAGAAACCTCGTATATAACGCCAAAGCCTTTTAATGAGATAAAAACTTTGGCATAGAAGTAATGTGTCGTATCGACTGGTTAAAAATCATTGATGAAATAATCTATGCTTAGCTTAATGATACCTAGTGATCTGTTTCACTCACACCACCTGCACTTCATTTTAGCGTTCTGCAGCAAAAGGTGCGAACGGGACACAACTACTGAGTATACGCTATCTAACTACACTTCAAGCAATTTTTAAACCTAATTATACAATCGACTAAAATATTAACAAAATATTTGTTAGTCTATCAAATATTCTGAGAATTGTTGGCATTTATGACGAACAATAAAACATCTTTAAAATTTTATAAATTATTTATTCGGATGAAAGAAAGAAAGAAAGAAAGAAAGAAAGAAAAAAAGAAATCATTCTTTATTGCCACAAAGAAACATGACTACTTACATATTTTTCTCACAAAATAAAGACAAAATAATAAAAAGACAATCAAATAAATAGTAAGTAAGTAAAAAAAAATGCATACATATCATGCTACTGTGGCAACAAATGGTCTCCATTCAGCATTGATGTTGCGATAAAACTGACGTGATATCGCAACGCTGATTTTCAATGGAGACCAACGCTACGCATGGACGTCAAGCCAGCAGCATAAAATTTTGCAAAAAACAAAAAATGAGAAAAATAGACTATAACTTAACTTATTATTAAAATAAATAATAATAAGTAAAACTTCTGCTTTTTGAAAATAAGACTAACTAGCGTATTTCAATAATTATAATGCACACAAAGAACATCAAATAATAAAAATCAGTCAAGTGTGATTCTTTTAAGCCAACGCCATTGTTTGATGGTACTGAGTAGGGATGTTGCGGATACAGATTATTTGACATCCGCGGATGCGGATACGGATATTTGAAACTCAAATCTGCGGATGCGGTTACGGATGCGGATGTCTAAATCGATGCGGGAGCACCGCAATTGCGGATGCGGATGTTGATTAAAATTGTTCATCTTATTTAATAAAAAGTATTTAATATCACCGCCTTCGCAGGTTCAAGCCTGTTTTGCAAAGGTTCATAAATTAAAAACTTACTACTGAACAACTGATTTCTTTCTTATCGTAACCTACGCTATATCTGGATCCGCATTATCATCCGCGTTGATTATTGCGGATGCGGATGCAGATGCAGATGTCCAAATCGATGCGAAAACTCCGCAATTGCGGATGCGGATGCGAATATCCACAACATCCCTGGTACTGAGCTCGCGCTACTCAAGCACCGGCTCTCGGGATCTCGAATCCGAAACGTAATTTGACAGGTTTCATTGTTTAATTTGTATGGCTGTACAGCTCATAGCGCTGTGTCTGTCTCTTCATAGCACAATTATTATATTCTATGAATGCCGCAAGCGGTATTGCCAAGGCAAAATGAAGTCCAACGATGTCCTTCGTTAGTTTAATTAGAACGGCTAGATAGCCGCCGAACGGCGTGATAGATATCAATAATACTAACAAATCATGAAGATTATATTAACAACTAGCGACCTGCCCCGGTTTCGCACGGGTAGTAGAACATTAGTGTCGCGTTAGCTTGTTGCGTTGAGCATATCGATTGTATTGAATGTAATATATGCCCACAATACTTGGTGGCGCGGGGATTATTGCATCAAAGGAGTCTCGTCGGTGTGAGAACGCATGGATTTATTTTTTCGCGCGTATGTTTTTGTATTGCTATATCTTCTAAGATATTTATTTCAATTGAATAGCGTAAAGAGCTCTCATAAATGTATGAAATGCTTGAGGTAACTAGGGTATTTAATTTGATAAGGATTAATGCTGTATGATTTTTACTGTGGTATTCACTAAGCATATTTACCTGTGGGAAGTATATTTAATTATTTACAAATGCACCTATCTGTCAATCGGACTAGCAACAGCCATTTTAATCAAAAGTTTTTGGTAATGGTACAGTAAGCATCCATCTCCAAAATGCAGATTGATTATGTTTCATGTTAAAGAACAGTACTATAACTACCACGGCCTATCCGGGACTGTACAAAATAGTACAGTTTCTTAGAGTGCATATAAGCGTTTATCCCATACCACTTCAGATTAAAACTCGTTAAGGATCTCTGCAAGATGGCTCTCAAGGGCCAGGTACTGTCTATCGTAACATTTAGGAAAACATATTTTATTTGACGAGAATTAATTCGTGTGCAGTTGCACAACTTCTTGCAGTTCATTAACTACTGGATTTTGCCTGCAGCCTCGCTCGCATAATGTAGGTTAGGCGAGGTTAGTAACAGTACTTTTCCTGGATAAATGGTACTATATATCCTTTTCTGTTTCCCTAACTACGTGTATGCGTACGCGTAACAAACAAACTCACAACAACATTTATAATATTAGTAAGGATCATCATACAATTCATATGACGCGTTTTATATAAGATGCGTAAACATTGGCTACAGAAAGACAAATAATGCAAGCGTCTAGCACGTATTTATGTAAATTATTTATTACAGATCAATTTATTCTTCCTGCTCAACATCATGCGCGTATTGGTACTGAAGCTCCGACAGGACACCAGCTCGGATGTCGTCAAGGCTCGGTAAGTACATTATTATATAATTTCGACAAATCTGAAGAAATAAGAGATACCAAAATGCCTTTTTGTCATCGCGGTTGCTTGCGTTTACGTTTATCGGGGTCTTGACCAGGCCAATACTCATATCCCTTTAATCAGAACTTAAAAGATATCTAGCAAAAATATTAGTTTGAATTACCACTCTTTACGTATACCGTATTGTATCTTCTCGTCAATATACCGCAATATCTCAAGACGAAAGTCGACTAGTGTGTGTTGCCAGTGATGACTTACGGCTCAGAGATGTGGTCGCTCACTATGGGCCTTATCAGAAGGCTCAAGGTCTCTCAGACTCAGAGGGCGATGGAGAGAGCTATGCTCGGGGTTACCCTACGGGATCGAATCAGAAATGAGGAGACCCACAGGAAGACTAAAGCCAACATAGCTCCCCGGATAGCCAAGATGAAATGGCAGTGAACAAGGCACATAACGCGCAGAACCGATAGCCGTTGGGGCAGAAAGGTCCAGAATCTTGGCCGCCACGCACCGGAACACGCAGCAGGGATAGGCCCCCCACAAGGTGGACCAACCACCTGGTAAGGGTCACAGGAAGCGGTTGGGTGCGGGTGGCCCAAGACCGATCTGTGTGGAAAACCATGGGGGAGGCCTATGTCCAGCAGTGGACGTTTCGGCTGAGATGATGACTTACACCGTACCTATAGGTATACCTATAAACATTAGGCTTTGAGTCTATACCTATAGTTAGTTAGTTGGACGTGTGTTATCCGCACTTAGCCCCACAATTGGGCCATTGTGCGTATATATACTAAAATATACCGAAATTGAAGAGGGAACGTAAACGTAATAAACCCATAATAGTATGTAACATATTTTATCCATGCGATGATTTCCACGTTAGTACGGGTGCTTCAGTCAAACTCGTCTGCATTAACACAGCCATCATCATCATTTCAGCCTATTGCAGTCCACTGCTGGACATAAGCCTCCCCCTGGGTGCGCCACAAGGCCCGATCTCCCGTTTTCGCCATCCATGACACAGCCATGCGATCTGATAATTGCCCGGATGGAGTAGTGGTTTAAGTGGTCGCCTCGTCACTGTCGACGCGCCGAATGTTGTGGGTTCGATCTCACACGGGACAAGAATTTGTGTAATGACAATCTATTCGGCCATTCATACTACTTGCCAAGAATAGGTGACGAAACAATATGCCTCTACTTGGCCATTTGGGTGTTTACATGTATATATACGTATGTGTAAGCTTGTGTATTGATCCGTCCAAATTCAAGTAAACACAATCTAAAGTGATTAATTAGATGCAAGTCTAGTTTTACCGCTCACAGAATGTAATAAAATTTAAATAAACACTTGTGAGCCACATACTTTTTTATGAACCGAGTCTGGAGGTTGAATAATAAACTCGGTTGTTGATCGATTATACATGATTTTATTCAATTCAATATTAGTTCGAAAAAACTCTTATACAACAGCTTTGTCCGTCCGTCCGTCCGTCTGTCTGTTATACTACTTTCAACTCAAGAGAGAGCTAGAGACTCGCGGTCATCGCCATTCGACTCAGCATAGTCGATACACCCCCAAAATTACTATGACCTTTAACCTCTGACCTCTGGGTCCGTGGTATCACGTGACCTATGCATATTACTAAAACCATTTTTTCGTACTCCAAGATTTACGGCAATTCATTGCCGATTCTCACTTGTTTTAATTGGGAAACAAGTATCAATATGCAACTTATTCACATTTGATAGGTAATAGCTGTTGAAATCTGTAACAAATCGATACTTAATACTACATAAGAGTAAATAACATTATATTATGTTGTTGGCTAGGGTAACCGCTTACCACTCAAGTCATTGTTATTTCTTACTGGTAGCCACATTATGTCAGTTTGTAACCTTGAGTCCCTGCATCTGAAAGGCAAAAATTTGTATTGTTTTGATTGGCTCACTGAACGAGCAACAGACAATCAAATCAATTGGCATGAGTTTGATTTTACGTTGTTGCCTAATATTTATTTGATTATAAGAAAGAGTCAGACATAAAAAAATATTTTATGTTCTATCTAAAATCAATCAAACATTACACGTAAATTTATCGCCATTTATGTTAATTAGTAGTTGCAAGGCTCGTTTTACTGAAGATAAACATTTCGCTCACTCACATGTCTTGAGGCCAAAGAGACGATGACGGGCATTCCTGGATAAGTTACAATTAGTAATTTTATTTAATCTATTCAACTCGGTACTCCGGTACAAAGGATACACCTAACAACCTGTGATATCTATATCGACATACGAATTATTTAAGTCTGAGTCGTTTCAATGTGTGTGTTAACAGCAAAGCGGTGAAGGCTGCCATGGTTCTTCTTCCACTGCTGGGTATTACCAACATTCTTAGCATGTTCGAGGGACCGGTCGCAGGACCTGTCTGGTTATTCGCACTCTGGTCGTACTCCACGCATTCTCTGAGATCTTTTCAAGGAGTCTTCCTTACTATACTCTACTGTTTCTACAACTCTGAGGTACGTATATAAACAATAAAAATTATAATATAAAATATAAACATTTAAACTTGTTGTAAAACACATAAGTGGCCCTAGAGACATGTCGGATGTATATTGGCGGTTGAACTAGATCTCTACTATATATGGGATATCATACAAAACGGAGTTCATCCTCATTGACTAAACTTAGAAAATATTTCAAGAAGAACATTTTACAACATTTTAGCAATGGCATCTGAACTGCTATATACATATTTGCAGCTTGATCTCTATTCGGTACGTGATGGCATCTCACAAAGCGGTTCATCTTTACTGGTTAAATATTTTCACATACTAATATCGATCAAAGTATTATACAGGTTATTGAAGATAGGTTTTTAAAAATAACTATTTTATACTCTAGAAATAAGTGCAGTATATTATCAAAAAAACTGGTACACTTGATTTAGAAAAGAACAAAACAATTAAGAATGAGACCTCCGACTGGCTCTCGAGCCCTGAATATTGGCGTCTATTCTCAAAACTGCTGACATGGCAATAAAGCGTGGTGGATAGTGCTCAACCGATTCCCTAGCATGTCAAGGGTATAACTACACCCCGCATAGGATTAAAATTAGTGGAAGAAAACCGAAGTTCAGAAAACAGATTCCCGTAATCGTGATGTCAGAATTATCATTCTCAATATTGGTCGAATTTCTATTAAATCTAGGAATTACATTGTATACTTTTAATTTCTATTTCTTTATTTTTCCAGAGACTTTTTGCCCATGGGTATGTCAGTCTCCTCTTCCAAGTATTTTAATAAGCATTCCCACCATTTCTGATATCGACTCTGCAAGTATACTAAGACATATCCCGACATCATACTTATTTATTTTGAAGTCTTTATTGAATCTCCTTCTACGATCCTCGTACCGGGCACAGTCCATCAATATATGTTGCACATCTTCAATGACACCACATATAGGTATCACAATTTGCTGAGTCAGCTTTACCCATCAGATGTCCAAACTTCCTTGATGGATAGTGCCCGGCAGGAAGCCTATGTGCTTGCACTATTTATTTGCGGCTTAAAGTTGTGTTGTTAAACCAAGGCACTTGAGGGGGCTGATCTTGAAGGACGTAGTTTTAGGACTATAAGACATACGATTAGTACTATAACTAACACAACAAAACCATTGAATATGAAATAATGTGTCCCATATTTTACTACAGCTGGTTCCTTTTTAATAATTTCATCTAAATTCGATATCAGTTTATCGTTTTCTTTGTTTAATTTTAAATCGTCAAGATCGATATTTTGAATTGAAATAGGAGACACGATATTGTTTACACTGTCGGGCTTAAGATCTAGTTTATAGCAGGAGTCGTTGATAATATTCTTTTTCTTAGTGGGTATGGTTATGTTATCTCAGTTAAAAGCTTAGACAGACACGTTTCTTTTTTTAAAGCAAATTGATTTACAGATTCTGTAAGACCATGTTTACATTACTGTAATTCTGAAAGGAGGTGTGTATAATGTTTCTTTTCCCCAAACTGGTATTTGAGAAACTCTACAAATTGGTCAAACGTGTCAAATTCTTTAATGCTACACGTTGATTCTACTCTGTCTTGCACTTGGCTAAGAATATAATGATAATAATAATAATACATTTTTATTCAATAAATGAAAATCTTTACAAAACACATTACAGGCTACTTATTGTATTAAATTCACATTAAAACTATATTTAATCTAAAGGAACTTCGTATCACCTATCCTAACGATTTTTCTATATTTACTCACCGTTTAAACCTTCCCTGGTCTACGACAAACATTTCAAAACCAAAATCAGCTAAATCGGCCCAGCCGTTCTCGAGTTTTAGCGAGACAAACGAACAGCAATTGATTTTTATATATATAGATCAAAAATAAAAAACAATGTCGGGCGTCATATCGATGACTATGAATGAACAGTATTTAGAATACATTGTAGGAAGCTTAAACAATGACGTGATATAGCATCGAGTAATAAGTGTATATATAGAATATATAAATTGACTCTGAGTTCGACTCTATTGTTAGCGTTTTAATGTACTTTTCGTAAATTACCACTCACAATAGCGCTACTAAGACTGCTATAAGGGTTGCAGGAGTCATCACAGCAGCAGGACCACTGAGCCAGTGGTCACCTCGATCAAATGGCCGTTAGCACAGCCTGCCGTATACTTAGGAACAGGGGCCCAAGTCTGCTATTACAATAGTGTCAGAATGGTCTATCATTGATATCATAATTGTTGATTTTGACAAGTTCGGTAATCTACTAATATAATGGCGTCATTAAGACTTTGCGATGGTCAACCACTGACACTCCATTGAAAAAATGGCATAGAATGGTAATCTTGTACATAATGACAAATGATAAAATTTTGACAGTGCCTTTGATCAAATTACTTTTAACACTAATAAATAATATGTAAAAATGTATATAATCGAAATCTAGCATGAATAAACGTTTGAATTTAATAGTCGTTTTTCAAAAATCACCTCTACTAACGGGTTTTATAATAATGGCAATGCAACATGTCATTCTACCACAATCCTATTACGAGACCATTGACCGACCAATGATCGACCATTATGAATTTAGCAGATTACGAACTTTTAGCAAAGTGATAATGGAATTGCAGTTACGTCGTGTCGGAATGACGAATTTATAAAAATAGCAGACTTGGGCTCCAGGACACTTGTAAAACGCGTAAGCTCGTATCGTTCGTTTTACACTTCCGTATAACTGAATTCGTAAAGTCTAATTCGGAGACGTATTCAGGTAGTTATGGGATTTCGTATCACACCGCTGCCACCAAATATTATACGGGTTACTGAAGATTGGTTTTTAAATAAAACTATTTTATACGCTAGAAATAAGTGCAGTATATTATCAAAATAACTGGTACACTTGATTTAGAAATAGAACAAAACAATTAAGAATGAGAGTTCGAGAGTTCGTTCTCATTCTTAATACGGGTCGGAACCCGTATCAAGAATGAAAACGAACTGGCTCTCGAGCCCTGAATATTGGCGTATATTGTCAAAACTGCTGACATGGCAATAAAGCGTAGTGGATACAGTGCTCAGCCGTATCCCTAGCATGTCAAGGGTATAACAGAACGTAAAATAGGTTAATATAACTTTGAAATTTAAGTTCAAGCATTCAATTCTTTCTCTTTTACCTACAAAAGTAAGAAATATTATTATTCGAATTGACTCTTACATGCTAATAGTGGAAGACAAAATATGCCAAAACCAAAATACGGCGTTATCACTGCACTCTTTTTCACGTGAAGTAAGAAACAGGCTAAGGCTAGTAGTAAATATAAATATAAGCACAGACGAAAGGACGCAGTCCTTTGGTGTGGAGGGTCAGTGACAAGGAGCACCTGAGTGTTCTTGAGGCGTTCTCTTCGTTCATTCGTCTATTCACTAAAGATATCTACACAATTTTAACAATAGACCTTTCCATTCTAAACTTACAATGACGAACGTTGACATATTTATTCATTACTATCGATAACATATTGTCAGCTATCAATAATTCGAACTATGTATATATCGAAACCAGTGAATACGACTGTTGTGCTTGAGGCCTCGGATTCGATTCCTGAGTCGGGATAGTATAATTGCGTATTTCTGTCTAGTAATTCTCATTCTCACACAGTCGGAATAGTTCTAAACTTCGCGCTGTTAGCGCGGGGCTTAGTACTGTGCCCACTAAACGGCAATAGGCTCGCCTACTATGGTTTCAGATCCTAGGTTATTACCTAGGATCTGAAACCATAGCAGGCGAGCCTATGAAACCATACTTTCAGAAATGTGGGTGTAATACTTGTATGTACATCTACAGGGAGATAATATATTATGAATACAAACTTTACTATGCATTATTCGATTCGTAATATACAATATAAATAAGAGCAATGACTACCTAAACAGCGGCATTCCTTTTCAAAATGGAATGCTACACTGCCGTAGCTCGACTATAATAGAAAAGTGCACCACACAAAAATTATTTGTATTGTCTTACTCTTACGTATGCGATTTGACAAGCTCCTCGCCTCTTAAAATAGGCAACGTGCGACTAGTACGGTTGTCTTTAGCCTACAGGCCATCACTACTCGCCAGAAAAGCCGTTATCACTTATACAACACTTTTATCAAGATAAAAATAGCTGTACAATTTTAAAAGTAAAATACAATCGTAGTAATATTTCAGATATACATATGTATTATAATAAGTAAAGCACTAGCAGACAAAATGTTTGAAAATATAACATTAACGTAAGCCACGTGAGTCAACAAATCGGCTAATAATAGTTGGTATATTTAACGATATAATATGTGGAATATTTCGTTATGTGCTGACAGCTTATAAGACCCCCCGACGAGGTGTGTCGAGTACAATACACCCGTCATGACCATTAATATATATTAGTATCTATTTAAACATACCCACGCAAGTTCTGTACTATAGATATTCAAATATCGGTTAAAGATTCGAATGCTCAAATGATTAGAATTAAATTTATAATATCTTATACCTACGAATTGCCAACTCGCCATCATACTTAATCACGCATATATATAATACTTAACAGGTATTAACGTTAACGCTGATTGTTAGCCTTTGGCCACGACCGGTATAACCTAGTCTAACCGTCAAACATTACATGGCAAGCATTATGCATGATCGCGTCAATACCTGTTTCGTATTATGAATATATCATGCAACGCGACAGTTTAAAAGTTAATAGGGAAGGCGGCTTGCTTCTGAGAATATCATCCATAAGCTATATGACTCAATACTACATAAAAATATAATTGTAATGAATTTTCCAGGTGCATGCCGTACTGTCTAAATCCTTCGCGAACCGGCTCACAATTTTCCGCTATAGATACCCACGTCTAGCCCGATTCCTTGGGTTGAGGCGCCGTCGACGCCGTCCTCCTGGTGGATCGTAAGTACTACTCAAGAATTAGGCAGAGGATACGTCAAATAGCGAAGATTAATTTAATTGAATTTCAATACACTCTTCGGAATCCTGCCCAATTCTTCTTTGCTAACGTTATTTATCATCAACATCATGTTGACCTATGTATAATAAAAGAGCTTTTACTTGCAATGCAAAATTTATGATCGAAATTTATGACGGCAATCATTAAGGTATATGTCAATATAGCAGATTTAATTATATTTATATGCAATTACTTTTAATCTTTACAATATCCGTGATGCCGTTTGTCAACCGGAATTAGTATTTACCAATAGCTTTAACTTAGTTTCTTTTTTATTAAAAGTGGCCTGAGACCGGGCGACATTCCGCTGAGAGCTGTACGACTGTGGACTCCACGCTCACAGATATTGGACACCGATGCCAACACTGCTAACGTATCTGAAACCGAATTTGGAGGCCCCAGCAACATTGAGTAAGTATACACATTATATACTCAAAACATATAATCATACGTATACTCGGCATGCTTAGTGCATCACTTTATATTTATGCACCTGCAAATTTTAAGCCTATCGATCGCGAATTTAGCTGGTTCTATTGCGACCTGGTGTCTCACAAACCAATATCACTGTTGGCTAGCGATATTAAAAGATTTCAGGATATAGCAAAGATAATGTGAAATGGTTCTGACTTTGGTGAAGCCAGTGAATCAGCATGCAACAAAGTCTCGAGATAAGACGATCTGCAAGCTATAGCACCACAAGCTAAATCACGGCCTTGTTTGTAATATTGCTTCACCAGTCCCGTGGAGTTGACGGAGAAGGTAAAATGGTATAGGCTATTAAAACATAAGTACTATTTCTATAATATTTATATCAGTTTACAAAAACCTATACAAGAAAAACAAGACCAAAAGTATGTTGTTCCTCTATTTAAACAAAACCTCAAATGTTTGAATCACTAATTGTAGTTAACTCGATTGACTGAACTGGATTTGATGGCGATGCTTTTATTTGATGAAACTATGAGATTTTAGGACTGTTAAACCTTTTCGGCAGCACAGTTATAAGACATGGTTTCGAGTAAATTATGCAAAATCTTCTTTTAAAACCAATAAGGGCATCATTAAAACTTATGGCTGTTAGTTGTTACAGAAGCCGCCGCCAGCCTGTGGTACATTTCAACGAAGTACCGGTTACTATTGAGATCCCTCGTATCACCCCTGAGGGAGAATACGCGCCGTAAGTATACTTTATTTTTATTTTAATGTCTTAATTACCACTCCTACCACGAACATCGAGCTTTGATGAAAATCCACATTAGTAACTTACATAATACATATATTCGCGTATTTTTAGGCAGGAATTTAAAGGAAATATTTAAAGGAAAATTTAAAGCAAATTTACAATTTATTCTATGTAATTTTAACTGCTTACGTTTTATTATAATCACATGTAGGAACCATGAGATCTGATTGTACACTTTTAATACACTGCATTAAAAATACCAGTTCTTCAGTTATAGCCTTAGTATGAGGTACGCTTTATTCCTTGTATATTTAATAATTAATGCTTTATTTTCCAGGCCACGGACCACCTGACCCCGCCGATTCTATCGACACCCGGGTACACCACGCCGGGTAAGAGTCAGGTATCCTCCGCTCGACAGTATCCCGCAATCCATCCGGGTGTCAAAGGAGTTCGACTAGATGACTCTCCATTGTGAAGATTGCGAATGTGAACTAATCAACCTTGGTCCTTTCTGACTTGCACATCCGCTGAGACTTGCACTGAATATTATATCTATCTATGTCTAGTTCTAAGGAGTGATATCGGTAATGAGGTTGCAATTGCTAAAGCAGATACGCCTCTAAAAGATTTTAAATATTTTAATTGTCAATTCTACAAGAGAGCAAAGTCTGAGACAATGTTGTAAATTTGAACTGCTTTCACAATATTGCTACTACAAAAATGCTAAATATGAAAAATTTTACCAGAAATATTTTTATGCTACCTGTTATCTATTTATTACAGATTTAAATTATTCATATCTTTCGGTGCTTTGAAGATGTAATTTTTGATAGGAAAGATATAAATCTACGTATTATATACAAGGCAAATGCAAACGTGTTTCTATTTTCTCAGGTCTGTATAGCTACATAGCGAACAAGGTTTGTTCTATGTACTGTTCTACATTTTCCAAAAACTTAAAGCACAGGCTTGAAAAATAAGTGTCAGACACGTATAATTGGGCTGCGTAAGACGCAAGTCTGTTTAACATTATTAATTCTTCATTCCCATACTAGAAAGCGCTATAGATTTTCCATAAATGTAAATGGCCAGACATGCAAACATAAAAGAGATCCAGACTGTGCAAGTTTGTATGTAGATACATCTGGCTTTTACAGAATGGTGTAAAACTAAGCGTCGTACCTATTCTTAAATAACTAAATTAAATATACTTCAAAAATAAATATATGAGTTGAGAGGATAATAGCATATTTATAACAATACAGGGATATTAGAATGGTGATGAAGAAAGTTACCGAGCTTGTTCATAAATAAGTAAATACATATTATTATGTAATTTTAATATATTTAAATAGAAAGATCGAAAATACTGACCTAAGCTACGTTAAAGGGACAATTGATAATTATAATAACACAGGTTTGGAAAAGTATTATATAAAGTATACATATTATTATTATTATATATAATAATTTTCAATATATCGTATAAAATTATAAAATTATTAAAATTATTATATGTTGATATAAAACATTTTTAATACCACGAAGTTATAATTTTTGGCATTACGATCCTAAAACTGCAGACCTTGGCTATGAAAAATGGACAACTGAGAATGATATAAGTAGTTTAGATTTAGTAGTGTAGAATATTTAAAAGCATATACTCAAAAAATATATTTGTTTAGGACATAAAGTAATTTATATTCTTCGTCACATTCGCAATAGCATAAAAACAGACATTGGCTACGACAAAGGAACATCTGAGAATTTTAAATAGGTACTTTTGATTCAGTAGTAAATATGATATATTACGTAGAAATAGTATATTAAATATTAACCCGTTAATATCGATAACATAAAAATCTGACCTTAGCAAAAGAAAAATGGACATTTGAAAATTTTAGATGTGTACTTTTGATTCAGTAGAAATTATGATATATGTAGAATAGTATATAACATATAAGCCTATAATCTCGACAACATAAAAATCCGACCTTAGCTATGCCAAATGGACTACTGAGCATTTCAATCAAATATAGGAAAGTTAGATTAAAAAGAAAAATATGTAGATGTTTATGACATAAGACGTGATCGCAAACATAAAAACCTAACTCATCTCAAAACATGAAACCGATCTCAACTATAGCAAATATATTTTTAGGCGGAGGAATATTATGACGCTTTTTAATTTTGAAGTTTTATTTTTCTCTTTAATTTATATTTTTTGTTAATTATTTGAGTATATATTATGTTAATAATTAATTATGTCACCAAAATAAACAAATAATACTTCTAGGGTTATTTCATGAACTTAGCTTTAGATGCTTTCTTCTTTCTTACCTTCCTGGTGTTATTAGGCTCCGCCTATGCCAGAGTAAGCCTTCCTAGTTTTTTCTACTTTGCTCAATGTATAATGTCATCAGAGATCAGATTAACACCCTTATGGCATCTGCCTAGCGAATCTTTGGGTAATCCAGATATTTATATAGCAAAACACATACTAATACATGCTTATTAAATTAAAATTAGTGCAAAATTTGACCTTACCAATAAACAATGGAGTTGTGATAATTTCATATACTTATTTAGATTAAGAATTATATCAAATAATAAAACACAAAATATTTAGATACCAAATAAAAAGGTACAAAGAAAAATTTAGGTACCAAAGAATAAAATACTACAAAAACTATTTCTTTACCAAATAATAATATACCTGCAACATAAAATATTTAGATACCAAATAATAAAATACAACAAAAATATTAAGATACCAAAAAACAAATTGATATTTTTGATAATAAGCTGCTAAACACAAAATAACAGATATTAAAATATTTACAGTTTGGAAAATAGTTTTAATATTTTTGTTTGTTAATGATAAATTCAAAAACATAAAAATACTAAAGACAAAAGTATTAAGAAGTTATATCATATATAATAAAATTATCATACCTACTTACCAAAGAAAATAATGTGATATTCTTTTGTTATGCATTCATACCAACTTAAAATATGCACGCCTGGCAATAAGCACGACCCTTTTTCATACGAATTTAACATCACTTTCGGGCAAGTGCGTTTTCCTATTGACTATAACTATTTACTTTCTAATACGCAAATATAAGCTTTATGTTGCATTCATAACCTAAGGCAATTTTACGTATTATCTTCCTAGGCTCTAAGCCTATTGTTATTTGTTACGATTCAATCATATCTAGTCAGTCAGGCTCAATCTTTAAATAAAATATCATAACAATCCTACATAATATCCAAATCTTTATTAATAATCTTTCAAAAATGAATGTATCAAAAATACTAATGACATGCATTTATTCAATATGAATTGTTGTCTGTGGGATTAAATTTCTTTAAGTAAAAGCTTCGGCGCAGTCAATTTCGTAGGTAGATAACGGGTATACTTATGACCAATACTAACTGACATAGCTCGCATTCGTGTGTTCAATATTGATATGTGGTATTGTGCCTACCATTTTACATGCATAATCTAGATATTGAAACGAAAGTGCACCTCCAGCGCTCCTACTGCTTACAATAAAAATACACCCCTACATAAAGACTATGTCGATGCCAGCTAAATAAATATTCCAATGGCTTGTCTCACCTTAATACCTAGGTATCTAATTATTAATCATTTCGATTATAAACCTCGTATATCAGTCACTCTGTTGGCTATCTGATACATATATGGTTGTACTTGTTTAATATTACTTATATAATTTAGTCGTATGTCTAATCTTAACGTGTAAATTAACTAGATTGTTCCTATCAGCATGAAATATACCGATTAAGGTCAGAAAACCGGTTTTGTGTTCAGAATAAAATAATTTATTTTACGACTGGTTTAAATACAGTCCACCTCTTACTTATTAAAATATGAGTGGGCAAAAGTTTAATTCAGGACAAATAGAGATAAAGCAAGTGGCATACACCTGCCATGCGCATGCCAAAACACTACTTATTTATAATATTCGGTTAACATTATATTATAGTATTGCACCTGACATAAAGCATAATCAATATCAACGCTAACATATTTTATAAATTTAGGTTACAAAGTATATGAATATAAAATTGAGGTTAGTGAGTTTACTGAAGTTACTAAAGTTTTGTTTAAGTGTACTATGCCTTACCACTAACTCATATAGCATTGTCAGTAGATGTGTGAGTATGACACAGCGCTTTCAGAATTCAAAGTGTACTCTGAACTGGCAGCTTTAAGAGCTGGTGGTAAGGCTTCCATCTTATTTTAACACTATAGTAGGTTAATTACGTTTATAATTTAAAAATATATAGCAGCATCCAGAAGCAGAGCATCAATGTTCATACAAATGGTTTAATTACGGTGCCGCATTTACTGTTCTTATCTATTTTTGTGGCACTGATTACCTTACTAACGTTGAATGCTATTTCCAACCGGTCTCTTTCATTGTTCGATGTTCTAATATAAATATCGAAACTCCAGTATCTAGCAAATATGCCTCTGTTGCTAGGAGATAAGTTCTTTTTGTGACTATTTATAAATAATATAAGTAGGTACCTAATCTATCTTCTATTTAGACCTAGTACTGATTTTAATAATGTCATTCCTTGTTTAGGATCTCTTAAATGTATTAGATATTATGAATTCGAATAAAAGTCTCTCCTCGTATCTCCAAATCTAATGTGACTTCAGTAAAAGCCAATAAGATTTATCTAAAACTTCCGTGGTTGCTATAGCACATCTCTAATTCTCAATTTTTTTTTTTGGTTTTGTATTTGAACAGCAATGCCCTGCAGTTTATACAAAATCACAATGTAAGTGCTTAACTGCATAACGTGTAATAGAAAGGCGTAACGGAATAGGGCGGTTACTTCAACAATTTTGTAATCGAAATAAAACAAACACTCTGAAGTCTCTAGTTTAGTTCTTACAATAATAAAACTGTCTTTCGGTGGCCATACCCACCGAAAGACAGTTTTATAAGGAAATATAACTTATTGAACGTATTGGCTACTGTATTATCTTGAGCGAAAAAGGATTTGGGAGTTGGAATGTCATTCGATGCACTTACGATCATTATTTCAGTTGTGGAAATAGTAATAATTATTTTAAACAATAGATCATCTTTGATAGCGAATGAGATAGAGAATCTTTGATAAAAAAGATATCAGAAATCATATTATTATGTCAAAAAATGTTAGGATTAAATTTGATAGGTACTCTAAATGTTTAATTTAAGTATATATGTATCTATGAATTGAAATGGACACGTGCTGGCTGATACCACCTTCCTCTTAGGTTTACAGGAGGTCACCTGACCTCCTCGGTCTATTTATGTGTGTGAATGCTATAGAGAAGACGGGATAGGTATCTTGATTGTAACTTTCGAGTTAGTTTCGATTAAATGTTGAAGATAATTCACAATTGGCATGAACAATGTATAAGGGGAGGATATAATTCATAATTTCAAGTATATAGGTACCTACCTACTAACAATAATCAAATCGAATATTTTTATTTTAAGTATGTTCGTACCTACTATGGTTTATGTATGCACCTACAGTTACAAGCGTAACTTTTTATGTATTTATAATTTATTAATTTACTATCCCACCGCAGAGAACCGGGTTTTAATTTGTTATATAGAAACGACAAATACTCATTTTATTAGCAATTAATGTTGTGTTACATATATAATTTTAAGCTATTAGAGATTATTTTATAATTAGTTTAGTGCATAAGCACTGAGCTGTAGGTCAATAAATATTAATTAAAATCGTTATAAACGAAATTGTAGATTATAATTATTTCGAAGCTAAAGTACTTATTAGTTTTATTAGAAATATCTTAATTCCAATTTTTCTTGATATTCTCATCGAAGCTTACATATTATAAAACATTATATAGTTTGAATTGAAAAGGGATATATCAATATGTTGAGATAAAGCAGTTACGTTTGCAGTGCAGCAAGTTTTAGAGAGGTCTCGAATCGACTCGGCCCTAACAATGAATCCATTTTATCAAAAGCGCAATTGGTCGTGACTTAATGTCATATTGTAATTCACAAAACCGTGGTCACACACCCAACTCAGAAACATAAGACTACAGAATAATAAGAAAGTCATTAATAAAAATAAATGACAACACATTAACAATATTTAAAAAGAAAAAGATACAGCCAATTTTGAAGCCAAAGCCACTTGTGAATCATAAATTTGACAGTTGGCAACGTTACATACACCTTATGTTTAAAACGTAAATAAAAATAAATTGTGGAAGTTATCAAAACAAATTTAATCGATCAGTGTTACACAACTTACAATAAAATACATATAGCGTTATCCAGTGATATCTAGTGATATAAACTTAAATAAACTGAAAATTAAAATATCTAATTAAAACAGTGACATAAAACTACCCTATAGTATAAAATAATAAATTTATTAAAATAAAACAAGTATTTACTAAAAATTAAAGTACATTATAGTGTGAATTAGTGCGCAGTGACAATAACGTTCAATAAATCTTTCAGTGCGAACATTATAGTGCTGTAAACAAAGCCTCTTTTTTAAATACGCATAGTAGCGCCATCTGTTGGTCGACGAAAGAACTATCCGCATCATACATAGCAGGTAGGGGACATGGCTGGCAAGTGTGTTGTTTGTGGCAAGTTTGTCTCTAATAAAGCGGCCGCTACTTGTTGTAAATGCACAAATAGATTTCACCTCATTTGTGTGCATCTGCCAGAAACTGCCAAGGTGAGCAGTGACTGGCAATGTCTGAGTTGTAAGAATAAAACATCCAGGGACACTACCCGGCCCACTCCTATCCAGGGCTTATGCGATAGTAGGGATAATACTCCTACCAGCCAATACGACTCCTCTCAGCCCACAGATGGCTCAGGGTGTGATAAAGAGCTGAGTATACAGAAGCCGGCCAACAACTCGTCGCCTCAGGTTGACTTCGGCAACGAAATGCAACTGCTGAGGATGGAAATAAGGGCAATGCGGGAAGACCTTAAAGCAGAGCTCAGGGAATTCCGTCTCGAGATGGCTGACCTTCGTACATCAGTAGCAGCCTGTAAAAAGAAGGTTGATAATTTAGAGAACCGCTTGGAACACATTGAGAATCAACAGGCTGCGACCCCCTCAACACACCAATTGGACCAAACAATTAGCCAATTGAAAACCGAGCTCAATGAAAGGGAGCAAGACCTGCTGCTATCAGATATGGAGATTTCAAATCTGCCCGAATGTGCTGGCGAAAATGTTATACATACGGTCGAGATGGTAGCCAAGAAGTTAGGTGTACCACTAGAAGAGAAGGATATAGTATATGCAGAACGGGTGGGGCCCCGGGTGGAGCGGTCGGGGGGGGCGGCTGAGGGAGCAGCGGGCACGAGATGCCGGCGCGTCGTGGTGAGGCTAGCGCGGCGTGGACTGCGCGACGAGTTGCTGAGGAGCGCGAGGGCAAGACGAGGCGTCACATCCGCTGACCTTGACCTGGATGGCCCCCCAAGACGCTTCTACCTCAACGAGAGGCTGACTCGAACAAACAAGCAGCTGTTCTTTCTCGCTCGACAATCTGCTACACACCTTGGTTGGAGGTTTGTATGGACCAAACATGGCAGAATTTATGTCAAAGAAGCTGATGGAAGACGTGCTTATTCCATCCGCACAGAGCCCGATGTCAAACGAGTATTTGGTTGTGAGACTGTCAAGACAGCTAAAGTATAGTGCGGTAACATCTATACACACCATGTTTTTCTCCATAAGATTGACCTATAACTTTATTTCTCTGTATGCATGCAACTTCATTATAAAAATAAGAGTATTTTATTGCTACAAATATGGTAAGTTACATAGAAGTTACAAATTATTTAGCTATGTAAATATTCACTTACCAAATATAATATATCTCAAGTGTACAACTATATCAAGATTATATACAAAAATCATTATAATTTACAACACCTATAACACAATTATTTACAATGAATACAACACAAATATTTACAATACATACATGGTAAGCATTTGCAATAATATAATCATTCCCCACCCAAAGTATGTTTATTTGGAATGCTATGCATTGGCACAGGGTACACATGAACTTGGTGTGGTGTGTGACTGTTTAAACTATACATTATTTGGCCCAACTAGGATCAGATATGTCATGGGATGTGCTGAGGGAACCTTTAATCTAAAATATGAACAATGTACCATAAATAGTCTGAATATCAATTTACATAATACAGTAACTAGAGTGTTTGATAAGATACTAAAAATATTTTATATAACTAATGCCTGCATACTGCATACAAAGTACAAACATATAATATGAATACTATATTTATTTACTATATAATTACTACATTGATACATATTACATATTACATTGATACATACTATATTGAAAAATACAATTAATCATAATGAATAATAACAAATATTTGAAATTTGGACTTTTTAATGCAGGGTCATTAGGTACTAAGCATGATGAATTTTTAATAGCCATGAACCTCCACTCAGTTCATCTTATGGCAATAAATGAGACGTGGTTGAAGCCAGGTGAACAGGGAAGAGCTCCTTCGGTACCAGGCTATAAGCTAAGGCATATTCCAAGACCTAAGTCAATAAGGGGTGGTAAAGGGGGAGGAGTGGGTTTCTATATCAGGACAGAAGTAAATGCAAGGAACATAAGTCACCCCATACATCCAGACATAGAGGAATTTTGGCTATCATTGACCATTATGGGTAAAAGGATCATAGTTGGAACGGCATACAGACCACCATGGCTATGTGTAGATAGATTTTTGGACGGCTTGAGTGACAGCATTTGTGCATTGGCTCCATATAATCATATTATTATCTTAGGTGATTTTAATATTAATATGCTAAGTGTGTCTAGTACTAACACTAAAAAACTTCACCAATTCTTAAACTATACAAATATGCACCAGGTAGTAAATACCCCAACACATTTTGTAGGGGACAGCAGCACTTTAATAGATTTAATATGCACTGACATAAGTGTTAAAAATGTTTTAGTTACTCATGTTCCCGAACTGGGACAACACTCAATTGTAACCTGTGAGTCACGATTGAAGAAACAGAAGGAGAAACCTAGGTGGGTTTCCTACAGAGCATATGGGGATATTTTGGTGGATTTCTTCTATGCTGATCTTGGGAATATTCCATGGCACATGTTTGAGCTACAGGACGGGGTTAATGATATGGTGGAACAGTTATCCTCATGGGTTGTGTACTTGTTTGATATGCATGCGCCTGAGAAACATAAGCAATTTAAAACAAAGTATACACCATGGATAACTGAAAATGTAAAGTTACTTTTTAGGTTGCGCGACAAAGCTAGGATAACTTTTAAAAATACCAGATTAGAATCCAAAAAGCAGTACTATCTTGACCTAAAACATCAAGCCACCGTGGCTTTGCATAATGAGAAGTCTGCTTATTTTTCTAAAACTATAAACGATAACATAAACAACCAAAAAATCCTTTGGAAAAATTTGAAAAACCATATACTCCCTTCACACAAGGATTTCTGTCTGCCTGACCATTTTGATAACTTGGATAGTATTAATAAAGCCTTTTTAGATGTGCCAAGAGAATGTAAAGTGAGCATGTCTAAACTGACATATTATGAGTTTCATAGACATAACACCCAAAATACTTTTGAACTAAAACCTGTAGATGAAGAAACAATACAAAAAATAATTAACAACATAGGAACAAAAGCACAAGGAATAGACAAAATTAATATACAGATGCTAACACTAACACTACCACATACAGTAGGTGCCATCACTAAAATAATTAACACATCTATATGTACGCAGGAATACCCAAGGCTATGGAAATGCTCTATAGTGAGACCTTTACCCAAAGTTTTTCCTCCAAACACTAACAAGGACCTACGTCCGATTAGTATACTCCCCTGTATGTCTAAGGTGCTGGAAAAGGTAGTATATTTGCAAGTCATGGAATATCTTGAAAAGAATAATATCCTCCCTGATAAACAATCAGGTTTCAGAAAAGGAAGGGGAACTGCTACAGCTTTAGGTGATGTAGTTGGTAACATATTGGAGGCTAGAGACCAGGGGGAGGGAACAGCGTTAGTGCTCCTAGATTATTCACGTGCTTTTGATGCACTGGATACTTCACTGTTATTATCCAAGTTGGCTTATTATGGGTTTTCATCAGATGCAATTAAATGGTTTCATAGCTATCTCTCAAATAGGTCACAGTATGTGGAAATACGTAAAGAAGACGGCACTGTGATGTCATCGACCCCATTAAATGTGACGAGGGGAGTCCCACAGGGGTCAATATTGGGACCATTACTTTTTATTTTATACACAGCAGATATTACCACATCTTTTCAACACTGCAAGTTCCACATGTACGCAGATGACACACAGATGTATTTGTCTTTTAAGCCTAGTGACACTCTCGCAGCAATGGCAAAAATCACTGAAGACCTAGAAAGAGTGGCTAAATGGTCTAGGGAACACTCACTGATATTAAACCCACTCAAGTCAAAATTAATGATACTGGGAAGTAAGAGGCAACTTCAGTCAATTTTGGAATATGCTCCTACAATTACTTTAAATGGTCAAAGAATTGAAAGGGTTGAAGAAGTCACCAATTTGGGGTTGGTGATGGATTCAAGGCTACAGTTTGAGGGACACATAAATAAAATTGTCAGGAATTGCTTCTATAGGTTAAAGGTTCTCTACAACATACGTGACTATCTCAGCACAAACATGAGAAAACAACTTGTAGACAGTCTCATACTATCTAGATTTAACTATTGTGATATAGTTTATGGTCCATGTTTGCTGGCTAGAACTAGGAACTTAATACAAAGAATGCAAAATGCATGTGCTCGCTATTGCTTCAAGATACCAAAGAGAGATCATGTAACACCATACATAAATGAAAACAATATATTGAAAATGGAAGCCAGGAGAAAATTACATCTAGCCAGCTTACTTTTTGGTTTAATGAAGAGCCAAAAACCTACATACCTATATGAGAAGATGGACTGGAGGCGAGATCATTGCTCATATTCCATCAGAACCTCAAACAGTGCATTGTCCATACCAAACCATAAAACTACAGCATTCCGGGGCTCTTTTAGGTACTCAGCAACAAAATGTTGGAATGATTTGCCGCCGCCTATCAGGGACCTGAAAACCAAATACAGTTTCAAATTTAAATATAAAACTTTTTTAATGTTAATTCAAAAACAACAAACACAGTCATCAGTACCTTGAAGGCTATGGCCCCTCTGCCTGGTAGATCATTCCAGTTGTTCCGCTACTTTTCCTTCCTACTTTTTTTTAGAGTAATAAGTATTAGAATAGGTAACTGAAAAGACATATATATAAATGTATGTATGTGTGTGTGTATGTATATATATATATATATATATATATATATATATATATATATATATATATGTATGTATATATATGTATATGTGTACATGTGTGTATATTATTATATTCAATATAATAAAACTTACCATGATGGTTTGCATAGGTTAAGTATATCATGTAGCACTGTTCTGTCCTTTATTTCCCTTTCTTTTTACCATAGTTTGTACTGCTTTGTCTATTTACATCTGTCTCATTTGTTGTAATTTATATTTGTGGACGTCGCCGACGACGTCAAGTAATACGATACTCGTGGTTGGAACTGAAAATCAGTACTGAGGTGGGGGTTATGCCCAACTCAGTGTATGCTGAGTGTCCATCCAGATTTCTTAAACACGAACGTATCTTTCGCTAATAACTTTAAGTATTATTGTAATTATTCATATAATATTAGGATAAATAAGTCTTGAACATAATTTTACATTTGACGGTTGACACGTGTTGAACGCCACGTAGATGACACGTTGCCTGCCACGTCTGAGGCACAGATTATTAATATGTACTGATGTTTGAATCTTGGCATTTGTGGCGCGCGTGACAGCCGTCACTTGTATTAATTAATTAAATCTTCTGAAATAATATATAGGTACATATTTCCTGAACATTGTTTGAAGGCTTTCGTGTTTTTTAGAAATAAAAATATATTTTCTTTCTTTTTCTTTCTTTCAAATACAATCATAATTGTAAAAATAATAGAATTCTTTACACAAAATCTTTATTTTCTCGAACACCGAAGTCGATTATTACGAAGCAATTTGATTGATAACTATTCTTGACTAAGTGTACCTATATTAGGCCATATTAAAGGGATAATTTTACATAAGCGAACAGTCCTTATTATCAAAAAAAGGGAAAATAAGATGCTTTAATAAGTGTAGAAGTACCTACCGTGGGAAAAAGGATGTAAAGTGAAGATAATGTACTATTGTATATATTATGTATAATTTGGTTTTAGTTAGTAGTATAAATGTATTGTAACTGTCTAAAGATTTCAGCTGAATGTATCTACTTATTGTCAGTCGTTGGTGTTATTGGTGTTAAGGAACAACACTAACGATTTTCAGATCAGAAAACTTTAAGATTCAGTGATTTGCACTCATGATAGACAATTTGCTTATAGATAACATACAGGCGATATTTGACTATTACATCAGAAATGATTGCAATTCTTACATAAAAATAAGTAATTAAACACATTTTTTTCGCACAAATTCAAAATGAGATTAGAGCAACGTACCATTATTTTCATAGTTCAGAAGATAGCCTTATCGCACGAACTTTAAACGAAATTGCACGAATCAAATTTAAAAATATGACGATTTGGTATTTTACCTACTTACAAACCAAAAGTAGGTATTATACAGCGCAAAACTATTGCTAAATAGAATTTAATTGAATACCAGAAACGAACAAGCAAAATATTGAACAATAAGGTACCTTAACATTCAGAACAAATTTTGCCTATTTTGTTCCTGACATCAGTTGTGTTTACTGACGATATGAAATTGTTAAAATGTTAAACTCTAAATGTAATCAAAAATTTTCTTATATACCACCTTTATAAATTCTTATCAAATATTAACAAAAACGATTTCATGAATATAAGACGTACTTGCATTATCTATTTGTTTTTAGTTGATATTTGGTAAGAATCATCGTAAGAAAATATTTGAACATCCTTTATGTGTCCGTGAAATTGAAATAAAGAGAACTTGTATATCATACCTACATACATGGCTTAGAAGCGATTCTTCTATGATCAGGTTTATTAGTTTTATTAACCACCTTGAACAATCATCGACCCTTATTGTCTTACTGTTGATTGTTTTCCAATTCTATTCGTAAAACCTTATATAAGTAAGCTTTTAGATTTAATTATTATATTAATTGTTATGCGAATTGTGTTCAGTTTGTTACTTTAGCTTTATACAACATTATTTGATTAAATGAATGTCATAAAAATAAATGTGTTTTTTTCATGTACCTATTACCCCTTAGCATACTTATAAATAAGTTATGTAGAGAAGGTACTTTATCTGGCAAAGTCTTTTATTTTAAATACGACATAAAACGTAGGTACATATTATTATTTTCTTTAATCTACTAAGACAGTTTAATGATTCACAAATGCTTCGATTTCATCAGGGCTATTTATTAGCACCGGTCATATTCATAAAAACTTACAAGAAGCATATAACGCCGTTTAAAGATGAATTCTAAAAAATATAATTTATACACGCATACTGATTACAGGTTCCTTAAAACTTCAGCAAAATCGCCACTTTTTGTCTTCATTATGTGGCCGACTAATTCATAAAATGGTTGTAGTTCATGACATGCTACTTTTTAGCTAGTTTGCTTGTTACCGGTGGCTGTGGTCGGTGGCTCGTTTGCGCTCAACCTAAGTGAATTAGGACCACATTAAGATGCATTTACCTACTCTAACTCGGTTTGAAAACAATCTACACTGATAGACAAATTTAGAAATGAGTATTAACAATATGGATATTTAAGACCACTAAGTTTATGCATTTAGATTTTGCTTATTAACCAATAATTGCAAAAAACATCGGAATCATATATTAATCACATATCAACGAAATTGTCGGAAAACATAGGTGTGGCGACTCCACACAGATAAAGATTAATGACGAACAAAAGATGGCGCTGTATACACTACGTGCTTCGCCATACAAACCTGAATGACGCAAGTTATGTTTACACAGCGGATTAGTATATTATTATATTCAAGTTCCTGACGACAACAGTCGGGCTGTAGCTCACCAGATTGGAACACCTAGCCTGGACGGATGATCCTCCCCTTGTGTTGGAGAGATATCACACATCCACACATATGACAAATATTAACCAAAAAATATTTTTATATTGGAAACGGACATTTTTGTACTAAACACTTAATTTAGTTTTTTTTAAATGCTTCTTATCTGGCCACAGTTTGCCAATTACGTCCATGTCTTGCGAGTCTCGTATTTCCCGTCTGCCCATAACTATTAAAACTCAGTGAATCACTAATTTCGATACTAATGTTTGTCGGCCTCGATGGCGTAGTGGTTAGTGTAACCGACTGCCACGCCCGAGGTCGCGGGTTTGATTCCCGCACAAGTCAAACATTTGTGTGCATTAACTTGGATGTTTGTCTTGGTCTGGGTGTTTCTATGTATAATATGTATGTATTTACAAAAAGAAAGTATATATGTATGTTTATCCATTGTCAAGAACCCATAGTACAAGGTCTGCTTAGTTTGGGCTAGATGGTGTTGTGTATATGAGTTAGAATATTATTATATTATTATTATTAATAATTGATGCTTACAGCGCGCCAAGTTTCAATTAAAATAACAGCCCCAGCAACATGAGTGGTTTTTAGATCTGGCTAATCAGTATTTTAGTAATAATTCACGCTATAAACAAGGTAGTCAAGGCAAAAACATCAACAAAACTTAGGTAAGTACAATTAAAATCAAATTCACAATTGGCTAAAATGCAGTTTAAAAATAAGAACACATTATTACGCAATAAATACAAAAAAGATCTAAGAAACTAGGCAGTACGCACGATGATAACAACAGGAAACATCAAACCGTTTTTTACGTTCCTCTTAATTTGTCCATCAGTGTAGTTGAGCTATCTCGTCTAGTACGTAGTACGTGTTAATCACAGTATTAAGTATTAACTCAACAATACAATTCATATTCGAACTAAAAATGAACATGAACTTGATGTTAAAGAGCACTTGAATCAGAAGATGGTTGTAGAACTTTGTGTTGGGCGAATCCGTGGAGGAACGTGGTCTGATGTCCCTCCAACACAAAGGGAGCTGGTTCAAGTCGGTTGCTGGATCACGTCGAGATCATAAGTTATAGTAGGGATGATGTTAAAGGGCACTTGAATCAGAAGATGTTTGTAAAACTTTGTATTAGGTGAATCCGTGGAGGAACGTGGTCTGATGTCCCTCCAATACAAAGGGAGCTGGTTCACGTCGGTTGCCCGATCACGTCGAGTTGACCACTGTGGAGGAACGTGGTGTTATATCCTTTGGATCAGGCTGGGTGATTGTACCTCGGTGCGGCTCCTGATAAGGCCAAATATGCTGGTTGGCTGGCTGCGACTTCATTTCAGCACATCAGGAAAAGTGCTATGACAGAGAAAATTCGATTGTGGAGGTATTAGCAAGCACGTCAACTGCGTGCAATGATCTACTTATCGCAGATATAGCTAAACTGAGTTAAAGGATCGACGAGATGCACAGAGGAAGATCACGATGGAGACAGCAGCATAGGTCAAGATCGCGATTTCAATCAGGCAATAGGCGATATCACAATTCTTCACAGCGGCCTAATCCGAACTCACAAACGATTGTGGTAAAAACAGACAGCTGGAAGAAAGAAAAGTCAGGATCGCTGTGATAAGACAAGGAAAACTAGGACCGATGCAGTCAAGAGCGGATAGATGCATCGACACATCGAACCACGCCTATGTGTGACGGACGGACGGACGTGTGCGAACGTATGTACGTAGGTACGTGCGTAAGTCATAGTTTTCTCTAAGTTTGTATGTATATTATAACAGAAAATAGGTCTGCAATTGAGAAATTTGGTACGAAAGCTTTAGAATTAAATCTAAGATTAAGAAGGCTATTAAGATATGGGCATTTATTATAGCAAATATAACAACCAATTATCGGAGCCGATTTATTACAATTTATTACTAATAAATCATTAGTAGACTAAAAAGCTCGTAAATTAATAGATAAGCGAACAAATGTATTAACAGAAGGTAGCATAGTGAAATGCACGACAATTTCAGTCAGCACTGTAGACATTAATCACTTATTTCATCACTTAGGTATTGTTCCAGTGCGCCGATATTACTAAACCTATGCCATATAAGGATGATGATTCTAACAAAAATAATAGTTGTCAGATATTTCACCACATCGAAACTAGGTACTGGACTACCCCTACATGCGCGAGCTAGACCTCTTTCTCCTAATAGGTATCACCGCATAAAGGAAGCGATAGTGCACCGCCATCTATTACAATATAACTAAACTACTTGACAGTTCTTGTTGTAGCGTGTTATTGTTCTTGTAAATATATTATATAAATGTATGTACAAAATAAACATTGTTATTTTTCATAATCAGAACAAACTGCACGATTTATATATGTATAGTACATAGCGAGCGACAGCTCAGCTGACGGCGACGTCACACGATCTTGCGCGACCGTGGGACGAGCTATTTTGCCTGCGACACCGGGTCGCGCTTGGTCAGTGAGAATTTGCCTTCCGTCTTGAAACGTTTGTCCGTCGCTCGCGCATAGACTCAATCGATCTCTGTTTATATATGTTATCGAATTCTTATTTTCTGTATCTTTCGCCTTCTTTCTTCTACTAGTGTATGTGCTAAACTAAAGCGAACTCTTGTACCTTTTCTATGCTTATGGCTGTCCGTGTGTATGTAAATAAGCTCTCACTACATTACGCCAAACTGAGTGTTATTTGCACCTCAAACGCTTGCTATCTGCTAACGCTATACGCTATAATTGGTGACCCGAACTGGACACGAAGGAAGATCGTTCTAGAAGCTTCGCGATGGAGCAATCTATACAAGATGGCGCGCAACATTTTGGCGAGTCATGCCGTGTCGGTGTACGTGCGCCACCCTTCTATCCCGAGAAACCGGCATTGTGGTTCGCTTAGCTGGAAGGATAGTTCGTGTTGGCGAATATCACGAGCAATACCACAAAATACTTCCATACAATCGCGCAGTCGGGACCACAATACGCCGTCGAGGTTGAAGACGTCATCACTTCCCCACCGTCGAGCAGCAGGTACAACAAGCTCAAGAAAGAGCTGATAAAACGCTTGTCAACTTCCCGAGAGCGTAAGGTGAAGCAGCTGCTCGACCACGAGCAACTTGGGGACAGGAAGCCGTCGCAATTCGTTCGTCATCTTCAAAACCTGGCGGATCCCGGCGTTCCGAAGGATTTCCTGCAGACCACCTGGACGAGCCGTCTACCACAAAGGACGCAGACTATCATCGCGTCCCAGCCTAAGGCCTCGCTGGCGGAACTGGCAGAGCTTCCAGACCGCGTGCACGACGTCGTCAGCCCCAACCCGCAGGTAGCGTCGGCATCCGGTACACCTACCCCCAACATCGTGGCAGCGATGGAACGGCAGATCGCAGCGCTTCCCGAACAGGTAAAGGCGTTGTCGTCGAAGGTGAGGCGGTCTCGAAGCCACGATCGTTCAGCTAGTCGCAGCCGCGAACGTCGACGGATCAGCAGGACACGTTTGCCAGCCAACTGGCGCAAGTACTTATGTTGGTACCACAGCATATTCGGCGACAGGGCGAAGCATTGCAAAAAGCCGTGCAACTACGCGGGAAACGAGCCGGGCGATCGATAATGGCGACGAACGATTGCCGAGGCGCCGGTTGCCCGTTTGTCACGACTTGAATTCCAAGGTGCAGTTTTTAGTGGACGCAGGTAGTGATTTGTGTGTATTTCCAGTGAGCAAAATTAAAAATAACCTGCTAACGGCACAAATATAAAAACTTACTGAGTTATTGCCATGTAGTCGTATGTTTACTAAATATACTACCCCTTTTTATTATACTTCTATCAACTGTAATAATTAGATTATTACAGTTATCTCAATAAATAAAACAAAATATATACATATATGTCGCAGCTAACTAGCTTAATCAGCCGTTTAATTGGTGGCCTAGCCTTTTCATTTAACTCCGCCGATTTTTCAACGACCGATTTTTAAGTGACAAGTTTGGTTCAATTTCGTTAAATAACATGGCCATATCACTTATGTCGCTGATTAAACGGCGCAGTTCAACAAAAAGGCTAGCTTTTAATAAAATAGCTCATTACGCTAGTTGGTTGTGATATAATTATACATGTCACCGGAAAATTGCAGACTCCGTAAGATTGTAATAAATCTTTATTTCATTATAATTCCTCAATATATTATGAAAAAAATCGTTTTGTACAACAATTGTTTTGTACAAATTACAATAAATCCCATACAAATTCAATAGTTTCCAATATAATTAGCCGTGTCCTAATAAGAAAAATAGTTTACAATTTCACGCGATATAATATTGTCTGCTGTTTACGCGAATGTTATTCATTGAAATTAAACTACTATGTACTGATTTTATCGCGTTGTTTATTTGACACATTTTTACATACTTAACTATACTATTTAACTTAACTAATTTTTAAGCTAATTAAATTATTAAACCTATTAAAACTATTTTATAATCTTACGGCGTTTGCAATTTTCAGGTGACATACATACTTACTGAACAATTGTAGCGATTGCAGCAGAAACAAGGAAAATAAATATATGTTCTGCACAGTATAAATCAACTTTTATTGAACTTTTTGACAAATTATTATCATAATCAACTAATTTAACTGAATAAGCGATTGTAATTTTTCTTGATTTTAGTCTTCGACGTCGGTATCTTGCAGGGTATCCTGCACATTCACCGCATTAGGTATACTTTTGTTCTCGTCGTGGAAAATTCCAGGTATGACTTTCGATGTACACAATTTCCACAAATCTTGGTATTTCTTATTTGAAATAGGCAGGCGGGAATCATATATTTTCTGAAGTTCCACATTTTCACCCGTTATTGGTATATCTTCAATTGGGCTATCAGCTGTCATTGTGTATTTCACAGCTACTTTCTGTGGATCAGATTTTTTAGTATGTAGCTGTACGTACCTGTAAAATAAATAAGAATTATTAATCACTTGTTGCGCCCGTGGTTTTAGCCTGGTCACTTTCCACAAAAAAATTGGAAAGTAACCAGGCATTTTTATTTTCCTAAAAATCTTATTAGGACATTAAATACATAATAATATTAAAATTGCCAAATCGGTTCAGCAATTTTCCCAAATGATAAGCTTTCCGACGAACAGCAGCGTTTAATGTTTATTTATTTAGATTAAGTTACCTAAAAGTCATACACAACTCTAATCATATATAAAAGGATATAGGCATACTTAATATTATTAATATTACCTTCGATGTTTTTTTCTGTCAGGTTCCCTTTGAAATATCGATCTCCGATAACATCCCAACCACAAAAATCCTTGTGTCAAAATTTATACATGGTACGGCTTCGGATTTTTCAAGCTATCATAAATACCGTTTCCCATTGAGAAGGTGCCCAGATAATCGTATTAGTCACGCTTTTTTCTATTATTGAATGTACTGATTCAACTGGCATATATGTAGGTATGCCCAGGCAAGAGATAGTTCATTTGGATGCTGGAAATATTAGTGCATTTTTGCAAGCAAGAATGAATTGCTGCAAGAACATACGAAATATGTTTTACTGAGCCATGATCGTCTACCACCTTAATATATTTGTCAAGGATTGTACAGACTTCGTGGCTCCACATTTTCCTTCAGTCTCTTTCAAGAATAGCAATAGCCTCCCCTAATTTTAGACTCATAAAAAGTAAGGTTATATACAGCCAATTTGCGACTGTAGTATAGTAGCATACTTTGGCCATATGGCGTGTTTAGTACTTTTTGTAAGTCAAATGATACGCAAAGTATGTTATCGTCTTGAATTTTCTGATGTACTTGAAATCGTTCGTACGTTTCCTCTTTGTCTTTTAGATGAGCCAGTTTTCCTTCTCCTCCTTCCTCTAATTCAAAACGCACACATTGGAACACTTTCTTTATGTGGCACGTGAAATTCTACATTAAACTCATAGAAAATATTTTGAAAAAGTTTTCGCCCACCACCGCTCTATTTTCATTTATCATTTTTTATCTTTTTTACATTTGAAAAGATGCGAAACTCTTGTGGAAGATAAAATCTTCGAGTTTTTGCGGCAATAATGAGACGGCAAGTATGGTAAATCTTTTATGTAGCTCTTTACTGTTTCTTTGTTTATTTCAGGTGTTTTGTTTGCAAGAATATTTTTACCTCGTCCATCTTCATTAGCTGAACCATGTATAGCTGTAGAAATAACATTGTGAAGAAATTTCTGCTTAATGTTTAGTGTGCTCAGCATAAATTTCAAACACACTTTTCTCTTTCCCTCACCTATACACCGAAAGTCCTACGACTACTGATATCTTGGCAACGCTTTCTTTTTGTTTCATGCCCTTTAGAGTTGCTTACTAGCCAATCTTTTCGTCGTTCTTTAGTAAGGTTCCAATAATGATAAAATAGCCTGTCTTTTCTCCAAGCTTATGTAATAGCAGTTATTATGACAATTTTCTGGTATACATGTAGAACTCTTTACTTTTTTTTCTTCTATAACTTTTCCAGTTTTAGTTGTGTATTGTTTTACACAGTTCATAAGATTGCTCTTAACTTTTCTCTTGTTAATTTATCGGTCTCCCTATTCCAGCTCTATGTTCTCTTTAGTATCATCTAACACAATTTTTGCTGAAATTTATTTTCTATTTTTATCTTTTTTTGTTTGTATACGTTTTTTGGTAATTTTCTTTTTTTGTCTGTCATATTATTATTTGAACAATCCGTTTCATCCAAATCTGTGGATTCTTGCCAAAAACTTGAACTATATACAAATTCTTCACTGTCAGATAAAAGTAAATATGCTTGTAGACACTATCTCTCTTGCGCTTTACTTTCTGTTGTTCAATAGTGGTGTTTCTTCTGGTTCTATTTCAATACTGACTGTTGTTTCAATTTCTTTCGTAGCTTCTTGCCTAATTTCTTGTATGCAGTATTTCATTTCCTGAAACCGCTTCGCGTCTAATTTTCTTAGCTTATAAGGTTGTATTTTATGTATTTTAGAAGATTTTATTATTAAAGATGTGCTCGCTTGAACATCATCCTTCTGAGTAAGAGATGTATACGCGGTCTCACGAATATCTAAATTGCCTAGCTTTTCATGGTTTTTAGCAGCCCACTCCATTCCTACTAGAGGCCATAACTGTGTGTTACCATCTCATTATAAGAAAAAGTTCTCCCTCATATGCTTTTGTCTATGATTCCGTGGTCACAGACCACTATCCTTCACTTCTTTGTGTCGACAATCGACGTATACGAAATAGCACAATTCATACATTCGCCAAAATTGATTACAAACAACTTGATAAAACAATGTCTCATTTAAATTTCTACCTAATTTTCTCCACAACAAATGCTGATACTGCTACAGACAAACTTGTGGAGTTAGTGCCCACAGCTATTGCAAAACACACCTCGGTCAGAAGAGTATCATCGAGAAAGAAAATACTTAAACCCTGTATCACGACTGGTCTGTTACGCTGCTTCAGAAATAGGGACGCCTTACATAAAATGGCAAAAAAATACTCAGATAATTAAATATTGACATTAACTTTTAAGCGATACAGAAATTTCTATACTGGGATTTTGAAAAAGGCGAAACATATTTATGGTACACAAGAACTAAATAACGCTGCTCATAATCCTAAATTACTCTAAAGCGAGTTACGTATACGACAAAACCTAATAATAACTCTACACAACTATTGCACACCTCATCACCTACACAATCCTGTAATAACGTAAACTCTTTTTCCGTCAATGTCGGTAAAAATCTTGCTAATAACATATTATCCACTTCACTACAAGAAACAGCAGACTCTCATACACTACATACGATCACATCCATCTCATCTTTCGTTTTAGAGCAGTGGTTTCTAACCAGTGGTCCGTGGACCACCAGTGGTCCGCAGGAGTCAAAATATGGTCCGCGATCGTTTTCAAATTTCGCGGGCGATGCATCGCCGTGCGAGAATGGCGAGATCGCGGGTGGCGCGGAGGCGCGAAAGACGCGGGAGCCGCCGGAGGAGGGTAAATGGGCATCTACATTGTCATTGTATGTCGCTCGCAGTCGCTTAAGCCGGTCAGTCGTAAACGTGCGCAAGGAATATGCCTAATTACCTACGTTGTTGTACTCTGTCATTTGTTAAGCTTGACGGTATTAATATTTTATTTAGCTGTACGTGCAGACTTTACAAATAAGTGCATCGGTGCTGGCCGTTGTTCTCAACTTTCTCATCAAATTTTAATTTTACATAAAAATATGTAGGCACACGTTTTACTATGATGAACTCTTTTGTAAAAAGTTAAATTATAATAATATTTTAACTTTCGCGTTGAGAGTGCATAAATTTTATATTTTATTATTATAAATGCATCCACTGACATTGAATGCCAGAATTTGGTAAATGTGCTGAACTATATTATAAGTAACATCTATTGTATACCACATTTAAGCAAATAAATTGAATTGAATATGTATATGGTATTACAAAAGGAACTATAGGCGCAAGTTTACCTACTTACCTACCCAGGTACGCGTTTTATTTTCCGATATTGGTTTCTTCTTATTGGCCGGTACCTAAGGCAAAGCATATTGTTTGTAACGACTTTCAATTTTATATTACATACCTACACTTACGCATTTTCTTGCTTAGCTTGTATTCGATTATTTTCCTATTCTATTTTCAGATCATGGCGCCTAAGAGAAAATATGACAATAGTTATATTAAATTCCGATTTACCTCGATAGAAAGCAAAGGAGAAATAAAACCACAGTGCATAATATGCACAACCGTTCTCGCAAATTAAAACGCCACCTGGAAATCGTCCATCCTAATTTCTCTGAACGACCGCCACAATTATTCGAAGGAAAATTAGAGAACTTAAAAAAAATGAAACTCGGACCTAATGGTACGAGATCTGTGACATTAGAGAAAACATTAGTAGCGTAGTTTGAGATTTCGAAGTTAATAGCGCAATCTAAAAAATCTCACACTGTCGGAGAAACACTAGTGAAATCGTGTTTGATCAAAGCTGTCGAAGAAGTTTTGGGATTAGAGGCAGAAAAGAAAATACAAGAAATACCTCTATCGAACAACACGGTTAAAGCTCGAATTGAACTAATGTCAAATAATATCGAGGAGCAACTTGTTTCAAAAATCAAAAACTCACCATGCTTCGCTTTGCAGTGTGATGAATCGACTGACATTTCTAATTATTATTGTTGTCAGTTACTTGTGTTTGTCCGCCTTTTGACGACGACAACATAATCAAAGAAAAATTACTCATTTCACAAGAACTGGAAACAACATCAAAAGGTATCGATGTCATGAATACAATATCGGAATATTTTCAGAAACAACATTACCTGGGAGAAACTCCTTGGTTTCTGTACGGATGGCGCTCCAGCAATGTTGGGATCACGCTCTGATCTGGCAACGTTGGTAAAACAGGAAAATTTTAAGGCTATAACAACGCATTGTATTATACACCGTCAGGCATTAGCTTCAAAGACTCTTCCTGGATGCCTTAAGAATACAATGCAATTAGCAATAAAAGTAGTAAATGTAATCAAATGTAGCGCCTTTAATACACGCCTTTTTAAAAAACTATGCACTGAAATGGACTCAGATCATGAGGCGCTTCTCTTTCACACAGAAATTCGTTGGCTGTCGAAAGGTAATATGTTGAGCTCAGGGCAGAAGTTGAGATTTTGGAACAGTTTTCTGATCCGTTATCTCATATAAAATTGGCTTATCTTGTTGATATTTTCACACACTTAAATAAATTGAACTTACAGTTGCAGGGTTCCAGAAACAAACAGTTAAAAGACGTAGCAAATATATTTATCTTTGAAGATAAACTTCGCGCATTTATTTGCAAATTTCAGTTATGGTTAGGCAAAATTGGAGAAAACAATTATTCTGCGTTCGCGACATTAAAAGCACTTGTGGAGGACAAAAAGTATGACGCGAGTAGCACGCTTTCATTTACATAGCAGTAAAGTAACGTCACAATATCAACAGTCATTTTCATTTGAAAAGCTTCTTACTCACTTATGTCTTGTAAATTGCAACCTAACTTTTAATAAAAATATGTTAATTATTAGGTAGGACTTTACAGTTGACCAAACTTTCAGTACTAAATTTTAAATGACACATATTCACATGTTCCAGGTAGGCTCTCTTAGTTCTACAAACAAATTGACAGTCTAAACATTTAGCTCGGAATGCGCCGTTCAATATCTGCTGTCTGTAACACGTCAAGTACTTGTGGTGAACACAGGGCGCTTCAGTGCAGACATTGCAGCTGAACCAGCATTGATGCTGCTGCAGTTCTGCTTCCGAATAACTCTTCAAACACGTCAAACATTTACCAACGTCACTATAATGCCACGTTTGCTTATGAGCTTCTAAATCTTCTAATGAATTAAAAGCGACATAACATACTGGACATAAACTGTTCCCGTGAAATTTCTTCAGATGTTTCAATAATTCGCTATTTTTAACTACTTTATGGCAAATCCTGCACATTCTTTTCAATATTCGTCCATGATGTTTCCGTGAGTTCAACTGTGTTTTACTCATATTAATTCTATGATTGGTTATTTCATGAACCCTCCATGCTTTGCGTGAGGGTAGAAATAGATTACACGTTAAACACTGATAGCTTTGTTTCAATCTACGACGATCCCTTTTTACTTTTATCTTCGTAGGTTTTGTATATAAATTATTCTGGAATTGATCGAAGTTCTCATAATTTTCCATAGAAATAAGAACATTAGAAACGTCATCATGTTCCTGGGGTAAATCTTCCACTACATTATTTTGTATGTAACATGTTTTCTTATATAAATCATTTAGATGATATTTCAACATTTTCGATCTCGCTCTTGCCTGTTGTGTGAACATGTATGACTGAATTAGATTCGCCGTACAACTGCTACATATTTGTGAATTAGATAGGAGATCTTCAGTCTGAAAAAAAAGAAAGAGTCAAACTGTTATTTAAAAAGTACAAATCATAAAATGGCGTCCGGGCATCAAGAAGTGCCTCTATTCAACTAAAAGAGCAACTAAATAACCTTGAATTTCAAAACATTTTTAATTAGTGATCTGTTGCTAACAGGGTGTACCTGTGATCTTTATCCATGTTGTGGCAAAGTAGCGACTCGTGTAGAATCTAGTGCTATAAGGGTGAGAAATTTTCAAGATTTTATGAATTTCAGCAATATGATCGGTATCAGTTTAAATAATTATAGAGGTAAAGTTTCACGCACAGAATGCTTAATATATGACAAAAAAATCATCCTGCGCTGTCGTCGTAAACTCGATATTCGAATATTCTATTATGATTCGTATAACAAATTGTGACAATTGACCAACAATCGAAAGCGGTATCGTACAACTTTTATATCATTCGTTTCATCCGTAGTATTTGCACATCATTAGCTGCAAGACTCAAGGACAAGGCTGTGCCACTGATTTGATCTTCACTTACCTCTTGAAACACAACATCTATGATATCAGCTAAAGTTCTGCTGAGGCTCGTTCCACTCACAACGATCTCGAAGTGATCACTGACCGTGTCTACGAGCTCATCGGTACTCAAACATATCCCACAGAACTGAGTGCTGTGTAGAATATGCGTTAGTTTTTGCTTCCAGTAGCCCCTATTGTTGTTTTCTTCAGGTGTTGCTGTAATAAAATATCAATATATTTGGTAAATACTGCCAGAGAATGAAAATTGAGTTGAAAATTTTCGTTGCCTAATGTGCATAGACAAGGATTACTAAAACTATATGCCATCTATGATACACTCTTACAAGTTTATAGAGTATTAACGTTGTAACCGCCGAAGTCTGATTTATACCACAAATATTTTCGTGTCCATTCAGCCTGTGTCGTATTTATCATAGATTAGAATAATTATACTGTTATAGATAGGCTCGCTAGAGGTCTGTATATGTGGCAGCACATATACAGACCTCTAGCGAGCCTCGAGTTAAGTTAGAGCCAAGTGGCTGTATCATGAACTAAACTGAAATTTTCAAATTAATCGTAGCAACATATGTACATACATACGCATAATGACATCTGCATTATACCTAGATTTTTTATAGTAATTTTATTGTAATTTATATGCTGCCTATATTTGTATGCATACAAATATAGGCAGCATATTAATCAAGTTACAAAATAGGATTATATGGATAAGAAACATAAAAAATTAAACAAATAATAATATGTGTATATTTTTTATTTGTGAGTCATATAACAATTATGCGCTGCGACTTTAACATCATCATCACAGTCCCAAAAAGTGGTCTTACCAGTGAGGACTTGGTTCACGTCTTTACACCCGTTATTAATAAAAAAACATAATCGATTTTCGCACTTTCATTTTAGTTAATTGCAACTTGTGCACCGCAAATGTTAAAATTTAAAATTTCTTTCACTATATTATCCACGTTGAAAAAAAATGCGACGAATGCGAGTTGGGTAACAAAGCCAAGATCCTGAGATACACTCTTTAATTTTAATATAATAATGAAAATCCTGCATATTACCAGATTCTAAAAATTTTTTGCAGGTATTACAATCTGTACTTATAAATGTTTTTTTGCAATCGAGATATCAGCCAACCACTACAATAAGCAACTGCTGCACATTTTTCTTTAATTGCGGGTATTAAATTAAAGCTACGTCAAATTCGCCTATGCACAAGTGCTTCTTATTTAAACTTATATTGCCCGTATTGATTTGCTGCGACATCTTATTAGTTAGTAAATATTTAAAAGACTGTAACTAACCTAAATCGTCTGCTGCACAATTGGCCCCAACTGATTGGTAAGATGTTATGTTCGATATTAACAAAGATTTATAAGAACTTATAAATGCATTGCATTTGCACTTGGCATGATATTGTGAAGGCCGTGTACCTAATTGCTCCAAAAAAGTTTTCTAAGCGGTCCTGATTTACGTGGTGACAATCCTTTGTGAGAGCTATAAAGGCTTCAATAGTTTGTACCCAACTCGTGATTGATGAAACGGTACCTCTGGCTACTTTTTGTAATGAATTTAATAGATTTGATCACCGGTAAACTCTTATACCATAAGCGCCGATGTGGCGAACGAGGTCCTATAAATTGTACCCCCAGCCGGCTTGTGGTAATTTCCATTCACGGAAACAAATAACTGATCAAAAAATAGTAACAGATCAGCTGTGTCCGCACTGCTACTTGGGAGTTGACCAATCTCTGAAAAAGAAAGTAATTATTGCTATTGATAATGAGTTTTTTTTTAATTATTACTTTGATTTGTAAGGTCCATACTACCGGACAGGTTGATTTGCATATCAATCATTTGACTGAAGTTGTAGGAACGTCATTGTTATTATCATAAGATCAATACTGTTCCAACTTTTAAGCAAATAAAGGAATCTGAATCTGATTAATACAGGTTATAAAGACGGTGCCTTAACAAACGTCGTAATACAAACCTGCCATGTATCCCATTGTGCGAAAGGAAAGGCCTGTGGATGTTGTGCGTCCTTTTCAAAAGGAAAAGGCTACCGGCTGCTTAAATTTTCGGAAATTCCTCGTATTATAAAGACACATAGGTACATGGTCACTGAAATCTTTCGATGTTGTTCTCCATTGTCCGTGAACCCATGTATGATGTCCTTCGCCTTATCAAAATACAAATTGGGCGATATCGCCATTTCATCAAATATGACCCAACAATATTTGTGGCGGATAAGCAGGTTATCTACTCTTTTTTTTTTCAGATGTTCAAATTATATCTCTGTAATACCTGGGCATAGGTCAATATTATTGAGAAGTTTGTCTAAAGTTTTTCCTTTAGGCAAAACACACATTTGACCCAGTAAACGGTATGCTTTAGGGCTTGGTTTATACAAAACAAACAAAAAAAGAAAGGGAGAAAAAGAAAAAAAACTTGCTAATCTGCATCCTTAAGAATGTCCGAACAGCTGGTAACAATTCTTTCTTTTAATAAATTGTAGCCGGAGAAGCTCAAAAACTTCTCTACCATATCCGTTTGCACCTTCAGCTATCGTCTCACGTTCTGAGATTTACGTAATTTCAATTTAGTTATGATGGTTTATGCGTTGAATATGTATTTTTGTTTACCTTTATTTAAGGAAATGCTTTGAACAGCACTTGTTGAAGGACACTCAGCGACAGGTAATTCAGCAGTCTGTTTCTCAAGATGCTTGAAGCCACGTCTTTGCTCATCTGAAATGTATAGAAAACTTATTTTAATTTGTGCTTAGACATAGTTTTAATATATTTTTGATATCAGGAATACTGATATCAAAAAGCCACAGACAATCTTTTTTTATAATTGAACTGACCATATCTTACACTAGCTGACCCGCGCAACTTCGTCTGCTTCATATAAGGTAAGAGAATTTTCCCCGATTTTGTAACATTTTTCATTGCTGCTCCGCTTCTATTGGTCGTAGCGTGATGTTATATAGCCTATAGCCTTCCTCGATAAATTGGCTATCCAACACAAACATATTTTTTTAATTCGAACCAGTAGTTCCTGAGATTAGCGCGTTCAACCAAACAAACAAACAAACTCTTCAGCTTTATAATATTAGTATAGGTAAATTAGCCCAGGGGCTTTATTACAAACTCTTATGTCACTTGGGGTCAGCTTTTCTAGTCTAACCTTTGTCTAAACTCTAAACTTTTGACAACTGCTAAGTATCCAACCCTAATTTTTAGTATAGTGCAAACCTCTTAGGGGTCATTGTACTCATTATTATGAACTACTTTTATTCGGGGACTTTGTAAAATTACAATAAATAGAATCAGCTGTTCCATACAAATTGAACTTTGACCGAGACAAAATGTAAACATATAATTTTTTTTTGCTATTTTGTTTGTCCCGGAGCAAAAGCGTGGCGTTCAAAAGGTTAAAAGCAGATCTTTTTATCCTATCACCATCGTCTAAGTCGAATATTGTACCATTAATTATTTTGTATACATCTTTGCACCAGTTACATAAGTAAACAGAATTTGCAGGACAGTTACAAAATATCAATTATTTGCGATTTTAGTACTTCACAATCTTCTTCTTCTCTCTTAGCCTTTATTATTCCCAAGTCACTTGGGGTCGGCTTTTCTGGTCTAACCGAATTTGACTGGAGCGGCTGCCACCTGACCGCCGCAACCCAAAGGCTAACGATACCCTAAGGCTCCTGACCTCCGCAACCCAAAGGCTAACGATACCCTAAGGCTAGACCAGTGCCAGGATATTACAGGGTACTCAATTTCCCAATAACGATTGCCATAGATGTTCATGGCAGCCGGCGGATTAACCTAACCTAACTGACGGCTTAACGTGCTCTCCGAGGCACGGAGCAGACGATAATTGTCAATCAATACGCACATAATTTCGAAAAGTCGTATAACTTCCGAAAGTCAGAGGTGCGCGACGTGGGGTCGAAACCTCTGCATTCCAGTCTGTTGGTCTCCCCACTAAGCTATCGCTGCTCTTCTTTTATATCTTATTTCCAGGCAGTATACGGCGTAAAGTAAACTGCCTTGCAATTTCGTATTATAAACGTGCTATAGTTTGACCAAAACCGCTGTAACGCGCCTTAGGCGAGACGGGGGGGATTGCCGTCAGCGTTGATGACAGCGGCCTGTTAACCTGCGTGCCCCCCCGTCTCGCCGCGCAGCACATACCTAAGACGCGGTACAGCGGTTTCAACTATAGAAAAATAATTTGTGTAAAACATTGAACGTGTCTGTTCAACGTTTTACACAAATTATTTTTCTATGGTTGAACAAAACAAATGAACGTCTACAAAACAAATTAACGTCTACAAAAATCGCATGAACCTGTTTTATGTAAGCACTATCGCTGGCTGATCACTTTCTGATAGTCATTAGTTTTGTAGACAGGTATTATATTTGTTACAAAAAATCGAGTCATAATTATTGAAGATTATTTATAAAACATAACAATTTATTGATATTTATACATATTAGGTACATAATATTGATATCAAAAGGTTATTAGATAATAATTATGTAGAGCAACTTTTAATGTGTATCTGGAAATTACATTTCAATTGGTGGTGGCACGAGTTTGTGGTACGATGAGGAGGACGCCGCCATAAATTATTGTAAATGTTTTTAAGACTGTGCCGAGCGAAATGTGCGAAAACAGGCGGTCATAGTTAAGTGAATAAAATCAACACTTTTTGTTTAATACAAACATAAAATATACATTCACCATAACAATGAATGTGTTTACAATTACTCCGTGTAAAAAACTTAAAATAATTAACATTTTCGCCAACAAAATTACTTAAATTTGCAAACTCGTGTTACGTGATTTTTAGAATATTGTAGTAGAAATCTATGCTATTTTACAGCTTAAACGAAACATAAATAGTTATATTACAATATGACCGTTCCAAATATTTAAGTTATGGTTGACAATAAAGATACATATTTATCAAAAAAGCACTTCAAATCCGCCATACAATTTTACTATGGCGACCGCACGCCGATATGTAATTTTGCAAATTTACGTATATTCGTAGGCGAAACTATTAATCATTTTAAGTATTTTACACGGAGTAATTGTAAACACATTCATTCTTATGGTAAATGTATATTTTACTCTTATACAAAAAAGGACAAAAGGAAGACATAGTTTCCTATGAAAAAACTACAGACCAATAAGTCTGATATCAAACATATATAAAGTTTTCTCCAAGGTTATCTCAGAAAGAGTATACAAACAGCTAGATGAAAACCAACGTCAAGAACAAGCTGGTTTTAGGCATAAATTTTTCACCATAGATCATATACATACAGTGAAACAAATATTAGGAAAATATAATGAATATAACAAAGTCCTTTATATGGCATTTATTGACTACTCCTAAGCCTTTGGTAGTATAAGTCACAAAGCTATATGGAAAAGCTTAGAACAACAGGGAACACGTCCAAACTACATCACAAACTTTAGAAACATCTACTCTAATAGCGAAGCTGGAATACAACTTGAAACCTTAGGAAGTAAGTTCAAGGTCGAGAGGGGCGTAAGACAAGGTGACCTCTTTTCACTAGATTGTTCTTAGCTGTGCTGGAAAGTATCTTTCGCACAATAAACTGGGAGAACTTCGGCCTCAATGTGAACGGCATAAAACTGAACCATCTAAGTTTTGCGGATGATATAGTCCTTTTTGAAGAAAACCCAGAAAACCTGGCAGAAATGATCAAAACTCTTAACCATGCAAATAGAAAAATGGGAGTATCTATGAACAAGGACAAAACAAAACTGCTCACAAACTTCAACCCGATACCTATTTAAATTGATGACCAACCACTTGAGTATGTTCAGGAATACATCTATCTAGGACAAGTAATATCCCACGAGGACCAAACAACAAAAGAAATTAACCGAAGAATAGCAAATGGATGGAAGAAGTACTGGTCACTGAAGAAGTAATGAAATCAGATCTGAATATGATGTTAAAAAAGAAAGCCTTTCATACCTGTGATCTTCCAGTAATTACTTATGGCTGTGAAACTTGGGCACTCACCAAACACCACCGAGAAAAGTTAGAACCCTGCCAGAGAGCCATGGAGAGAAGTATGCCTAACATAAAGAGACAAGACAAAGTTAGAAATACCATAATAAGAAAAAAAATGATCAAAGCAAATGGAGATGGACTGGCCATATGATAAGAGACAAACAAAATAAATGGAGCACTAATATCTCATATTGGTATCCAAGAGATGGAAATCGCAACAGAGGACGCCAGCAAACAAGATGGGAGGATGACCTAAGATTCACAGCAGGACATCATTGTAGAAGGGTGGCTGGACAGAACCCAGTGAAAAATGTTGGCGGAGGATTATGCCAGGAGGCACACGGAACTGCGAGACATTTAATAGCAAAAGAACAAAACACAATATTATGTATATTCGGAGTTCAGAATGAAAGGCTAATCATCATCAAAAGCCTTGCCATAATATAGTCAGCTTAAAAACAGGAGCATGAGAGCGTAGCAATTCCCCAGTTAAGTAAACCCAATCATTGAGAAACCAGCAAAGTTCTACCACTCCAAACATAAAAGTGTGGTGATAATTACCTAACTATTCAGTATAATAAAAAGACAATTTATATTTACCTAGAATATGAAGTGTTGGAATTGCTAAAGCAGATAGCTTCATACTTGGAAATATATATTCCTCTTGAAAATGTCTGTGACACACTTTTCTGTTCCTATAGATGTAATCATTATCTTCTTTAATAACATCACCCCCAATCTTCATAACCCAAGTACGGAAGCGTTCTATTTGAGCAGGATTGCTTGGGTTAGGAAACCGGTGTAGTAGCACACCTACAAAATATTTTTAAATTTAAAAACCATCTTCTTTTCAAACATTAAATATCTCTAATTGCTCAGTTAACATAGATACACATCATGAAATGTATACAGGATTTTACATAATTTGATATGCTTCTATTTCAATGTACACTATACATTTAATACAGTCATTTGGTAGTTTCACCTGGAAAGATTTCCGGGAGTTTTGAATATTGGTAATTTTATAGATTTCGTTGTGTTCTTTCCGAATTTCAACTTTGCCAACTCGTACCTATTGCGCTCTCGCCACCATACTGGAAAAATGGCACCTGATAGCAGTTTTTTGACAATATCTCCTTTCCAACTAATTTTACGATGAAATGATTTTATACAAAAATAAACTATTATAAAATCTATAGTTTTGGCGTAGGAGTAGACTTTTATTCATCTACACCACCAGGTGTTTTCCATATATTTATGTAAAATAACTATACTCTGCCCAGTGCCGTTAGATTGTGAGTACAGTTGTGAGTTTCCTCTTCCAGCATTATGCATCGTGTTATTTCGTCTTTGGAAAGGGAAATTTTAACCATGATCTCGCCGCACTGACTGTGTTTTGCAGGTATGTAGGATTGCGTTGCCTTTGACTAAACTATAGATTTTACGAATATAATGTTATTACACAAAATGTAGGCAATTTTCTCTAGTTTAATTTTGTATAAAATCATTTTATCGTAAAATGAGTTGAAAGGGAGATATTGTCAAAAACTGCTATCAGGCGCCATTTATCTGATATGGCGGCGCGAGCGGCAAGAGTACGAGGTGGCAATGTTGAAATTCGAAAAGAGCACATTGAAATCTATGAAACTCCCAATTTTCATAACTCCCGGAAATCTTTCCAGGTAACGCCTTTATTTCAGACCAAATTACTGTACTAATAATTGTACAGACTGAGTTTCTTAGGATGGGTGAAATCTATTATTTCACCCATCCTAAGAAACTTGCAAACATAAAACAATGCATTAACTATACTTGAGACAAATCCAATGAAGTTAGAAATTAAGTACCCCCTTTGAAATGTTCATTTTTCATATTAATTCCAGACATTGCAATAATGCATACTTCTTTTCTTTCTATCACAGCTCTTTTTTCTTGCCAGAACCAAATAAAACAAAAATTTAAACAATTAACTTTTTAAATACTGACTTACAATATAAAAAATTTATTACTAAAGGTTATATTTATAATATGTGGCTTCGAAAATGTCTCATGAGGTACAGTTTAATATGAAGTGATGAAAAGTGATATTTGAAGGGTTTATTAGCATTAAATATATAACATTCAATTATCCACAAACAAATTCTGTTCTATCAGGCCAAATTTTAGTGGATAATAATGATAGGTAAATTTGCCATCCCTCATACAGAGAAAACATTGTTATATACTAGTAACTTTGAATATGTTAACTATTTCTCATGTGCATAGAGTGATAATATTAAGAAATGGATTGGTTTGTCTCTCCAAAACTTGATGTGATGGATACCACAAATGTTTGGGACTTTTTTCTATGACCCATCAGCTATTCATTTCAGCTATCAGTTAAGCGGGTACTAAAACTGTGTCATGCAGTGTTATCAGTGCTTTATCAAGTTTTTCTAAAACTTCGGGAATAAAAGGTACAATGTATTGTGCTTTTTTGTATATGTTTTTGTTTATACAACATTTCATAATGATTGGTTGTGTAGCCAAAGTGTAAAAGCGTAAAAAAAAAAGAAACTGTCATTGGAATTCCAATCATTGTAATAATGCTAACATTCGCTAAGCCAATGCAAACATATAAACGATTACCAACATACACACATTAGTTGTTAAAAATTACTTGTATTTGGCTGAAGAAGCTGTTTGTGTGCTTTAACGGTAAACGGTTGGTGACTGGTATATTCATTACAATTTATGCTACTTACCGTCTCCAAGATTCACCAAACATCCTGGTACACAACATGATCTTTGAGTCATGGTGACAAAATTTACCAAATTCACCACAAAAAGGAAGTCTTTAGCGTTTTTAAGTACTCTCGATACCTGGCCGGTAGAACTAAGTTCAACTCAACGTACTAAGTCGTAGAAAACCACAAAAAAAACACAGGAAAACAACAAATTAACAAAATTTGCGTAAACGCTTAAATCAAAAACTTTCTTGTCAGACGTCGAACATGACTGACATGACATGTGTCAAAAACAGAGTCTTGCTCTAGCAACACTCTGTTTTTGACACATTTGACATTTTGACATTTTGATCATCTATGATCTGACTATTTCTACTAAATCTTATTCAGTTAAATATTTTAATCTGCATTGATATTACTTGTTGAGCTCTATTGTACTTTTATATGGCATCATTATTTATACAAATTATCATCTTCCTTGATTTAAGTTGTAGTAGACGCTACCGCAGCAATATTTTGTAATATCACCATCTATTAAAAACTAAGTATGTAACACAATTAATTTATAATGCGGCCAATAGTGGCGCTCTTGTCGAAAATCGTACCCGTACATTTCTTCGAAGTTACCATACCATGGTATTTATTCGACATAAATAATTTGTGTTATGTGTAATGTGTTATATGTTCCATTTTATACAATTATGTTATTTCAGAACGGCCACTGTTATAAAAGTAGGCGGTTAAAAGGTTTCAAAATCATTAGAAAATAATGTCCAAATAAATTAACTTCATTTAAAATCTGCAAAATATGAAACTTATTTGCGACATTGCCATTTGAAACAGGCCACAAGGGAAAAATGCTATTTAATCAATAGCAAGTTCAACCACTTAATAAAGAGAGAGGACTTTAAATAATAAAGTATATTATAAGTAGGTATATTACGTTGTGTGTCGGCACGTGTCGTTGTATCGGCAGCCCCACTCTTAACATATGCTCTTGAGGGTGTCGAGATACTGGGCTCAGACACTGGATGACTCACTGGACTCACAACCCTGTGATGGTCACTGGTATACGCTTCACTATTCATCGCGGGTTTAGGAGGCTGGAATGCTGCGTTGACAGTAATTTTAGGCGCTGCTGTTACTGGAACAAAGATACACTGACATGTTAGCAATTGGATGACTGCATGGATGGAGCAGGCAAAGCTTGTCTAACGACTGCCTGCGCTATGTGTTGTGTGTTCCAACCCCACTGAGGACTATAGCTTTTTGTATTTGATTTACATAATACGGCTATTGTTACTTTTCTTGTCGATAATGCTATAGTGAAGATCATTAAATAGGAAACTATGAAATAAAACTAGATCCGTGGTAATTTCTTTAATGCACATCCAGACACAATAAAATATAGTACATAGGTACTAGACGAGACAGCTCAAGTAATCTTTTTGTAACATGACTTAGAGAGCATGATCCCTAACTCACTCGAGCAGAGCCAGGCGATTCCATTATTAATGGAAATAAATAAATAGCATATTACAAATAATGGCATGTTTTGAATAGCAAAATTTTGCACTTGAGACATGTTATAGCAATAATTATTTAAAAGATAGCATGCACTCACTTCAATCAGATTTACCATCAAAGCCTTATTTTATATTTCAGAAAACCGAACGACTATTTTAACCTCTCGACTTTACCTTTCGTTCGTCTAAGACTGGGCAACGTTTTTCGGATTAGCTAGTATCTAATATTTTATAATATTATTTTATTGAAAACAATTGACTTAATTTTTGAGTATATATAGCACAGAGTACTTTATATATACGTGTATAGATATCACAAAAAATAGCATTAGCGCCATCTATCGGTAAACGACGTCCCTACCCTACAGCTCAATACTATAGAAAATAATATTTTTAACCCAAATTAATTTTTGAAAGTCAAATCTATTTAATTATGATTTGAGTTTCGGAAATTACTTTGCCGATAGCATAGGGGGTAGAATTTGGATTGGTAAATAAAACAACAATTTAGCAGTTAGATCGGTTTTTGATTTGACGTTTCCTCTTCTCATAATAATTAACCTTTTGAACACCAACGTCGGCTATACTCGACATGCGCAAGCTTGCCTGTGCGCTCACGTCGTCTATACTCGACAAAAAACAGGTCACAGAATAATACAAAATAAACATATTAAATGATTACTTTTCTGTGTTTTATTGATACAACTTAAAAAAATAATCTGCAATTATTACGTAATTGTACACAGCAAACAAAATGGCATATTAGTTATTCAAATATTTGATTACCTATAAAAAACAACACAATGAATGGTTAAAAAAGTATGTTCCCTCACGCCAATGTCGTCTATACTCAACTGCTAGTGGTTGCTAGTGGTTGGTTAGTAATATTAATCTAAATTTACCTAGATGACTTAAATTTGTGTAATTTTTGTTATAACTATTTAAAAAGTAATTATAAGCTTAGTCATTAAGAAAAATACTCGTTTTATTAGATTTTAAACCGAAAAATAGTTAAGAAGATACATTTTCGATATTCCCTTATCAATCATACGCATCAACTTATCCCTAGCACGGTCGGTCACTATAAGCAGTCCTCTCTGCGCCATTGTCGAGTATAGACGACACGCTCGTGATGTCGTAAGCGAGTGACGTCATTTTTAGTGCGGGGAATATGCAAAATTATTATTTATTATATGACTGTAACAATCGCGAGTGAAGAAGAATTTACCACAGAACAACTGATTTATTTAATTGTTGATTGTTGATATTTTATGTTTAATTAGGTTAAATACGAGAATCTATTTTAAGAATATGAAGATGTATAAATATCGCTTACAAATAATTTGACGACTCGATGGCGTAGTGGTTAGTGTAACCGATTGCCACGCCTAAGGTCGCGGGTTCGATTCCCGCACAAGTCAAACATTTGTGTGCGTGAACATGGATGTTTGTCTTGGTCTGGGTGTTCCTATGTATAATATGTATGTATTTACAACAAAAAAAAGTATATATGTATGTTTATCCATTGTCTAGTACCCATAGTACAAGCTCTGCTTAGTTTGGGCTAGATGGTGTTGTGTGTATGTGATAGAATATTATTATATTATTATTAATTAAACTGTTGACAACTGCTAAGTATCCAACCGTATTTTAGTATAGTGCAAACCTCTTAGGGGTCATTGTACTCATTATTATTAACTACTTTTATTCGGGGACTTTGTAAAATTACAATAAATAGAATCAGCTGTTCCATACAAATTGAACGTTGACCTAGAAAAAATGTAAACAGTTTTTTTTTTTTGTGATTTTGTTTGTCTCGGAACAAAAGCGTGGCGTTCAAAAGGTTAAAAGGAGATCTTTTTATCCTATCACCATCGTTTAAGTCGAATATTGTATCATTAATTATTTTGTATACATCTTTGCACCAGTTACATAAATAAACAGAATTTGCAGGACAGTTACAAAATATAATCAATTATTTGCGATTTTAGTACTGCACAATCTTCTTCTCTCTTAGCCTTTATTATTCCCAAGTCACTTGGGGTCGGCTTTTTTGGTCTAACCGGATTTGACTGGATATCAGTTTTTACACGGAGCGGCTGCCACCTGACCTCCGCAACCCAAAGGCTAACGACACCCTAAGGCTAGACCAGTGTCAGGATATTAGAGGGTACTGACTTTCCCAATAACGACTGCAATAACGACTGCCATAGATGTTCATGGCAGCCGGGACCGACGGCTTAACGTGCTCTCCGAGGCACGGAGCAGGCGATAATTGTCAATCAATACGCACATAATTTTGAAAAGTCATATAACTTCCGAAAGTCAGAGGTGCGCGACGTGGGTTCGAACCCGAGACCCTCTGCATAGCAGTCTGTTGGTCTCCCCACTGAGCTATCGCTGCTAGTACTTCACAATCTAAAAAACCAAAATCAAGCTCCATATTATACAAAAAATGACGACATTTTTAAAAGAACCGAATGAAAAATATATTATTGTAGGTGATTTCAATTTAAGTGTGATTTCGTGGTCGTTAAATACTGGGGAGACATCCCTGTCGCCCGTAAATACTAACAGCGTAGACGAACATGCATTTATAGATTTATTAAACACTCATGATTTAAGCCAGTGCAACGGGATATTAAATCGATACGGGAGGATCCTAGACCTCGTATTATCAATTATAAGTCGCCGTTTAAGTGTGAGGAACCATTAGATAGCATTGACCCTCTTCATAAGGCGTTATATATTGACATGCTTTTTTGTAAATTGCCGTATTTAAAACCAGCTGAGCGTAATAAATTCGTTTATTCGAAATGTAATTATGGCGAAATGAATAAACAGATTTCAAATGTAGACTGGAAAAAGGAATTTAAAGGCGATCCAATTGAAACAGCGGTAGGCAGCTTTTACACGTTTTTAAATAGAATTATTGATAAGTATGCACCATCGACAAAGTGTAGAAGCAATGGATATCCTGTGTGGTATACGAGCGCATTAAAGAAAGCCGTTTAAGAAAAAAATAAGTTCTTTAAAAATATAAGAGTTATGGAATTTTTCCGGATAGGGTTAGGGCAGTTACTTACCAATTACTACGAGATAGAGTAAAAAGATTAGAAAGTGAGTGCTATCAGAGCTATATACAATCGGTTGAAACTTCAGTTAAAACTAACCATAAGAATTTTCGGAAATTTGTTATGGCTAGGCACAATACCTATAACTTGCCTAGTACTATTACCTACGGTAACTTGGTGGCCGCTGAAGGTGAGGATATTTGCAATAATTTTTCGGGTTATTTTTACTTTACTTTTATGCATTCTTCACAGAGGTTATCTGTCATTGATTCACTTAATTGCTCTGAGTCCTTCTCAAAGATTTCCAAGTGTAGGAGTAAAACGCAGTGAAGTGAATAAATTAATAAAATCATTAGACCTCAATAAGTCGGCACGACCGGATCAATGCTTCTTTGCTTCTAGTTAATTGGACCGACACAATTTCGTTACCTATATCTTTGCTCTTCAGGAGGTCATTAAATGAAGGCGTTATGCCCTTAATATGGAAGTATACTTTTATAACTCCAGTACATAAAAAGGGCTCGTAAAATAAAGTAACGAATAATCGACCAGTCTCTAAATTGTGTATCATAGCCAAATTATTTGAAAAATAATATATGATTAGGTATATATATGCTTGAAGACTTCGTTTAATGATTTCCAGCATGGGTTCGTTAGGCGGAGATCTACTGTATCAAACGCAGTAATTTTTGATGATATTGTCACTGAAAATATGATCCAAGGGAAACAGGTCGATGTCGTTTACACTGACTACAGCAAATGTTTTGACAGAATTGGTCATAAGTCATAACACACTTATTCATAAACTTTCCGCAATATAAATAAGGGGAGATCTTGTAAGATGGCTTTCAAAATACATTGCAAATTGATCTCGAGCAGTTGCTATAAATAGTTACATATCTAGCTGGGTAACTGTACCCAGTGGTGTTCCTCAAGGCTCCCTTTTAGGCCCACTGCTATTCGTAGTCTTTGTAAACGACATCGGCAAATATTTTCATTATGCCCGGTTGCTATGCTTCGCTGATGACATGAAGATATTTATGACCATTTCATCGTGTAAAGATGTCCAAGCATTGCAATCTATCTGACTTGTCACGCCTTGATGCTTATTGCGCTAGAAACAAGTTAGATTTGAATCCATCAAAGTGCACAGTTGTCACTTATACCAGACAAAATAACACTATACCATCTAAATGTACACTTAAAGGTCAAATTATTCCCAAATGTAATAAGATCCATGATCTTGGTGTTCTGTACGACTCGAAACTTCTATTTGATAAACATATTGAAGGCATTGTTAAAAAAGCTTCTCAAGCCCTTGGGTTTGTGATGCGAACGTCAGGTTGTTTTCAAGAAGCTAAAACATTTAAGATTTCGTACTGCACATTCGTCCGAAGTATTTTAGAGTACGGGTCGCGAATTTGGATTCCACAGTATGTTAAATATATTAAAAGATTAGAAAGCATTCAAAAAAGGTTCATTAAATATTTATGCTATCGTACTAGAATTACGTATAGATTTCATATTCTTCCAATAGCTAATAGACGAGAAATTTCCGAGGTCATATATATATACTAAAAATTATATCAAATACTATTGATCGCACCGAACTTCTCCACAAAATAGGCTTCAATATTCCGGCAAAAGCTTTACTTTTCTAATGTATCAGCAAACTATCGGCAAAATAGTTTTATGTGGCGGGCAGGTAAGACGCTTAATGTAATGAATAAAGCGTCGTATGACAAAAAGTATGACATTGATATTTTCAACGCAAAACAGGCAATAGTGAGGCGGTTGCTTAGCCAAGATTTTTCCAAAATTAGTGTAAGTGTTATGTATAAATTAATTTTAAACTATTTCTAATATTGTGTTCCTCATTTTTTATATGTAGTATAGCTTATAAGTGAGGACCTGTTAATGGCTGTATGCTACGTAATATTTTTGTATAAAAATAGTGATAATGCTGTTGGTCTTCCATGAAAATAAATAAGTAAATAAATTGCTTAAATAGATGTTCATTAAGCCCCGGTTTTAACTAAACTACCTAATTAACTATAGATTTTTGAGAAGTGCTCTCAATATTTTAAACATAAATGATGAAATTTGGAATGTCACTTCAAATAAAACTAAAACATGTTCAAAATGATTTTATTTGTTTAGTAAAGCCTTAATTAATTATAAAAGCTCAATTTCACACAAGTCTATCTGCCTAAGTCTAAAATCTAGTCTGTTTCTGAAAAGCTTGCAGATTTTTAAACATACAAACACTTGCAGGGCTAATATCAGTACAAATGACAATGGATGAGACAATAAAAAATCCTGCTGCACGTTGCACAATGCCAGGGGCCTATTATTTTAATAAACGTGACAATCCGACAATATTGTCACTTTTCGACATATAAGTCGAAATGTCGCGACAAGTGCCGTTTAGTAAAGATGACAATTAAGTCTACATGCGACAGGTACAAACTGACAAAATTGTCAGACTAAAAACCCTAGAGTTTACAATTCAGGCGACAATTGTCAGGTTTCACGTGTCAAGTCTCCAAGAAAATATCTCCGACTTATGTGTCACGGTAATTGACATATTTGTCACACGGTCACAACACGATATTGAGGTAGCTATGCGTATGAGAGAATTCCTTGTTGTTTGCTAAAGTTAAGACTAGCCAAGCGTAAGACAGATAATGACAGAGCTCGTGCGGCGCATATCAAATCGGCGCGCGGCCGCCATAGTAAAATTGTATGAAGGATTTGAAGTGCTTTTTTGATAAATATGTATCTTTATTGTCACCCAATAACTTAAATATTTGGGACGGACAAATTGTAATATATCTATTTATGTTTCGTTTAAACTGTAAAATAGGATAAATTTCTACTGTTATAATCTAAAAATCATGTAACAATAGCTTACGTTTTTGGATTTTTCGTGCAAGTTTACGTACGTAATTTTGATGGCGAAAATATTAATTATTTTAATTTTTTTACACGGATTTATTGTAAACACATACATTTTTAAGGTAAATGTATATTTTATATATTTTGTATTAAACAAAAACTGTTGATTTCATTCACTTAACTGTGACCGCCTGTTTTGGTACATTTCGCTCGGCGCAGTCTTAATGTCCAATTTTATTTTTATTTAGAATTCAACGGTAGTTTTACTTACTCGAAACCGTTCTATGAATATTCTAAGAATATTGAGAGAAAAGTTAATTCTTGGTTTAAATGTGGGAAGTCGTACAATTTGCACTAAATATTCATCTTAACTACTACTGCTATCTGTCAACGACTTTAACACCATTATTTTTTAATTATTAGTAAATACTACGTAACTGCGGAATAGCTTTGACTTAAGTGAGATTACCTGTCGAAAATCTCTGACAAATCGACAAATATGTCCACATCTTATGACAATTTTGTGTTTAATAAAACAAATTTGTCAAGATTTCCCGGACAAGTTGTCACCTGTCGCCTGTCAAGAGAAATTGTTTATTAAACAGAAATATGTCAATTATATTGTCACGACAAGTCGACTTAACTGTAGATTTTCCACTGTGACAATCTGTCAGTGATAAGTGATAATCTCATCTGTCACTTGTCACCTGTCAGTGCCACGTTTATTAAAATTAAATAGGCCCTAGGTCACTGATTCTCTTCTAATTATTAAAGGTATATTATTTCTCAATAATCTATAACATTATTTTGAGAAAGGAATGCTAATTATGACCTGGTAAAAGCAAGATAGGAATTACACCAGGGCTCAAGTCTTCTAGTCCATGTCAAAAACTTTGTTTCAAAATGAGCATGGCACACTCTACGGTTGTGATATAGGTACATAGTTGTGATCTAATGATATATCAAGTCCAACCTAAGCTAACCTAACCAAATCTTTGCCTAAAAATTATATTTAGTTGGATCTGAGCACAGGCAAACCTTTTTGCTTAGTCAAGTAATTACGACAGCAAAATCCAAATGGTACTATTGTAAATGTATCTGATGGCAGTTTTTGAGTAAATATTGTAAACTTTGTTTTAGTAACCACTAGTTTGTCTTTAATACTTAATAGTAGAATTCTATGTTGTGTGTTATGTTATTTTCCTTACGAGTTTTACCGCATGCGGGCACGCAACATTCAACAACCTCTCAGAAGCAGCCATAATTCAGGTCAACAAAGTACAAATCGTTAGGCAAATCGAAGTCCAGGGTGCAAAGCGTAAATCCAACAGAAAAGGCGGCGTCTTCGGAATCCAGGAGACAGGCAAAGGTGTCGAAAAAGCATAGATAATCCAAAAAACGAAAATCTTTTGGCTTCATATTTTATGATATCGACAGTTTGTCAATGTGACAGACCGAAATCAATAGGCTCCAAGCAACGCTCTCCATTTACATTTATACTAGCTAGCGCCATCTAGTTTCTAGCTACCAGAAACTACTGACATGTAACATATACATATCTATAGTTATATTTATACATCTGTATTTATATAAGGTACACTTGACACTTACAGCAAGACATACAAATGTTACAGTACTATTAATTTCGTGCTAGATTTTTTTTTATGTGTATAGTGAACATGTAAATGTTCCTAATAAAACGAAGTATAGGCAAAAACATGCTATATCTTTAAAGAAAATATAAAGACTAAAAATTTGAAAAAGGAATATTACGGGCCAAATATGAACTATTGAATATTGCGACAAAGCACACAGGATGCCTTTTTAAAAGCGTTTTCCAATAAATAAGTCAAAAAAGTGCTATATACAATAATTACAAATAAATTTTTGTATTTTTTTATTGGAGGCGCAAAAAATTAATGTAACTTTTGTAATCATTTTCTCGTAAAGTTGACCGAAGTTTAAAACGGGAGTTTTACTCCTACATTAAGTAAAATTTTCGATGTCAAGGTTCTTCCATACACTGGGCGTGGGTATGTTTGCCTATTAAAAGTGTACACAACATTCACATTAATACATGCAACTATACATAGTTATAGACAGATTTTTCAAATTCTCTGGGTACTGGAAATAAAAAAAATGGAAGTAAATTTTGACGAGACAGTCTTTGCAAAATGATGACTAAATTACATTTTTCGGGCTTCATATTTTAGTAACCCTGGTAAGAGTGACCACATTTTCTTATAAAACCAAAGATTTCGGCGAAAATTGACATAAATTACTTTCCATTCCATAATAGTTAAATGGTAATTTGTTACTCAGTGCAAAATTTATAACCATCAAAAGACACAATGGTAGTGAGAGTACAATTAAAAGATTGTCAATGCTACACTAGAGTAAAAAATTCTTCAACTTAACTGAAAGAAAATTATGGAATATCACAAATAAAACAATGAAGTTATGTTGTTTAATAATTTAATGAATTACATTTGTTTAATTAATTACTTCATGTTTTAAATGGAATATTAAATATATTTATTATTATCAGAAATTCTTAAGCCACGCTTAAAATACACTAAGACACTTATTTACCTTCACTTGGGTATTTATACATACATACATAGATTTACGCCTGTTTCCCAGAAGGGTAGGCAGAGACTATGGATTTTCATTTGCTACGATCCTGACAAACTTCTCTGGCTTCTTTCACTTTCATCACATTCCTCATACACGCCCGTCAGTTCAAGGTGTTCTTAACCTGGCCTTTGTCCAGAATGTCTCCGATCTGATCAAGAAACGTTTGCCTAGGTCTTCCCCTGGGACTGTGCCATTCACACTAGCCTTATAAACTTTCTTAGTCAGTCTTTACTCGTCCATTCTTTTTACATGCCTAAATCAGCTTAACATACCCTTTTCTATTCCCGTCATTATATCAACTTTCATGCCGCATCTCTCTCTAATCACACTATTCCTTATTCTATCTTTCAATCACACCACATATATTTCTCAGCACTCTCATTTCTACAGCATTTATTCTGCTCTCATGCTTCTTTTGCCATACCCAATTTTGGGTATTTAAAGTCGAAGGAATATTCTCAAGAGAACTTGAAGAAAAGCATAGAACAATGTAGATTGTTAAGCAGCGATAGCTCAGGGTGGAGACCAACACACCATTTTCGCCTGCTCCCTGCCTCGGAAAGCACGATAAGCCGTCGGTCCTGGCTATCATGAACATCTATGGCAGTTGTTATTGGGAAGTCAGTGCCTACTAATATACTGACACTGGTCTAGCCTAGGTATAGGTATTGTTAGCCCTATGGGTTGCGGAGGTCAGTTGGCAGTCGCTCCATGTGAAATATCCAGTCAAATCCAGTTGGACTAGAAAGCTGAGCAAGTGACTTGGGAATAATAAAGGCTAGGAGAAGAAAAATGTATATTTTTGTAGGCTAATAATTCAACATGGAATACTCTAGATGGCTAAAGTTGTTTCTATTCACTGCTACATGCCGCAGGCTGGCTGTCATTACCATATTGTATACTCCACTTGCTACTAAGTGGTGTTAGCGGTGCTATGTCTTGACAGTGGCAATACTTTAACCCATATATTTCTTAAATATAGTTTGCTGACCTCGAATGTACCTAGGTAGTTACCTGACATCAAATGCAGTTGTGGAACTGCTTTACTGCTTAATCTATTCTTTGGATACTTGTGGATGTCTTCAAAATGTTTATCACAGACTCTTCTATTGCAAAAGACAACATCAGCATCCAATTCAGTTATGATACCACCAATACTTGAAACCCAAATATTGAATTTCTCAGTAGATGTTCCTGGGTTTGGAAATCGGTGAAGAGTAACACCTGTGGAAAAAGAAGAAAATACTTGTAATATATTATTATTATAATATAAATTAATCTTTTAATAATATATTCATATTATTAAACAATTAAGTTATTTATCTCTACAATCTGTTTGTCTGTAAGACACTGAGAACGAATTTCCTGTTCAGGTTACCCTAAATCAGTAGTATCAGGTTCTTTCCTAAAGGATCGGCAACGCGCGGGTGATACTGTTTACCTTTAGACGGGCCGTACACTTGTTAGCCACTAATATTTGTATACTATCTGTATAGTCTAAGTTGCTGAATTGCACAAATATAAAAGAAAATACATACCATCCTTCGTAGTCACTTGGCAACCAGGCACGCAACAAGACTTCTGTGACATGGCTGAAGTTGAAATTCACTGATCAATATCGCAATTATGGATCCAAACTCTTAAAGAAGAGCGCCTATACTCTAGAAGTCTAGATTCACAGTAACTTCAGAAAGTTTTTTGATGTTTGCAAATACGCATGAAAGTGTTTATAACGCAACACAACTATACGGAGGAACACAGTTCAACTCAATGTGGATAGCAGGTACACATGCGAAACAAACTAGAAAAATTACAAATTAAACCGACAGAAGGAATACACACTTCTACGCAGACATTTGTTATATAGGTGTTGCAATTATAGAAAACTTACTTCACCATCGTTTTTTTTAAAATCTGCCTATAATCGCGTTTTGTTTCTATGTTCTGCATTAAAATAAGAGTATTTATAATCGTAATATAGTGGTCTAAATTCGACCAAAATTCCTAAGCTTGCTACTTTGTTTTCTATTTTTCTTTATGACATATAAATAAGGTATAGGTAACCATAGTTACAAAGAATTGTACGACGCGACAACATCAGACAAACAATGCCGAAATACTACGAATGCGATTCGCCGTATAAAGAGTCTTATCTATGGATTCGATTCTGCGTGTGTCAAAAGCATGGCTTAGTGTGCGTGTAGTGATTTGTCATTAATTGCATATTTTATTCCATATAAACTGAGCCAAATTTCAAACTCCTCCGTCCGCGCAATTTTTTTAAAACGGGGTAAATACATTTTTGCTTCACTTATTAATATTTAGATGATACATTCCTGTACTTTAATGTATACATTCCTATCTAATTTGAAGATATAAAAATAATTATGATATTTTTTATTTAGCCGTATTTTTACTTTATCAACACTCCAATTGTAATGTCCTATTGGTTCTTAAAGCTGTCGTGTTTATAAAACAAAAAATTTCGATGCTACTAAGTTCTAAGTTGCCATACCATGGCAAGGACTGCCCACTGCCAGTAACGCACCCGTTTGCGTCTGGTGTATATAATAATAATAATAATAATAATAATATTCTACCACATACACACAACACCATCTAGCCCAAACTAAGCAGAGCTTGTACTATGGATACTAGACAATGGATAAACATACATATATACTTTTTTTTTTTGTAAATACATACATATTATACATAGAAACACCCAGACCAAGACAAACATCCATGTTCATGCACACAAATGTTTGACTTGTGCGGGAATCGAACCCGCGACCTCAGGCGTGGCAGTCGGTTACACTAACCACTACGCCATCGAGGCCGACAAATATATATATAATATTACCAAAGATTTAGATTTTTGCCGGCAATTTGTATCAAGTTTATACCGATTCTGTGGTACAACTGCGATGTACAACTGGTTGTACCACGGGGATGTGAATGTCCCATGATTCAACTGTTGTACCTAACATTTGTTTTTGCTATTTATGATTATGACCCGTGGTACGGTCAGCCACAAAAGTCGATAACCACATCCATATTTCCATAACTCATGAACAACGTAGCATGCATAAATCGCTTACCAAGACTAGCGCCAGAATTAAATGAACATTGTAGAAATTCAAAAATAGGCTAAACACCACATTGTGAGAATTAACTGAACATCAGATTGTCAAAAGTACCTAAAAGCTAAAAAACGTTCAACTACAAAAAGTTTTGGGCTACCAAAGACGATATGTTCGAATGGCTATGCATTAACCGGTCGTATACCGCCGGCTCGCATACCAGCCGGCAGATTTGTACCCGTCGTAGGCCGGTGGCTCGCATGCGAGCCACCAAATTGGCGCCAAAACGCCGCGCGCCGCCTTCGCTTTAGCTTAAGCTAACGTAAAACCAATTTGGTGGCTCGCATGCGAGCCACCGGCCTACGACGGGTACAAATCTGCCGGCTGGTATGCGAGCCGGCGGTATACGACCGGTTAAATAAAAAGCTGTAATTTTGACATTTCAAACAGACACTTCAAATTTATTTATTTGTATGTATATGGTATTTGTAAGTGAAGTGTGTAGAGTGAGCTGAACGTATAGTAAAAGCAACAAAATAAAATAGTGTAGGTAGTCGTAAGTAATTTTAATGTGAGGTGTTTAGAGTGTGTATGCAATGTTAGTCTGTCATTGCATAAACGCAGTCCGTTGTTTGAAGTTATGTTATTTATTGTCTATTTATAATTAATTTTCATTTAGCCAGGTTATAGATAACACGATAATGCCGTTTTATGCTTACATTACTGAACAGGAGCACATAGAATAGTGTCGTTGAAAGAGGATGGGCTTTTTGTTGCAGATATTGCTAGAGGAACAGGTGTTGCTGTAAGTATAATTTAAATACATATAATGTGTAATGTACAATTTACCTAAAATCAACTTATTCATAATATAAGATAATTATAATTAATTTTAAGAAAATATTTACAAATTTAAATAGGTAAGTACCTAGTTTAGGCATCATTAGCCATAACATAATACCTATACCTATTCGTAACTTACTTGAGGTTAAGTTACACAAAGCGAGGTTGGGATGTGGATGGCTTGAGATAGTTACTTATAATACAAAGTGGGGTTGTGATTTGGATGATTGAGGTTAATTTATACAAAGCGAGGTCGGGATTAGGATAATGGGATTTATTTGTGGATGGAGCTGTTATCTATACTAATATTATAAAGTGAAAGAGTTTGTTTGTTTGGTTGAACGCGCTAATCTCAAAAACTACTGGTTCGAATTGAAAAATTATTTTCGTGTTGGATAGCCTATTTTGCGATAAGGCTATAAGCTATATAACATCACGCTACGACCCACGGGGGCGGCGCAGTAACCATAAACGTGAGTGAAACCGCGTGCACATCTGGTCATGAATAAAAGTTATGGCTAAGGTGTCAGAGAAAACCCCTGAGTGGGTTCGGTGTTTGGATGATCGAGATTAAATTATTTCTTTACACAGATCCAGACTGGAATTTCAGCCAGTTATTTGTTTATGTAATGTTTGTTGCCAGCGCAATCCAATGTAACATTTGCGAGGTTAAAAAATCTGGGAGACCAAGGAAGACAACTCGACAGCAAGACATCAACATAATTAGTCAATTCAGAAACAATCCTTTTCAATGAACCAATAACGTAGCTGTACCGCTAAATATTTCTACAAACACCGTACGTCAAAGACTTCATGAGGCCGGTGTTCAATACCGAACAGCACAAAAAGTGAAATTAACACCACGTCATAATTTAATGCGACTACAGTTTGCCGAACGTTATCTCAATTTTGATTTTACAAACGTTATTTTTTCGGATGAAAAGACATTTACATGTGCTAAAAATGTAACAGTAACATTATGGAGAATGGATAGAACTCGTTATAATGAAAATAACATTGTGGAAAATAGATCCAGTGGTCGGATTTCCGAAAGGTTATGGGGATGGATGAGCAAAAGCGGTCCAGGCGAACTCATTGAGATTAGTGGCAGATTGAATGCTGAAGGATATAAAGACATCTTGCAAGATGTTTTACTGCCAACAACTCAGATAGTGTTCTCTAACACCTTACCCGTGCCTTTTATTCATAATATCTGTTCCATCCATACTTCACATGTGGTCAAGCATGGCTTCGAGAGAACGCAGGACATATCACTGAAATTCCTTGCCCACCAAATAGTCCGGATCTAACAGGTACTTATTGATCGACCCTGGTAAATCCCATTGAGAATTTATGGGCTCATGGTGCAGGCTTGGGACTAGAACTAAGAAAATCTTCTTAATGACGCAATGACCATACGGGAAGATTTAAGGGGACAAAATACATGCGCTAACATGGTAAACTCTACGCGCGAACGTCTACAAAGTATAATAGATGCAAATGGGGGTCACACAAGATTTTGATCCTCCATTTTTAGAGTTCGCCTTATTGTTCCGCCATGTCAATGTGTGTTTGTGCAATAAAGAATTAGATTGGTGTTTAGGATAATAAAGTTGTAATCGCAAAAAATAATTAAAGAGATTATAACAATAAATAGTTGCGTTTTATTTTAAATAACTAAACATCCGCTATACATTTTATATTGTTCAGCTAATTTTGACAATCTGGTATATAAAATAGGTCACACCCTACTAAACGACCAGCTGTATTGTAAACAATTTGAATAGTATCCACATCTGGGCACAGTACAATTGTCAATGGCTATTAAGACCGCAAAGGTAAACAAAAACGTGTTGACGAAATATTTGCCGATACTAGAGCGAGACAGATAGTAGTAATCCTGTGTACCTGGTCATTTTCGGGTTCACAGAAATCACCCGCGTCAGCGGGTAGTGTTGTTTACGTATCGATTAGAATATGATGATATTTATAAGTCGATAAAAAAGAAAATTCAATATCTTCGTGAAAATAATGTATACAAATTTAATTCTCTCGGGTTTCCATTGTACATGGGCTATATTATGTGACCTTTAAATATAACCACACCTTTCTGTTACACCCTGTATAATACAAAACAAATTTAGTTTTTACTATTTCGATTCATTTTACCTACAAATAATATTTTACAATTATAATGACAATTGAGGATATAGCTTAATTATTTTTTTCACAAAGAATAGAGGATTGAAACTTAATCTCAATTCTAACATCGTCAACCAACACGGGGAGACCAACAGACTGTAATGCAGAGGGTCTCGGGTTCGAACCCACGTCGCGCACCTCTGGCTTTCAGAAATTATATGACTTTTCGAAATTATGTGCGCATTGATTGAGAATTATCGCCTGTTCCGTGCCTCGGATCGCACGTTAAGCCGTTGGTCCCGGCTGCCATGAACATCTATGGCGGTCATTATTGGGGACGTCAGTACCCTCTAATATCCTGACACTGGTCTAGCCTTAGGGTATCGTTAGCCTTCGGGTTGCGGAGGTCAGGTGGCAGCCGTTCCGTGTAAAAACTGATATCCAGTCAAATCCGGTTAGACCACAAAAGCCCCAAGTGACTTGGGAATAATAAAGGCTAAGGGAGAAGAAGAAAAAAAGGTGTGTTGTTTTCTCGTCAAGCATTATGGCAAATAGTTATTTGCCATGCTTATCGTGATAATACTAACTTACAAGCTAGACAAGAATGTTACTCACACGATAGGTAGGTAAGTTAAAATGCAAACAATTGATCTTTATTTATACTTAATATCAATATAATATTTTAATTATTACAAATCCAGCAAATCAGATAAGTATCAAAAATGTTCCAGAGGTAAAAGTAGTACCTACACCAGCTTTAAAGAGCAAGTCCAACGCCACGAAAGTCCCATCGCCGAGGTGGCGAAGACGATACGTGGGCTCAAGGCTGGAGATGGGATCGTGACATCTGCAGTTGTAGCGCCCTCACCACGAGGCTTTAAAGTCCCACTATTCGACGGCTCATCGTCATGGTCAACCTATAAGATCCAGTTCGAGGCCGTCATTAAATCGAATGGGTGGACGCAAGAACAGGCTGACTGCTCTCACCTTGGGGCTTCGCAACCAGGCCTTGACCGTGTTAGAGGCGCTTGGTCAAGACGTACGAGAAGCTGTTGGAGGCATTGGAATCAAGATATGGCGACGCACACCTGGAACACGTGTTTCGCGCCCAGCTGAAATACCGATGGCAAAGTGTTGGTGAAACCTTGCAGCAGTGGGCCCTGGAAGTGAAGAAGCTAGTTCGAAAGGCATACCAGCTCTCACCTGCGCTCATCGACGGGAACCTCATTAAAGCTTTCACCGACGGGATCCGAGACCTGGAGGTTAAGGTTTTAGTGCGACACGGACATTTTAAAAACCTGAAGCACGCCCTAGGCCACGCTCTTGAGATGGAAGCAGTGCGACGGGATGATCGAGCACACCGTTTCAGGGAACTGTTGACTTCACCCGGTGCTATAGCTGCGGTGAGACAGGCCACATCAGGTTGAGCTGCCCGAAACGGAGGAATCCACGTAGCAGAAACCAGTTGCCGGTAGGAGGAACACCTGATGTGCCTGCTAGGCCACAACTACAGAACTTCGTAATACAGCATCGCAGTGGCAAGTCACATAGTAATGCAGATGCCCTGTCGCGTAGACCGTGTCCCGACCAGTAAAAGCACTGCGCCAGGCAAGACGCCAAGCAAGTAGGACTAGTGAGGATGTTCAGAACGGATCTTAGAGAAGACTGGAAGTAAACTCTGCAGAGAATGCAACGAGAGGACAAAGACACAAGACCCATCCTCGAATGGAAGAGAACTGGTGCTTCGAGACCTCACTGGAGTTAAGTTGCGCCAATGAGCTCTATCACCAAGAGTTATTGGGCACAGTGGGAAAGCTTGGTTCTCCAGGATGGAGTTCTGTGCCGTTCTGTGGAGTTCTGTGCCGGAAATGGAAAAATGCTCGTGGTGATAAGTCTCACCTGCAAATGGTCGTGCCAAAGCTCAAGGTACCGAAAGTTTTACAACGCTATCATAATGGGAGTTCAGGAGGTTACATGACAGTTACGAGAACTCTGATTAAGATCCGGGTACGATTTTATTGGATCCATTGTCGAAAAGACGTTGAGGAATGGTGTCGTAAATGCACGAGTTGTGTTGCCATGAAGGGACCACGTACTCGCAGCAGGATGAATGATGTATACCAGCACATCAGACAGACCGGTCAACAGATGTCTGAGAGGATGAAGACCCGCTACAGTCTTAACGCTTAAAACTGATTGTTTATCAGCTACCAATGAATGTTTTTGGTAAAGGACATATCATTAGGTATTACGAAAATATAAAATACGATAGGTTAAAAAGTAAATGAGTATGTACATAGCTGATGCAATATAACGTAACCTAATGGAACAGAAACTTACTACATACTGCAGGCTATTTGTTTTGCAAGGCCTTGGAAAACGATGCAGAGTGATTGTGGGATCTGTAGAAGGGGAACATCGACACTTGATTCACTTTCTTTCGTTTTCTTTCATGTGGACTATAATACCACAAACGAGTCATCTCATAAGACACTCAACACTTAATTTGGTCGGTGGTTTCATCTAAATAGTAAAACGGAGGAACAGGGAGCTCGACGCAACGTATTTAGTGTGTAGGCAAAATTAAAATAAGTTTATTTGTAGCAAATAAACTTCAAAAACATTTGCGGGTTCACAGTGGATCATACACACATAAATACCTGTAAAAGTTTGGATGAATTTTAGGACAAGGATAGTTTACATCAGCACATTAAATAAAAGACGATGTTTGGATAGATTTAGGAGTTACTTGATGGAACGCCGCTGATATAGACTATGGGAGATTAGGAACCCACCACCTGCCAACTAATTACGGCGACGATTTCAATAGAAAAGGGTTAATAAATTAAATTGCTTCTTCAACATTTCATCATCATCAATATGTATTATTAACTAGATGTGCCCGCGGTTTCACCCGCGTTTATAGTTACTGCGCCGCTCCCGTGGGTCGTAGCGTGATGTTATATAGCCTATAGCCTTCTTCGATAAATGGGCTATGAACACTAAAATATTTTTCAATTCGAACCCTACTGGTTCCTGAGATTAGCGCATTCAACTAAACAAATAAACAAACTCTTCAGCTTCATAATATTAGTATAGATGTAGTAATGTTGAAACACTGGTTGTATGTGATTAATATTACCATCCTTCAAACAAACAACAGCCTAATGCTGTAGATTGTGAGCATGTGAGTGAGGAATTATGATAAGATAGGGATTATTTATACAACATAAAAATATATATACCTTTTCTAGATGTTCTTCTCAGCTTACTTCCAATATTCGCATAAGTATGCTCCAACATTACATTGTTTAAAACTGCAATCCCACAGGTATTGTCTGCAAGTAAAAAAAAGACAATATGAAAGTATATAATAACTCAGACAGCCCTTAAAGCCCTCATATCTACCTAATGTGGGGTGAGTAATTATCTACCACAAACTTTGATATGAGATTGAGTGTTAAATGCTGACAATCACAAAAATTGTGGATGGGTGCACCATACAAGCATCTAGCACCAATAAAGATGCTAGCATCTATTAAACATATTCCTTACTGTATTTTTGTAACTTATAGGAGTGTCCTTTATGTGGCTCCCATGTTCGAGCTAAGCATATTATATGCAACGTAAATGTTGCATGTAAGTGTTTTAAAGAAATGGAGATTTTGCTCACAAAGTAAGAGATCACCTTGAAAAAGGTAAATGTAGTGTTTTATTTACATAAAATTATGCGTGAATACCTGTGTTAACTGCTTTTGATTTTGTTGAAGTTTTAGCGGTTGAAGCATTGAAATCATTTTAAATCTTTTTCAATTTGAATCTGTTGTAGTTTGTACGCCTAGAGTCAACATTTGAATTTCTGATGAAATATCACATTGCATTTAAGATGCAATTTGATATTTCCTATGACGAGAAAGATTATTTTTATAAAAGGTAATATTTAGATATTATTCACACCTAGTCACCTGGGGCCTTTTAATTTGTTGCGAAGATTAACTGTGAAAGTTGTATATTATGCGCATATACTGTATTAGGGCAGAAACTGCCTCTCTCAAACTGTTTCTAACAATGAATATAGTCACTTTTTAATAATGCACATCTTTTCATCAATTGCTCATTTTGTAACCTCATATGACGGTGGTGGCATAACTACCATATCCATGTTATCATAATACTTCGTATGATATAGTATTTAGATTTGAATTTAAAAGGACATCATTCATTTTGGACCAAAAACTGAAAGTATCGGCCAGGATAAAAATGTGTAATATTCGGATAGAACACACAATTCCTATCATTGTTAACTACGACACCAAATCTGTTACGGTGTTAAATACTTTTAAAATACAATAAACAATTTATTATGATGTTGTTATTTTCATTCATTGATCATGTATATTTAATTATTCATACTGTGTATGTCCTTTTGATGTGTAATAAAGTGAATTCTATTCTCTATGAAGAAAGTATTTTCATCATTGATACTCTACGCGACGCACAGACAGAGCGTCACAATTCACAACAAGTCCAAACCTACTTTAACTTTTTAAACAGGTACCTGGTAAATCACCGGTTTGTCCCTCCCCGTCGGAACTACTGTACCACGTGTCGCCCGTTCTTTAGTTTTGTTCAGTTATCCATGCGACTCTTGTTACATCAGACGGCTAAATCGCGACTTGCACTCCTAATTTAATATTGTTATTCTTGTTTGTTGTTATTTGTTTGTAGTTATTTTTTGTTATTGTTATTTGTTATATATTAATTGACGTTATGAGTGCATAATTGAAGGACTAAGTGGATAAAGGTGTTAAGGGACAAAATTAAAAAAATCTACCTTTTTGCATAAACATAGGTTTTAACTGATGACAAATCGATTCATGAACTTAAAACACGCCAATTCTGATTCGTTACATAGTTACAGACGCTAGCAAAGGTGTTATCTGCCAATCCAGTATATATTTCAGATTTTCAAATGTGTTATCAGCAGAAACTTTTTAGGAGAATCATTATCATTGTTACTTTTGGAATAATATAAGGTGCTTATCAAACAATAAAACTGCTGCATCTTCGCAAAGATAACGTGATTTAATGTAAAAAAAATAAACAATGGTGTTATAAGCTATGTGTTACCCTTGCTAATGTAAAATAGAATCATCACACAACTTGAGTATATTGAGCAGGAGTCTCACTGGGTTTACATAAATATACTAAATTCTCAATAATTAATAAATAGTATGTAAGTACATGTATTTGGCATACCTATTTTTTTATAATAAAACTATTTCATATAAATAATGCTATTTCATTTGTTTACCACATAGAGCCTTTGTAAGTTAATTTTAACTAAACCTAATATGGTTTATAGTAAACAAAGGTGCTATGTTCATGTCTTCATTATTTTTTAGTAAATTTGCATATATTAACCTATTTTTTAGTATAATATATAAAATAATCAATCTTATTTAAGCATTTGTACTAATATTGTATTTTAAAACTATAAGCTTTAATTGCTCAAGTTCATTTGATTATTTATTATTTTCAAACGCTCATTACTCGTTTAGAACTATTTGCTAACGAACACCTTTGTCCACTTAACCCTTCAATTGTGTATTTCGTATCGTACGCCTGTCGGTGATCGTCAAAGTTATACTTGGACTTCCCGAGAATCACAGCATACGCAGGTTGCACTGTTTGTTATTGAAGATCTATTAGTTCGACAAGTATGAATAATGATTATTTTATTTCATTCTATATACAGACCTTTACCTACGTTTTTTTTCCAATTAATTCGGTCACTTCCCATCAACTCATTCATTTTGATCATTTATTTATTAAGCATTATTTAATTCACAGGTTTTTTTTCTATATAAGTACACCTTTGTACTTAACTAAACATTGCATCACCTTGTATGTATACACCGTGAAATCGAATCCTTCTTAGAAAACAAAACGATTAGAATATCACGGCTCATGTAGATGTGCATCGAATAATACATGTTCTTGTTTTACAGGAAGAACCTACAGAGGTTATTTGTCGATCCTGTTGGCAACGGGCTGAGCGTCGGTATCGCCGACACCAACGTGAAGTGGATCATGACGTTAGAATATAGAATAGAATGCAGTTTATAAATAAGTAGCTTTTCAAATATTTCATATTATTGTTTCATTTGTTATGATAACTAAAAACAAAATAAAAGGCAACAAGTTGTACCTACATAGTTTTGAATATAATCTGTTAAAGCTTTTCATTTTGATACCCCATTTGATTACTTTGAGACTTATATATTTTACAAAAACTTCCATTTTGACGCGAAAGATCTATCCTTTTGGTTTACTATAATTCTAATATACCTAGTGACATTTGCACAATAAACAGGAACATAACAAAATAATTCATCAAAATCAGTTTAGCTGTTTAGCCTCCAGAGCTCTACAAAGGAACAAATATATACATAGATACAAACATAGGCTGATATTTAGAATTTCCCTCCGATACTGATAGCTGAGTGTTTACTCAATATTACATTGTAACATGGAAATCCGTAGTCTCTGCCTAACCCTCTAGGAAACAGGCGTGAATCTATGTATGTATGTACATTGTAGCATGTACTTGGATAAAAACAACTTGGATATATTTAATTACCTGTATTAGAAGGTGGTGGTAGGGTAGTTTTTGGCTGCTGTATTGAGGTTGAAGTTTGAACTAACTCATGCTCAAATGACTCTGCAGGAAAAAAAGGAAAGTCATGACACAATTGGCATTATTTTTAAAGCAACTCCTATACTATGAATTATATGAATATATCCTGTGTTACAGGCGACAGTAATCCAATAAATGTAAAGAACACCCAGAATTGTACAAACCACTTGTTAGATAACACACACCTAGACTTTTTCTAATCCACAAGAGATTTGCAATGGTTTGTGGGGATCATACCACTGCGCATTGTAAGTAGTGGTGAGGTAGCATACTTTGCTCTATTCTCTTCCTCTTTTTCTATAAGTAGATGAAAGGATGGTAGGTTAAGTAAGATGTTTTGTGATACTCTTGCATAATTATAAATATCCCTTGTTTGATTAGTTTTAAGAGAAATGTGTTTTAAAAATTACTTCCATCTTGAAGTTTTCTTAATTGTTTAGCATACAGTTTATAGAAAACAACTTGGATAAAATTAGTTACCTGTTTTAAAAGGTGGTGGTAGTGAACTTTGTAGCTGCTGTGTTGAGGTTGAAGCTTGAACTACCTCACCTTTGAATTGCCCTGCAAAATAAAAATGATAATCATTACACAGTTGGCACGGATTTCTATTTTTTTTAGGCAAGTCTCATACTAGATTTAGACTCTGTGTAGCAAAGGACTTTAGAAACAACCCACTAGATAAATATTTACATGGTTTGTAAAAATGTATATGTTTATGGATTACGCAAAGAGTTTTCCTATGTGGAAATCAAACCCAGCACACTCTCTCACACCTTTACCTAGTGGTGGCATAACTACAATATCCATGTCACCAATTGTGCAGTTGATTTAGGCGGTATTGCTGGAGCCACCCAGCGGCGCCTCGATAGTGGTGGACTCTGTTCGTGTACCACTCCAGGCCCATATGAGGTACTTGGGCCTGGTACGAGAAGGGCGACGGCGTTTCGACGAGCACTTCAGCCGTCTCGCTCCGAGGCTCCTAGGCGCTGCTTCCGCTCTTGGGCGGCTCTTACCAAACTTGGGCGGGCCCAGCGTCGGTTGTCGTCGGCTCTACACGGGGGTTGTTCGGTCGATGGCGCTTTACGGCGCACCGGTGTGGGTGGACTCCCTGACCGCCCAATGTAGGGCTCTCTTGCGGAGACCGCAGAGAGTCATGGCGGTCAGGGTCATACGCGGATACCGCACGGTGTCGGCCGACGCAGCCTGCGCTTTGGCCGGAACTCCCCCGTGGGACTTGGAAGCGGAGGTGCTCGCCGAAACCTTTAAAGTGATATCGTCGGTATGGGAGGAGATGGGTGTTCGTCCTCTCCCAGAGGTTTTAACTGGTACAAGGAACCGAGCCCACCAGGGCGTATTCCGAAAGTGGAAGGCGCGGCTGGAGGTGCCTTTAGCAGGATTCAGAGCCGTTGAGGCCCTCCAGCCGGTTTTGAAGCGGTGGGCAGAACGGCAGCATGGGACTCTTTCCTTCCGACTGGTGCAGGTGTTGTCAGGGCACGGTTGCTTTGGCAAGTACCTGCACACGGTCGCTAGGAGGGAACCGCGTCCCATCTGCCACCACTGCGGGTGTGTAGAGGACACGGCGCAGCACACGCTCGAGGCATGTCCTGCCTGGGCGGTGCAGCGCCGTGAACTTGTAGGCGTTGTGGGAGTCGACCTCTCGCTGCCGGCCGTGATCAAAGCCATGGTCGACAGCGAGAGGAACTGGATAGCGGTCGCATCCTTCTGCGAGGACGTTATCTCGCGGAAGGAGGCGGCGGAGCGGATCCGTGAGGAGAGTATCCTTGCGGATCCGAGCCGCCGCCGGCGGACCGAGCGGCGCAGGCGCGACTATGCGCGCCTGATGCCGCCATAGCGAGGGCCGCGGGCGGGAGATAGGGGATCTCCCGTCCGCCAGCCATTGAGTCGGAGTGACCCCCTTCGTCGTGCCGGGGTGTCACCCAGGAGTCGTCGTCCGTGTTGTGTTGGACACTGCTGGGTGGGTCGCTGATGTAGTTTCAGTTCCAGCGACTCACCCACCATTCAAGGCAGCGAGTTGGCACACCGTGGTAGGTTTAGTCGGTAGTACCCGGGATGTTCCATCTTTTCCCGGGTGAGCCCGACATAACCTCTCCGCTCCCCTTTTCAGCGGAGAGGTATGCGTCAAAGCATTGACCCACAATATAAAAATAAAAAAAATAAAAAAATAATGGCGGTATTGCTGGCTAATTTGCCAGGTGTTAATATTCTAAGATAAGACCGATGTAAAGATATTTTAAGGCACCAACTCTCGCATCTTTTTTCTTTTCATGTGGTTAGTGGCTAACCTGTTGTCAAGAGTTGTTCAAGCCGCCCGTAGGCCTCTGACATGGCTTAACGACTGCTGTCAATTTGACAACAACCGGGACCTTCCATAACAACAGTCATCAATCATGACAGCCAGAGTCATCTACTTAATATGCTCTCAGAGGCAGAAGCAATCTTAAATTGACATTGCAAACATCCATAGGCTATGGTAGCCACATATCATCAAATGGGATATCAGCTTATTTGCCACCTCAGATATATACAAAAATTTTATTGAAATATGAATTAAATATGCACATAACTCTAAAAATCATTGGTGCATGCTATGGGATTCGAACCTGCAGTCTGATGATATCCGCATTAGGCTTTCTCCACTTTTAAATCTCTGCTTATAAAGTGTACATATGTACACATATTGATATATTGGCACAGAAAAAATTTGGTACATAATTGACTTACCATATAAATTAAGTGTTGGGATTGCTAATGCATTCAGTCGGTTATTGCGATTTTTATCCTTGTCAGTAAAGTGAAGATCACAAATCCTCATCTTTTGGAATCTTTCATAATCAAATTCTGATGCTAGATTTCCACCAGCAAGGGCAGCCCAAATTTTAAATCTGTCAGGAAATTTAAAACGGTCTGGAAACCGGTGCATTGTTGTGCCTGAAAGTAATGGAAAATGTGAGATGGGTGAAAAATAAAAATTATTTTACAGAATTTATCAGTGATAACTGTAATATTAAATGCAAGGTATTTTCCCATTTTAAAAATCATTATATACCAAAAATTATCTTGAGCGCTATTAATTAAAGAAATTTATTTTAAAAAAGGCAACTACCCGTCTAGTACTTTCTCCCGTGTTGCAGAAAACTTTACAAACATAGAAACAATGGACAATTATTATATTAGTATAGATGTGCTAAGGACATATGCATGTGTTAATACAGACAAGTTATAGCTGATAGCTGCAATATCCTTAGTTGTTAACCATAACATGAACACCAGTATCATCATAATCGTGTCTTTTCACACCTGATAAATAAAACGTAAATTCGCCGGTTCACTCGATAAGATTCGGAGCTCAATCTGAGCTTATTATCAACTATCTGAATGCAACTGTATAGAATAAGTTTACATCACACTATATTATGTACTCACCACTGGTTTTACAGCATAATACACAAAAATTAGGCATGATTTGCAAATTAACCACACTCAACACAAAATAAGGTAATTACTTCACAGAAAAGTGTCTGTTGCACATAAAACTAAAGGTATTCGGTAGAAAGTTTAGAAAGCAAGACGGAGGAACGTATTGCTCGACTCAACGCACTTGAAAATTTAACAGCCGAAAACTCACAAAATGAAATTAAACAATTACAAACATGCGCAAACGCAAAGTAGCTGTCATTTTGTGACAGTTGCTTTTTGTTTATCTTTTCATTATGGGTGCGTTCCACTTAGCGTTCACGACGCCTAATATGCTCGTTTACCCGTTCCACATGACGACTACTATCGTTGTGGTCGCGGCGAAAACGTCATTCATGACGTCATTGCTTACGCTCACGCAAAGCTCATGTCGCCCATGCTGAGAGGTGGGTCGTCGTGAGCTTTGAGAAATATGGCGCCATTTTTTAAAATATAATATAGCAAGGATGGTGACAATGAAAATTACTTTATTTGATGCTATTTTGATAAAACGATGAATACTTCATTGAGTAAAAATTTTATAATCTAATTTTTTCGGAATTACTTTTTAATTCTTCATCAGAGTAACGATTAATTAAATTATCTTACGTAGTCTAAGTTTACGTTTTCCACGATCATGATTTTGTAGAATGGTATTGTTCATCTGAACTGGATGAACTAGTACTTTCTGGAACATTATTGCGACGCACTACCAAATATCCTATTGTCGCCGTAAAATAAATACTTAGTGAATATATTTGAATGTAAATTAATTAAATAGGTACTCCACAAAATTATGAAATACTAGATTTTCTCCGCGGTTTCACTAGCGTTAATGTAGATTTTTGTTAAAATAAATTTTAGTAGCCTATATGTTATTCCGATGAATAAACAATAATACTGTAAAGTTTAGTCAACATCCGTTCAGTAGTTTTTGCGTGAAAAAGTAACAAACATCCATCCATCCTCACAAACTTTCACATTTATAATATTAGTAGGATATTATATATACAGAATGTCCAGTAAATAGCACGACATACTGCAGGGGGTGATAGCTTGGGTCAATTCCTACCAAAGCAACACAATATATGTTCAGCAAAATCTTATAGATTTACGACGTTTCGGTTGCTTTTCAGCAGCCATGGTCACGTCCCCGTGACCATGGCTGCTGAAAAGCAACAGAAACGTCGGGGAAAGTGTAAAAATAAATGAAATCTAAATAGTTTAATAATAATTTAATTAGCTTAAAAATTAGTAAAGTTTCATAGTAGTAGTAGTGTAACAATTATCAAAATTTTGTCATAAAGTGTCAAATAAACAACGCGATAAAATCCGTATATAGCAGTTTAATTTCAATACATACAATTATTATTTAATAATACAGGATTATGTAACATTAAGGATTTATTACACCGGAAGCAGAGGCGCCGGTGTGACAAAATTATGTCTTATCCAAAATCAGTAAGAATCTAATAGCTTTATTATTATATTATACATAGTAAAACAAAATGATTATAGGATTGATTATTCAAAAAAGTACAGAGATCAGTACCTAACAATACGTACTATTTATTAATCGCGCCGGAAGCTGACAAGCGGAAGGCGCCAAGCTAATAAATAGAATTAAGTATAAAGAAATATTAAATAACTATTAAGATTATTGATAATAAAATTATTAATTAAATTATAAAACGATAATAGGATTTAATGTACATAAAGTGGTTAAGATGTAACCGAACTAGCAGTATATGTGAGGCCGGAAGTGTTACTTTATAACATACCTTAAGATTATTGTATTGAAGTATCCCGAGCGGGGAAGTCCCTTCTAAGTTCTACGACAAACATATTATTATTACTGTACCTGTGTAGTACGTATCGTACCACGTATTTAAGGATTGTTTTGGTTGTTATGTAATAAATACTATTAATATAATCTAGGCAAGGTTATTGTCAAGGCGCAACGGACTACGGAATACAAACTAGACCTGTTTGTGGCAATCCCAATATTAGCCAAGTACAGTCCCGGAATTTTCGGGGCCAGAAAACGGTTCCCGAGATTCGTAATTGTATTCTCTACTTCGTGTATACACTGAGTGTACCGTGTAGTAGTAATCTAAACATAGCTTTATAGAGTGAAGTAATATAAATATAGCCTTGTTTTATATAATACTAAAATGTCAAAATATTCATTTTCACCGTATTTTCACACATAAGTGGTATTGTCTATAGACTACGAATAAGAATTTTGGCGGCAGCCGGCTAGATAGTTCTATTCTGTCAGTAGTGTCAGTGTCAATCTCCTCTCTCCGTAGGAGTAATAATGTTCTGTGCTCCTGTCTGATTTTCTGTACCGTCTACTATTTTTTTCAGTTGCAATATGTACATATAGTCAATTTTATTTATTTTATATACATGCGTTCGATAGACTCAAAATCAAGTAAAGTTTAAAACTTCTTATCCTTTTTATGTTCTTCCTGAACCTTTTGTAAGTTTTGTTTGTTATTTTATTTACATAGTCACTAAATTGTAGTGGATGTATGTATGTATATTTTCTTTTCAGTCTGATATTTAATTTTAGTAAGTAAGTATAACTTATCTTCACGATGTGTAGAAGTTAGCTAGTTCTTCAATTACAGGGTTGTTATATATTATCTTATAAATAAAAATATTTACAACATCTTCATACATACATAGATTCACGCCTGTTTCCCAGAGGGGTGGGCAGAGACTACGGATTTCCATTTGCTACGATCCTGACACACTTCTCTGGCTTCATTCACTTTCATCACATTCCTCATACACGCCCGTCGGTTCAAGGTGCTCTTAACCTTGCCTTTGTCCGGAACGCCTCCGATCTGATCGAGAAACGTTCGCCTAGGCCTTCCTCTTGCCACTGTTCCATTCACACTAGCCTTATAAACTTTCTTAGTGAGTCTTTCCTCGTCCATTCTTTCTACATGCCCAAACCTGCTTAACATACCCTTTTCTATTCTTGTCACTATATCCACTTTCATGCCGCATCTCTCTCTAATCACACTATTCCTTATTCTATCTTCACACACCACACCATATATAATTCTCAGCGCTCTCATTTCTACAGCATTTATTCTGCTCTCATGCTTCTTTTGCGTCCATGCTTCTTTTCCATACGTAAGTGTGGCCACTAATAGTCCTCTATGAACAGCCAAACGTGCCTTTTCGGATGTATTTTGACTATTTATAAAAGCGCGTAGAGCTCCATTCACTTTATTGCCAGCAATCATTCTCCTTTCATTATCTCCTTCATGTTTACCATCCCTTGTAAACAAAGTACCCAAATATACAAACTCTTGCACATACTCCACTTTTTCTCCATCAATCAAAATAATACACATCGTCATGCACTCTTCCTTTTCAAATACCATTACTTTCATCATGCTTACATTTATTTTCATTCCTTTACTCTCAAAAGCACCATGCATAATACTTACCATCACCTGTAACTCTTCTGCTGATGACGCAAGTATTACTTGGTCATCGGCATAAAGAAGACATTTGACAAGTAACTCTTTTCTTAATCCCCATTTACAATCTTTTAAATCTTTTAAACAATTGTCCATGTATGGTTAAACAGCCAAGGCGACGCTACACATCCTTGTCTAACACATTTTTCGATGCTAAACCATACTGTGTAGGTCCCATTTAATACATATATTAAATTATTTAATAGTTATTGATATCACAGCCTTTATTAAAAGATATGCTCGCCTGAATCTACTAGAAAACTCTTAGGAATGTAATAGTGAATGGAATGTAATAATTAGTGCTATTATTGGTTCATGATATTAATATTGATATTCTCTTGATGGGTAGGTACAATACTCACTTCATGTGAATGTTACATACATTGTTACAAATTATACAGATAACTAACAAAATAACCTATAATACCTATTATAGGTTATAACTTATAAGTTAATTATATTAATAAATATTCAACTTTACAATTTGTGTAATATTACCATTTGTGCCCAAATAAGTTATGTGATATGATACATATTAGAATGCCTTTCTCCATATTTAGTAGTACAGTAATAACTGAGAAAGACATGCTGATATGGTTTGCCCATATGCAATGATGGGTCAGTGAAAAGTAGAAACTATCTGTGATCAAAACAAATCTTAGTAGACAACCCATTAAGGTTTGCCAAAACCTATCCTGACCATGTTTATTATGTACACTTCTGTGTTAAGTCAACACTCAACCAGCAACTATTTTATGAACACCTGATTGTCAAAAGGGATTATAAGAATAAGTTTTTTTAACCTAAGTATATGAACTTACAACACTTGTACATGATGAAGTCCATCTAGAAAAACAAGTATTTGTCTGGATCTTAGAAAGAGTGAAACATTGTTAATTCTGAATAACAAGATATATGTCTCTTTATGCAATACCTTTAAATAAGTCCAAAAGCCTGGCCTGCTTTGAGATAACTTAAATTATTCAATGTATATGAATAATGAGACTACAATTTAGATTTCACTTCATAATCTGTTTAAATTGGTGGTTTGCCATGCTTTATCTACTATATAAGAGATGCACTATAATTCTTCTTAAATTGAATATCTATTATTTAAGGCTATTATGTATGGATGGTAGTGAAACAATTATAACTTTTACTTTAAAGAAAATGAGAATGAATGGGAAAGTGGCAAGTGAAAAACAAAGGCAAATAATATCTATGTAATTGTTCTAATGAAAAATAAGCTGACAATGAGTGAAGTAAGAGACAAATCAGAATCTTAGCAAGGGGCAAAGTGAAAGGGCAGTATTGCTTGGAAACAGGTGGTGAATTCATGAATATAAAATGTGGCTACTAATGATGTTCATGCAATTTTGTTACATTGTGCAGCTTAATATTATAATAGTAATAATACTAATTACAAAGTAATTATTAGAAAAAAATAGTAATAAAGAGAATAATACTAATTACTGCATGGATAGTAGTTATAACATGGATTCTAGAAATGTCTAATCTCTTGCATCTTATCATGTTGAGCCACAAACTCATCTTTGCTTAACCCTCAGGATGATATTACCTGCATAAGTGGATTACTTACTGGCTTATCAGAATTCAGGATATAATCATATCTTTTATACTGAATTAACTCTTCAAAACTGCCCATTGCTGAGCATGGGTCTCTACCCCTTATAAGGTGGCTTAGTCTGTAGTTTACCTTACTAACATAGTGAAGCTTAACAGACTACACACATCTTCAAAGACATTATGAAGATCAGTTGTGCAGAATTCAGGACATATTGTCTTCTAGTTTGGAATAAAGTACCTGCATAAGTAATTAATGATTTTAGACCTTTTCTCATTATAAGGCGAGTTAGATTGTATAGTCTACCTCGCTGGACCGTTGAGACTTAGCAGACCTCAAACTTTTTCAGGCACTTTATAGAATGCTTAGATGTATGCTAAATTCGGTATACAGTCGCTTCCATTTCGGCATAAAGCATATATTATTACTTAATAAACAACTATCCCAGATCAATAAAACACAGCTCAACTATACTAAAGACTGAGACATTTTGCAAGGCATACTCTAGATCCAACCAATGGCATTGGCCGTTAACTTCATGGAGTCATCAGTTCTTACTTTAACTGTAGATAACCCAGTACTCTGAGTTCCACTCAACATCTCAGGTATATCCCAGTCTGCCAACCAATACTTGGCAAGTGTAGTGAACTTAGCGGGTTCTGACAATAAAACAACACTTTTTTAATGCAGCCTTTTATGCATCATGACATTGAAAATTTAGTCATACACCAATACATAAGTTCTAATGAAAGACAACATCTTAAATAAATGTTGATCAAACTGTTACACAAATCCAGGTTTCTCCACTGCTTGGTTAGCACTGCTTTGTGCATATCCAAATATTTCATTCCCTGTAGCTGCTATAAAAAACAAAATATTTTCAAAATAGTTCATAAAATGTTTGTTATTATAGTCTTTCGTTAAACCTGAATAAAGGCCTTTATGAGTAATTTCTAAAAAACAAGTTTCAACTGAACACAATACTAGTTACATATAAGAATAATTATATCAATATCTCCTTATCTTAATAAAAATATATTATAGCAATCAAAACATATTAAACATGTAAATTTATAACAAATTAAAATATATTAGTAGATTTATAAAATCTTTGACAAATTAAAACCTATGGCTATGCCAAGTAACAGGCAAATTCTAAAATTAATAATATTTATAAATCATAGTCAATTTTAAGAAGTTAGATCTACTATGAATAATCTAATACTATATTTTAGAAGTAGGTACATACTTCATTACACAATATTAGGTAACTTGATACCTACTCTAAAATTAAACAAATTATTCTTAATTTTTAACAGAATTTCTAATATGAATAGAAATACCTTTGCAGAACACATTGTTAAATTATTATAATTCCAATAATAAAAGATAACATAATTATTTTACATAACAAATAGAAACAATTGAGCACATAATAAGTACTTATCAAAATAAACAAAAGTTAAGGTATAGTCTTGGCCTTTGTCTATTTTGATATATTATGCATTTGATATCTATTATATGATTCAGTTACAACATTGATGGCACAGATGAGACATAGAAGACATGTAGTGTGATACAAAGTTACATTTTATTACTATTGATTACTTCTCGTTTTCAACAGCTGCTTGAGCCATGAGATCAGTTATGTTTTTCTCCAATTCGTCGACGCGAGTGCCCATCTCGTCTATACGGTTGATTATTTGATCCGACATGCTCTGGAAATTATCCTGCATGTTTTGCAGGAGTGATTGCACGTACTGCGTGACCTCCTGCATGGTTTTTGGATCATTGCCTGACGTTGTGTAGGTGTTTTCGGCGTCAGACACATCGGTGTTGGTCGTTTCAGTGTTCTCCTCAGCCATCTCTGATATTATCTCTTTGTTCTTGAAATTTATCTCTTTGTTAAAAATGCAGTTTATGTTTTACGTAGTTATTTTCATTATCTCAATAATCACGAGAGAAATAATTGGAGTCAGCAGAATCAATAGATGAGAGCGGATGCCCAAGCTCGGTATTGTTAAATTGGACAATTTGGCTGATTTATAAATTCGTCGTGGTGCACAATAACAACTGATTCGTGAGTAAAGATGCCACGGAATTGACACCGAGCATCGAAACCTGACGCATGCGCGCTGCGTTCCGAACAGCCAACCTCTCTTTACTGTTCAAATTTTCCCGCTACTATATAATTTTCCCACGCTATTAGATGGCGCTGTCATTTATAAACTTAATATTTTCTAGGATGGTTTAATTTATTAAACCATACTATTAAATAAATGCAGCGACGAGATGAATTTGGAGTTCTTATATGATCAGGCATGAAAATCTATAATAATAAAAAAATATCACCTTAAGATTTTGTGATTGAGATACACTTCAAATCTATTGGTCGATGTAAGTTGGTGGGACGTTTTCACACATCGTCATTTCAATTCTGAATTCAATATTATATTTTAATTTATTATATTTGGGAGTTGTCTTGTTACACGAAATACCACATTGTATTAAAAATATTATTATTTATGATACAATGTGGTAACGTTAGGTATGATAACAATAATATGTGGAGTATAAATAAAATAAAACAAAGCATGTCAAAAATGTATATTTAATATTTATATTTTAAAATATATCTTAGATTTACATACATGTGTTTTCTTTTAAAATAAATGCGCCTTAGGACTTACTTGATTCTATTGTATTCACTTTTTACATGTGTGTGTGGATTATATTTGGCTTCATTTCGGAGGCAAACGTTACATCTGTTATTAAATATTGTCACAATCAAATTGCATAATCCGCAACATTAAAAACAACTGCTTGCTACTTTAATAAAACGCATCCACCTAAACCGTTCATCATTTAATAATAACTTTCCTATTATAACCCCTAACACATAGAAATAATAAAAGATTTCAAATCGTATTTTGTTTTAGTTTATATTTCGAAGAATGGTAGCTTTTGTTTATCAATGAGTACCAATTAAAAGTGTCTGAGGATTTAATAATATGTACTTATTACGAAATGGAAATAACGTGTTCATACATTGATTTACTATCGCCTTAGGTGCTGAACTATTCAGCCATTATTATAATAATCTGGTAATTAGGCATAGTGGTATCTTCACCTTACGGAAAAGAGAATTACTAAGAATATAATACAATATGAGGCTAGATTAACTTCTTTCTACCTTGTTGAATCTGATTAGTGCTATTGAAGCACCACTAAGATTCAATTTAACCGCAACAAGTGTTCTAAATTTAAAATACATAGGCTTGTATTTTCTGTATCTTATACATGTCAGCAGGTTTAAGTTATTAGACATCCTAATAAAATATAACTCTTATTAAACCGACGTGCTTTACAATCAGTGTTTCAAAGCAGCACTGTGATTTTTATGGCGGATTTCATAATTTTATTGCAATATTTTTCACATTATTGTAACATGGTTACTATAATACAATAGTATGTATATACGTACATGTGCTTAACAATAATACATTTAATATAAGCTTTGCTGAAAGGCGTGATTTATTTAGGGTTTCGACAAATAAGGTAGCGATTTTTGAAGTCCAGAAATAGTTCTAGCTAATTAGCTACCCATATTACCTAATAGGTACATATTCTTTGGTGTGCCTCTGCTGTCCTACCTAGACGGTTGGTTGGGACCGCCCTTGTGTATTTACACACATTTATGACTGGCCCAGACTATTAAAACAGTCCTAAATAGTCTAACTATAGTTAACTGTATAGATTCGAAGTCTACCTTTAAAATGTAATTTACACATACGACAAATATTTACACCCTTCAGCTAGTATATCACATGTCTTAGGCAAAATAGTATAAGAAACCAACACATGAAGAGAGTCTTTCTGTGGCTGAATACCACAGAGAAAGAGAGCACCAAATGCACGCATCTTTAGTTTGACAATATTTCTAATTTGTATCGCTTATGTTAATTATCATTGCAACTTGAATTGTGTAGTATATAACAAGCGGAACTTCGCTACTAGAGAAGAGTACTATAGAGAGTAAGGAATACCGTGCTTTGTGCTAACATATCTATGAATAATACAATAGTCATGCGACACATCACATACGTGATTTGCAAAACAACACACCGTTTTAAAATATAGATTCGAGCCAAAACCTCAATAATGAAGAATAATTGCGCTAAGTAAAAACCCTGTATCTAATATAATTTTTTATATAAATTTGAATACAGCCGTAGTTTCATTATAATACAATATAAGACTATGGGTATTGCGTTGGTAAATATTTAATGGTATGAATAAGATGTCTAATATTGTATTATGTGTACAAATAGCAATGATCTAAAAACATTTATCTATACAATCTGTGAGATATACGTCTATGTTATATGGTTATACATAACAGTACACTGAGGCATACAACACGGCCGAGCATATGTTTATTAATTAGGACTCTTACTAGTATCAACATTTGCTACCTGTAGATCGTTCAAAAATGTGTTATTAAAAATCAAGGCCTACATTTCTTTTTTTTATCGTTTATACCTGTGTTTGTGAAGTGTTGTATATATATATATATATATATATGTATATATATATATATATATATAGAAAAACAGATGCTGCACTGTAATAAAAAAGTTTTGCCAGGGTAATGTTTCAAACGTTAGTGCAGCAAAGTCTGTTTTCTCGAATAACTTTACAACTACAACTTGAACAAATTTTGCTATTAGTGAACAAATTACTCTTCACGAGAAACTAATTATTTGTTATACTCTCAACTCTCTAAAGCACAAAATTTTATTACATTTTGTTGCGGTAACGCACACTATTAATCTATTGTTATAAGACTGCATAGTACCTATGGATCAATACAAAAGTGTATTGTGGGTTCTATTACAATCTAAAACTACTGGGTAACATGTCTACCGATGATATTACCGTCATCCACTGTACTGTTTTTAACATTCAACCAATTATAATCAATAAATAATTTGCTTGTAGTAATTACACACCTTTGCCGGAAAATGCGTGTTGATGATTATCTAATGAATATACAGCATATTAATGGTGAATCTATTGATACATTTTTAATCATCAAGTTATCAATCATGAATGAATAATTTAATTGATATTTGAGCTTTTCATGTTAGACGGCGTTAATATATACATACATATGTGTGATAGTTTTGATACACATATTTTTCGATGCTTGTGTTGATAAACATACTATTGAAAGAGGCTTACGAATAAGTACTCGTAGACATATAATCCTAGTATTTAGATTTTACTATATACCGGCAATTCTATGTCATGACTTTTCATTTAACATACCCAAAAACAGGCAATAGAAAAATATTTGCCCCGAACTATAACCGTGTATAAAATATTGACGATTAATATTATAAATAAATAAATAATAAGTGACAAACTCTAAAAAATTTTCACTAATAGATAGATAGACAACCCATGAGCAACATTGACTATATTTTAACGAGATGGGTGTAAAAACCCAGGATTCAACCTCTTCGTCTTAATGTGATTTTTTCCCCCCTCGTCTTTTTGTAATGTCCCACTGCTGGGCGAAAGCCTCGCTCTTGGACTTCCAAATCACTCTGTTGGTGGATATCCCCTGACCTTATGATCCCTATATCTCAGGAGTCTTTTGACCCACAGGGCCCATATTCAAACACAACCGAGGTATGACCCCCGCGGTGTCTGCACACCAAGTTACAAGTCAATATTTTCCCATTTAAAATATGTGACCCCTGTATCTCGGGGTTTTTTTACCCCTGGGGCCCATATTCAAACTCGACCGAGGGATGACTCTAAGGTGTCTGCACACCAAGTTACAAGTCAATCGGTCCAGTGATTCCGGTGCTATGCCTGTCACTAACAAACAGTCACTAACAGACAGACTCAAAGTGTTTTCATTAACCGCTTCGAAGAACATTCAGAGGTTGATAGCGTGAGCGAAGCTGGGTGTTGAAGCTAGTATTTTATACACGGATAAAGTAAGAATTACAATTAAGAGCAATACATATTATGCTTACTTTTCTGTGCTAATAGGCATTAAAATATGAAGCACTATTCAACTGCCTTACAAATCTATATACCCACTATGTAAAATATTTTACACTACTAATGCTAAGGTAAGTAGCGAAAAGCTGCAGATAAGATAACAATTAAAATAATTTTATAATAAATAATTATTGATCTAAGTAGCTAACCAATTAATAAATTATTAATAAATAATAATCTATTAATCAATCGTTAATTTTATAATAATTTGATTAATATTTTTGCCATATAAAAACTATACCATACAAATGCATGAATTGTTTATTATTAAACAGCTCAGTTCTTATGTTTGTATTATTTGTATCAATACAAATACTATCCTAATAGTTAGGTAATGTTTTGAATTTTGTAAATAGATATAAAATTTTAAGATATATATACTGGATTGTCGAGGTTAAGTTACCCTTTCATTATAGCGCAGGGCAGCAATCGCCTGACAATCAAATATTAATGAGATACCCGATTTAATTCATCATAGGTTAGCTCCAGTTACATTTGGTGGGTAAGATTTTAAGAGTTTGTATATATTCCCTAAAGCGAGGGAAACGAGTTAGAGGTTATATAATTTCGTAACTTAATACGTCACACCTCCCAGGCGACGAAGAATAATCTTGTCTTTAAACTAGCTCTCTCAGCAGCTAAGAAAACACTGGAATGTTCTTGCAAATATATTAAAATAAGAGAATCTCTTTATTTATATTAATTCAAAAATACTGTTTTTCAATAATATAATATTAAGACCATAATTTAGCATTAAGGCACAGTGAAATTGCCACTTAAACTTAGTATTTCTTTAAAAACTAAGGCATGCTGACTGAGCAAATAATTTTGTACTACAAAAGACCGCAGGCAAGCAACCTTATGTTGTGTTTCTATTCATACTACTTAAATAATGGTATGCTGTAATCATGGAACCCAGTGATCTTTGTATTCTGTTACTAACATCATGTTATATTTGTATTGCATATTATTACTAACTAAGTCAGTAACAAGTCCTAATGTACTATTAAACATTACACCAGATTATTCTACAAACAAGGTTGGATGACAATAGCGGAAAATTGTATAATGTATATTCACAGATTAAACTTCATGGGTGTTCTAATGAACACCTAATGTAATGTAGTATTGTTGTGTTGGATATAATAAATGCATTTTTAATATGACGTAAGTCGCGACGTTATCATGTTAAGCACAAAATCTGAGCACATAAGATCATACACATTTTATAATTAACTAGCTGTCCCGACAGACGTTGTCCTGTACACACGAAAAAAACCCAAATCTAAACCATCCTAGAATCCACATGAACACACACAAAAAATATATCAAAATCGGTCCAGCCGTTTACGAAGAGTTTAGTGACATACACACGTACAGTAGAATTATATATATAAAGATTGTTAAAGTATGCTTTACATTTAAAATACAAAACGTATAACGTACCTACATATATACAAAAGTAATATATACAAAAGTAATCAGCTGATGGTATGATTTATAAAAATAGGCAATAATTTGTACATTGTTTCAAAAGTTCTAGAACTAAGTAGTTGTTTACTATATTGACAGTAAGCCTCAGCTTAGCTACGTTTTGCGTTGGTTTCAGTATAAGGTGGTCCCATATAATTTATGCGAGTAGATTCCATCCACAGCTTAGTTAAGACTGAAATCATTATTTTATTTGTCTCGTTTTAGTATCTTATGCACTTTTTTTATGCGTATTGGAATGCTTTGACGTATACCTCTCCGCGAGGCGACGAAGAGGCTATGTCGGGCTCACCGGGGGAAATAAACCCTGGTAATACCGACTAAACCTACCACTAAACTATTCCTCAACATAACTATACACGGCGGTGTCGCGATTCGCGCGGCCTGGCCGTCTTGGTTTCGGCCCGCCATGTGAAACGCCAGGCCATTACGTAACACACTTCCTCTACTGTCCCCTTGTGGGGGGAGTATTTTATGCACTTACCTTATCAAACATAATTTGATATTAATCTTACGTAATTAACTTAACCACATGATAACTATAAACGGTAACGCAATTTGTGTAAAATATCATACAATAATAAGAACTGAGCTGTTACAATTATTTACTAGTCTCTATTTAGTCTACGGGCATCATTTTTCCGCCATACGCTTTTGAGGGCTCTTGCCTTTGCTGTAGAACATGTCTAGGAATAAACCTGTAAAAGAAAAAACAGATATAAATATTTGAAAATATATTTAATTTCCATTCTTGATGAGTATAAATGTACTTACAGAATGTTGCTGTAAAAAATACTACTGATCAATTCAGTAACATATTTACTTTTTTATAATTAATCAATCTATAATTGTTTTAACCGTATTTGGTAAAACAGTACTTCTATGTAAGTATTCGTGCTACTGTTCGGGTAATCCTACTTCCATTTGGTTAACAGTACTTATTTCAATTTTGAGTACTCATAGTAAATGCGTTGGTATAAGTAAAATAATAAATTATAACATTGAGAATTTAAGAGACCCCCAGCGGTGTTATCATTATCATACATTAAACATTTACCTTACATACCTTTACTATAGTAAATGCTCTAGTAAACAGATTTATTAATAAACAAAATATTTAAAATATATGTTTGTACCAAACTTGTAAAAAACATGAAATCAAATAGGTATACGCTTAACCGATACACATACGCCATTACTATAGGCCGACCGTTTAACTCGCGTATCGCCTGCGCGGTAAGAAGGGAGCGGGGGCGGGTAACGCTACACGCAGTTGACGTGAGCTCTCTGCTCCGCACACCCCTCTCACCCACCCGGTAACATTCCCCGCTCCCTTCTTACCGCGCAGGCGATACGCGAGTTAAACGGTCGGCCTATACCAGAGGTTTATAACATTTAACTTTGTACTATTAAACTATGCAAATATAATAATAAAATACTAACACGGCTCATTATTATTATTAAAATTATCATATTTTAATTATTTTGTTAGTCCTCATGGGTTGCCACAAACGAAACAAACTAAACAATGTTTGGAATCTTTTCACAGGACTATTATTTTTATTATTGTCAGTCTGTATTATCATTGGGATAAGCAGAGCAAATTTTAATAAGACATACCCAATTTGCCTATTAAGAAACCTACTTTTAGCACTACACTATGGCTAAACCTAAACAAATTGATACTACTAGATATTAAGTAAGTAATTGATTTAATATACGATACCTACTTTAATCATAAAGAAAAAAAATAAAACTAGCTAACAATGTAATAATATGCATTCCTTTTTAGCAAGTACTTAATTATGTTTTCTATTAAATTATGGGTTTATTCGCTATGAACAGATTCCTAAAAGCCCTGTTTTTTATAATGACAGACTCTCGACGGATCAGAAATGGCACAGTTACATACACCATTATCATAAATATAAACTCGTCAACATCTTCGCTTTAAACTATACAACTGTTCATTTACAGTGGGTTAGTTTGGTAGATAGACAGATAAATATTTCTAAAGATGAATGTCAGTATCAGCATAATTGTCAATATCAGAGATGCTGATTATTTAAGCTGGAGGTCGAGTGATCGCATGACCGCCCAGGTATTGAAGCTTACGGCATGTTTTGTGTACGTTTACGAGTTTTACCAAACGTGGGGTTAAACGGCGGTTATTGAGATAGTAAACAACACAGTTCTCCAATGGAAGATGCTTGTATATAAGTATATTATAACGTATGACGTCATATACAACATAATTACTGCGCGCTACTACAACAAAATTGATTCCACATTTCTAACACTCACTCCGAACAGAGTTCCTAAAGAACCGGTTTGTTATTCATCAGTGCTGGGATAATATACAATTCATTTCGAAACAGAATTGACGCCTAAGACTCAGCACAGTTACTATTGTACTAGGTACTAAAATACCGTTGATAAACCGTCAATACTAAAATATAAATGACAGATCTACTACCTATCATTATTATTATTGGTATTGGCTTATGCATAAGGTACTAAATTATTAATAATTAGGCTGTAGTCAACTAACTATTTAGTAGTACTAATAAGTAGAACATTCGATTCTTTTACTATGTTATGTTATGAGTTACAAAAAGATGAAAACCTTTTAGGAAATACATTTGTAATAAGAAAATAATAATAATAATAATAATAATCTTTAGTAAATAATTACATTTAGCATCAGTTGATGTGAAAATATATGCATCAGCTACAACAACCCACATATACAGAAACGGTGCAAAGCACACCATAATTTAAATATTTATACCTACAACATCTTTGATTGCATACTAGGTTAACACATTATCCGTTTATAGATAACTAGATGTGCACGCGGTTTCACCCGCGTTTATAGTCACTGCGCCGCTCCCGTAGATCGTAGCGTGATGTTATATAGCCTATAGCCTTCTTCGATAAATGGGCTATCTAACACTAAAATAATTTTTCAATTCGAACCAGTAGTATCTGAGATTAGCGCGTTCAAACAAACAATCAAACAAACAAACTCTTCAGCTTTATAATCTTAGTATAGATTATAGAAAGCCTTGTTAACGAGAATAGCTGGGCTAATCTCTTCTTAGAATGGGAACAGCTGTCATAGTACAAATTATCGAAAACATGATGAGAAACTTTAAAACATGCAGCTTTCTCTTGATAACCCAGTTTGGCTATCTTATTGGTATATTGTGGTCTCTCCAATTTATAAAATAGCCATATGCTTTGAACTGTTTAAAACAATTTTGGTGTACTGTGTATGTGTTCTGAAAATTTTCGATTGTGCGTTTTGGGTTTAATGTGTAGCCGAGTAATGCATTCAACTTGCCTGGGGGTGCTATCTTGTAACTGTCACAAATAAACTATTAACTGTTTTATTGTTTCACTGTTTTATTTCTGCCACAAATAAATAAATTTGCTACACAAATAAACTCAGTGTACAGGCAAGAAAGCCCATAAATATCAAAACTGTTTCTGACACCATTCAACAACATAACTCAAAATAACATAACATTTCCACAATGAAATTCGGCCTGAATATAGATATTCATATTTATACATTGCCTTCCATACAAATAAAACATTATATTCCTAAACTTTATAGTTTTAGAAACTAATCCAGCTACAATAACACCTAAATCCATGTTTTGTTTCGTTTCGAAAGAGGAATCGTATGGTGTATCCAATTTAAGCATTTTTCGTATCCTATGTCCAACATCCTCTATAGGGACGACCCACGATGCGCGAGGGATTTGGGCTAACCGTTGTATACTGAAAAGAAGCATGTGCCCAATATTAAGAAAGCTTATAAACAATCCTGACTGTATTTATTTATTTAAGCATGCCTTATTAATCTGGTATTCAAGCGAAGATATTGCTAAGTCCATGGTGTGTACAACTCCTACTTTATACCGTACCATATCTGTCTTTTAGAGGCCACATAATAGAAATTTTTTGCCTCATAATAGTTTGGCAACATTGTATAAATATACTTTGAGAAATAATGTACTATTTTGTTAACAAACTATTAATTTTATCATAAATAAATTGATAATGTAACATTTGTTGTATATCACAAACACGCGTAGCTCATTTATGTGCGCCTATGCCTGCGTGCACAGCCCGGCTGGCCTGGCAGTACTTATGTACTAATATTTAAAATTCGCCCAATATTACAAACGAATTGTAACTTAAAAATACCCTCGCATTAACTGGCCGTGGCCCGTGAATTGTATAAAGCTATAAAACTTTTATGCATTAGTATTATCATTGCATTTCATCACCAGTACAGTAATGGTCAATGCTAAAACAAGTAATACCTGAGAAGACCAGAATGGCGCCCATCCATTGTCTCGGTAGAAGCACATTGCCAAATATAATGACGGATGTGAGCACTGTGAAGAACTTTCTGGTTGTCGTCACCACTGAGCACGGGAGTGGACCGAAATCTGCCACCTGGGATAAAACAGTAATAATCAGGTAATGTATTTGTGAGTATTTATAGGGAGCGGGGAAACGCACGTGCAGTCAAACAGCGAGTCCCTTGGCTGCACGGATAGAGTAGTGTATTAAGTGGTCGTCTCGGCGCTGCCACTGCGGCGAGTATTGTAGGTACTAATCCCACACGGGCTAAAAAAATATGTGATTCGGTTGGTTGGTGGTCATGGTTTTTCCGAGTCTAGGTGTTCTTTCTTGGTTGGCTCTGTGTAAAGTCCTAAAGAAAATATTATTCCTAGTGCGGGAGTTGTAAAAAAAGAATAAAAAGAGAAAAAAGAGTTGCATGCTGATTTATTCCGCAAACGTTTTATCGTATGCGCGTCACATACACGACGGCGTCCGCGTCCTACGCACTATACAATATATAACAGTGGGCATTACAATTATTCTGAATAAGGAGAAGGACTATAGAACCTAACATCAACAAAAATATATTCTAATCATATCTTTACAATATATTTCTATATTAAGATAGATAAACAATTGTTTTATTTAATTTAGGTAATATCTATAGCGTGCTAAGTAAACAATTAAATAAAACCTGTAAAAGTCGACATAGGTAAAATAAAGTGAGCCTAAATCTAAAGTATAGGTAAAATAAGTTGATAAGAAAACCGGAGGAAGCTGTTGACTACGTAATATTGGGGAACACCAGGCTTTTTGCACTAGATAGAATGGTTTCAATTTTGGTTAGTTTATTTATTTTTCTACATTCTCATTAATGATACACATGTATCTATTAAACATTCGGTTTTATTGATTTTTTATCATTCTCTGGGAGCGACTAATTAGGAGATTTCAGTGACGACCATAAAAAAAAAAAAAATGTGATCTGTCACAATTAATATTATAAAGTAATAATCCTACTAATATTATAAATATTTTACAGTAAAGATATTTGGATGTTTATTACTCAATCACGTATATGACGTATGTTAAACAGATTGGGATAAAACTGGCCACATAATTAGACGTAATTTAACACATTTGACATTTTCTTATTTTATTCGAATGCGTTTGTGTGTGTTTCATGAGGGCTAAGCTGCGGGTAGAAACTAATCGAATATAAGTCGAAATAAAGATAAGTAGATAACCAGAAAATAAATATTCGACTGCAGGGTCGTACATACTAAATATCTTTCTGTAATAAAGCGGCTGACCACTAATTATTCACGCGTCTGGCACTGCTTCCCTCGTCCGATTGTTTTAGTGCGATAATTTGATCTTAAGTCAGACTGTCCTTTAGCGATTAAGCAATGGAGGACATCTGCACGGTATACAACGAAGTCAACCTAATAATCTTAACATTGTACATTTTTACGGTTAAGGGACAATCTATGCAAAGTAGAGCACAATCACATCGGAATGCTAACTTTATCCTAGATATCGCTTAAACTTAGCAGCTTTCAAAAGGAGATCACCCAGGCTCCATACATTTTTGAGCAAATTACAAAAAAAAATAAAAGTTTCGCAAGAATCGATCTATTATAGATATTTTAAAGTTAAATAATATCTCAGAGTCGTGACTTACAACGTTGGTGTAATAATATAAAATGTATATTATGTTATGTTCTATTAAAATAATAAGTTTTTTTTTGTTGGCCACGTCACTTTTCATGTTAGCCCAATCTCGGTGATTTCCTTTCGCAAACAATCTTCTGTTATCCTCCCAAGGTGATTGGGAATGTTAAGCTCATTGAAGAGACGGTGTGCTGTTAGCAGAGGCTGTATGATCTTGCTCAGTCCATTAGCAAAACAGCGTCACCTTTTCTAGGGTAGATAAGGAGCTTATTGAATCACTGCTAATGTATACACCCGTAGGTTGCTGAGAACTGCTTAACATCAGACTGACCAGGTGTCTATTTGTTAAGTTGATAGTCTATACTAATGTGTATCATACAATAGTTCTTGTATGTTTTTGTAATGTTTCTTAACATCTGCGCAATATAGGTAAGTTCTTAGTAGTCAATATAATAAAAAGAAATTATAAAAAATTTGCTATCCTAAGAAAATATGAAGTAGTTATAAGATAAATAAATCAATGCTATGCTTTAGTCTCGTGATTTTTATAACATTATTACTATAGTGACAAAGTGATTTGATAACTGTGATAAACTGCGATAATTGTAGCTATTTATCTAATCGTTACGTTAATATTACGTGAAAGATACTGATAGATCGACTCTAGCCAATTTTTTTATAAATGCAGATAATAGAATTATTAACACTACTATATTAGCAGATTAAAGAATTGAAACGAGAATTTACAAAAAACCAACATATAGGTACTAAGAATACGCGGGCATAGATCGGAATCCAATCAAACCAAGTTGTGGATCAAAACCAAAAGATTCTGCGCGGTATGGTGACTATTTTGGCAGATGAAAGTCAGTGTGACGTGTAGCTAATAACATTATTTGCGACTGTTCAATTTTATTCGGCACCATAGGAGTATACGCTCGCAATACATACAACCTACGAAAACTACGCTAGTTTTGGACTGCCTTCAACGTACCAGATATTTTTAGCTTACAGTTGTTATGCTATACGCCTTCATTTTATTTGTTATAGACTTTTGCCTTCAAGCAATACTTTGAAGATGTTAAAGTATTGCTTGAAGGCAAAAGTCTATAACAGATAAAACCTTCTGGTTATAGACTAGACAAAATATAAAATGTCATGACTTACAGTGTCAAAACGTGCATATAAGCCAATAATATATAAGTCAATGCGTGCATATGTAATTCTAGGTAAAATAAATAAATAATTACAGTTACGTGTCCACTTATTGCACTGATGACTTTGAAAATGCTGCAAGACCAGTTGTTGTATCCACCACAACTGGTCTGGTGGTACACTGCTGGATATGATTTCGGCCTTTCATTCAAATAACCGTACTGTTACTATCCTAACCTACATTTATGCAAAGGAAACAGCGGGAAAAATCTAGTATAAAAAATCTCAATTATATAACTTACCATATAGAATATGAACACTTGTCCCAGAGCGCCGACAAAACCAAACGCGATGAGATACACTATGATCTCGGGGTACTGCGACACAAAACCGATGAACTTGAATATTTCACCGCTCAAGACCACTCCGATCCCTGAGCCAATAGCTGACCTGGAACAATTGTGAAACAATTGCAGTGCATATTTAATATTAAGTATGTATTAAGTGCCCCGTAGAGCACGTTAAGCCGTCGATCCGACTTCTTCCGCGTGGTCAAACTAAGTTGACTAACTGATTTGACCACAAGGAATTTCATATTCTTCGTGGACAAACTATGTAATGAATCAAATATTAAACATGCTATATAATATCTTTAAAACAAAATTGTACAGTTAGAACCAAAAATTGGTTAACGTAATTTATTTAAAAAATAACCAACACTTATTTCACTATGTAATAATTCCATTTGACATTTAATTATAAATTCGTCTCGCAAAACTTGTTCCTGACGCCGAGGGGATGGTCTTGGATCACTGTTTTTTTTCTTTAACAAAGTGCACAGTAATCGAGCAACCGTGATCGGATGATATCGTTTCATAGATTTGTTTAATTCCTTATTGAATGATTCGACTATATTGTTTGTTCGATGTCTCTGCCCGAAAACTGACCAGTCTTTCCTGAATATTTTATTCTTTAACCACGTTTTCTCAAAATATTTTAAATATTTTTCAATTTTTGTAGTGTAACTGCAGTCAGAATTAATATACTGCCATCCTTCCTCTATTTTATCTGCAGGTAATAAAGCAAGTGCGGCACATAAACCAACAACTCTCTTTCCGTCCTTACTTTTTATTTTTAATTTCTTTGCTCTTCGCCATTGACTGTTTGTGAAATGATAAAAACAGTGTACAATTTGAGCTTCAGGGCAAGTTTGTAGTAGTGCTTTACTTGCAGCTGTTTCAAAGTCCACGTGAAATATTTTCGGTGACCAACCCAATCTTGATTTTATCATAGAGAATAATATGTAGTACGATTCTTCCGTTTTGTCAGTCATTAAGGCATACGCAACAGGTGCAGCGTATGTTGTAGAAATCGATTTTGATAAATCAGCAAAAATACAATATAACTGTTTGAATGGAGTTGGGCAACTGTAATATGTACCATCGCCAAAAAATTCATCGGATTTTTTAACAATTTCGTAGTTGTTTTCGGAGCAAAAAACTATAATACGACGTTTCTCTGTATTATAATCTGCCAAAATAAACACCTGAAATTTTTCTGGAACAGTGACGTCGTTGAAATGATTAAAGCAAGTTTTTTTTCTGGTTGTATATAATACAGTTTTGACGCTATCAAAAGACGGAACTTTGTTTTCCAAATTCGGGTCCTTGTTTACTAATGACGTTTTCATTTCGGTATACATCTCTGGAATGGTGTTTACAGTATCTTTAACTTTATGCTTTAACTCGTCAACGGCAATATCAACTTCATTCTTATAGTTGTCAGCAGTACATAAATGATCAGTACATTTAAATATTTTATTTTCCTAAAAGCAAACAAACAGAGCTGTAGCTGTATGATATAGATTTATAAGCGGCCGTAGTCCAATGGTTAAGGTATCGGATTCGCGATCGGTCGCAGGTTCGAATCCCACTCATTGCACTACTAACGTGAACCCGCTCCTAATACAAGAATATTGGCTTAGCTAAAAATAAATGACAAAAAATAATAGTAAAGTACCTTCAAAGTAATGGAACCCCGACATTTTTCTTTTTTACGACGACTGCAAGTCCAGAAAGACGATCCGTTTTTATAGGTACGCAGTTTATAATATTGGCGTCCGCTAAATAGCAAAACCGTTCCCTTTTTTCGTTTTATAAATTTTATGTCCATATTTGAAGAACAATACTAATAATACAGAACAATCTGCAAGGACTTTACATAGAATATGACGTAATATGTATTGTATAATGTCATTTTATTTTCCTGTACAGTGAGGTTGTGTCATATACAGTATGGTAAAAAGGTTATATATGTAACAGTTTGTCCACGAAGAATGTGAAATTCCTTGTAGTCAAATCAGTTTGTCAACTCAGTTTGACCACGCGGAAGAAGCCGTCGATCCCGGCTGCCATGAACATCTATGGCAATCGTTATTGGGAAGTCAGTGCCCTATAATGTCCTGACATGCTGCCTTAGGGTATCGTTAGCCTTCGGGTTGCGGAGGTCGGGTGGCAGCCGCTCCGTGTAAAAACTGATATTCAGTCAAATCCGGTTAGACCAGAAAAGCCAACCCCAAGTGACTTGGGAATAATAAAGGCTAGGGAGAAGATTTAATATTAAGTTATAAAACATGCCAATATATGACGTCACATTTGTAGGTACAGACAAGAGCACATACATATATGTATGTGTTATTATAATAAAATTTCGCAAGCTAAGGGCACAAATTATATTATTATATTAGGTCGTTATCTATGAAATTGCAGTTTTACCCTACATCTAATTTCGTGTTTTCTATACAAAATAGAAAAGTGAAAAATGATTGTGTGATGATAGTGAAAATTGAATGGCGTTAGTTGCTTGTTGCATTCAGGATTCAAAGATCTGTATTACCTTTAAGTCAATTTAGTGATGTAAAGGTACCTCGTGATTATGTGATGTTATCAAGTATCCTGCTTCTCATTTTGATTATTATTGAAAAATACAAATCCACAACCACATTTAGTCACGGACTGCCTTTGCATTGTCACAAAGTGTAAATGTATACACCATCATGCCATCCTACTGCCTATATTAGATTTATATTGAAAATATAACTAGACCCAAATTATTTAATCTCTATAATATTATTAACTTATTATTATGGTATAATGGTTGCAACACCATGTTGATATGAGTTGTAAAATACTGAAATTATATTTAATTGGCGATTTAAAAGAGTGACTGTGAGTTTCTTGCAGGTTTCTTCTCATAGGCTCTATCTACCCTTTGCCTGAACCTAGCAACTCACCTAAATGTAGCTTCAGTAACTTAGTAAACTCACTAACCTATATAAATTGACGTTCATAAATGTTACTTTGTGACCTAAATGAATAAATGATTTTTGACTGTTGATAGTTTTTGTTGCGAGTATAGACTATTTATATTATTAATAATACTTTTATACAATGTTTTCAAGGTTTAGGCAGTATACTAATTGCCGGGTTCTTTGCTTCAATTTGCCATTATATTATGCTGTTTTTGATATAATTTAAGACAATTAGGGCTTGTACTACCACCTCCAGATAGCATTCATCTATAAGATAAAAGTCTCGCCATCTCTCTTCTTTAACCTAACATGAGCGACGACAGCAAGCGATTTATCTTTCGGATAACTTTTACTTGTTAATTGTAAGAGTGGCCATTAAAATTACCTACTTGGCATAAAGTTAAGTAACTAGAAACGTAAAATCTAATGTACTTATTCGGATTTGCCATTAAAATTTATTGGTATGTAAAACACAACGTTACCGATTTTCTTCATACAAAATGGCAATTTCAAAGATAAAGACCGAATAGAAAGAATAAGCTTGAGATGGCAAATTTAGTTAAATATTTTGACTTGTTTCGAAACCACACAGGTGTCTATGCCTATACACACACGTCTGTCCTAGTACGATATATTAAACCATCTGTTTTCATTGTAATTTGCGCACATAATAGGAAAGTGAATGCTGTCAAACAACTGAACGCTGAAGTTCTATAAACCGTAGTACAACTGAGAATTGGTGGATAGAAAACTTCTATTAGACTATTTACACAATATACATAGTAATAGATTCGTAGCTAAATCAGCACTTAGCGTTTATATTACAAATTGTTAAACATTACCTCAATATGCTGTATTATAAGATATCAAAAATAAACTTAAAGATACACCCAATTGCTACAGTCATTTTACGAGTAAGTTCGCTAATATTGGCATAGAAAATTCGCAGAATAAAAATGAAAGGATTCGCTTTAAGCATAAACATAGTCTTCTGCTTATATCCCCTAATTGGTAAGCAGGTTTACTACACCTATATTATTATATCGCCAGCTGTTTTTATGTTCCAAGTTATAGTGGGAAACATATTCCACCAGGTTACATGTTCCATGCACCGGGCAACTATTGAAAACTTCTTAACAGAAATATCTAACACCACATTGCCGGGTCCAGGAAACGAAACCAAGGCCTCATACACAGCAGTCGCAATAAGTAATATATTAGAAATATACTTGTATAAGCAATTGCGCAGCATCATTTTAATTTGAATTTGTTGTTTCAGTAAACGATTGTACAACATACCACAGGTTCGTATTCAGCATCATAGAGTAGGCAGACGGTGACGACTCGCTCTTGATACGCTCCTGAAAGAAATATAATAATATACAGATGTATTTTTGTTCATCTTTGTACATACATAGATTACGCCTCACTCACTCCTTTATATCCCCAAAGGGAAATATATGTTACGTCACATTTCCCCCTCAGTTTTCAGGCCCACCTAGGAGGCAGCCACCCTATTTCTATACATGCCTGTATGCCTGTCTCGACTTAGCGCTACTGAGTATTACCTAAACGAAAAACTCAACATTTACAGGCGATGATATCGTTACCAACAGAGGCTTGAAACCTGTAATTTCAGGCCTGTTTAGTCACAGCTTTAATGATCATTTTATTGTATTAGCGAGATAGTTCTCTGACTGGATGACACTACTTTGTACAACCAGGGAGGTGAGCTATAATATACCTAGGTTATGGAACGCATTCAATTCCCAAATACGTCATTCTAAGAATGCGGAGTCATAAAATAACAGCTGTGGTGAGAGCAAAAGGGCAGAGACTAGGTTGTCTGCTAACAACAAAATGCTGCCCTGAGGAGCTTGGTAACCCTTATCACCGTACGAGTACAGCACTAAGTTGTTGTTATTTTCTGAAGAAATGTCAGATAACCTGCCAAGTCTTGGAATGCCAGACATAATTACAAACTTATTGTGTCAGGTTGCTGGTGTGCCTCTGCCATTCAAAAGATTAAGAGTACCTTATACAATCAGGCAACTTGTAATGAGAGTAAATGAAATCAGAAAGATGTGCTAGCATAATAGCCTACCTTTCTGAGAATCGGCTTGATCGTCTAAGTATAAACTACTACACCTGCTAAAAATATCTAACATGAGTGTAATATTATAATTTAGTTCTACATGAGCAATACAAAAATTATTCATGTAAAATGATATGTGTGACCAAGCTGTTAAAATAACTGCAATTTCACACAAAAACCGTGTTTATTACATTACATAAACACATTTTTTATATTGGTATGGAAAATGTGACCTTGAATGAGTTTCAAATAGTTGCCGGTAATATAAAACATTTAAAATTTAATTTTAGTCACTTTCTAGCATTTGGCTATATTTTTCGATGTATGTATGTATGATGGTTGACTTGTTGAAGCTGAGATTTGAATTGGCACTATATAGTCAAATAATTATTGGACAACTTGCTTATCACTATTTCTTTCTTAACAGGTTCCTTATACTATGAGTCAAATTTTAAGTTACATAAGAATAGATTTTCTATTGTATCTATCACATGATGAGAGAGAAAGATTTAAAGCAGTGTTATATAAAAGCAGAAATTATACACCGTGTATATTATAGACTGTAGATACAGCAAAAAAGGGATGCTGCTATGTCTTAAACATATGCATTAGCAAGCAAGCATTCTAATCCTTTTTTCTACACTCGCGAGCAACCAAATCGACTCAACCTTTTACTGCGCACACATACACCAATTTTACAAAAACTACACTTGGTATTAAGACAACGATATGTCATATGAAAGTTTTAAATTTAAGCTTTCAATGAGCATCAATACGGCGATACAGTAAACTTGCTCCATGAGCTACCCACGACTTGAGCTAGTTACCCCGCTATAAAACCCACCCACAACCGGCTACCCTTATCAGTCGCTTATCACAAGTTGACCGGTACACATCTCTGTAAATAGCATTCATTGTTTTTACGGAAATATGGATACCACACCTGAAGAAGCCGCTCAAGCTGTTGCCCTGTTGCAACAAGGGCTAAGTCACCGAGCAGTCGCTGCCCAGCTTCACTTGAGCCAGTCTGCTGTATCTAGAGTATACAGACAATTTCAAGAGACTGGTGCCTTCGATCGGAGACCAAGGACCAGCCACCGCCGGTGCACTTCCGAAAGAGACGACCGTTTCATAGTCTCAAACTCGTTGCGCAATGGGCATCTAACGGGTGTTGATGTGACAGTGACAGGAGAGGCCGGGTCTACAGACGTCCGGACGAACGATTTGCACAGTGCTGTTTCGCTGAAACAGTTGCATACGGCGGAGGTTCTTGCATGATGTGGGTTGAGATCTCCTTAGAAGGAAAAACCGAGCTTGTTTTTGTGCCTAGGGGAGGCCAAGGAGGCGAGCTAACGGCAATCGGTATATCACTGACATACTGTTGGAGCATGTTGTTCTCTACGCAGGGTTTGTTGGCGAAGACTTCGTGTTAATGCAGGACAACGTCCGTTGTCACGCGTCGCGTATCACTCGGCAGTTTCTTCATGAAGTCGAAATACGCACAATGGACTGGCCTGCGCTCAGTCCAGACATGAATCGCAATGAGCACTTATGGGATGAGCTCAAAAGGAGAGTGCGGCCCAGAAATCCAGTCTCTTCGAGCGTAGAAGAAGAGCTGAAGACAGCATTATTAGAGGAGTGGGACGGCATTCCTGAAGAGACTGTCAGAAAGTTAATAAGGTCGATGAAAAACCGACTGCAAGCTGTAATTAAAGCTAGGGGGGTAATACCAAGTATTAAAATAATAAAAAATATTATATATTTCCAAATTTTTTTGTTCAATTTTTAAAATATCCTAATTTTAAAACATCCTACCACAGCCCTTTATTTTAATTTTCTCTTTTTTCCTATACTTACGTTCAGACATTATTAATTTAAAAATAATGATTGGTTGTCAATAATAATGGCACCAAATTAAAGCTAACATGTTAAGCTTTCTGATGACATACTGTTATCATAAATACCATGTGTAGTTTTTGTTAAATTGGTGTAGGTGTGAGCAGTGAAGGGTTGAGTCGATTTGGTTGCCCGCGAGTGTATAAGGCATTCTTTCTGCAAAGAAGCAAGGAATGGTGCCCTATTTTCTTGATTTAGATATATACAAACAGTGAAAAATTCCATGTAAGTAAAAGAGAAATAAAATAATGTATTATGTGAACATACAAATTATATGGCATAGTGAATTGAATATACATACATGCTACCAGCTGGAAACAACCCAATTGCCTGATACCCAATAAAGATTTCAGTCTGCCACTGAGAATTATTTGACAGAAACTCTATAACACTTTGCTTCACTTTGTCCTAAATCTAACCCGAGATGTCACAATCAGAACGAATGTGTGTGAAGCAGCAAGGCAGTTCAATATCCGATAAAACATCTGATTTCATTATCCATTATGGTTATTCATGTATGATCTCTGAGTCTTGATAACATTTTATTACTGCCAAATGTAATACCTGCACTGCGCCAGTAAGTCCATCCATGGTAAGGGACAGAAATAGTAAAAGCTCTCCAACGCCAATACCCTGAGATTCTTCAATTTTTTTGTTGGCTTGATCCTTGTACATAAACATGATTATACCAAAGACAATCAGCACCACAAACAGATACTTCTTCAGCGGGTAAGACTTATGTCCAATAAGAACACCAAGTATCATCACTGGTATAGGTTTTGCTGCTTTGCCAACTACCTGAAACATTTATTTTTATTATGTTTTGTTATTATTTCTCATTAACATTGAAAAAGACATCTGGGAATAATACCTGTGTCTTCGGGGCATGAAATATTCAAGGCAGGTACACAAAAACTCTCTCACTCAGATTCAGAGCAATCTTTTGGAAAAGATACAAGTTTTGACAGGCGGTGGCTATTTGAAATGAGTCTGTCCAGAGTGCAATAAAATTTCTATAATTATCGTGTAGTTGACTAACACAGATATAGGTATATTTATAACTAAAGCGTAGCTAATATGTAATACCTACAATATTGTATACATGAGCAAAATTATGCTTATGTTTTCATAACCCAGATAATTACTATTAAAATGCATAAATATTACGTTATCTGTAACTCATATTTTATGTGCACATGACTTACTCAAAACATGCAATTTTCAATGCATTATTACTATTGACATGTTTTGCTTACCACAATCATGTACAGTAAAGATATCAAAAATAAGAAATATATTTACAATTACAAAGACTTTAATTTAAACATTATGGCACACACATAGCACTCCAAAAGAGCATACCCTTTTTAAAAGCAAAATATGCATACATAATTGCATTTCAATGCATATAATGCATAATAAAACAGATGAATTATTAAATGTTACATGATGTTGGTAGATAAAATATGACACTTCATTTTAAATTTATTTGTTAAGTCTATATCCCCATACCATACATGAAGTGGTGTTGAATGCAGTAATTTACCCTTGGCCTCAACAGAAAGGATAGCTTGTCAACCATATTATCAATAGCATTAACTAGTCCAAATTGTTTAATCAGTCGAAGTTCAGGAAAGAGTGTTAATATTAGACATAAGCACTTGCCTCTGTGTAATCCATATTTTATATAAAATACATATATTACAGAAGAACATAGTTTTGTCTATGTGGAGATTTTAAATCTGTGTACACAAGATTCAAATATTTAAATATGCTTTAACAGAAAACTGAGCTGCTTTTAACGTATAAATGACATTCATGGAAAAATATTTGATAGTAAGTATATGAAATAGGCATTACCTGTGTAGGATAATTAACCCATTGCAAGGCCATGATAGAGCAGACCATTGCGAGCAAGTATGTCATGGCTGATGAGAAGTAGTATATTGTCCGTGTAGTATCAACCTCTTTCTTCATAGACAACTGAAACAGAGATTATATAGCATGTATAATTTCTAGATAGGAATATTATGTTTTACTCAGTACAAGTAAGTTAAGCAAGTCTGAATTGATGAGAATGGTGATTTATTTGAGACAAAATTTAATTTGAATGGCTGCATCCTTCGATACAATTTTAGGTCAAATAAACTATCAATCTGCTTTGGAATTATAATAAACAAGACTTATGATGTGATAGATACTGCAGTTTACTTAGTTGTACTGAAGTCATTTGGCTTTCACATATCAATATTCAATCCAAAGATAATGATAGTGCACTGTCAGCTACAAAAAGGAAACATTCTAATTTGATAAATAAAAACAATGGAGATGTTGTTCACACAAAAATATAAAAACAATTAATTGTTATAGTAAATATTTTGAACAATTTTCTCTGTTTCAAAGTCTTTTACCACAATTGAAAATGAAGATAAATAATTTTGGATGAATTTAACAATATGCTCTTCAGCTTTATTTTATAAGTAAACTAATGCCTCTTAGATAAGAATGTTTATAATTTTCGAACAAAAATAAAATGTTGTTTACAGCTACCCTACAACAGATGGCGTTATAAGTACAATTCTACTTTATCTTTATGATAACTTGTTTAATAAGTATAAATAAGATTTTAAAATTGTCTAACTATAAGAAACTGAGTAATAAAACTGTTATGAGGGTGATTGTGTTATTTTTACATTATTGATATTCCAAACTGCCAATAGATAGCGCTAATGGTATTGATAAATGCTGAAATATATTGAAATCTTGAAATTGTTATATTTTGCTTGGTATGTTTTGAATATTGCACTTGACTTATATTTTTGAACTCAGAATTTGCTCCTTCTGTTTAAAGTCATGCTCCAAAACACTACAAAAATAATTTATATGACTCCACTGTTTTGGATGTAACATCCATCTTATTATTAATATTTTTTAAACAAAATGTAGCCTATGCCACCCGGAATATAGTAATAAATGGATGGACACCTCATGCACTAAATTGGGCACAGTAGGTTATACATGTGCTGGTAAAATAATAATCCCTCCTTTTGCCTTTACAAAGCTTAGGAAAAATGAAATCTTATACCATTAAAAATTGTAGGCAGTGTTAGAAAATTACTCTTCCCTGCTTACCACTATCCTAGTTAGTATACAATGTAAATGAAATGCTTTATAACGACTGGCTGTCTCAAATAAAGTCAGACCATAGTGAGGCTTGTTTACTTAATCAATTTAATATATTAATTGCAGGAACAGCCACCACAAGATTCTACAAATATGGGACACAAGCTTCTGTACCTCTTTTACCAGTTTTACTGAACGAATATGCTACTAATAAATTTATAAAATACAAAGCAAACTTACCATCAAAATTTGAACGAAAGTGTAGTTGAAAATACATTGCATTAACACTAGGGTCAATGCACACGTGAATTTATCATTCTCACCATACTTTCCTCTAGTAATTTTCTCTTGTAACAAACCAAATACAAAGTAACACACGAATATTGCACCTGCGTATATTATAAATCGAAATTCACTTGCTATTTTCGTCATAGTTTTTATTTAAAATTGTCAGGCAAATCTGTAAATTCCACTATATTTTAATATAAATAAATATAGGTATTTAAAATATAAAACTATGCCTAGGTTTCAGCACTTCATAAATGAAAGCCAGTTTTAAAAATCTGACCTATAATAAATAATATAACTTCAATAAATCAAAGTAGTGGCTATTTCTTGAATTATATTAGCTATATGAGCACAAATATTTAAAAGTTTTGTTCACTAAATTATTATCGCTTGTACTCAAGGACTTTATGCCGATTTGATACACAAGTCGTCTCTTTTACTTCTATGTAATTAGAAAGAGTAAAGCACAAAATCTATTATTCGTCCACGTGTTCTCTGACATGGCTTGACAACATGACATTTGAACGATACCAATTCTCAGAATTTTTGCAATATTTTGACGTATGTATATTAAACGTATTTACGCTGGTGAAGACCATTCACCATAGTAAAAACTAAACATAATGTTTGTACACACGTTTACAAATCAAGTTAGACACCTTATATACGCATAACTACGCTACATACAAAATAGAGAATTGACAGTAAGGGACAGTGGTCAGTGCATAGTGGTCTCGATGTAATGGTAAGGATAGAGCGTAACAAATATATTATTAGAACGCACTCTCTCGCACGATACGCAGCGTTCAACTTCTAATAGTTCATAGTCCAAACAGTCTAGGTTGATGTGTCGCTGTGTGTAGACATATAACCTATTCAGATAAATCTGTCGAAAAGCGCCATCTCATCGCTTAACAGGTTAAAATAATTTGTACAAATGCTCTTAGATGTCGCTTTATGTTGTAAAAGATGAAAGAATGGGTCTAATAACGTATTAAATTTTTGTATCTTTGCATTATTTTAAGGCACTTATAAATAACCTTATACCTCATTAGCTTGGTTAAAGTTGTCATTTAATCAAACTGTATTAATTAATGAAATTATAGCAATTAATATTTAAATTTAAAATATATGTATTCTCCCAAAAAGTTTTCTTTGAAAGTTTAAATAAAATACTGTGTTTCTAAGTTATTAAAGGTTGTCATTTAAATAATAAAGGTAGCTGTGTATACAACAATTATTATAAAATTGGAGTGAGGCTGTGTCTGGTCTATGGAGGGACACTGCACATACTGTTGGAAAACTATAAATAAATATTTGTGGCAGTGGTTAACCTATTCTCGCAGTTCCTAAACCGTCTTGAGGAATGTAATCCCACGCTTTCTTAGTAGTATTTTTAACACCTGCTATAACTGTGTAGCTAGCTGAAGCTGTATAGTTCAATCCACAAATGTTCAATTCATTATTAAAAATATGATATTGCCCAATTTACTCAGTTTTTGGTCTTAGGCACTGGCAAGTATAACGGTCGCAGCCTAGGGTTAGTAACAACCTCGCGGCCAGTCTTCCCTTCGCTGGAAATATAGCGTCGGCAAATCCATGACCTACATCTATAACATATCTTGTATCCGATACGGCTTACATTGTTTTAAATAGATCTCCTTATTTTTGGTAGAACTTTTTATGTCCAGCATTTCCAAATCCTCCTTTCATATCCCTGGTACAATCGACTAGAATCTGTTGTTCAGACTCCTGCCCGGAGTCCAGTTCGCTATAGCAGTGGTGATATTTGGCCGTTCCCTCTCATCTGACTCATTTGTAAGTGACTTCTTGATCTAAGCTTTGAAGTACGGCAGAACTAACTAGCCAGCCGCTTCTGAAGCTGACATGTGTTCCCCCTTTCCAGCGGTCTCGGAATACACACTAAGTCCTATGTGACCTTGGCGACGTCACGAGTTGTTTTAGCGCTTACGGGGACGCCGCGTTTTCGATGTGTTGTAGGCCACCATACCACAGATATTGTAAAACTGTTACCTACGCGTTCGAGTCTTACTGCTGCTACACTCGGATAAAATAGTCGAGCGGGCAAAGCCAGATCCATTCAGTCGTAATGTAGCGCGGAACGATATTTTTTTTTGTGCTACTAATGTGACATTCTATCATACGGCCCACCTGATGGTAAGTGGTCACCGTAGCCTATGGACGCCTGTAACACCAGCGGCATCACTTGCGCGTTGCCCACCCTTTAGGAAAGGAAGTGGGAAGGAGAAGGAGCGGGAAGGGGGAAAGAGGTTGATTGGGCCACCGGCACTCTCATTCACCGAACGAAACACAACAGTAGGAATACTGCTATTTCACGTCGATATTCTGTGAGAGGGTAGTCCTGCCCCGGTCGAGCCAGCCCATTTATGCTGAAATCAACGAGGCTCTACTACACAAGTTTCGTACAAGTACGATTGTGGTCTTTAAGTCTCAAGTGACGTCAAATGATCTAGCCAAGTTCGTCGCGCCAAATCACATAGTTCGTAGGATGCACCACCGCTCTTGTTCTGTTTGCAGTCATTTTATGTAAAACTGCTTGTTTTTTATTTTATTACAAGTGATAATTTACCTAGAATTTATATACAGGGTGTCCCGAAACTCAACGATAACCTGGTGCCGGGCGAGAGGGCAAGGTATAACAGTTATGAAAAAAAAAGTGTTGTGTTACTTAATCCACATGTTACTTAATCCAGCGATAGTAGACATTTTTCTATTAATTATATACTAAGCGAATACGAGTCGCGTGCATCGTTCGGCCGTTAAGGTTAAGTGACTTCACACGATGGACCGCCACGTGAAACGAAATTATTCTTGCGAGCGTAACTTTAAAGTCCCATAAATCTTTGATTTATAGAGATACTTTAATGTTTCTTTTACATTTCTGTTTCATTTAACTTATTTTTATAAATAAAACGAGGAAAGTAATTGGAATCCTCTTCATTGCTGTGCCCTCACAACGCATAAAGAGGTATTAAATAAATAAATCTTTATTTGTCACTAAAATTTTTACAGACAATAATTATTTGATAGAAGAACAGATATACTCAGTGTAAACATAATAAGGTACTGTAAACTACTACTTGACTAGCAGTTGGGTACGTGGGGACGTTTCTCAACTAGCCCCAACAAAGATAAATCTGACTTGTCTCGTCGGGTTCGTACTTCTGCTTGTTGGTGAACGTAGTCGTTCACCGACCAGTAAGACCCGCCTATAGATAGACACCATGAAGGGATGGAACACAGAAATTCACTTTTTTTGTGCAACTAAAGTGGCAAGCATACGACCCACCTGATGGTAAGTTGTCGCCGCATATGGACGCCTGCAAAACCAGAGGTATCACTTGCGCGTTGCCGACCCTGTTAAAGAACCACATACTGTAGTCTTGTGAGAAAAGCTCAGCAGGGAGTTTCCATAACCTGAGCGTCCGCGGGTGAAAATTCCTTTGGAACCGCATGATGCGGCACCAATTAGATTGTAAGGTGTGAGAATGAAAACCCTGCCGATGGCATTTAAAGTTTATAACAATTTAACCTGTCAATAAGAGACGGATTAGATGTCGAGAGCGCCCAAGGCAAGCACCTTATGGGTTTCCTTTTGGTTAACTATACTTATTAAAAAGCGGTACGTGCCAAATAAATTCTGAAAAGAAAGAAATTGTCGCAAAAGAAGTATAAGCTCCTGAACTCTATCACCAATATTTATAATTTTTATTTAACGCTAGGTACACACCGGTACGCCGCCTTTATGTTGTTCTACGCGAACAATGGGCATAACATATTTTTAATACGCTACTTACAATTAATTTCACGTCTTTATCCAAAAAGTTCTGAATCAAATGATCCCTTAAAACATATTTTTAGATGACTTAGATCTGGTTTTCGCAGAAAAAGTTATCGTCGTCAGTCATCGAGAGGCGCGCAGCTAGATTTTAAGATATACAGCGTACCTCAAACCATTGGACCATCATTTAAAAAAATGAAGTATAGTTCTTCCAATTTGAATTATCTCAATGTTTTAAGGATTAACTTCTGGCGGCAGCCCTTGATGTCAACGAACCGTTCTATTATAATCAAATAGTGTAATCAAGTGAACTACGAATGTGCTTTTGTTTCCAATTTCGTGTATTTTAATTTGGAACATTTGTTATTGTAAATTGCAGCTTCAACTGAAACACAAAAACAAACTGAATAAACGTTTTAATTTATATTCAATTACATAACGATCATGTATGGTCACCCTGTAATCATGCGCTGCTTTAAAATAACGCCATCTGGTATAGTTTTAGTAAAGTTAATTACAGTATACTCAACAACCTCGTTATCAGAATAAAACAACGCCCTCTGTTGTTGTTTTTATGGATTACAAGTTTAGTTGTTAAAACTAGAATACATTATTTTTACCACTAATATACCTCGTTTAGTTAACATTAATTGTAAATCCTCCTTATTAATAGCCTTTTTGCAAGTAAGTAAATACTTAACAAATATTTTATAACTTACTAATATAATTTTCTTGATGGTGATTATCAATAATTATGTCAAAAGACATAATTATATAAACTATATATATATATATATATATAAATCGTACTCAATTGGTTTTATATCTTAATTTTTTTTAAGCTATAAAAAGCAGGTTTGTTTTATCTGTAACTACTTAATTTATTGATAACTTAATACGTATACGCGTGGAATGGAACGCAGAAAACGCATGTGTAACAATTACTAAAAGCGACTCTATTATGTTGTGTAAAGGCTTACTCTACCACTGCGAGTAATGGCCTTCAATACTACAAAAAATGCTAAAGGCTATGATGCAGATTAAACGTAAAAGGTTATTTTATATTGTTAACAATCATTTTCTAACACCGACGGACAATTTCCGTTTCAGAGTTAAAGTTTAGTAATAATACAACTTACATTTTGTCATGAATTATATTACCAAGTTTCTAAACAGTTTCCCAGTTAAATCTAAGTTAGTAAAGTTTAGTCAAAGTTGTGATTTACTTGTGTTCGGTGCTATTATGAAGTTATTTTATTAAATTTGGGATATTAACTTTGGTTGAGTGCTTTAAGGAGTGTATAAAATAATATTTGCATAAAGTTATGCGAAGTTGTATGTGATATTGCATGACATAATTTGCGGCAAATTCAAGTGGTCGTTACAGGAATTATTTTCTACTATGACTCATGATCCGGATAACAATGGTTTCTGTTGTTTTATTATGAACTCTCGCTCTAATAGCTTTGAACAGCAGTCGCGATATGTGAAAACATTTTAAAATGGTTCTTCAGTAACCATTCTCCAAGGAAAACAATATAAAAGTAAGTTTTACACTTTCGTTATAGTAACTTGGTACATAAGTATTATTCATTTTACGGCGGCTTATTAGTAATAATTATTTTTAATGTTACGCTTACCTTTAGCATTTGCTGAGTGTAATTTTTACATACAATATATTGTATAAGTTACGGACACCATTCTTATTTTTACGTACCAAAATAACTAGTACTTACTTACATATAATTCTGATACAATTGTTGTAAAAGAAATTCTAATTGCTTATCACGAGATACATAAGTGTTGCAGTGCAATGGTGTCACAACAAATATTGGGCCATAATTAGGCAATTGTTATCATTTATCAATGGTCTTACTTAACTACTTATTATCGTTATCAGTAGGGCTAGTTGGTTGCGTACTTTCACATGGCGCGGTTGCACTTGAACCGCGCTGTGTAGAGTAGCCTCTGTTCAGGCAGACCTCAAGGCGATTTGCCTTTTAATATTTGTAATCTTTTGTATATTGACAAACATTTCAATATATGCGAAATTGACCTTGTAACTATATCCTTTCGTGACTTCGTCACAGATAATATAATACTATACTAGTAACTTCGTTAAGGAATTGCTTCGTGGTAATTAGGCAACTTCGCACTTAACGCGTTGTTTTTTTTATTGTTTCAACTGGTAGGTAGGTAATCAAACATAGTCTTATAAGATTCTTATTGCCGTCTCTCTGGAGGAAGGTGGAACAACTAATAATTTACTAAAGTTTGTAGGAAATAATTAGTAAGTTGAGCCGCAGTAAATTGTCAAAAAGGAACTCACCATTCTGGTACATTAAAGTATAACTGCGTTACCATACTTACTAATTAGTACAGTACCTGTGGTTGGGCGTTTATTGCCTTTTCCACGGGGTTCGCTTTTAGGAACCTTACGTATTGGTAAAATTATCTGTCTTTAACGTACCATTCGACACTACAGTAGAGTTGACCTGTTCTAACTAGAAACGTTGCCAACATGCACAATACGTTTTCAGTGATACATTTTCCCATGCATGTGCATTCGGCAGGTTCTATAATAGACTACTTGCTGTGGTGATGGCCCTGCATTCTGACGTGTCCTTCTTTAAGTGACGTTTAAAGAATGCGTTCCTATCACAGGCAGTACGCTTTAGACAGCAAAAGCGTCATTTTTATGACTTTGATTTTGACTTGTGATTGCAGTACATATTGTCAAGCTACACACAGGAATACCCTTGATAATGTCGACGTCCATGAGGAGCAGCTAGCTAATACTTACTTACTATTAGGTGGGCCGTTAGCTTGTCCGCCACTATAACAGCAATAAAAACACTTAATAACCTTATTTTCTATGGCAGATGTAAGTGTAATATTTACGTGTGTTAGGTATGACATGTGCTAGACTCCAAAGTTAAAGCAGTAATTCGTCCGATTCATTGGTAAGCTTTTTGGCTATCGGCCAGCCAGGATTTTTGGGATAAAATATTTGATTAATTTACAATTCTGGTTCTTTAAAGTATTTTTTTATAAGAATCCATAATTTATGTTTATTGATGCTTGCTAGGTTGAAGTGTATTATAGTTCAAAGCTATTTAAGTATTGTAATGTCTTTGACATAGTTAAACTTTAAGTTGCCGTAAGACCTTTTAGTATCAGTAAAGATAAATAAAAATATATGATGAGATTTTGCCGCGCGGGATACCTGCGAATTTTGTAAGAAAGTGTGTGGAATCAGTGCTGCAGCGAATACGAATGCAAATATTCGTACCTTTTCCCTGAATATCGTAAAGGTATTCGTAACATAATATTTCTCTAAGAAGTGACGTAATTCTACGTGTAAAGCTTCGTATTCCTCGTATAATGAAAATCAATCAGATATGCGCATTTTAAAAACGTGTCTTCGTGTCATCGCCAAAATCGCTATTCAGAATTATAATTTGCTAGTCCTAAACACAATAGACACAATTGCAAATATAATGCTTTTGAGAATTGGATGGTGTGAAAATTTGTTTATCGACTAAAATTAAAATCTAGAATCCCATAAAACAGTGGCGTGGTTTGTACTTTTTATTACAATATATTGTAGTAGCTCTACCTCGATTTGGTGAGAGGTAAGCTTGTATTGACGCTCAGCCGATTAGGAAAATCTCATTAGCGATGCGGACTCTGGCAATATGCCCAGTAGATTCATGGTTTATAACAAAAGCTGTGCACTCACGTGAATGCAAAACCATTTCGGCAATTATGTTTACAGTTAAAGTCTCACTTATTTCTGCTAGGATGCACTATAATGTTCTGTATTATGAAAATATAATCGCGTAACAGAATTGACATAATACTAAATTTAACGCGCGGCTTCGCTTCATTAGGTTAGATTAGTAACACCACTTTTCTGGATAAAAGGCACCCTTTCGTATACCCCTGAAAACGTGTATGCAAAACTTTATGATGATCGGTTGAGTCGTAAAGTCGTGAAAGCGTAACAAACAAACAAACTCACATTTATAATATTAGCTATTATTTATTTTCAGCCTGTACCATTCCACTGCAGGGCAAAGGCCAATATTAGCTAGCATTAGGATAATCAAAATAGACGTAAAACATCATAATGATTAGTACTTCGTTTTACCATTTAATTGAAATATTAGAAAACTAACTTTTATCTCATATTAATAATCATATAAGCCATGTATATAAACTGTCCCAATGCTGGGTATGGACTTCTTCTCAATGTGAGATAGGTCAGGCTATAGTCGGCCATAGTCTGCCATCCCTCTCTCAGCCACGCTGGCTGAGTGAGGGATGGCAGACTTCACATACCTTTTGAGAACATTATACAGAACTCTCAGACATGCAAGTTTTCGCCCGATGTTTTCCTGCACCGTTAAACCAAGCGATAATTAAAAATTGAACGCATATTACTTCGAAAAGTCCGCTGTCACTGTCTATCGCTGCTACTTAGAACATATTATGTTAAACTTAAATACAATTTTAGTAGGTTGATGTAAGTACCTTTGACTAAATAATAAAACCAGTTCACACTCGAGTGTAACTATGTGTAATTTACGTACACTGACTAGTAAAATGTATATAGGTCTATACTGATTTTGCCTCTATGTGAATAATTTCGAAATGACATCTGTAAATTTAATATTATAAGTAGCAGGTGTTAAATTCGTTTATGATAACAAAATTCGTACCAAACCGGGTATTTTAAGGTCAACTAGTATGTATCTTCACCGCTCTTAGGCAATATAAATGAATTGCGTTATACCTAATACCTAAATATCTAATAGTAGCTGGTCGCCGCAGTATGTTTATGATTACTGCTCCGCTGACGTTATTCGTAGCGTGATATCCTATATCTTTCCACAATAAACAAACGATTTAATGTAAAAAGAGTTTTTCAAATCGAACTGGTAGTGACATAAATTGGTTAGCTCCATCCTTATCTCAATTTTATTTTATTAACATCGTGTTACGTTCTACCGCTGATCAAAGATCTCCCCATTCTCTTTCCATCTTTCTACGCAAAACCGTTTAGGACCAATAATTTTTAAAGAAGTCTAGCTAGACTTCATTAAAAATTATTGGTCCTGAACGGTTTTTAAAGCGACATCGCGGCAGGCTCAGACGAAGACGGCAAGCAGCTCTGCTTGCCGTCTTCGTCTGAGCCTGCCGCGATGTCGCTTGCCATCTTGACCATATTAATCCTTTATTATATTAGTGTCGATAAACGACCGGAGCCATACACCGTTGCCAGTGGCGGCACCAGGATAGGTACGATTCTGTTACTCGTAACCGGCGTAGGAATATTAACACTGTTACTGAGTTTCGGTGAATAAAAGTTTCGGCAGTTAACTTACCTACGTTTACCATCTATTACTTTCCTTGCATCCAATTGTTAATTTTTGTTCCTTAGAGATCGTTCTAGTATTACGTACCCATGGGGTTGGGGTCGTGAATTTGCGTATATTTGATGATATTGGGGCCGGGGAGGTGTAAATGGTGATTTCGTGAGATGAGTTTCGTTAAATTTATATTCATATGTTTCTAGACACGACCTGTATATGCTCGAAAGCAGGAAGCATGTTACGCTTCACGTAATTTTGAAAAATTTTACTAATGCTTACGAAATCATTTCATGTAAGAGCTTTGCTAACTTTTGCTTTGCTCTTACAAACATTCAAACAACGGACACAAAGAACATCCAGACTCGGCACAACCATTTGTAGATCACAGAATTTATTGTCCCGTGTGGGATTCCAACCACGACACTCGACCGTTTAGTTGTATTAGCTGAAACTTTAGTTAACTATTATATATATTAATGGCGGCCTTGATGACGTAGTGGTTAGTGTAACCAACTGCCATGCCTGAGGTCGCGGGTTCGATTCCCGCACAAGTCAAACATTTGTGTGCATGAACATGGATGTTTGTCTTGGTCTGGGTGTTTCTATGTATAATATGTACGTATTTACAAAAAAGGTATATATGTAGTAGTACCCATAGTACAAGCTCTGCTTAATTTGGTGTTGTATGTGATAGAATATTATTATTATTATTCTTATTATATCAGCCAACCAAATTGACCCCGGCTTCGCACGGTAGCATTAATGTCGTACCTATAATAAAAATGTAACTTATCTATGTCTGTTCATGGAAATAATTCATGTGTGATTTATTGATTTATTATTCATGTACATGATGTTGATTGCACCATTTGTTTGCAGTCATGGTGATGTTCTCTGCAGTTTCAGAAGCCGCACAGTTTGGCATAGATATTAGGATAAATTAGCTGAGGACTTTTTCAGGCACGCACAACTAACTAATAACAACGTAATTAGTGAGAGGTTACGTGAAAGTCACTTTAATCGTTGTTTGCTAGCTATTCAAGATATAGCTATATCTATTGGCGGTAATCCTATTTTCGAATATGACATGCCCGAGCCATCATTTAACGGTGAACGCATTAACAGAGATTACGCGATGGAAAAAGCTACGATCCAGTAGAAATGGCCGGAACTATACAAACTAATGTCTCAAGACTTACTAAAGAACAGCGTTTAATATTCGATCGTGTATGTCGCAGCGTAGACTGTACTTTGGGCGAAATTCTGTTTGTAGATGCAGCCGGTGGAACGCGAAATATTTTTCTTACCTAAGATATTTCAGCGAAGGTACGAAGCCAAAGTAAAATGCGCTCGCTGTCGCTTCATCAGGCATACGTTGCCAGGTGGAAAACTGCTTATACTTAGACCGCACATAGAGCCCTGTTTGTAATATTTCTAGAAACAGCGATAATGTTAAGGTTTTTCGTGTTTGTTATCTTATTATATGAGATGAATGCACAATGGCAAACGGTAAAGCGGTTGAAGCAGTAGATAATATTATGTGATATTAGGCAGAATGACCAACCCATGGGTTGTATTACAGTACTTTTTTGTGGAGACTTTCGTCGACTCTGCCTGTTATCATCTGACCAATTTACAACAAAACGTGATAGAAGCAGAGTAGCGGAGAGACAAGTAGCGGAGCTGGCGATAGTGTTTTTATACCCCGTATTCCAAACAGTTTTTCGATTAGTTTTGAAACGAATCCAGTTGCCAGTGACACCATGTTATGCAATGACAATTAATAAAGCCCAACGTCAAACGCTGTAAGTTGCAAGTTCGCACGGTCTGCTTTATGTGGCTCTGTCATGTGTTAGTAATCCTAGGAAACTGTATGCTTTGATTCCCGACGACTATACGTCTAATACCGTGTAGGTATAGAGGTAGGTATATATTAGATAATACATTATTAGTATTAGGCAATAAATTAAATAGTGAGTAACTTCTTTCTGCCATCTCCAAATTTTTATTTTCTTACAAATTAAATATAACTAAGTACCGGTCGCCTAGTAGTCGAAATTCGACCATAATTGATTTAAATTTTAACTTTGATAGTTATTAAGGTTTTATTGTCTAGAACTATTATAATACCCTTATAATCACATTTCGTTTAGATTTTGATCTATATAGGTTAATTTACCTATCCATTTCAAACAAATTATTATTAACTTAACTGTACTTTTTAATTGAAGATATTCCTAAGCTTGCTACTTTGTTTTCTGTTTTTCTTTATTACATAAAAAAAGTAGCAGCGATACCTCAGTGGGGAGACCAACAGACTGCAATTTAGAGGGTCTCGGGTTCGAACCCACGTCGCGCACCTCTGAATTTCGGAAGTTATATGACTTTTCGAAATTATGTGCGTGATTTACAATTATCGCCTGCTCGGAAGGAAAGTCCGTTAAGCCGTTGGTCCCGGCTGCCATGAAAATCTATGGCAGTCGTTATTAGGAAAGTCAGTACCCTCTAATATCCTGACACTGGTCTAGCCTTAGGGTATCGTTAGCCTTCGTGTTGCGGAGGTCAGGTGGCAGCCGCTCCGTGTAAAAACTGATATCTAGTCAAATCCGGTTAGACCAGAAAAGTCGACCCCAAGTGACTTGTGAATAATAAAGGAGAAGAGAGAAGGACATAAATGTAAGTAAATATATTATAATATAAATAGTATATATCATTCCAATCCACCTAAAGGTTGTCTGTAAGATATTGCTGATATATGTAATTATATATTGATATATGCAACAAACCATAGTTACAAAGAATAGTACTACATCAGCCAAACAATTCCGAAATACTACGAACGCGATTCGACTGCGTGTGTCAAATACATGGTTGTGTGCGTGTAGTGTTTTTTCATGATTTTAATGTATTTCTAATGCATATTTTATATAAATATTAGGATTCTTACTACTTTAATTGTACCAAATTTCATACTTCTCCGTTCGCGCAATTTTTGTAAATAGGCGCACAAAGTTTTTGCTTTATGTATTAATATATAGATTATAGACAAATACATGAGAACTTTTTGCCGTTAGGAATTTTGGGAAAACACGCGAGTGTCGCGGGCGGTAGCTACAAGAAATAATGTGTGTGATCGTTTTAAAAAATACCAAATACCCCTGGAAGGTAAAAACGGTGTATATAAATTAAAGTCCACGCGGACAAAATCGCGGATAACAGCTAGTAAGAGATAAAATTTGTGTTATATAGTTGTTATAGTCTAGGTGTTTTTAGAGTCCGTTGGTTGAATATTTATAAAGCTTCATAGGAATTATTCGAATAGCATCGTCATTGCTTATGATTTAACGTCAAAGACAGCAACATTTTTGTTGTCTGATGGCTTTTACTTACAAAAAATTTCAATAAGCACTTAGCTGGATGCACAAATTTAACCAGAGACCTACCTACCTACCTCACCCTATCTATTCGTACACATATTCACGCTTATTGGATTGGACTCAAGAGACAATTATAATAGGTGTGTCTAAAGATAACTTTAGACAAAAATTTGTACGCTTGTACCATATATGTATAAATCGAATATGGATAGACTATTATTAGTAGCCAAATTCTAAACACTAAACTATTTCAGTTTCTGACTTCTTTTCGACTTCTACAGCGATTTTCCTAAGATATTACTTTTCTTTTAAAATACATATCCCGCGCTAGGATTAGTTCAGGTGTCACGGAGAACTTTTTAAACATTCAAACAACAGACACATAGAACACCCAGTCTCGGAACAACTATTTGTGTATCACACAAATTGTTGTTTCGTGTGGTGATCAAAATCATAACACTGGGTGCAATGATAGCGGCAAGGCGATGACTTAAACCTCTACGCCATCCGTGCTGGCAATTCAATAACAGTTACCTGATCCTGATAGAAGTAAATGTAGGCGGATACATACAATTGGTTCAGTTATCAGAGGCGCTCATAGTATGCACTCACTGATCAGTAAACGATTAGAGAGGTTAAGCCACGTTGGGTGCAGTCGGCTACAAATGTGGGACCACTAAGTGGTATTTCATCTGAGCGTCTCCGTGCTTCGGAGGACACGTAAAAAGTGGGTACTGGTTGTTGTCAAATTGACAGCAGCAACAGGTTGGCAACTAATCAAAGGGCAAGAAAAAAGAACAAATAAAAAGAAAACAATTCCGTAATTAGTGCCGGCAAATATATCGACGTGAAATAGAAGTATTCCTACTGTTGTGTTTCGTTCGGTGAGTGAATGCTGGAGGCTCAATCTCCCTGTTTCCCCCTTCCCGCCTTTTTCTCCTTCCCACTTCCTATTCTAAAGGGTCGGCAACGCGCAAGTGATGCCTCTAGTATTGCAGGCGTCCATAGGCTAAGGTGACCACTTACCATCTGATGGGCCGTATGCTTGCAAGCCACGTTAGTAGTATAGAAAAAAACAACTCGTCAGACAGTAGACTACCTATTCGGCCTTAACTATTTCAAAATTATTTAACACAAACATGTAAGAGACCTTGAATGGTGTATCGCTTAGCAGAATTTTAATATCTTCAAAGTCCCGCAACGGCCTTAGTTGCATCCAACATCGTTAGTGTAATGATATATCTGATTCACCTTGTAATACGTACTCACATCTGTAATATGTATAGTACGCGATAGTATTCTTGTCTTGTGTTTAAAAGTAGGTATCAAAGGTATTGCATGTTAAGAGCCAATTGAGGTTTAGAGTGAAGCAAGATTGCATCATGGCGTTCTTTAGTTAATATATTTTTGTATACATTAAAGGAGGCATTCTGTTCATTCGTACGGGCCGATTGTCACTATGATCGCTTATATCATAATTATCTTAGTATAGCATAAGTTATCACTAAATATTGCAACCGTGGATGCAACTTATTTACATAAAACCTTAACAAATTATACACCTAAACCTTCCTCATGAATCACTCTGTATATTGGTAAAACCACATAAAAATCTGTTTAGTAGTTTTTAAGTTTATTGCGAACGTCTGTTCGGACAGACACGGTGTGGGACTTTGAGGCTTTGTTTTATAATATGTGGATACGGGGCTCATATTATAGACAGCTTTTGGGATGTTAAGTCCTAATCTGCCACAATGCCAACACGACGCCTTATTCAAAACTAGATGTGGCCGCGGTTTCACCTACGTTTATGATTACTGCGCCGCCCCCGTGGCTCGTAGCGTGATGTTATAGCCTTCCTCGATAAATGAGCTATCCAAAACTAAAAGAATTTTTCATTTCGGTCCTGTAGTTCCTGAGATTAGCGCGTTCAAACAAAACAAACAAACAAACTCTTCAGCTTTATAATATTAATATAATATTCTATAATAATATTCTATACCACATACACACAACATACTATACATATTAGTATATGTATAGTATTTTCATGTTCACTCGTAATTCAAAAATGTACGCTGTCGTACTTAATCTAATTTGGGAGCTTACTCTTCTTAACGTGAACACTTTTTGTGCGGTCTAAGTACGATGAAGTACCTATGATTTAAATCTTTGGGTATCACTCGCACGTTCTCTAGCAAAAAGGGATTTAAAATAGAATTAATGAAGGGAAAGTAATAAAGCCAGAAATTTGAGCATTTGATTCTCTTGTCTATCGGACGAAACGCAGTAACAGGGTTAATGCTTTTACGGTGGTTGCTTAACGTTGCTTGTAATAGGCTGGTACTTCACCGGGCGTGCCGACTCATTCGTGCAGTCGCAGTCGCCAAGCAATTAGCAGGCTTTGCCACTTCAAACGGTATGTGTCAAGAGTGTTTTAAATTTTGATTACAGAAGCACACGTTTGCCCGTGACCGTTCCTCTGGACATATAGAGTAACACATAGGCCTTGAGGGGTTATTCTCACGAAGTAGATATATTAGTTTAATAGAACTATTTTAATTGAAAGGCTGGTGACGCTTTAGCTCGAACTATTTCAAACATCACCTGCCTATTACACAAACATGTCTACTTTGTAAGGATTAGCCGTAGACAGATATAATACTCCATCCACGGAGTCAACGTTCTACCAAAAGCAAGATTCAATTCTTAATTTTGGTATTGGAATTTATCTTACAGCATAAAGGTTAGTTTATACTTGTAGTTGGAGTCACTATCAAAGTAAATTCCGAACATTTGAAGTAAGTATATTAATGGCAATTCAGGTAAGAAAAATAACGCGTGTAACTAAGTGTGCGTGGCAGAAGTTAAATTTCTAACGCAATTGCCGCCGTTATATATAAATAGGAAATAAGGAAAAGTGTATGATGATTGCCAACTTAACTTGGAAAAGCCGACAGCCATTTATTGTGAATATTCTATCAACCTTGCCTCTCGTGTATTGTACAATGTTCTATTATTAGATTATTAATAGAGGTGTAATTCACTGGAAAATGACTGCATGGTTGGCGTAGTGGCTTAAGGCCCGGTATCCACTAAAGCGGAAAGGAGACGAGAGGAGATGTGTTTTGATAAACCAATCAGATTTCGTTATTTCCACATCTCCTCTCCGCTTAGCTTCGGTGGAAATGGATCAAGCGGAGGGGAGAGGAGATATCTCATTTTTCTATAGAATTTTGAGCCACGAGCGAGAAAGCGGCGCGGCAGAACGGAGTTGTGTGTAACCGGGAGGCCAGGTGAAACCGCGCGGCGCCCGCACTTGCTTGCACACCCCGTTTTCCGCTGCTTTCTTCCCATGCCTCGCACACCCGAAAGCTTTATTCGATGAACTGGTTTCGAGGTCTCACTGCTCACATTACCTCTCCGCTACGCATCTCCTCTCCACTTTGGTGAAAATAACCTTCCAGCTTCGCAGCTCTTCTCCTCTCGTCTCCTCTCCTCTCTGTTTTGGTGGATAACGAGCCTAAGAGGTTGTCTCGCCACTGCCTCCGCGCCGAGTGTTGTGGATTCCACACGGGGAAAAATGTGTGTTTCACAAATAGTTGTTTTGAGTCTGGGTGTTCTTTATGTCCGTTGCTTAAATGTTTGTAAAGTACCCCTCGATACAGGAATTATTTGTAGTGTTGTCCTTTTTAAAAAGGAAATGGAAAGAAAAAAATATAGTAGCCTAAGAACCAATAGGTAAAGATTTTGCATACCCATAGTAAAATTTTGACATGCCACTAAATACGCGATTGCTTACTACACCATGGGTACAAATCTCGTGTTGCCTAGGAAGAGAGGATTGAAAGACGGAATTAATATAAAAAGTACACTGATAGTAATGTAAGCCTCTGGGACTCTTACTAGGCAAAGCAGTAATTGTAAGTGTTTAGCAGCCGCATTAATACAGTCCGATGCAAACTTAATGGCGGCTCTGAACATCGTACGAGTCATTGCGCAGAACCCAATATTAGGTGTCAGCGGGACGTAGCGGCACGGGGCGGCAGGGCACCTCCCTGCACGCCCTTTCTTTCACCCGCACTCGCCCTTCGCGTCTTGTATTTAGTGTGTGAGTTATATCCGTATACTGCCTACACCTACCTACCAGGTGTGCACCTGCACTCGCAGCTAACTTCCGAGCCGCCATTAAGTTTGCATTTAACTGTACAATACTTTATTTATGTGTTACGTGGTTAGGGACACTTAAGATGCTTAGGTGTTATTTTTATATTATACAATCCACCTTGCTAAACTTAATCTATACTAATATTATAAAGAGAAAATATTTTTTTGTTTGTTTGTAGCGATTTAACTCAAAAACTAATTAACCGATTCACAACATTCTTTCACCATTAGAAAGCTATATTATCACTGAGTAACATAGGCATCATTTTATTTAAAAATAATTACTTTTACTAACATAACTTAACCTAACCTACTTTTACGCGAGCAAAGCCGCTAAGTTATTTTCAAATAAAAGATGATTTAAACATTTTACTTATTACCACATAGCAGCAAATACTCGTAACTTATTAAAAATTATAAAGACTATACGGAAAGTTAACAGTCAAGTCAAAACAAACTTTACACTTAAGAGTGTAAAAGTAACTTGATTCTTGTTATTTTTACAATTCACACTAATTCTTTTCTGCCTAACAGATTCTTACATTGTCGGTGGATAAGTTTAAACATTTCAACCTATTTTTTTGTAAACATTCTTGTTTATGGCAAAAGAAACATGCGAGCAGAATAAATGCCGTAGAAATGAGAGCGCTGAGAAAAATATGTGGTGTGACTCTGAAAGATAGAATAAGAACTATTCCTTATTCTATCTTTCAGAGTCTAGTCTCACACTATTGTTAGAGAGAGAGAGGCGGCATGAAAGTTGATATAGTGACAATAATAGAAAATGGTATGTTAAGCTGGTTTGGGTATGTAGAAAGAATGGACGGAAAAAGACTGACTAAGAAAGTTTATAAAGCTAGTGTGAATGGAACAGTCGCAAGAGAAAGACCTAGGCGAAAGTTTCTTGATCAAATCGGAGACGTTCTGGCCAAAGGCCAGGTTAAGAGCACATTAAACCGGCGAGCGTGTATGAGGAATGTGATGAAAGTGAATAAAGCCAGAGAAGTGTGTCAGAATCGTAGCAAATAGAAATCCGTAGTCTCTGCCTACCCCTCCGCGAAACAGGCGTGAATCTATGTATGTACATACTTAAAATCAGTCGCTGAAATCAATGTAATAAAATAAGTTAACATTGTTTGAACAATAATTAATAACCATCGTAATTATGCCAAATAAACACTTTTATTTCATTATTTACATAAACAAAGCAACAATCATAATTTACAACTTAACTAATATTAACAAACCTTACCACTTATAAATAAAACAAAATAAAAAGTAACAAAATATGGCACTGTAAAATTTAATAAAAATAAATGGCTAGTTTAGGCAGCGTCGTAAAATTCCTCAGCATCGCTGTCAACCGAAATGTGCCCAGAAGACTGGCAGCATTGCCACGTTGAATGGCAATGCTGATTCTTTAAGCCAAAAAAAGTCCAGCATTCTGGTCACGCGAAGCGTCGATTAGCCGCTTAGATATATTTCTAAAAAGCGCACGAGCTCCCGGACTTCATGAACCCAGCGTCTCCACACCAAACGGCTGGAAAACGTAATTACCAATTAAATTATTATATTTGCGTCGTTTGAGGTTTTCTGCCGCTACAGCAGCAGCACTGGCACAGCTCACCGTGCTCGGAAGATGTAATGTCACAAGGGTGTCGACGCATGTGGCGTCCCACACCAAAGGCCTACCCATTTTCCAAGATAACAAAGACTAACCATCGGGTCTCTTCCTATTGTCACGTACCAAGCCTATGGGTTCTAGTACTGCTGGTACGCCAGCGGTGATAAGAGCACGACGGATAATGTCATTAAGATGAGGGTGTCGTGAAATACGACCAGCGCTTCTGCTGCGGGACAGCCCATGCTGTCGGTTTCTCCGCAATAACAGCGATGCGGAGAAACATACGGGGCACCTAAACGAAGACAGGTGGCGAGGCGGAATGTTGTATCGTCCAACATTGTACCTGTGTTGGACGATGGAAGTGCCTGAAGCCATAAACCCGATTCCCATTCTCGCACAGCCAGCAAACGTGCGCGCTCTGCAACACTTACAGATGTAGTAAAAAGATTTTCTCTTACCGTGTTGCATAGCAGCCCATCCCACTGCCTTTGAGTTGGTAGGCAAATTAGTATCTTGACAAGCCATTTTCCAGGCGTTCACGGCGTCGGTCTTACATAACACTTCTGAACTAACCAGTGTGGGTGCTAGAATGCACCTGGTTAATTCTTCCGTGTTGTGAACCGACGCCAGGAACGCCGGTAAACTGACATCTGAAATTTTGCGAACGCCAAGCCCGCCTAAAACGAACAGGTAGAGAAGCTTGAAGCCAAGCTCGGTCGTTTAAAACCACATTTAAAATATGACTTAATGTATTCTGTATGATTTTGTCAATTTTGACTAAAAGAGTTATATTTTTCCAAAACTGAGATGAACTTAAAGCATGAGTAAATTTAGGGACGAATAGGCAGTATTGCGTTATTTTAGTAAAAGCTGAATGTATATTAATTTTGAAAAGGCGGTCTGAAATTTCACAAAAATTTAGGATTTTCTCTACTAAGAAAGAATCAAAAGCTTCTTCAAAAACAGGGGACCCAAGCAGGCGAAGAGAATGTTTTTTCAACAATTTTGATATCTGGAGCCAATGAGTTGAATTTAGTTAGTACCAAATGTTTGTCTACGTTATTAATATCGTTTACAATTATTTCACATTTATTTGTATTTAAATCTAAGCCAATTGATGCAAATTTATTTTTCAGAAGTGCCATATCTTGTAGTACTGTTTCTACATCGCCTCCAAGCGTCCCATCATCTAAATACCAGGTGTTAAATTTAGAATTTATTTGCTGAATAATGGCGTGTATAGCTAAACTGAAAATGACTGGTCCAAGAGGGTCACCTTGTTGACAACCAACTGCAGATTCTAAAAGGTTGTGTTTATAAAGTAATTACCAAGTATTTTCCAAGTAATTTACTTGGAAATCTGTAACATTGCCACAAGAATTTAAATATTTGAGGTGTTTCTAATTTTGCTTGTGTCAACAAGGTGTCTCTGTTTACTGAATTAAAAGCATTTTTAAGTCAACCTTTAGGATGCTTTCTCCATTACCACAGCCAAGGTACGTAGATAAGGCATGTATGGCAGCTTCACAACCTTTTGGAGCCGAAACCCAATTGCAGCGGCTGAAATTTATTATAGACCTTTCCAATCCATTTGGATGAAAATGTACACAAACCAAATTTTGTTTAATTTTAAATATTTGATTATATACTAAATATTTATTTAATAATTACTTTCTTAATAGAATAAGTTTAGTAAGTTTATTCGTACCTATTTTTGAGGTTTTCACATTATACCACAAGGCATTTTAAAGCAATTGAAAGATTATTTAATTTAAACAATCTTCAAAAAATATCTATAATTTATTATTGCATAGAGCTGCACGACAAACGATAATGCGTTCAAGTCGTAAGATTTTTAGTAATCGATTAGTTAATCGAATTTGCTATGCAAAAATATAGTTATAATGAATTAGCAATTAAATATACGGTATTTAGAGGAATTTAAAATTCAAATTTATCTGTTTATTACTGCGATTAAATTCAAGCAAAAGTAAGTAGATACTTACGTGCTACAGGTTCACTGTACAAGTTCACTGTTGCCGATACCATGTGTAAAAATAGAGGTTCTAAAGCTTAGTTTGTCATTTTGAAAATGGTTGACCATGCTATGAGTTCGAATCACACACGGCACAAGTCAAACATTTGTGTGCATGAACATGGATGTTTGTCTTGGTCTGGGTGTTTCTATGTATAATATCTAAGTATTTACAAAAAAAGTATATATGTACTTATGTTTATCCATTGTCTAGTACCCATAGTACAAGCTCTGCTTAGTTTGGGCCAGATGGTATTGTGTGTATGTGATATAATATTGTGATAGAATATTATTCCTTAGGTTATTTCTTTAACAATGAAAAAATATATAGATACCTTGTAAATGTTTTTTTACTTAGATTTTTATTGTATACTTCTACTTGCTCAACTGCGGACATCGAATGATGGATACAATTATAGCGCGATAAGACATAATTGTAGCAGTATCTATGTAATTTTTAACTCTTCGCTGCAACAAATCAAATAATTCGATTTGGTAATTAATTGATTTACAATTGAAGCTACAATTGGACATCACTAAAATATCTATGGTCATGTCAATGAACTGTTTGTGTACCTTTTTATTTTATAATATTGGAATAGACTATAATAAGATTTTAGTATAAAATTTGCAGCATATTTTGGCTGCCATACGCCGGTACGTACAACCCACGGCAATGGGACGAATACCACCATCTGTCTTATTAAGGGCACATAAATTTGCGCCGTACAAGATGTCGTTGATGGCATCGCTCACACCACCAGAGAGCATTAAGTTTATCAAAGCTGTGAGCTACCTTAAGAGTGTATCGCCAGCCTCCCCGGCGCTTGGGTATAAAAGGTCTTTTAGATGTTGAGGAGACAAGCCGTCGCGGGCCAGCGCCAAGCCAGTCCGGAAGGAGCAAACAGCTGTGAAAACGTCCTTGGCTGTAGTAATAAGATGTTTCGAATCCCTGTCTGGCGAATCAGGGGAACAGAGGCCATCAACCGGCGGTGAATGCTTGCTCTTCAGAACCGCGAGGGTGTCTGAAGAGCAAGGCGCCACCACATCACTACTAAATGGAAGCCTAGATGCGCCCCTGATATCACCTTCCCTTAATTTGGACTCTACACATTGAAAACAGTTTTCCTGTTATTGAAAGTAAATGTTGTGCCAAAAGTGTGAGTTGAAACGTAACAATTTTGTTTAATTTGTTCTGATTCCGTTCTGTAAGAGATTTTGTAGTCGCGTGGTCTTTTTCGACTTATAAAATCCTATAAGGGAAGGTCAGTAACTGTTCCCAAGCTACTTTTGTGTTCTCCCGTACGACGAGACCTATACAATCAGCTAGTTTTTTCGCCACTGCAGGTCTCGCGCCACGGGGAACTCTTTTTAAAACCGGAATATAATTTTTTACGTTTGCTATTATCTTGCCAAAAAGGAATTTGGGTGGTGGATGACTGTTCTGACGTAAAGGGGTTATAAAGTACATCTTGGGATTTATGGCAACGCAGCAAACCATTTAGCGATGTAGTAGGTTGACTAGCACTTATTTCCAGATCGCCGTCACAGCAGTTTTGCATTAGACTTATACTAATAATATCTATACAAACACGTTATTACAAAATACTAAAAATAATTCTGTACACAAAAGAAAATTGAAAATAATACATTGATAGCATATTAATTACTATACTCTTTGATTGATAGCTTGGTTTCTGACAGCCGTCAATGTTGCGCATGGCGCATTGCGATGGGGCGCAGACTCTTTCTTAATTAAGCACAGAGCAGAGTGATGCGCAGAAATTGGCACAGGCCCGACCGGCATCGGCATGCCGCTGGAGCCTCTTCGAAAGTAGGGCCGAACCCAGCCTGCGGCTGCGGTCTACACCTCGATCTTGCGGCCCCACCGAAAATATTGACAACCTCACTGGTTTATTTTTATACTACCCAGCACTGCTATCTCGAAAATATATCCTTTTTAAATTATTTTACCGATAACATTTATTATTTGGATATGACATACATTTGACATGTTTAATATTTTAATGTTGCAACTATTCGCTTGCTATGATTTCAAATTTAAGTATTAAGTGGCCTATTGCCGTGTTTCGGGGTAATACCAGACTCTGTGCTGCAACTCACAATTTCTTGTTCGAAAAAGTCAATAACATTTTATCCGACCTGGGAATCTAACTCTGCTCTGCTCTACATATACTCGTATATCCAGTACATAGGATATAATAAGGCTGAGAAGAAATATACCTAAATATTTTCTTTCGCTGTTACGTCTAGCTATTTATTAAGCCTGGATTTTTGAAAAGTAATTCGCGTTGTAGAAATTTCTAGTGTAAACCAGATTAAGGGCTTTTATTGTAAACTAGAGCCCCGCCCCGGCTTTGCACGGGTAGTATAGCATTAGCTTGTTGCGTTGAGCATATAGATTAGATTAAAATGTAACATATGCCAACAATAGTTGGCGGCGCGGGGACGGTTGCATCAAGCGATTCTCGTCGGTGTGGTGTGTAAAGGGCTATCGTAATGTGCTTGAAATGGTTAAGGTAACTTAGGTAATTAATTTGATAAGGATTAATACTGACTCAATATAAATTACTTTTCAATTACCGCATTATATGTGACTATTTTTGTAGAAGTTAGAATGTGTATTGTATGTTTTCGTTAAAAGATAGATAGATATGCCATCGCGGACTTTTTTGCAGATCTAAAAAAGAGGAACTTTTTCACCACAATATATTAGGCATAGGGATTAGGCAGCGTTTTCGATGAAAGACATCATCAACAAACTTAGTCATATTTCAACGAATTTACACAAAACTTTATCGAATTAAACACCTAAACCTTACTCATGAATCACTCTGTCTGGTGAAAACCGCATGAAAATCCGTTCAGTAGTTTTTGAGTTTATCGCGAACAGACAGACAGACGGACGCGGCGGGGTACTTTCTTTTATAATACATATTTATGTATAGTGATATATTATAATATTACGATGTTAACGAACAAACAGCCGGCTTTGAGGTAAGTGCTTACCGCAGTCAATGAACGCTTGCAGTGTTATGCCCACAGAACATTATATTTTATACTAGCTGAACCGCGTAACTTCGCTTGCGTCACATAAGAGATATCTTTCCCTTTTTTGCAACATTTTCCATTAATCGCCACTGATCAGCTGCTCCTATTGGTCTCAGCGTGATGTTATATAGCTTATAGCCTACCTCGATAAATGGTCTATCCAATACTAAAATATTTTTTCAATTCGTACCAGTGGTTCCTGAGATTAGCGCGTTCAACCAAACAAACAAACTCTTCAGCGTTATAATAATAGTGTAAAAAATAACGAACTAGCTATTAAAACTACTGTATATATGTAACTTATAAAACTACAACTAAAGAAAATAGAATATTCAACTATGTCTAATAATACTTCAACTAAAGACAATAAGTCTAAGTACACCTACATAGAGCTAATACTTAAAAACTACCTACTAATATTCAAAAACTTGCAACTACATATATCTAAGAATAAAAGTCGCGCTGATAAGCACGGTTTGTTTACGATTGCTAAATGTCAATAAGAACCAACGCTCAGGGTGCTTAGTGCGAGTTGTTTTTACGTTAACGCGATCGAAATGGTTACCGCGTTTGGCTCTTTGATTGGTTAAGAGCTTGGAGCGGGCCAATAGGAGCGCCGAACGTCATAAACGTGTCGATCGCTTTAACGTAAAGCAAACTCGCACTAAGCACTCTGAACGTGCTCAGAACGTCTGTTCGCATCGACAGCTAGGTTATATATTAACTTAAGGCCGCGCTCAAAAATCAACCGTATAGCATACGTATTGCACGTTGATACATTCGCAAGTCGCCAATCACTTACCACATCGCAATGAATGAATTTATGTATATTTGTATTTCGTTTTGTTAATTATTTATGTTAGTAATCTAAGGTTATTTTTTAATTATCATTATTTTTTTCTGGGTATTGTTATTAGCATCCGTGCAGTCACTAAAGGGATCTAGTTGAAAACCAGCGCCAGGTTTCCTTAGCTTGGCATATGCTGAACTAGGTCCCATTTGGCAAATTTTATTATAATTTTTTTATTTTACTTGTTATTATTATATATTTTATTTTGTGAAATATATAAATTTTCTTTCTTTCTCTTTCAATTACTTGAAATTTTATTTCATGAAAATCTTGTGTGTTCATAAACCGATATCTATAATTATTTTTTATTAGAGATAATTAAGTCTACTTTTTGATCGTGAGAAATGAGAATGTTGTGAGGATACAGCTATGTATAATACGATTTTTATTATATTTTAGTACATTTTGAACGAATACCTCGAATCCCAATTATTTTTTTGGTATAAAAAATATCCTATAACATGCCTGGGTATGGTATATATAGGATTTTTTTTTGTCTGTCTATATGTGCACGCATAGACAGATAGGCAAAAATTTACTGATTACATTTATGGCATCAGTATCGCGATTACCAATCACCCCCGAATAGTTATTGTGTAAATATATATTCAATGTACAGAATTGACCTTTATAATTTTATTCACCTCTGAGTCTTCTTCGAAGAGGTTAATGAAAACACTTTGTCGGTCTGTGTGTCTGTATGTTAGTGACAGGCATAGTTCCGGAACCACTGGACCGATTGACTCGTTGCTTGGTGTGCAGACACCTTGGTCATAACTCGGTCGAGTTTGAATATGGGCCCTAGGGTTCAAAAGACCCCCCGACATATAGCGGTCACAAGGTCACATGTATTTTAAATGCTTTTACATTTAAGACGAAGAGATTCAATCCTGGGTTCTTACATCCATCTCGTTATAAGTATAGATGTTCTGTGGTTATGCCTATCACTCGTATATACCAAATGTTCTTTAAATCCGTATAGGAATTAAGTCTTGTTAAGCTGCCTCGGTGGCGTAGCGATAGTGAATACGACTGTATAAGGCCTCACTTTCGATTCCCGGATCAAGTAAAGTGTTATTGAGAATCCTCTCAGAAAATTCTTAGTAGTAGTACGGAGATTGGAAATGTACCTGGTAGATGACATCAAACTCCCTTTTGCGGGGGACCTGAGACAACTTTGCTTACTCCATCGGGGATATAATATATGTGTGTCCATGCGTATGTATGCAACAAACAGGCAGAGATACTTTCGCATTCAAGGCGTTTGACCCCCTTGTTGTTGTCGGCAGTGTGGGTGAATAATCAGCGATGACGCAACTGATTAAATAATGCGTCTCCCGGTGGACTGTATTTATGTAAAACCATAACACAACATCACGAATAATACAAATTGAAACAGAATATAGGAGTATATCGTATTTGTAAAAGATAGTCACGTTTTTTTGGATTATTTAGGAATTATTCCTGTCTGTATCCATGATCGGTATAATTTAAGGGCGTTTCGTATTGAATAATTAATTTTCCAATTAAGTATTTATTTATTTACTAGAATTTAACCGTGTTTTCCTCGCCTGAATGTAGGTTAGTTTAGTAAAAGTAGTTCTAGTTCCAGCGAACCACCCATCTTACAAAGCAGCGAGGTGGCACACCGTGGTGGTTTTAGGCCAGGCGCCCATTGGCGGCACGGCATGGCAAGGTATTTTTAGGCGACGAATAAAAATATAACCTAATCGTATGGAAATAAAGTTGAAATTTCAATGTTAACAGTCGAACTGTTCTACAAAAACAATACCGCGGTATGCTTAGGCATGCCGTGTCGGCAGCCTTCGGAACGTTTCGGAATCCCTCGGAACGCTTTGGCAGTCTTCAGGATACCGCGGCAAGACAGCACCCGCCCGTACCCCGCGGCCCCGCGCGTAGCTTCATTAGCTTAGTGTCGTTCATGCCGAAACGTGTCCTTGTCGAACGCTTCCATATGCTTAAGGAAGTCGCGCTATACCTAATGATGTCATGGCATAGTTACCGCCAGTATGCACTTACATGTAGGGATGCCGAACGATCCCCTACCGTGCCGTACCGCCAATGTGCGCCGGGCCTTAATAGGTAGGCCCGAAATTTCGAAGGGAGAGCCTGACATAACCATCTCGCTTTCCCTTGTGGCGAAAGGATATGAATAAGTATCATTTACTCACGTTAAAAAAAAGGTTAGTAACAGTACTTTTTTCTGGATAAAGGTACCCTACGTCCTTTCATGAACCCCTGATAATGTATATGCAACATTTCACGATGATCGGTCAAGTGGTTAAGGCGTGAAAGTTTTACAAACAAACAAACTCACATTCGCATTAAGTAGGATTTAACAAAAGTAACAATAATGCAATCACATAATAAATAGTAAGCATAAGCAGGCTTTGTAGAAAAAATTACAACCAATTATAAGCAAACAATGCATGCAATTAATAATTATTGATATCTATATCAATACGTGAAGCAAAAACGTTGTGCCTCTTTTTACGAAAATTGCGTGGACGGAGGAGTATGAAATTTGGCACAGTTAAAGTTTATACGGAGGAGGAGGGGCTAATGCTAATATTAAAAAAAAATATGCATTAGAAATAAATTCAATTAATGAAAAAATACTACACGCACACAGCCATGCATTTGACAGACTCAGTCGAAGCGTGTTCGTAATATTACGGCATTGTTCGTCTGACGTCGTACAATCCTTCGTAACTATGGTTACATATATGTACCTTATTTATATGTAATACAGAAAAAATGAAAACAAAGCTAGAATTTTGGTCGAATTTTGACCAATAGGCGCCCGCTAGTACAATTTTGAATAATTTTGATTTACGAAGATTTGCTTTTTATTCGTTTTACGGAAGTATGTTAAAGGATCTGCATTTATGTAGATCTATGGAATCACTATAGTGGTTCACTAACTAGCAGAATTTAAGAATAGCGGAAGCAGAGCCTAATACCTAAGCCTAGTCTAAAGCCTAAATCCGTTCTTATAGGTGGAGGGTAACGAGAAAGAATAGATATCCGAGGATTTCTGTGTGGTATTTCAATATTATTTTGTGTTGGTGTATCCAGTTACAGATAAGCTTGTATAGGCAAACTGTATATCGCTTGTATAAGAATACCAGTTAATTATAATATTTTTGTATCAAGCAAACATTACGCTTATTAGGCACCTTGTTATTAAAAAAGGATACTAGAATAGGCGTTAAAAGGAATAGTAAATGCAATCTTTTCACAAAAAAGGCACAAATCGAACTAATTATTTCTCGTTTTTGCCCCACTGTTTCTTTAGGGTTTCGATCTATCCCCTCGCAGACAACAGGCTTAGAAGTTTGTTAGTAAGTAGACCAAGCAAGGGGATTGACAGGACAATCGCGTTATTTTCAAATCTTTATTGCTTTGCCACAGTGTAGTAGATATACCTATAATAGGTGGTACATTTATACCTTTGAATCAATTGTAGACCCTGCCGGGCACAGCATATTAAAGCGGAGAGAGAGAGGAAGAGGGCTAGCTCCATAATATATTAAATAATATATTAATAAATTATTTACGTTATTTATTAGTTTTAAAAATATTCTATTACTGGTTTTTATTTATGTTATTTATATTGGTTTTTCTATTTAGTAGATGGCTCAATTCTTATTTAGCCATCTTGTTACTAAATAAAGAAACCAATAACTTACTTATACTGTTTGACTGATGATAAGCCGCTGCCTATGAGTGCTTGCAATACCATGAATAATACTCGTGCGATAACACTTCTCCAACAAAGAGTTGCTGTATTATCGGCGCAAGTTCATAAAATCAAATCAGTCTCCTCAATGTGTTTGGAACCGTTCTTATAGTAGGAATACACACAACTGATTTTTGTAGCCATCTTATGTAGGGCACGACTTCGGTAGGGCTATCATGTAACGTTATATTATTGAACATATATATGTATATATACACAGCGCCTATATATGTAAGTATAGCTACAGTTTTAAGTGTAATTAAATGTTACTCTGTTACTACTAAATATATATTAGGTCCTTGTATATAAAATTACCGTTTATGTCCTAAATCTAATTTCGTGGTAAATGTACTAAATGCAAAAGGTATTTCATTATTATAAATATATTTACATTTAGAGAATAGACACGAAATTATTATACACGAAAAATACAAACATACAATTCGAATTGGTAATTCCAAAAATATTGATAAAATAGTATGAACACATCATATTTACATCCCTATTACGTATGTACACATTATGCATTCTTTTATAGCTACGAAGAAGTCGGCAGAGATGTTTTACACTCACAATTTGCCAGCTATGTTTAAAGGACCCTTACCCTATTGCCGTCTATAGGATACATTTGTACGTGGGTCACTCAGAAAGTTTTGCGAAAATAAAAAGAAGTGTCCTATATGTATGTCAATATTATGTTATTAAATCTCTTTAAAGTACTCTGCATCAGCCTCAATACATTTTTCATTTCATGCGTCTGAATCGATTTCCGAAACACTTTTCCAGTCTGCCGCAGACACCTCGTTTACAGCCTGCTTAAACATTCAGAGCGTATCTTCTGGCGACGAAAAATTGTATCCCATTAAGCAGATTTTTTATTTTTGGGAATAAAAAGAAGTCACACTTTGCTAGGTCAGGGCTGTAAGGAGAGTGACCCAGGAGTTTGACCGGCGTGCGGTCCAGGAAGTCCCTCGTTTTGAGCGCGATGTGCGCGGGCGCGTTGTCGTGGTGGAGCAGTAGCCAGCGGAGTCCTGTGTTTGGTCGCTTGTTGCTCACAACAGAGACAACTTCTGCCAAGTATTTGGTAGTATACCATTTGGCATTGATACTTCTTTGGTTCCGTAAAGGAATTGACACTAAGTAGCCAGTCAAATTGAAAAAGCTCGCGATCCTGCCGTTACACTATGAAATTTTGAAATTGAATGAAATTTATTTATTTATCTAATTAGTTGAACATTTACACTTACATGAGTTATAGTTAAAGTGAAATAGATTAAGTACTAAAGTAGATTTCCATATGTAGTGTACTTTGGTAGGCGTTGACTCGTTTTCAAACACCCAAGCTGTCGACTGACGCTTCGTTTCTGGATCGTATTGATAAATTCAGTACTCATCAGCTGCAATGATGTCGTAAACAAGCCGAGACGAGCCTGCCTCAAATTTGTTTATCATATCACGCCACCCTTCCACCCGGGCCTGCTTCTGAGAATCGGTGAGATTGTGCGATACTCAGCGTGGAACTATCCACTCCTCTCTTTCAATGAGACACGATAATAATTTAAATTAGCTCGCAAAAAATATGGAAGGTGGTTTTGAAATTGGAACGTACCTATTTTTGCTTATAAATAATCATATTTTCAAAATAGTTTATATCTCTCCAGTCTCTCATAAGTCATACATAAAAACTTTTAATCGCAACACTTCTTTCTGAGTGGCCTGGTACACACCAAAATTAGTAAGAAATTACTTAATCCAAATCCGTAAATCGAATATTGACCTTAAGAACGGCTGTAGACTTGATTTATAAAATTACTAGCTTTAACTCGCGGCTTCGCTCGCGTAAAAGTAGATTGGGTTATGTTATTTAGTAACAGTACTATTTTAACATACTTTTTAATATTGTTGATGTTAGTCGGTGATATTATAGATTTATAAAAGTGAAATAATTTTTAAAATCGGTTAATAAGTTTTTGAGTTAAATCCCTACAAACAAACAAAAACAAACAAATCTTTCCTCTTTATAATAAACTGTCCCACTGCTGGGCTTTATAATATTAGAAGTATAGAAAATAAATCATATTTCTACTCAAATAGCGATATTTTACATTCACACGAATATTAGACATTGAAGTCGATTTACGAGTTTTATAGCATATCTGAAATGTCAGGATAATACTGATAACTGTTGTAAACAAAACGGATCGAGATAAAGTGAATGTCAAAATGTACTTTTATGTATTTTTATTCACAACTTTAATAGTTCCTTATTTCCTCTTTATTATAAAACAATTTGTCTTATAACACCTCTCTGTAAATTATAACAGCCGAGTTATGAAAAAATATAAAAAGAATGTAGTGAGGGTAGTAAGAAGCTTATTGTGCTATCCTTTGTAAAAAATCTGTAATAATGTTTATGCGATACTTGCCGCGGTAAGTACTTACCTATTTGCTATTAATACCCTTTGAGTAATTGGCCCTACACTTTAGATAATAACAAAGAAGAATTGAAATTAATAATATAATGTACTTGGATATTATCGCACCTGCTTATGATTGAAGGGTGCATTTAGATATCGTAGATACATTATCTTTCTTGTTTATTACTTACTAGCTTGTGCCCACGACTTCGTTCGCGCAAACGTAGGTTACGTTAGGTACTTGTTGAGGACACGGCGCTGCATCCTTTGGCAGATTGCCCCGCCTGGGCATCGCAGCGCCGTGAGTTGATCACGGCAGTCGGTATGGTTGCCCTCTTGCTCCCGGCCGTAGTTCAGTCTATGGTCCGGAGTGAGAGGTCGTGGAACATCCGTCGCCTCCTTCTGTGAGGAAGTGATTTCCATCAAAGAGGTGACGGATCGGGAGAGGGAGCGCTTGAACTCTCTCCCTAACCGCAGAACCGAGCGCCGGAGGGCGCGATATGACCTCCAGCCTACCCAACCAACCCTAACCTTTGACTTAGGGGTGGTGGGCTTCGTGGGCCTGCACGCCACCCGATCAACATTAGGTCCGAGAGGCGGCGTGCATGTGCCCACGCGCTCCTCTGTGTCGTGTGTCCGTCCTCCCTCAAGGGGACAGTAGGGTTAAAATTTAGAAGTGACCATAGTATAGGTTATTTTGTGCAGTGGCCTGTCGTTTCATACGGCGGGCCGAAACCTCGGAGTGGTCGCGATTGCATGTGAAAGTGATTCGCGCGGCCCCGCCGATTGCGGTTATGTCGAGGAACACTGTGGTGGGTTTAGTCGGTATTACCGGGATGTCGCTCACCATCTTTTCCCCGGTGAGTCCGACATAACCCCTCCACAGGAAAAAATATCACACAGAAAATAAAAATGGAACAGTACCTACTGTCTTTTTAAAAATATAGCCTATGTTACTCGGTGATAATATAGCTATCTATGGTAAAATAATTTTTAAATTGGTTGTGTAGTTTCTGATTTGAATCCTTACAAACAACAAAAAAATCAAATCTTTCGTCTTTATAATATAAATTGGGAAACTGGTTCAGGCTTAGTCTAATAATAAACCCCTATACATTCATATGTACGTTTTAACTAGTTTATGGGTACACGCGATTTCGCGTTTGCTGTGATAAAAATTAGCCCATGTCACATGTCAGCCTCCGGCCTATAAAGTGACTGTTTTTTTAAAGGCTGCGGTCCCATTTGTTATTGCCGGCGCGGTGGACTCTGAAATTCAATCAATATTCAAAAAGTAGTACATGCGTATCTTTATAAAACACATGAGGACTGATATAGGAAAACGCTCAGAAAAGGCTTCATAATGATAAAAGTTATAGCATTGAAATACTGTTAACTTACTGACTGATATTGTTAATTTAATAAGATATCAATAGAATTAAAAAGTTACTACGGTACATAGACTTATTAAAAGCAAGGCTCAAGGCTTTCCTATTGGAAATATGTCTCCACTCTATAGGCGACATATTATTAACAAAACAATTGTGTAATTTTATTTGGACACTCGATTTTGCCCGCGGCTTCGCTTGCATAAACGTAAATATCGCATAAAGGTTAGGTTAGCAATAGTATTTTTTTTGGATAAAATGTACCCTATGTCCTATTCTGAACCTCTGAAAACGTGTATGCGAAATTGCGTGATGATCGGTCGAGTAGTTAAGGCGTAAAAGCGTAACAAACAAACAAACTCACTTACGCATTTAAAATATTAGTAAGGAAGTTAGGATAACGATACAAAATAAGAAAAATAAATAGAATAGAAGGCCATAACGTCCGCGGGAAGTAATGCAAACACCATGCCATTTTATACCACTTGAACGGAGTGATACACAGCATCCCCATTGCAATATTGCGTTCGGCCTTACCAATGGGTACACTTTCGGCCTCATTGACCCTTTCGGCATGTCGCCAGCAGTCGCTGCCATTTTTATTCCACTATAATCACAAATATCGGTTCATAGGTCGTGGTATACTTTTAGAGTAGCATAAGTTTATTGGACGCCCGCAGAATTCTTAGCTCGACCCCACGGCACGCAACACTAAAAGTTAGTTCATTATCGCTCCCTTCAATGATGAAAGAAAACGTCGTCAAGAAACCTACGTGCCTTAGAGCTCTCTCAGCGTGGTAGACTAAGTTTATACTGAGAAGAGACCACTATCTAGATATGTACAGATTACTAGGAACGGGGGTCTATGTAAAAAAATTCTATAATATGCGTTTATGATACTGAAAGCTTTTAAACGGCTGGACCGAATTTAATGAACTTTTTTATGTCTTAGAGCTTGTGTAGTGCCCCGATAGGTGGAGCTGCGATCAGTTCGTTTGGACGGGACGGCGCCTGTAGGGAACGCTAGTTTGAATATCCTAACTACCATATTATGAAGGCGAATATAAGTTTGTTTGTTTGGTACACTTTCAAGCCTTCACTACTCGACCACTCATCATGAAATTTTGCATACACGTTGTCAGGGGTACAGAATGTGACATAGGGTACCTTTTATCTAGAATAAATAACTGTTACTAACCTAACCTAAATTTACGCAAGCGAATATATATTATATTATAAATGGCGTATATTATAAATGGCACTAATATTAATTATGCGTTTGTACCTAAGCTATAAAATTGGGTAGATACACATATTATATTATTCATATTGTTGTTTGCTGGCTTCAGAAGCCGATGTGTTAATTTTCAATGGCCTTTTATTCTGTTTATTCTGGTAATAATATAGTATCAGTTTACATTTCAATAACTTTGTAATGTAATAATTTTATTGTAGTTATTAATAGTCTAACAACTTGCGAGAATTAATATTTCATCGAGAAACTGACTTGCGGATCTTGTTTCTACATGGCTACCGTCTTTATAATAGATACCGACACGGTATATGTATGTATCGTAGAACCGATACCACAATTTATAAATACAGGTTATAAATAGAAATGATGAATTTCGTGCATAAACAAGTTAACTGTTGAATGGGTTGGATGGAACTTGGCACATAGATACAACAAATTCTGGTTTCATACAAACGTTTTTATCCCGGTATGCGTTACTGGGGGATTCATGTGGACACAATCAAGTGTTTCATAAGAAATTCGCAATATTTATCAATATATTTACATACCTCTGCTATAGAAGAGGGCGGTATCCTAACACAGGTATTATTTTATGCTTAAAAGGGTACCTCCATACCAAGATATAAGTACTTATGTATGTGATATCGATTGTTCCATGGATGGCGTAGCTTGTATGCGATGTCGTCACCGCGCGTCCTGTTGTGGTTTCAAATACCCCACACGGGCCTATTATTAGTGTGATCCAAAAATAATTGATCTGAGTCTAGGTAATCTTTTTGTCCGTTAATTGTATGTTTGTAAAGATACACAGACCTGAAATGGTAAAATTGGCGTTGTCGCTTCAAAAAAAATAGCGAGTATAGAGAAGTGTGATTTAAAATTAGGCTTATAGCGAAGTATTTCTTTCTTTCTTTTACAAAAGGTATAGAAAGATATGCATATAGAAACTGGCGTCACAATTTCAATATTTCGGTTCCATAGGTGTGTTAGTTACTGAATATGTAACTTAATATTATTGCGACTCCGTTATGAATAATACAAGGAAATGAACTTATACAATACTATAATACTCTTTCCCTGAATATTAAATAAGTAATTTTGTAGAATAGTACCTACCTAATATTTGTGTTGTGTATTTGTCAAATAATGAAATCAATATATTATACTAAATTCTTTGTCCTCATTGATTCATCATTGTCGAACTACAACCGCTAAAGCTTTATAACCTATTGGACAGCAGGTTATTTATATAAGAGTAATTATGTCGTTTATTGTTGTGTTTAGTTTATTGTATTAAGGTTATGTGTTGGTCTCATGAGTATGACATATCTTTGTAAAAAAATAGTCTTTAAAAACTGAAAGAATAAAAAGAAATACCTAGATAGGCTATCTTATAAAAATTTTAAACACCTTATAAATAGGAGCTATGGATTGCAAGAAAGTATGTAAATTCTGTTTCGGTTTCAATATATTGTGTTTGAGTTGAAATTTTAGTATTATTTTATTCACTTACTCATTTACAACATTGAGAAAAGTAAAGTTTTTTAGGGTTAATTAAGCTGGCAGAGAGCATGCGTAAAAATACGTTTTGATTCAATTCACTTCGGTCATTGTTGTGCAGTCAAACTGTAGGCCTGCGTCTCAGTCTATAAAATGTACTCTGTGGGCCTGCGCTATAGAATTTATAAATCTAAATGCACGCAAGTTAAGCTGCGGGAAGTAGCTAAACTGAATAGATAATTTATATGTACGATGACTGGATGTTAGTGTAATCATATGTATTTATTATTATGGTGTTTGTTTCTTTTAAACTGGATGTCAGATTAGATAATTACATAATAACGTACTTTTACGAGAGGTACGTATTACGTACTAAGATGTTCGCCATTATAAAATCGTGCACATGTTATATATGCAAAAATAGCAGTCTAATACATACTAAAGACATAATTACATACATTTTCAAAGAGTTACCTTACATAAATATCTACGTCATCGCTAGAGATTAGTATTTGTGAAATCTTTAGGGGTCATAATGTCTAACATTCAGTATCTGTATTTTTATATATGTAGGTATGTCATATTTACAAAAACTAAGATAGATATACATCATAGTTAATACTTACGTAAAGTCTTTTTGTTCATCTTATATTTTATTCATCTTTAGATGTTACATATATACATATGTTTAAAGCATAGATGTTCATATATATCTATACTAATATTATAAAGAAGAAAGATTTGATGTTTTTTATTTGTAAGAATTTAACTCAAATACTATACAACCTATTTTAAAAATTCTTTCACCATTAGAAAGCTGTATTATCATCATCAAGTGACATAGGGTATATATTTTCTTAAATACATTTTTTTTACTAGCATTACCTAACCTAACCTTTAAATGAGCGTAGCCGAGCGTAAAATATATTCTTTTATAAAAATGCAAAATGTTGTCTATCTAATCTATTTGTTATCAAGTGGCGCTAAATCGGGGGTCAATCGAGGTTTCAAAATGGTTACAGCTTTGATTCAAGTGGCCTAGACCCTATTACAAGCAATTAGATTTGTGGGATATTGGTAGTGCAATTCAAATTGTTAGCAATCTCAGCTTTTATTATTGGTTAGACAACTTACACATAAATATTGGGCTCGAGTAATTTAATAGTCTATAAAATATACGTGCGTATTATGTAAGGCGTAAAAGGGCTTGCAATTGTAAATGAGTTGTACAATACCTCATTTCAAAGGCTTTGCTTAGACCGTATGTCATAAAGGACAAGAGTATTACAGTTTTGACATACAGACAATGTAATGAAACGCTTATTTAATCATACTGGTGTTCGCCTGGTGGTCAAAATTCGGCCATAATCATTATTGAAGTGCAAACTAATATGAACTTTAATGTTTCCAAAGCATTTTAAATCTGTTACATTCGTTCATTGTGTATGTGTGAATATACAATAGCACTACATATTATACAATAAAGTCCCCCGCCGCGTCTATCTGTATATTCGCGAAAAACTCAAAAACTACTGGATGGATTTTCATACGGTTTTCACAAATAAACAGTATGATTCACGAGGCAGGTTTAGGTGTATAATTTGTTAAGGTTTTGTAGTACCCGTGCGAAGTTGGGGCGGGTCGCTTGTTATATATAAAAATATTCGTTTGACAAAGAGGTAAAAAAGGTACCTACTGAGCGGGTTTGTCTTTATTTATACATGTATGTCTATGAAAAATTACTACTTATATCCAGTTGGTTTTATTGATATCTCTAAATTTCGTTGATAGCTAAGTTATAATAAAATATCCTAAGAAAATCGGTTGGCAAAGAGAGGATAAACGTACTGAACTGTTTTGTCATTGCCTATTTGTATTTGCGAATCGTGCGAGATTTTATTAAAACTCTAATACGCATAGCTATGTAGGTATTTACCTATCTATACACTATTTGACGATCAGATTCGATTTACAGTGCTGCTTACGAAGCAAGTCATCAGCGTTTCACAAAATATTTTAGCATGGTTAATTATATAAAAATAATTACATCAAAGTCATGTATTTTTTAATTGTCATGCCATCGTCATATTGTCATCAATGTCATGTCATATAATCATTTGGTTACGGTACACAAATTATATATCGCCCGCTGGAATACAGCAAACAGCAGTAGTTGTAACAATTGTGCTGCGCTTCGACCGGAAATTACAGTTGCGAACACACACATACCTTACCCAATATTTTTCCATTACGTCTGTAGTTCATTTTGGCTCGGTAATGCTCAAGGGAACCGCCTGGTGCTATAAGGGTTACAGGTTATGGTAACCACGAGACGGACTGTTCATTTGTTTGATTTTACCCTTTTCCATCCTGTAAAACAGGGTATCCTATCATAGGCGCTAGTCTCTCACAAATATCAATGTCTATCAAGGCATTGAATTTTCTGGATGCAAGGTATCCTATGTCCTTTTGTGTATCCCAGACAACATATATGCGAAATTTCATGGTTATCGGTCAAATAGTTAAGGCGTTAAAGCGTAACAAACAAACAAACTCACATTCACATTTATAACATATGTTTGGATTTTAACCAAAATACTTAGAATCTTTTTGTATGAAAAGTATTCATATTTCTTTAACATTGTATAGCTAATATTGTCTTCTATTTACGCGAATATTATTCATTGAAATTAAACTGCTATATACGGATTTGGATTGTATACCTATTAAATTTCTGAAAGTGTCATCGTGTCAAAACCCAGCTTGTCAAATAATTTAATTGCCTGTTGCTAATTTTGCCCGTTAACTTACGTTTGATTGGCCTCCTGTTAACAAATTTTTGTTAATCTTCCTTTCTGCAATAGGGCTTTGATTAACAAATAATAGATTTACAGTTAAATTATAGGAAAATCTCGGTGCTGTTTAAAAAGTTAATTACTTACTAGACCACTTATGGCCTATAATGGCAGAACTGCCGTGCCATCCGATTTTTTGAGGGCGATAATACTTTGATAGGCACAGATAATGCAGATAACCTTATTTATACAATGACAGAGTAATCTACCACGCCTTGCTGACTGATAATGTTATCCAGTTTTGCTATCGCAATATTTTAAATAAATATTATAAGGTAACGTGCAGAATGTGGCCGAACAAGGTCAACTACTTTAAAATGTGCACTTTAGTGGACACAAGTAAATCTATGCATTTAAATATAACACCGAAAAATACGGCATTATACACTTATATAATGCCGTATTTTTCGGTGTTTTATTTAAAAAGGTATACCAAGGTGGGTCTGCTGGCAGCCCTGTTCTGTAGGATAAGAGTACTTGTCTAGTTGAGTTGAGCTTCTCCAGATTCCAGCGGTGTAGAAACACTCTAGTCACCTCTGTTAAATTTAAATATCTCTGTGAAATACACTGTCTTGAGTGCACTTCTTATTGAGAAACCGCGTTTGACGGATATGCTTCTCACATTGAAAAGAGGCCCGTGACCAGCAATGGGACAGTTTAGAAATGTATTCATGCCTGCCCTATGCATTCCTGTACCATTCATTAAAATGTGATAGTTTGGTAAATTGTAGTGCGGTCCAGCTAGATTTACTGATGAACCACGTATAATTAATTGAAAGAGCATTAGTTAGTATGGTATTATTATATCATTTGTAGATCTTAATCACGGTAATGTTATCTAACAGTACTCTATCTTCATACAAATGGTCGGAACTCGAGTCATACCTACGCGTCTCGGCGTTGGTATGCGCTTGGTTCGCTACCAGCATGGTGTTAAAACTTAGAAGAAAACAGTTTAATTATAACCTAATTGAATTACATAGGTTACCATGTTGGGTTTCTTTTTTATAACTAAGTGATATTCAATTTAGTTGTATTGAACCGAACGCCAGTTAGCACTAGTATAATTATGTCAAAGTGCAATTATAGAATATATTGTGCTGTTCATGGTTGTCCATGTTTCCCAAAAGTATTTTTAATTAAACTTTTTATCTGAATGCAGATTTTTTATACTATTAAATTTAACAATAAAGCTTCTCGTACGTCTCGGTCGAGGCGCAAATATTTTTCAGTCTCAAATTTATAAGGATGGTTTTATTAAATCTACAAATCAAAAAACACAACATGCTTTTTATTGAACACTATCTATTTCATTCACCTCGAATTTCATTTTTTATAATATAATATACATATAATATTTACAATCACTAAACTAGAAAGAAACTCAAGTAGGTAGATAAAATTAAAATACTGTAGGCGGGCAGCCCTAACGCGTGTCTACGAAATGCGCTGTTGTAGGTAATTATTACAAGAACAGGGCCGAGGTACAGTACTGTTAGATATCATTTCCGTGCCTTAACTAATATTATAAATGCGAATGTAAGTTTGTTTGTTTATTTATTTGTTAAGCTTCCACGCCTTAACTACTAGGCAGATCACCATGTTGTTCCCTTGTCAGTGGTACAGAAAAGGACATCGGGTACATTTCATCAAGAAAAAATATTGTTCCCGAGGGACAGTCATTTATTGTCAAAATCTATATATTTTATATATTCGCGACGTTAGATGACTCCGTCTGCATAGACATTAGTAGTATATGCGTATGTCTAGGTTCGAAGATTTTAATGATATAGATGAATTAAGAAAAACACCTAAAATAAGTATTTAATACTCTTAAGAAAAGACTGATGGCTGTATTGCTGGATGGTGTATTTGTCGTCTAGCAGTGCAACTTTCAGTCAGTACAAAGTATATAAATTGTATGTAAAGTGTGTTATATTTCATTTTGTTTTTACTTTAAATATTTTTCGTTTTTGTAACTATTGTGAGCTGAGCTATATTTTTTTTAATGTATGGTTATAATTTGTACTAGAATTTAAAAGCGTGTCTCGCCGTTAAACTTAACGTTTGGCGAGTATTATGTATAATGTTACTGAATTACCATAGTATTGTACTTAAATAAAATAAAAATACCATTTCGAGTACGGTGTTATTGGGCTTTCGTCAAGAAATTCTCAATAGCTACATGGAGTCTGGAACTGTGGCTGGTAAACGCCTACAAGCTTACTTCCTATTACATGGGTTCTAAGAACATAGTTGGCAAATGCGATGGTATGTATATTATTGTATACATAAATTAAAATTGTATAGTTAAGTTAGACTTTTTGTTAAAGTTGGTAATCCTCGATCAATTCCAAATCAGCTATAAGAGCATCAACTAAAATCAAATAAAATAATAATAAATCAACCATAATCAATTCAAATTTGTTTATTTATGCGCTAACTAATTAAATCAATTAGTAAATTACCAACTGGTTCGGTAATTATTCAGTTTAGTTGGCACCGTTCCCGTACAGTCGCGGTCAATGTTGTATTTTAGGCGTGCAACGTGAAACTAGGCATGGCGAAATGATTACAAGTGCAGAGCGATGAGTGTGTGTTAATCGTATTATTAGTCGCGTCCACGCCGAGCGGCCATATTTAGGCGTATATCAATGCCTAGCTAAAGCTAGGCTGTACACTCGGTTAACGAACGCTGCTTCTTATACTATAGAAGGAACGTGATGCTGTAAAGCTACAGCGATCGGTACCGGGTACGTTTGATACGATGCCAGTAAACCAGCGCGGAGATTGCAGCAAATGTTGGAGAATCTCCTTTCAAAACTAAAATGCCTTTACAAACAATCTTTTGTCGATTTAAGCTGCCAGCTTAGCCATATCGAGGGGTAATGTTAAAAGCATTTTGTTTTGACGCCGGCGGCGGCGTCCGTACAGCGATGACCGAATTGATGTAAGCTTTTTACTTTTTATTTAATCCCTCATATACCCAAATCCTATAGGTATTGCTGTTTCTACTATATTGCTGATTGGAGGTGTAGTTATTTGTTGACAGTATAACGTGTTTCGAGATTGTTCAGCCAAGGTAAAATTGCTTCGAATTCCATTTAGTATACAAGACAAAATAATTGCTCTGATCGCAATAGACAGCAAGGAGTTCCTTTGCGTTACGGTGCAGGCGTGTTAAAAGATTGTAATATGTTCTTTTTTTATACAACTAAAGTGGCAAGCAAGCTTACGGCCCTCGTGGTGGTCACCATAGCCTATGGACGCCTGCAACGCTGATATAAAAGCAAGACAGTACAACATTTTTTAAAAACGTGTTAGCCGCTTTTGTCCTTGGGCTCTAGGTAGACGGACTGCATTTCAACTGCACTCAGACTGCAAAATTGCAGTTTGAATACAGGAAGTACGACTGCAATAAAACTGCAAACCAACCGCGTAGTCCAATTGCAGTCGGTGTGCAGTTTAGTTGCAGTCGTACTAACGCATTCAAACTGCAAATTTGCAGTCGGAATGCAGTTGAAATGCAGTCCGTCTGTTTAGAGCCTTAGTGAGCGTACGGAGTGCGTTTGTTGCATAAACGAACTATGCTCTTTAGTTGTTACTAAACTTCTAATCGACTTTAATCAATGTGGCGTCGGTCCCAAACAAACTGCCAATAAAGATAATGCAATACTAACTAAACCAAAATATAAACAGCTATAGTTTGCTACAAAATAAAGTGTTTTTTGAAGCCGACTTTTCAGTGACGTTCACGAAAATGTTTAATCGGCAAATATGTAGATGATTGAACATGGTGTGGCCGAACGAATGCACGGTACGGTGGTACGGTGCGCTTTTCACTCTACACCACCGCACATATTTTCATGCCGTCATATATTTTAATACCAAACCAAGTTCGATATCGAACCACCGTATCGATATGAATAATACGGCGTTACGTTCGACGCACTGTGCGCCTCACGATCGAATATGGTGCAACAGCGGGACTACTTTCGTGGTTCGGCCCACCATGTTCAATGTATCTTATTTTATCAGTTAAATTTAACTTGAATTATATTACAATAATATGAATAGGCGGACTCATCAGGAATAAACAGCCGTTATATTAAATATTCAAAAGATAACCGTATTATGTCACTTGCAAAATACGTACATTATGTACCTACTTAGATAATTTGGTGCTTACCTACTTTTAATATATCCTATTAATTATGCCTGAACACCATTATCACCAGTCTTAACTAAATCAATAGGAGCCCAAAAGGGACGAGGAGGAGCCACCCATTAAAATAAAAAAGCTGCATCCAAATCCTTTGCCGAGATATCGGTGAACATACATATAAAACATTCGTCGAATAAAAACGTTCTTGTTTTTATAAACCCGATTAAAACGTTTACATGTCTCTTAGTGTTGCAGGATGTGAAAATTGAGGAAACAATTTATGATAAACATATTTACTTTATTGAAGTTGCGAAATCATAATTGACGTGAGAGGTTCTGTGAGTAATATAGCGAGACGAAGGATCAAGATTTCTTTAAATTTAGTACATAGATACGTAGACTCATGCTTGTTTTGAGGGAGGGCTAGGCAGAAAAGATATAGTGCTTCGCTGTAATTATTCTTCATACACTCTTAGACATTTCTACAATACAATTCGTAAACATGATTTCTAACCACTAGGTGCGTTAGTGGAGTATTGGTAGTTAATTTAACGGCAATGGAAAAGAGTGCCGTGTGTTCTTCCTTTCCTTTGTGTCTTCATATAGGCCTTTTACCTAAATCTAGCACTAACGGAAACCTAAATTTTGTGTCATAAACCGGTAATCTTTGACGTTCATAAGTGTTACTTTGTGATTTAAATGATAAAATAACTACTGTGCGTCGTCACGCACAACAGTCATTTTTATGACGCCTCTGTCGGTTCCGATTTACGGTTCAGGGAAAGTGAATTTTGTTTACCTAACAAGAAGGTCTAAGTAACAGCACAGCGTTTGGTACTCTGCTCGGTAAACGGCAGTACGATCGGGATCTAATACGGAGGACCAGAACCTACACAACTGATAACGCCACGTAAACGTCGGTTTGTCTCACCATATACGCTGCTCATACGTTTTTGAATGCCTTCGCTCGACGAACCCCATCCAGTGTAAAGGAGCCCTAGAATAATACATATTATTAACACAAATCATTGCATTTAATACCTAGTTAATTAACTCCCCGTTAAATTTATATGATGCCAAAAATGTATTCTTGGTGTGAAGTACATATTTTGCGTTGACGCTTCGATATTTATGATAATAACAACCATTAAAGATTTACGCGTGACATAATAATTCCGGAGCGTTTACTGCTCCTCTCGTTGTTCTTGATGCGCAAAAACACAATACGACATCATATAAAAACAAATATTAAGTTACGGTAACAGTATTTTTGGAGCAGACCACGAAGGAGATGGCGGGACAACATAGAAAAGTTTATAGAGAGGTGGCCAGACGTTGCTCAGGAGCGAGAGCAGTAGAGATTGAGAGGGGAGGCCTTTGCCCAACAATGGGACACAAAAGTAGGCTGAGAAAAAAACAGTATTTTTATATATTTAGGTTTTTGGATGCACTCGGATTGTTTGTTATGGCCTACTAGATTTAATTCTCGGCTCCGCTAGCATAAATGTAGGTTATGTAAATTTTCTATCCTTCGGAAACAGTACTTTTTCCTGGATAAACTCTATGTCCTTATCTGTACCCCTGACAACGTGTATGCGTAATTTCATGATGATCGGTCGAGCAATTAAGGCGTGAAAGCGTACCAAACAAACAAACTCACATTCATATATTTTATAGTATTAGTTAGAAAATTATATTCATTTTATTGTTAATTATTATTATTTAAGTTATAATTACTGTCGGTCAAAAGTACAAACCACACAGAGAGCGCATTGTCCTAAATATTACAATAGCTTTCTCACTTATTGTAGGTGACAATCCGTGTAATAATAGACAGGAAAACATAATAGGTAATGTGTTTATATAGATAGACGCCAGAGCGGCAACGTCTCATGCCTCTGTCCATTGTGATATTTCGTCCAAGTTGGAAGTATTGGAGGGATTGCATATCTGATAAGTAATTATTATCAAAAATAAAACAAGCACGGAACGACGATATGATGTAATTGCAATTTAAGTGCATCCGTGCGAGGGAGGTAGCGATAAAACCTCTTACGCCTATTTTTCTCAAACACAAAGTTTAAAACACTAATTGCTGCTGCATTTTGCAAATAATTTCGATGCTGTTTAACAAAAACTTTCTTTTAATCGCTATATGCGGTTGTGTGCAAATAACATGCAAAATTAAACATAGCCTACTACTCTACATATTACGGCACGCAATATCAACGCCAGTCACCGTAAAATGGGTACGCCAAGCTATGGCAGTTTGATCGGCTCCATTCAGAAAATCTTGACTCACAAACGTGCCGCAGCTGAGCAAACTTAGATCGATATTTAAAGCTACCGCTAAAGAAGAAAATGATAAACAACTACTAATTGACAGTATTGTCTTACGTTTACGTGGATATTACAAATTGTAATAATTGAGGTTTTGGTAACTGATACAAGCAACCGAAACTTCGAGAAAATCGGCAATTAAATATTTATAAAGTTGTTAGTGAATAATATAAACCGCGATCGTATCGATTTTTTTTTACCTACCTCTGAAGGTTTACATCCTTTTTACAACTAAGACGTGTAGACATCTTACGAACTATTACAAGACTTGAATAAAGAAGACATTCAAAATATATCCAACATGTGGAGATTCACTAGAATTTATATTCTGATCCTTCAGTTGTGTATGCCATCTTATTTACGTGCCATACGAATTTATTTTAAATCTCATTACACCATCCTCTATCTGTTCATATAATACATCGACCTCAAATTCTATTTATATAATAGTACCCGACTAATAAAACAGTCACACACAAACACAGCCCTAAAAACAGCAATTTCATAAGTGAGCACCTAAAATTTCATACTCAACGAAATTCGTGCCAGTATTAATAAAATGCCCTGTGCCTTATAAAGTCTCATTACCTAAGACGCGTTGGCATAATCCTTACTTAATCCTCACCGCCGCGCGGCCTGAAATAACTTAGGTGTGGTAGTATTTCATTTCAATCTTTTCGGCTAGGCTAGCGTGAAAGCGCGCCGCCGGTTCACGTTTTATCCCAAAATGATACATTATTAAAACTTACAAATGGTCCAACAGTCTACGTTTGAACGCTCAACATCGAATATTCAAAGCCATTACTAAAATACCGAGAATTTCTGTTGAATTATTTTTACCCCTTTTTACCTCAAAAATAGAAGCAAACTGTTTATACCGATATATCCTTACTCCTACTTACAATAGTTTCTTTAATGTTGTATTGTAAATTAAGTTGGCATCTTTCCAAACCATGATTGAACATCGATTTATGAACGTCTTGCTGCTGCCTAAAACCTATATTGTTATACACGGTACGCAGTAAAGTTATATATGTTATAAGGTTGGAACTAATACGCCGGCTTGCATCCTCCCAGTAACGAGTTCCGATGCTTCGTTCATTAAGCACGGTGGAAGTACTGCCGGCTGCCAATAAGCGTCGAATGGCAGCGGAAATTGAAATGTTTATCTGGTAGCTCGGCCTTAATATAATTGAAATAAAATCATTCCGACGGTGTAAATATGTTTAAGGAAACTTTTACGTTTTATTTACGTTTCTTTTCTTATATTTCACGCAGTATTTAGAATTAGGAGTGAGAGAGTATTGGAAAGAATTTCGATAAACGTAATTTTGTACTTACAAGTACAATTTCAGGGAAACGAGGATATCGCTTGGAGGGAAAACTGAGTTTCATTTGAATTAAATTACGTTTGATCCGTGTAATTTTATTCAATAAAGATTTACCTTATTTGTGGCAATTATTTTGTTGTTTATTTTTTACTTTATGTATTTTATCATATATTTCTTAATAGACTGCTCTGGTGGTTTTGGTTACTATTCAGTCTTAGGTACGATTGTCGGGTAGCACAAAGTGTTACTGGGGTTTTTATATAAATGGCGTAGACGCAATATCTGCAGTAAAATCCCATATATAATATTATAGATAACAGAAAAATTTACCAGCTGTACAATTGATTAATCACTTGTTACTTGCTTACGAGTGTACGGGGAAGAATAATTGATCTCACTGAGATATCGATTGTATAGCGGGTATATATTGTATGGAAGGGTTTAAATCCTTTTATTGAAAATTTATATAGTACTAGCTAGTACGTGATAACTGTAAATCACTTTCTACTTAATTATAATACGTTTAAATTAATTTCTATTCTATTCAAATATCTTCTAACAGCTTACGGAGTCACTTAATAATCGTAAAGAATCGCCTTTAGTGTTTCGCTGCTTAAACATGTAACTAGTTTCGTGTTACTAATAATCGATGTGTCGCGTAGGTGTATTCTCACATTTAAACAGCCTTGGAACAACAACTGTCTTTGGATAACGCAAATATTTGAACCGCTTGATGATCAAACCTGTAACACTATGTAATATTTGCGTCATCCATCCAGCAAAATGTTTGGCTTATTAATCTATATGACATAAAAATGTATATACGTAATCGTGTTATAGGTATTTGTATTACTTATATAATCGATAATGTCTAGATATATATTGTTGCACTGATAATGCATTCTCCTGATTGAATACTTGCGTATATAAATAGATTTACGCCTGTTAATCTTAGAAGGGATCGGCAGAGGTGTAGAAACTTCTTTTCACGAGCTGCTTTCAGATTTCACATATTAGCAATCGAGCCTATTGCCGGTCACATTTCTAGAACACAGTACCTCACAAACGCACGCGTACTTATACTACGGGATGAACAAGCAGTTGCCTTGATTGAAATAATATTAACAATGTTTTTATTTTCAGATTAAAGTGGCAACAGTGCGACGTAAAACCAATAGAGGAACCA